>OZ004709.1:5197448-6397448 GCA_963924515.1 Vespertilio murinus
ACACTGGCCAGGCCCCATTCTGAGAATACATTCAAGTGAGGTGGAAGCCATTTCTCTGAGAGAAACAGAAACGATGAGGCACTTTATCCGGGTTTGCTTTTACAGCTCAGCAGAAGCAAGACCAAGATGGTTTACTCCTTCCTTCTTTCACTGTGTATTTGAAATTATTCCTTTTTACCTTAAATATATATCCCGGTAGTTTCAAGGTCATAGGGGTCAAATGCCCATGCCCAGTGGGCTCGGACGCCTGCCGAGAGGAAGCCCTCACTTCTGCAGCCCCGTCCCCCTCGGGGGCCTGGCTGGCCTGCTGCTCCTGCGCCCCACGCCACGTCTGCCTGCTGCACCGCGTGCCCGCTGCGGACCGCTCTGAGCTTCAGAAGAGCCGGCCTGCGGTTATCTCGGGGTCACGTCTCCTGTTCCCCAGACTGTCATTGCCGGGTGCCCGCTGCTCCCCAGATGCCAGTCCCCAGGCCTCTCTCTCCGGGTGAGCTCCTTTCCTTCGATGTGAAACCCGCAACAGAACGTACTCGAGTGGAGTCACCTCTTGGCAGGAGTGGGGTTCAATTCTAAAGTCAGCCAAAACCAGTGTGGCTCAGTGGGCAGAGCGTCGGCCTGAGGACTGAAAGGTCCCAGGTTCGATTCCGGTCAAGGGCATGGACCTTGGTTGCGGGCACAGCCCCAGTGGGAGGTGTGCAGGAGGCAGCTGGTCGATGTTTCTCTCTCATCGATGTTTCTAGCTCTCTGTCCCTCTCCCTCTCCCTTACTCTCTATTAAAGAAATCAATAAAAAATATTTTTTAAAACACACAAATAATTCTAAAGTCAGCAATAACACTGAGGTCACGCCGCACCAAGCTCCCCCTGAAAACCCCAGCTGGTGACACTCCTGCTCCGAGGCCGGGACCCGGCGCCTCCTCCCCTCCACCCTCACCGGGTGGAGAGCCTCGGCGGGGACAGGACTTCCTTGTTTCTGGTTGGTTGGTTGGTTGGTTGGTTGGTTTCTTAGGGGTTGTTTGCTTTTGCCAGCTGCGCATGGCTGCCTTCCTGACGTGCACGCACACCTGTGAGCCGGTGGGAAGGGCCGCTGGTCCTCGGGCCTCTTCCCAGGACGCCTGTGCTCTGGGTCACGTTCCACACCCTCCGCAGCGGGTCCTGCCCCCACCAACGCTCCGTGACGGCCAGGCGAGCCGCCGCCAGGCCCGGGGCACCCGCAGAACTTCGTGGAATGCACGTTCCGAGTCTCCGTTTCGCAGACGGGGCGTGCGGAGGTGGCTGTGGTCACAGTCTCACCACAGGGCACAATATCGATGCCGCCACCCTTCCCTGAGGCCTGAGCAACTGACGCGGCTACAACTTTCGCCCAGAAGACAGCGGTGCTCTCTCACGATCATCCTTCATCATCCCCGGTGGAAAATTACTGGCACAGGCTTCTCGCCCATGTGTTCCTGGTTACATCTGAAGTCGCCTTGGAACACCACCATGGGGCAAAGCAGAGCTAACATGCTCACTTCGGATTTAAAAAGTGCTATTTTACAAGGGAGATTATGAACGTCACGCGTTCAAAGAACGTCACAGGATGCTCACATAAAACACTCAGAACAGTAACGCTGAAACAATGACACGGGACCACCGCCGTGCCGTGAGCGAGCGGCCACACTGACCACCGTGTGCACCGGAGTAAGGACGTGAAGAACGCCATTTCGTACGGCGTCCACCTTGCCCAGAGGCTTACCAGGAAACACCTGAGCTGCACCAACACAGCTCAGCAGGAGGCGCGACCACGGGGCCCCCGGCAAAGCCCAAGCGGCGTGAGGCTCGACGTTACCTGCCAGCGTTAAGCCCAGGCCTGGCCGACCGGGACCACGGGCCGAGCGGTGGCAGCCGAACTTGGCCCCGGGCTCTCAGACACCGGCTCCGGTTCTGGGGCTGCGGGTGTCACCGACAGCCCCGCTCGGCTCCACTCTGGGGCCGGCCCTTCGGCCGTTTCTGATTTCCGAGGTGGCTCCCACTGCGACGCGAGCAGCTCAGCTGGTCGGACCCCTTTACCGCCGGTCCCACTCGGCAGGGAGTCTCCGCAGGGCTGCGGGCTGTGTGCGGTGTGACCCCGCGGCCCGCTGAGTGGGGTTTGGTTTCCAGCCAGTCAGCCTGCGGTCCCCGGGGCCCTCATTACGGGTGGATTACAGAGGTGAAGGAATGTGGGGCGGAGGGAGGGGGGTGGAGGAAGCAACTGGAGGAAAAGGGCCTAGAACGCGTTCCGCGGAGAAGGACGAACCCCAGAGAAGAAAAGGGCTGTTACTGGGCTGTCTGTCTTGGCAGACGCTAAGGTCCACACCCCACACCGTTTTCGGGGTGTGAGAGCAAGTGAGACCTGGGGGCCACCGCCCGAACCCAAGGCCTGAGTTGGTGGCAGGCACCCAGGCGGGAGGGTGCGAGTACCACAGACGACCAGGATGTGGCCAGAAAGGAAACCAGGCCCAGCAAAAGCCTCCCCGTCCCCTCGACGGGGCGAAAGGCAGCAGCTATATTTACACTGACTCTGGGGGTCCTTCTGAGGTTCCCCCACGTGGGAAAGCCACGGCCCCCGTGCCTGCAGCCCCCACAGCCTCTGCGGAGGAAAAGGCGCGGTTGGGGGGGACGGGGCCACCTCGGGACATTCCCCGAGGCAGCGCCCCCGGACCAGGGGCACCGATCGAGAGGCTGCCCTCCACAAAGCCTCGAGCACCATGGTCTCCTCCGAGGGCGGCGAGGAAATCGCAGGCAGACGGAGGGGCCGATCTGAACGGGACCTGGAGGCTCAGAGAGGCGACATGAGCGGCAGGAGAGAGCAGAGCCCGGGCAGTGCCTGCATCCCCGTGACGGCACCCACGTAGAGGGCAGTGCACCCAGCCTGGTCCCCGCGGCCTCTGAGCGTCTTCCTGGCTCCCTGGTGCTGTGCCTGGCACGCCCCATCGTCCACACCCGCCAGGCTGGCTCCTGAGAGAGCGTCCTCAGGAGAGAGCCCACATCTTGGCAAGCCCTTGAAACCAAAATAGCCAAGCACCTCAAGTGCCAGGAGGGGCTAGAGACAGACCCAGCCGAAACCAGGTTTGGCTCAGTGGATAGAGCATCAGCCTGCGGACTGAAGGGTCCCGGGTTTGATTCCAGTCAAGGGCATGGACCTTGGTTGCTGGCACATCCCCAGTAGGGGGTGTGCAAGAGGCAGCTGATTGATGTTTCTCTCTCATTGATGTTTCTAACTATCCCTCTCTCTTCCTCTCTGTAAAAAATCAATTTTATGTATATAAAAGACAGACCCAGCGTCCGCTAGGTGTCCAGTGGAATGCTCTCTCAGCACAAAGTGGGGGAAGCCCCCCCCCCCCCCGATTGTAAGGTACAGGACAGTCAGGCCTGGGTCTGAAGCTCTAGGGATGAAGATTTGAGTAAGAGCCACATCTCATGCACCTTTTTAATTTTAAAAAATTAACGGGGGGTGGGGGGGGGGCTCGGTGTCCTCAAAGCCAGAACTTTAAGGAGCCCTTTGCTCCTTCCTCCCAGCCTCGGAGAGGAAAGCACGCGCTCAGGCCTGCAGCTTCTCCGTCAGGGCGGTGCTCCGCTGGGAGAGGAGCCGCCCCAGGCTGGCGGCCAGAAGCCACGGCTACGGCTACGGCTACGGCCACGGCCACGGCCACGGCCACGGAGAGAGCTGCCCAGCACCTTCCCCAGCCCTTCAGACTCTCACCCCACATGCCCCAGGCCTGGGGCTTCCCCAAGGACAAAGTTTCTCCCAGCAACAGCGCCCAAGTTCCCCTCTTATCTCACCTGCACGCCCTCAGCTTCTGACCCTGCTCTGCAGATAAGAGCCCAGAGGTTAAGTAGTTGCCTGAGGTCACACAGCTGATTAAAGGGGGAAAACAGGCCTATCCAGTCGGAAGGTTATGCTTTTTGCCTCTCTTTCTCCTGCCCCGTTTCCCCTAGAGTTTATGGTTTTACTGAGAGATTTGCCCTCTTACGTATACAGTTTAGTCCTCCACCCCCTCCCACAACCGCCATCCTACTCTGGTTTCTGTGAATCTGGCTCCTCTGGGTTCCTCGAGGACATGGGGTCACAGAGTGTGCGTCCTCTGGTGACTGCGTTACTCACTGACCATCACATCCTCACGGTCCGCCCGGGGCGTAGCACGTGCCAGGACGTCCTTCTCTGCGAGGCTGAACAACACGCCAGCGAAAGGACGGACGCATCTCGCTTCCCCACCCAGCCCGACGGCACTGGACAGGACACTGGATAGCGCCTACAGCTCGGGCTCCTGTGATTAACGCTGTGCTATCTCCGTCTCATCGTCTAGCCGGCGGCTAAGGTTACAGGGAAAGGAACACACAAAGAGCTTCCTTCCACCGGCTTCCGAAAGCGCATTTCCACTCATCCTCACAGGAAGGCAATCCGTGCCCGCATATACCCGTCGCTGTGTGGACACGCATACAGTAAGTGGCACTGAAAGTCAGTGTGAATGACAAAATTCTGTGAGCCTTTACTTTTTTTAAACAAACAGATCATTGCTACAAGCAAATGAGCCTTTTCCAGGCGGCGGAGAGCTCCACCTGACAGAGCAGGGCGCGCCCCCGAGGCCTGGCTGGACCCCCTCCTGCGGAGGAGATATGGGGGAGCACCCGAAGTCACACGTAGTCCCCAGTAGCAGTGTCAGTCCATCCCCACCCCGCTCACCAGCTCCGCTCCCGAAGAGCTCCCGGCGAGTTCCAGGACCGAAAGCCCGCCTTCCGGGTGCAGTGACTGCACCAGACCAACGAGACAAGGACGCACACGCACACACACACGCACACACACACGGTAAGATGACAATTAAAAAGAGCAAGCAGCTTGACAGGAACGGTTTGCGGCTGAGGAGATGCACGTTCTCCGTATTTTACAAATCAGCCCTCATTAGTGAGCGCGGGCCAATTGAGGCTGAGATTAAATCTGCCGAGACGGGACGAACCACGTGTCTCCTCTTAGGGTACCGACGCCTCCTGGACGCTCAGTCCCCCAACCAGCGAGCCTCTGGCCTGGAAGGACTCAGGTCCGAAGGCCCTTCCCTCCCCCGGGCAGCGGGCGGTGCCCGCACGGTGCTGGCTGCCCAGTGGACAGGAAAGAGGGCCCGAAACCTCGGAGGAAAACTGGGAGGAGTGTTCCGGCGGGAGAGAGGACAGCGGAAACAGCCGCGGTCCGGTGTCTCTCCCCGATTCACCGCGGTCCCTTCGGAAAGCCACCTGCTTTGTCTGCTCTCGCGGGGACGATGCAGATTCACGTTTGCCCCGACCCAATCATGCAAATACCGCCGAGTTCTGAGGAGGTTGCTGATAAAACCTTGAGAGTTAATTGGGGAAAAAATAAAGAGCTTATGCTTTTCATGTAAATGATAGGAAGGTAACCGCAGAATAAATATGTGTGTGTGTGTGTGTGTGTGTGTGTGTGTGTGCACGTACTCAAAATTATGTGTAAAATTAGGGTACTCAGAAAGGCGGAGCTATAGTAACGTCCACCTCCGCTTTCAAACCTCGGGCCAAGCCTCCGGGCCCAGAAACAAGGAAGGAAAACAACATTTCCTTATCTCCGGGCGTGGCCTCACTTCCCTGGATTTAGGCAGGTGCCAGAGGGAGCTGGAGGGCCCTCACCGGGTGCTCTAAGCCGGGGTGACAGGAAGAGGCCGCTTTAGGGTGCAGGTAACCCCCTCGGGGGGAGGCCTGTCCTCGGAGTGCCTTGGCCCCCAGACGCAGCGCACGGTGGGCCTCAGACCCGCTCCGTGGCATCTGCTGTTTCCACAGCACGCAGAGCCGATCTGCCCGCGGCGTGGCCCCGTGGCTGGGCATCAACCTAGGAAACAGGAGGTCAGCGTTCAATCCCCCGTCAGGGCACAGGCCTGAGTTGCAGGCTGTAGAGGGAGTGCAGGAGGCAGCCGATGCGAGATTCTCTCTCATCACTCATGTTTCTCTCTCTCACACACACACACACACACACTTCTTCTCTGAAACCAATATAGATAGAAAAAGCTGAATCTTGGCGGCCGGGGGGTGGGGATATGAGCGTAAGATTCAACCTAGACCTTCAATGAGAGTAGTTCTGCCAATAAAGACGTTCGACCATCCATTTGCATGCACATAAAAAAGCAAAACAGAATGCTAAGCAAAATAAGCCAGTGGGAGGAATAATGAAAAAATAACAATGAAGAAGAAAAAGTAAAAGGGAGAATCGGAAAGTCTCAAAGCTCTCTCACATTTGGCTCTGGAGCTCAGCCTGCTTCCCCGGCATCCATCGCCGTTTCCGGCTGCGGAACCGGTACGGTGCGGAGCGGGACGAATGCCCGCGCTCTCACCGGCTCTCACAGAGGCCGACGGCGCTGCTCCCGCTCTGGCCCCCACCCCACCCTTCACACCCCCTCACCCTACACCCCTCAACTACCGTTCCAGGTCTCCCTTCCCCTTCCCTGGCTTTCCCTGGCTTGCTTGGCAGATTTCAGAAATCCATGAAAATCGTGTCATTCTGGATGCATTCTCCTCCTAAACACCTTCCACAGCAAGGGTATTCTATACCCGGGCATTGTGTAACCACGCCAGGCACCACGCTCCAGCCCGACCCGCGTCCACTGCGGCCTGGGCGGGCAGTCAGCAAAGGCAAGTGGGACCAGAGCCTGGAGTGGAAGGCCGGGCTCACAACTGAGAGCTGCGTACAGCACCACCTGCCCCCCTTCCCCAAAGACGCACCGCGTGTGGCTACCATGCCCACAGAACTGGCATGCTGTGACCCGAGTCTCTCTCTCTCTCTCTCTCTCTCTCTCTCTCTCTCTCTCTCTCTCAGGCTGGTCTCTCGGTGGCTGGGGCCTGGCCCTCTCGGCGCCGGGCCCTTTGAATCCCAGGCAGAGAGAGGCACCGGGCGTTGTCAGCACTTGCAGAATGCCGCGGCACGGTGCACTTGGATCTTACAATGGCCGAGCTCTCCGGGGAAAACCAGTAACTGTTCGTGACCAGCCTCGCCAGCAGAGGACAGAGAAGCCACGGGGCCGGGTCCCCGCCAGACCTGCTCCCCGAAGGCCGAGGCGGATGCCTGGCAGTCAGAGGAGCACTCTGGGCCATGAACTTGGCGCGTAGATACAGAAGCTTGGGCGCTGCCACGGAAACGAGCCCGGGGCCACGGTGCTCAGCCACGCCGGACCCACCCCGCAAAGAGCCCCGTCCCGGCCCACGCTGAGGGGCCCCTGCGGGGAGGGTGCCACGGGGACACCGAGCGAGGACCTTCCCATCAGACATGTGCCCAGCCGACAGGAGGTGAGCAGGGCGGGGGGGGGGGGGGGGGGGGGGGAAGGGGAGCGATTCCAGGAGTCTCATCCCAGCTTCTCTACTCCTAGCTTATTTTTTTTAAATATATTTTATTGATTTTTTACAGAGAGGAAGGGAGAGAGATAGAGAGTTAGAAACATCGATGAGAGAGAATCATTGATCAGCTGCCTCTTGCACACCTCCTACTGGGGATGTGCCCGCAACCAAGGTACATGCCCTTGACCGGAATTGAACCCGGGACCCTTCAGTCCGCAGGCCGGCGCTCTATCCACTGAGCCAAACCGTTTTCGGCTCTACTGTTAGCTTAGAAAGGAACATGCCCACTGGGCAGCGATGCCCCGCAGACAGCGAGGAAAGAGAGCGCTCTCGCTGCGGGGCTGGGGGGGGGAGGTGGGGTGGGGGGTAGGGGTGCCAGGCTAAGTGCCTGGAAAGCAGATGGCAGAAAGGATGGCTACATCTACAGCCGGAAATAAAGTTACTCTCTTTTATCTGGACACCTAGGCCAGTACATCTATCTCTTCTGTTATATTTAGACCCACCCTTCTTTCTTTTTTTGGTTAATCCTCACCTGAGGATACTTTTTCCGTTGCTTTTCAGTGAGAGTGGGGGGGCGGGGGGAGAGAAACATCAATGTGAGAGGCACGTGGATTAACGCCTTCCGCACAAGCCCCAGGAGGGGTGGGGATCAAACCGGGAACCAGGGTGCACACTCCCCGCACGGGAATGGAACCCGTGACCCTCCGGAGCGCAGCCCGGTGCTCTAACCACTGACCGACGCCGGGAGGCCATGCAGCCCTGTTTGAAGACGTGAAGATCTCTGGGGACCTATATTTGGGACACTTGTTTTTTTTTTTAATAATAGAGAGAGGGAGAGAGAGGGAAAAACATCAGCTTGGCCATTGTGGCTCAGGGGTTGAGTGTCCACCTACGAACCAAGAGGTCAGGGTTCAATTCCCCATTAGGGCACGTGCCTGAGTTGTGGGCCCAATCCCCAGGAGGGGGTTTGAGGGAGGCTGGGGGCTCAATGAGTCTCTCTCACCCTTGATATCTCTATGTCCCTCTCCCTTCCTCTCTGAAATCAATAAAAACATGTATTTTTTATTTTTTAATATATTTTATTGATATTTTACAGAGAGAAAGGGAGAGAGATAGAGAGCTAGAAATGTCGATGAGAGAGGAACATCGACCAGCTGCCTCTTGCACACCCCCTACTGGGGATGTGCCCGCAACCAAGGTACATGCCCTTGACCGGAATCGAACCCGGGACCTTTCAGTCCGCAGACCGACGCTCTACCACTGAGCAAAACCGGTTTCGGCAAAACATGTATTTTTTAGAAGTATGGATGAGATACTTAGCGTTCGTGTTTGCCCTGCAGCCTGGAGATGTGTGGTGTACACTCCCAGCCCAGCCCCGCAGGGCAGCCTCACCCTCGGTGCCCAGTGCCCCCTGAGGCCACCCCGTGTCTGACAGCCAGGCCGAGCCCTCGCCCACGTGGCTAACAGCAGCCAATTCTGGGGGGCGGGCTCGGAGCCTCCCCTTCCCGGCCCTGCATGAACTGTCCCAAGCAACATTCCTATTAACAGGGAGAGGGCACGTGGTGAAAACTGCTTTTTCCATTCTCCTTTGAGCCTGTAACAGAAGACAGGAAGCACAGCTTACGTCTCCAGCTTCTTTCAGACTGTTCCTGCTCCTTCCCAGGGGACGTGGGGGGCCTGGGACCCTTCCCCCCCCCCCCGGGCCTTGGGTGTCTCCTGATATGATTCTTCTCTCGCCACCCAGTCCCTGTGACAAATCCCGCTGTGGGACATGGGGGGGGGGGGTCGGGAGAAATCCTGTCTGTGCTGTGGTAAACACACTCGGGGAGGCGGGATTGGGGTTCCATGTTGTAAGCAGTGCAGTTTATAGCAGAGCCTTCCCAGAAGAAAATGACAGTGTTCTGCTGAACCTTGCCAGAATCTAGAATGCCTCGCTTCCACCCGAGGTGCCCGGGCCCCTGACGGAGGGAATGCCAGCTCCGCTGAGGCAAAGTTCAGTGCGAGAATGGACTTCGACTCCGGCCAGACCTGGGCTTCAGGAAGCCTCGGCCGGGGACTCTCCTGCCGCTAGTGAAATGCAGCATTAGGCACACTCTATTTTTTATTTTTTAAATATATTTTATTGACTTTTCACAGAGAGGAAGGGAGAGGAATAGAGAGTTAGAAACATCGATGAGAGAGAAACATCGATCCGCTGCCTCCTGCACACTCCCTGCTGGGGATGTGCCCGCAACCCAGGTACATGCCCTTGACCGGAATCGAACCCGGGACCTCTCAGTCCGCAGGCTGATGCTCTATCCACTGAGCCACACCGGTTTCGGCTTAGGCACACTTTAACCGACAGGAAACGGGGAGACACTGACAGCTCAAGAGCAAGCTTTTCCCAGAGGCCCACTCGGGGAACGTGGGTGTCCGAAAATGGCTACGAAAGTTCCAGCAGGACTTGGGGAGGGGGGTTGGGGAGTGGGTGGGGAGGGATTAGGGTTCGGGGGAATCTAGGGGACAATCTCCCAAACAAGCCCCTCCTAAGGCAGAGCCCGACACACACTGGAGGCTCCCCAAGCGTTCCATGCAGCCTCTGTCCCATCTCAGCCTAACCAGGGAGACACGACATGGGAAAGACGATCAGTGTGGGGTGGGGGTGGGGGTGCGGGTCACGCTTGTTTGGTGCATGCAGGCAACAGGCAGGCGGGGGACAGGCCCACGAACTGACAATGTGCACGGAAACTGAAATTCTGGCGGTGCCCAGCAGGCCCACCTGAGAAAGGGGGACGGAGGTGAAAGGTGGGGGGCGGGCTCGGGGCAGGGAAGGCCTGGTCCTGGGAGAAACCTGCGTGCTCTACTTTCCCAGGACTGGCCCCAAACTGGAGCCTTCGAGTAAAGGCCCTTGCGCTCAAAGCTACCCCCTTGCAGCACCCCAAAAACCAGTTAGGAAGGAATTACTTAAAGGTAGGTTTCAGTCTGATGGTTTCCAGCCCCTCTGCTGGCTAGAAGCACGATGAAAAGCGTTATCACTTGAAAGAGCACTATTTATTTTTTTATTTTTTAAATTTATTTTATTGACTTTTTTACAGAGAGGAAGAGAGAGGGATAGAGAGTCAGAAACATCGATGAGAGAGAAACATCGATCAGCTGCCTCCTGCACACACCCTACTGAGGATGTGCCCGCAACCAAGGTACATGCCCTTGACCGGAATCTAACCCGGGACCTTTCAGTCCTGAGTCCGACGCTCTATCCACTGAGCCAAACCGGTTTCAGCAAAAGAGCAATTTCATCCAGAACCACCCTTGTGTGGGAGAAGGCTTGCCTTCCTCCGCCCGAGGCAGAGGCTGTGGATTTGACACTTTAAATATCAGACTATTTTCTGCAATTATCATCGTTAAACGGTACTCGCCACGCGTGCACACGTCTGGGACCTGTACAAATTACACGAGCCCACACGTCTTTTCCCGTGGGCTGGAAACAGAGTGGGAAACCTTGCCAGTTCCGTGTGGCCAACCAGAGCCGGGCCAGCCCGCCTCGCTGGAGGAGGGGACGGGGCTGACTCCCGTTGGCATCGCCCCCCAAGCGAGGGGCGTGCGCTCCGTCTCCCTTTCCCACCCGGGAGGCCTCAGCACCAGGAAGCGGTTTCTCCAGGTCTCCCGAAGGCAGGGGAGCCCTTGCTGACGGGAAGTGCCCTTCGCCAAGGACTAAAACCAACTCCAAAAGGAATAATGCATCCACATCGCACACGAGCTGCCGGCCGGAGAGCCGAGGGACAGCGTGGAGGGAGGGAAAGGGAAGAAGTCTTCTCTTAGGTGCTGGGAACAGACCAGCAGGTTAAGTCCTTACCGGAGACCCCGGGACCTTGCACACGTACGGCTCACTTACCCACGGAAGCATGTGCCTCATCCCAGTGATAGCGTCAGCCTCACTCCAATAACAACAGCTGTCTCATTCCGACAGCATCTTCCAGCTGTGTCCCCAAAGCAACAGGTAGAATCCAAAAAGGTCCCTCACATCTCTGTCCCCGTTATAAATGCTGCTGCTGGAATGGGCGATTCTTTCCGTCCTGCATGACCCGCTGAAGCGGGTGCCCAGACCCAGCGTTCCCGCCAGTCAGGCCCAGGAGCAGGCTAAGTGCAGGGGTAACGGGGCGCGCCGGCCATTCCGGAACTGTTTTAACCTGAGCAAGTCCCCACCTCAGAGACCCGGAGACCCAGAGGGGCCGGCCTTCTCCGTCTGCCTCACGACTCAGGCGCACCCGAGAACCCAGCCCAGCGAGTGCAGAGACGCTGGTGAGAAGACCGGGCCGCTCCTCGGAGCCCGGCACGGTGTCTCACCCCCAGAGGAAGGCGCCGCCCAGGCACAGGCTGGACGCACCTCGCTGGCCACGGAAGCATCTCCTGCCCAGATTCCCGCATCTGACAGCGGTTCAGAGCTAGAAATCCTCACCAGAGCCAGGCCCAGGCCCCGCAGCCGGAGGGAGAACCCTAACATCTCCTTCTGGGTGGTGCCAACCCTCACCAGAATGAAGCCCGGTGGGCAGTGAGCAGCCTGCCCGCCTCCTGAAGTCCAGACGGGCACCCACCGCTGGACGCAGGCTCCCGCCCGCTCACCACCCGGGGCCAGGCCAGCCTGCATACGCCCATTTCTAACGCAGACCGAGTGTGCTTTCCCCAGAACGTGCTGTCCTCAGAAGCGATCCTACGTGATCGCCCGTCTTTCCACGGGGAACTGAGGAGCTCCAAATGGGAAGGGCTGGGGGTGCCCTCACCCCCTCACTCCACAAACGCGCAGGCCCGGGCTCCCCTGCACCCTGGCCCCAGCCCCGGGGCAGTCCCCAGGCCGGTTCCCGGAGAGAGGGGAGCCCGCGCTCTGGAGGGAGGAGGGAGGAGGGGGGAGCTCCGCCCCGGGAAGAGGGAAGGGCGCGGGGAGAGCCCTCCACGCCCCGGCGCAGAGCCCCAGCCCCTGCTCTCCCACCGGTCCGCGCAGGTGGGGGGGGGGGTCCGAGGCAGCTGAGAGCCCCCCCCCCCCACACACACACACACGGGGACACCCTCGGGGACACCTCGGGGCCACCTGGCGCCCTCGCGGTTCGGCCGGCGCCCTCCTCCCGGAAGGAGGCGGCATTAGGAATCTCCCCAAAGCGGAGAGGCGACCCGGCGCAGGTGGAGCCGCGGAAGGAGCGCCGGCTCCCGGGTGCCCAGGCCCGGCCGGCGGGGGGCGGGGAGCGGGGAGCGGGGAGCGGAGAGCCGGGAGCCGGGGAGCGGGGAGCCGGGAGCCGCACCCCCGCCCCCCGGCCGTGCGCGCAGACGCGGCCACAGCGGCCGGGACCCCGCAGCTCACTTAAGGGGAGAGGCGGGGCACGTCTGGAAAGGCCGCCCCCCCCGCCCAGCGCCAGGCTGAAACCGGGGTGGGGGGTGGGGGGGGGACCCCGAGGGGCTGGGCCTCGCTGCTCGGGGCTCGGGAAGCGGCTGGTGCCAACTCTCCCCGCAGCCGATGCCTGGAGTGTCAGCCCGCCGCCCGGTGCCCACGCCCCCACCCCGCCCCGGGCAGGCACCTGAGCCCCCCACCCTCCCTCCCCGCTACCCCCTCCCTGCGGCCCTGCGGCCGCCGGCCTGCGCTCCCGGGCGGGGCGGGGCGGGGGAGAAGGAGGGCGCTGCCTGGCCTCGGAGATGGGGGGCACCTCGCGCGGCCCCGCGGCTCACCCCCCCCGCCCCGCCCCCGGCCGCCGCCCCCTGACGCCAGGTCGGGACCCCTCTGTCCCCCCAGACGGAGGAACTGCCCCCGGGCCCGGGTCCCCTCGCCGGTTCGCGGGAGGAAAGGACACCCGGAAACCTCGGGAGGTCGCCCCGGAGCTCACGCCGCAGAGCGCCGGCCCCGGCCCACGGGCGCCCGCGGGGGGCCGTCCCCGCGCCCTGTCCCCGCCCGGCCGGCCGAGAGCGCGAGGGGGGAGCCGCGGCCGGCGCTCCGGACGCAAACTTTCTCCCGCGCCCGAAGTTCGGGGCGCCGCGGGGACGGCGGGGGGTCCGGCTCCCCGAGCCGCGGGGACGGCGGGGGGTCCGGCTCCCGGAGCCGCCCGCACCCACCTGCGCCCCCGCCCCCCGCGCCCATCGCACCCACCTGAGCCGCCCGCACCTGCGCCCCCGCTGAGCCCGCACCTGCGCCCGCGCCCCCCGCGCCCCCCGCGCCCACCTGAGCCGCCCGCACCCACCTGGCTGTAGAGCTCGCCGAGCGACATGGCCCGGGCGGCACCGGGGCCGGCGCCCGCGGACGGCCTGGCTCGGCCCCTCGGCCCGGGCTCAGTCCTCGGCCCGGGCTCAGTCCTCGGCCCCGGCTCAGTCCTCGGCCCGGGCTCAGTCCCCGGCCCGGGCTCAGTCCGCGGCCCCGCCGCCTGGCGCCATCTTCCCGGCCGCAGAGTTTGTGTCCGCGGCCCCGCCGACCGGCCGGCTTCCTGGAGGCGCCCGGCCCGGCTCCCGGCGCGACCTTTACTCCGGGCGGCGGCGGCGGCGGCGGCGGCCCTCCCCGCGCAGGTGTGGGCGGGGGCGGGCGGGCGGGGAGGAGGAGGAGGAGGAGGAGGAGGAGGAGGAGGAGGAGGAGGAGGGCGGGCGAGGGAGCCGGACCGGGCGCTGCCGCCCCGCCGCCGCCTGGCGCCCTGCACGGCCGGCCGGGCGCGCCCTCCGCCCCGGCGCCGCGGGGTCCTCCGGCCGGGCGGGCGGGCGCCCCCTGCTGGCCGCGGGCGCCGCGGGACAGGTGCGCCCCGCGCCCGCCGCACCTGCCGCCGCCTCCGGCCGCGCTCCGGGAGGCGGGAGGCGGGGCGGGGCGCAGTGCAGACCCGGAAGCGGCGGCGGGGCGGAGGGGCCCCCGGGGAGCCCAGGGGGTGTCCACCGCGGCCGGTGTTTCTGGATGGAAACCCGGCCGGGGCGCCGATGGCGGCCGGGGGGTCTGGGCGGTGCCGGAGACCGTCCCCGCGAGCTGAGCGCCCTGCGCTCTCAGAAAGGTGGGCTGCGGCCCCCGCCCCGCGGCCTCCCCCGGGGGCAGGTGGGTGGGCATCACCCATCAGGGGGGGTGCTTCTCTGGGCAGTCTGCACTTTCTATCTGTCCCCCTCCTCCTCCCGCTGGGCCAGCCCCTCCCCGCTCCCCGTCCGCAGCAGCTCCGCTCCCGGTGCCGCCCCAGCGGGGAGGGGAGAGGAGAGGAGAGGT
Source organism: Vespertilio murinus (assembly GCA_963924515.1). Lineage (NCBI taxonomy): Eukaryota > Metazoa > Chordata > Mammalia > Chiroptera > Vespertilionidae > Vespertilio > Vespertilio murinus. The sequence continues at coordinate 5,211,975 of OZ004709.1, forward strand.
TCGGGTGCTGGACAGAGATGACCCAGAGGGTGCAGAGGCTGCCGCTGGGCGGGTGGGCTGCACCCCGTGGTGGCTCAGCGTCGGCCCGCACACCAAAGGGTCGCGGGGTCGGCGCCCAGTCCAGAGCAGAAGGCGGTGAGTCAATGCTGTCCCTCTCACATGGTGTTTCCCCTCTTCCTGCGCCTCTCCTCCTCGCCCCCTTCCTCTCTCTAAAAAAAAAATTATTGGGAAAAAATATTCTCTGTGAGGAATAACAACAACAACAGAGAGCAGACATTTCAGCCAAGCAGGAAGATATAAACAAAAGAGCAGACGTGCCGTTCGGTTTGGCTCAGTGGGTAGAGCATCAGCCCTGGGGCTGGAGCGGCCGGTCAGTCCCGGTCAAGGGCAGGTGCCTCCTCTGCAGGCCCAAGCCTGGCCCTGGCTGGCCGTGGCACTCTCACACGGATGTTTCTCTCTCTGTCTCTCTCTCTCCCTCCCTCTCTCTCTAAAAACCAATGGGAAAATACCCTCTTGTGCGGAGAAACAAAAAGGCTTTTAAGGAGTAGACATTTCAGCCAGAAAGGAGATGACTGGCAGGGGTCCGTGGAGCTGGTGGAGGGGAGCAGGCGTGCGGGAGAGGGGCCCTGGTTTCCTGGAAGCCGCATCTGTGCCAGAGGGGGGCCCTCAGCCCCGGGGGGGGGGCCCTCAGCCCCGGGGGGGGGGGGCTCTGCACCTGCTGGGGCAGCTACTCCGGAGCCCCGCACTCTGGAAGGGGTCTTACGTGCATCTGCTCAAGACCTTCCCACCTGGGGTGCAGGGTCCCCATTTAACTCCCCGGGGGACCTAGAACCGCTCTAAGGAACCCCTCCCCCGCCTTCAGGGTTCCGGTATGCTGGCCACGAGTGGACCTGAGCACCGGGATGCTTTAGGCTCCGCAGTTCTGAGAGATTTGCTTCCCTCCTTCCTCCCCAGCCCAACTCAGTTCCAACTTCCTAGCTTCCTCGGGACCTGCACCACGTAAGAACTCCTCAGTTCACGCGGATGAAACTGAACCCCTCTAAGGAGAATGCTACTCTAAGGAGAATGCTACTCTAAGGAGGATGCTACTCTAAGGAGAATGCTGCTCTAAGGAGAATGCTGCTCTAAGGAGAATGCTACTCTAAGGAGAATGCTACTCTAAGGAGAATGCTACTCTAAGGAGAATGCTGCTCTAAGGAGAATGCTACTCTAAGGAGAATGCTGCTCTAAGGAGAATGCTACTCTAAGGAGAATGCTGCTCTAAGGAGAATGCTGCTCTAAGGAGAATGCTACTCTAAGGAGAATGCTACTCTAAGGAGAATGCTGCTCTAAGGAGGATGCTACTCTAAGGAGGATGCTGCTCTAAGGAGGATGCTACTCTCACCCGGGGCTCTGTGAACGCTAATCCCACAATCAAACGCGCCCTTCCCCTCCCCTCAATGACACGGCCAAGGGAGCTTGCCAAGTGGTTTGCCTCTGTGATCTTGTCCGAGCCGCAGGGCAGCCCTATCCGGAGGCTCCGCACGAGGAGCGGTGAGGGCCGGGCACGCCTCCGGGGAGACGTGACTGTCTTTCACATGTTTGGAAACCTGTCCCGTGGCGAGAGATGAGGCTGGTTCTGCTGAGGGGGGGCCCAAGCCGGACACAGGGAGGAGGTGTTCGGGCAGTGGACAGCCCGGAGAGAGAGGTAAGGACTGGTCAGGAGAGGAGCGGGCATCTCTGAGAAGGGAGCCCGTCGCCCTGGGGAAGCCAGAATCTGGGTTACCACCGTCCAGGGGGGTGCAGAGTCTGGGTTACCACCGTCCAGGAGAGTGCAGTCTGCTGCTGGGAGGGAAGGCGGCACCCCCCACGCCTGGTTCCTGACACCAAAGCCAGTTTAGAGCTGTGGTGGCCAGTGCTGACCACATACGTGTGAGGCTAACCTCGGGCACAAAGCCCCACCTCGGCGCTGGCTCCCTGGAAGTTCACCGTCCGTCCTTTGCAGCTCGGTCCGGCTGTTGTCCCGGCACCCTCTGGAAGGGGCTCGCTGACCGCTGGGCTCGCACCCCACATGGGATCAAAAGCTCTGTCCCCACCGGGCACCTGGCTTCTTTTCGGGGGAAGTGGGGGAGGGGGTGTCGCTGCTGCTCCGGAACCTCCGGAATCTCTGCTCACAGGAGCTGCTCCCCAGGCGGGGGCTGTGGGTTAAGTGTCTGTGACGACGCCCTCCTGCGGGGTGAAGTGGCAAAGCTAGTGGGGATGGGAGAAGGGAGGGGAGCAATGGCGAGGCACGGCCCGGAGCACGTGCAGCTCCAGCCGCCTGCACGCCCGCAGCCTGCACGCCCACAGCCTGCACACCCACAGCCCGCACACCCACAGCCCGCACACCCACAGCCTGCACACCCACAGCCTGCACACCCGCAGCCCGCACACCCGCAGCCCGCACACCCGCAGCCCGCACACCCACAGCCCGCACACCCACAGCCCGCACACCCGCAGCCCGCACACCCGCAGCCCGCACGCCCGCAGCCCGCACACCCGCAGCCCGCACACCCACAGCCCGCACACCCGCAGCCTGCACACCCGCAGCCTGCACACCCACAGCCCGCACACCCGCAGCCCGCACACCCGCAGCCTGCACACCCGCAGCCTGCACACCCACAGCCCGCACACCCGCAGCCCGCACACCCGCAGCCTGCACACCCGCAGCCTGCACACCCACAGCCTGCACACCACTCACCTCATTTGGAGCCTCTGTCCCCCCCTTCTTCCTGGCTCCCAAGGACTCGGCCACAGCACCCCTTTCCAGAGGATGGCGAGCCACACGTAGCTCATCCAGAGCATCTTGCACCCTCTTCTGGACACTTCTCCCAATAGCTAGCCTTATATTTGCTTTTTCTATCATTTTCAATATTTCATAATTCCCTGATCTTTCCAACAGGCCACTGTCTAACCATCGCATTTTACAAATGAGGAAACTGAGGCTCGGGCCCTGGCCGGGGTGCTCAGTTGGTTGGAACGTTGTCCCCATACACCAAGGCTGTAGGTTCAATCCCCGGTCAGGTACATACAAACATCAACCAATGGCTGAAACCGGTGTGGCTCAGTGGATAGAGCATTGGCTTGCGAGACTGAAGGGTCCCAGGTTCGATTCCGGTCAGGGGCATGTACATTGGTTGCGGGCACATCCCCGGGGGGGGGGGGGTGAGCAGGAGGCGGCTGGTCGATGTGTCTCATCGATGTTCCTAGCTCTCTATCCCTCTCTCTTCTTCTCTGTAAAAAATCAATAAAATATATATATTTTTAAATCAACCAATGACTGCATAGGAAAATGGAACAACAAATCAATGTTTCTCTCTTTTCCCCCCCCCTCCCTTTCTTCCTCCCTCCCTCCTTTCCTCCTTCTTTTTCTCTATCTGAAAAAAGTCAGTAATTTCTAAAAAGAAAGAAAGAAAGCTGAGGCTCAGAGAGGAGCCAGGATCTGCCAAAGCCACCCAGCTGTCCGTGGCTGGGAGCAGCCGGGACATTTCTGGGAGGAGCTGGGGGGCTGACAGTAGGGTACGGCCCGGCTTGCATAGCAGAGAATTTCACCCGCCATCTCTCCCGCCCAGCTTGCTCAGAAGGCGGGCCCTTCACCCCATACCACCCACGAATAAATCAAAATTGAGGCTCTGAACCAAGGTCTTGCTGTGGGGCCCAAGTTTCCACCTGGTTCCAGGTGAGACTTCCTTGCGTCCTGAGGATCAAGTGGGAGGGAACCAGAGCCGAGGTTGGTCTAAGGCTAGACCTCAGAGCTTGCGTTAAAGAACCCTGTAAGTCACATGCTTTTGTTTCCAGACCCTCCCCATGCTTGAAGAACAAGGTTCTCAGTCTTGGCTACACATTGGAATCACCTGGGAATCAGCCCCCCCCAAAAAAACCTGAGCCCTGTGCCTCCTCCTAGAAGCTCCCGTTCCATTGCTCCGGGGTGAGGGCTGTGAACACTTCCGGTGCTTCTAAAGCAGAGCCAAGGTCCAGGGTCCCTGCAGGTCCACCCGGGAGGCAGGCGGCTCTTCTCCAGGCCCGCCCATCCGTGCCCGCCTGCCCACCCCCGCTGGCATTCGCACCCCGGCCTCGGCAGCTCTGGAGCGGGGGAAGCACACCACTCAGAGTTTTGTTTCCATGCTCTCACTACAAGTGTGCGGTCTCTTTCCGCTTCAGCATGTGTTACTCCATGAATCAGGCTGTGAGAGTCCCACACGCACAAGTCATCTTTGACTCAGCATCTTGTCCTTCTGCTCAAGCTGGTCTCAAAGCTCAGCCACCAGCGATGAGGGTCTCAACGGCCCAGCTCCGGCTCCCCGCTCCTCACCCCTCGGCACTGCCACGGGCAGGCTCAGCCGCGGAGCCGCTGCCAGTTTTAAGCCCACATTTCATAACTTCGTTCCAATATTCGCCACATTCCCTCCTAGATGCTGGGCCTGCTCCGACTTGGCTGCCCGGTGCCTGATGCTCTGATAACTCCTGCCCGGTCTCCTCCCCCCGGGGTCTTCTCGGCTTTGGGGTCAGTGGTTCTTTTTAAAAATATATATTTTTTTAATTGATTTTCACAGAGAGGAAGGGAGAGGGATAGATAGCTAGAAACGTCAATGAGAGAGAATCATCGACCAGCTGCCTCTTGCACACCCCCTACTGGGGATGTGCCCACAACCAAAGTACACGCCCTTGACGTAATCGAACCTGGGACCTTTCAGTCCGCAGGCCGACGCTCTATCCACTGAGCCACACCGGTTTCGGCGGGTCAGTAGTTCTTAATCGGTGTCCCGTGGCAGACCGAGGCCACGCTGTGAACTGTCACGCCCGGGCCACCGAACTCTGACTGCAAGACAAAATTAAACTTTGTTCCGACTGAAGATACGCATTTCTACGAACCACATTTCCCGTGCTTTGAGAGGTCAGGAGTGAGGTAATCTGCTTGCCGGCACGTTCCCGGCTGGGGCGTGGACAGTGCCACAGGCCCTCCACCCACGGGAGAGCGGGAGAGCAGGTGCCAGGCCGGCCTGGTGCTCGTGCAGGCCCGGGGACACCGCGCCGCTGCACCGACCACTGGTGGTGACCGCCGCCAGCCTGTCCAGCTTGTGCCTCTCCATCCTTTCAGATGTGCCGGCACACATTCTGGCCTTTCCGGCGGGCCGTGAGACACACACACTTTGTACACAGAGCACCTGGAGAAACCCACAGGCCCGGGTTCGCCCGCCCGTACCTGAGCCGGCTCCGTCACCGGTGCTGCTGTCGGCGGCCCGGACGGGGTCTCGCTGGCCGAGTGGCGGTCACGATCAGGCGCCGGAGTGCACAGTCCCTTCGGCCCAGGGATGCCACCGTGGGCACTGACCTTCCTGATGAGTTCACGGTGAAATGACGGGAGACGGCACCCGTCTGAAGCAGTCTCCCCTGGTGGCACGGCGCCCTAAGGGGGTTTGTCCGTGGAGCCCTCAGTCCGAACCTGAGTCACCGCAGTCTCTGAGGCTGGTTCGCCAGAGCATGTCCAGGTGAGGGCGGGCACTGCACCATGGGACTGAGGACAGGTGGGTGAGCGTGGGGTCAGGAGAGCGAGCTGGCGTGGGGGTGCGGACAGCTGGGTCCTTGTGGGAGAGAAGAGCACACGAGGTGTGTCTGCGGGTGGGGTTATTAAGTGGGGTCCTTGCCGAAGCCGGGTTGGCTCAGTGGATAGAGCATCAGCTTGCGGGTCCCAGGTTCGATTCCGGTCAAGGGCATGTGCCTTGGTTGTGGGCACATCCCCAGCATAGGGTGTGCAGGAGGCAGCTGGTTGATGTTTCTCTCTCATCGATGTTTCTAACTCTCTATTCCTCTCTGTAAAAAATCAATAAAATATATTTTAAATAACTTAAGTGGGGTCCTGCCCACGGGTGCGGAGCTGGGACAAGAGATGAAGGTCATGGGGGGAGGGGGCCCGAAGGCAGAGTGGGAACTGCCAGGGAGCTTGGTTTTTGAAGTTTTTACTATGTGATGGGACTGGCCTGGGCGACTCCTCTGGCAGGAAAGTGATTTCTGGAAGAACCCCTCCCCCGCCCCGTTCCGGACAGTGGGCGCCTGTGGGCAGCGCGGTGCCGGGAAAGCTCATTCTGATCGGGGTGACCTCCTCCTGCGTTTCTGCTGCCCACCCCTTCCCCCGCTCCGGGCCCCGGCCTGGGAGTTGGATTTACGACCAGATGATTTGTTGTTTGGTGTAATTGCCCTAAATCCTGATCTGGCCCCACTCCCCCCGCCCCAGTTTTCTACAAATCACTGAGCTGCCTCCAGCTTCTCCCCGCTGCCAGGTGCCAGACCCGGCCGCCTCGGGCGGCAGCGAGACTCTGCAGTCAGCCCTCCGGAAAAATTCTCCACACCGTGCACTTTTCACAGCTCACTGTACGGACGTCACGGCTCAATCACAGAAAGGGAAAAAATCCCTGCCGAGTGCCCGTGGCTACAATGAGGACCAAGTCCAACTAGCAATGCTTGTAAAGTGCCGCACACATCTGAATGGCTATTGGTAAGTAATAATAACGTGCTTGAAGATGTGAGCGCCTCGAAAAAAGCTGGACTAGCCCTAACCGGTGTGGCTCAGTGGATAGAGCATCAGCCTGTGGACTGAAGGGTCCCAGGTTCGATTCTGGTCAAGGGCATGTACCTTGGTTGCGGGCACATCCCCAGTAGGGAGTGTGCAGGAGGCAGCTGATCGATGTTTCTCTCTCATCGATGTCTCTAACTCTCTATCCCTCACCATTCCTCTGTGAAAAATCAATAAAGTATATTGGAGGGGGAAATAGCCGTGCTGTTCTTCTGGACCTGAAGTAACTTGACCAGGAACAGCACCTGAGCACATGTGAGCAGTTACACAGTTTCCCTGGGAGACAAGAGAGATATTAGGACCTGTGTCTGGTGCTGAGTTTCAGCACATAACATTTGCTGAGTGGTTGCCCTTGCTTGTATCATCTCATCCAGTTTCCTGGCAGGCAAGGCAGGGGTACTGTTGCCCTCAGTTCTCTGACCTCTCAACTGGCCTGAGAAGTCAATCGAGCACCCAGGCACCAACGCTCAAAGCCACTGAGCCCCTGTCACCTGCCACCTAACAGTACACCTTCTTCCCCTGGTGTGAACAGTCCAGCTATTAGTGGTGTGAATAGTCCAGCTATCAGTGGTGTGAACAGTCCAGCTATTAGTAATGTGAACAGTCCAGTTATTAGTAGTGTGAAATCATGCAATCAAGGCTGTGCCCTTGGAGAGAAAGGAAGAAAGGTGGTCTGGCCACGCAGCATGCGTGACGGGCAGTGACGGAAATCCTGTTGAAACTTGGTGGGGTTTAGGAAATGTTCCCTTTTCTGATTTAGAGTATGGGGCTCTCTGGTCTGTCCCGGAATGGTCTGACCTCCTGGCCCAAGACAGATCCTCCGGTTGAGTTGAGTCCACTTCTCACTATGGAAGAGTCACCCTCTCTCCCCGCCAGCAGACTCACCTCCGAACATTCTCTTCCTTGTCTAGGCCACTTACACGTCACACAACCTGTAAGGCCAGCTCAAGTTCCACCTTCCCCCAGAAGCATTCCTGGGTGGCCCCACCTGTCACTAGCCGCTCCCCTCCCCAAACCCCAGAGCCGCCGTGGTGTGGCTCCACCGTGGGATGGCATAGTACCTCCCTCTTCCGAGTCTCTGGAAGCTCCCCCGAGAAGCGACTCCAAACACACATAAGATCTACACAAAGGCCGTGGGGTGCTGCCCAGTCAGGCACAGCTCAGTGGTTGCGCATCGATCTATGAACCAAGAGGCCACGGTTCGATTCCCGGCCAGGGTACATGTCCTGGCTGAGGGCTTGGTTCCCAGTGTGGGGTGTGCGGGAGGCAGCCCATCAACGAGTCTCTGTCGTCATTGGTGTTTCCATCCCTCCCTCCCTCCCTCCCTCTCCTTCCCTTTCTGAAACCAATACAAATAACTAAAAACGAACCAGAGAGGAGGAGTGCTCTTCAAAGGCAGCCTCAGGCACGCTGTCTGCCGTGGTCCAGCCGGGAGTCTCCCTCCGGCTCAGCCACCCGGACGCGCTGGCACAACCACGTCGGTCTGCCCCCTGGATTGTATTTAAGTCAGCACTGGACTGTACGCTGCCTGGGACTGTTGTCAGTGACTTCTTCTTTTTTTAATTAATATATTTTATTGATATTTTACAGAGAGGAAGGGAGAGAGATAGAGAGCTAGAAACGTCGATGAGAGAAAAACATCGACCAGCCGCCTCCTGCACACCCCCTACCGGGGATGTGCCCGCAACCAATGTACATGCCCTTGACCGGAATCGAACCTGGGACCTTTCAGTCCACAAACCAACGCTCTACCACTGAGCCACACCGGTTTCGGCTGTCAGTGACTTCTTGCCTGCAGGTCTTGATCTTCAACAAGGCGGTTACCCCCTCGGCCTCACTCCTCGCGCTCCACCGGGCCCAGCCGAGGGCCTGTCACAGCCGAGCGGAGCGCACCGCCGCGGAGGGCTGGCAGATGCTCTGCTAAAACTATGCCGAGCGTGGCAAACCCAGCAAATCCTTTTTACTCCCATCATTTACAGTGTTAATGTGGGCAGGCTTCATGAATAATTGTTGGTGTTTATATCGCATTTGTATTGATTTCTCCAGGTGTGAGGCACACTTTGTGAGAAGCCACGTGGACTTGAAGCTGCACCGCTGCTGTTCCCCAGGGTAAGTAACACTGTACTCGCTCATCGCATCCTTGAGAAGTGCCCTCAGCACATTGCGTCGGCGGAGGAGACGCACGGCCCAGAAACAACGCTGGCATCTGCGGCAGGCACGTCAGTGAACGCGCTTTCATCCCCATCACCCGTCTTCCCAGGTTAGGATTAAGTTACTGCTCATTCTGTTCCAGTAGCGACTGCGGTTTACGTGCACACGGGACACTTCGTGTGTCCCATCGTCCTCTCCGGGTGACACTGTGGGGTTGGTATTACCCCTCTGTACCACAGTCCACAATCCTTTCCTAAAACCCCAAGGGCCAGATATGAAGTCTGAACGTTGGGGATTTTAGAAAGGTGAGCAGATAGCAGATGCCTAAGGCTTTGGTTTTGTAACAGTCTCCGCCAGAGCAAGGGTGGATCCCAGTAATTGAAAACATTACTAATCCTATAGTAAAACACAGATCTTTTCTTTTTTTTGTTTTTTGTTGTTTTTTAACAGATGATTTTCAGTTGCTTCCCATTTGTTCAGGTCAGGCTTTGCTGATAAATGAGGTTTAGCATCAAACTTTCTGGTTTCTGCCGAAACCGGTTTGGCTCAGTGGATAGAGCGTCGGTCTGCGGACTGAAGGGTCCCAGGTTCGATTCCGGTCAAGGGCATGTACATTGGTTGCGAGCACATCCCCAGTAGGGGGGTGTGCAAGAGGCGGCTGATGGATGTTTCTCTCTCACTGACGTTTTTAGCTCTCTCCCTTCCTCTCTGTAAAATATCAATAAAATACATTTTTTTTAAAAACTTTCTGGTTTCATAGATTTTTGGGTTTTCCTTTTATAGGGAAGGGCTGGTGGCCTGTCTGACTTCCGCGGTGCACTGGCATGGAGCTGCCCTGGGTGTGTCAGAGATCCCAGACGCTGGCTCCACCAGCACCAAGCGGCACTCGTCCGGTTGGGAACTACAGTTCATTCACCGAGCATTGGCTGAGGTCGTGTCTATGTGCCAGGCACTACGAGAGGCCTTAAGGGGCGTAAGATAATGCTCTGTGTTCGTGGGCTCAGGCGCTCTAACAAATCCCAGGGAGTGGGGGGCCTTCCTGGGGGGGGGGGGGCGGGGGAAATTAAGCAGCAGGCATTTGTTTTCTGACAGTTCTGGAGGCTGGGAGGTCAAGCTGCCAACAGGTTGGTTCTGGTGAGGACTCACTCCCTCTCTGTCTTGAAGATGGCCGCCTTCTCACTGCATCCTCACACGTCTTCTCTGCACGCAGGGAGGGAGCAATCTCTGGTGTCTTTTCCTCTTCTTATAAGGACACAGCGGGGAGAGGGGCAGGAGGAGGAGGGCACAGAGAAAATAAATGTGATGGGAAAAATAAAGTAAAATGAATAAGGACACCAGCCCTATCTGATTAGGGCCCCACACTTAGACCTTTACATGGCCAACAATATACTGATGACAAACCCAGACAAAGACATCACAATAGGCCTAGATCCAAGATATATAATAGACCAAGATCAACATGGTGCATATATATGGCGTGTGTATATAAATATATATATATATATATATATATATATATATATATATATATATACATGTATATACATGTATATGTATATATATGAAATGTAGCAACATGTTAAAAATATTTAATATGACTAAATGGCATTTATTCTTCATATGCAAAATTATTTAGGACCTGCAAATAAGTTCATGTAATATACCTTATTAGGAGATAAAAACTCAGAACCAAAACTCTCAAGAATCAGCTCTAGAATTACTTTGAGACCTGAAAAAAACAAACAAAAAAAAACCTCTCGAGAATTTAGCATATAATTTGCTTTAATAAATTTTAAATCTACAGAGAGAATACCAATTGGCCTTGAAAACATTTCTCTAAAAAGCCTACCTCTCTAAAAACTGCCTTTGCAAACGTGGCAGTTGGAAGCAAAATATGAAAATGTGTATCCCCTTTGACCCGGAAATCCCACTCCAGGGAACTCATTGATCCAAGGAAATAACTCAAATGAATATTGTTGTTCCAGTGTAATTTGTAGTAGTGACAAATTTCAAACAAAGGCCAGTGTTTAATAAATCACAGTACACTACCTCAGTAGATTACTGTGTAGCCATTATACTTTAGAAATATGATATGTGAAGCAACATGACTGTTTATAATGTAAAACTGAGTTTCCGTATGAACATCCCTGAGAGAGTTCCCTGGGAGGAAACTCAAAGTGAAGAAAATTTTAATGTCGAATGTTAGGAATATGAGCATGTTCATTTCTACCTTTGTAAAAACTCAGCCAGGTTTTTATACCGGGCCCACGATTCCCAGCCTCAACCCCGACAAAGCAGGGTTAGCATTTTAGACGGCAGATGGAGTCAAGTCAGCCAGGTGAGGAAAACCACTGTGATGTGGAGTATCATTCAGGTTTGTAAGTCCGTGAAATCGAAAAAAGGAACAAAATTATGTACCATTATGCAAACTCAGAGAAAACTGAGTTTATCTATGAGCTCAAAGGAACGTAAGGGTATTTGTTAAAATTTTAAGACTGAAAAAGCATTGCTATTTACGAAGCTATGGGGGGAGCTTCGTGGGGTACCCCCTCCGCATGGGGTGGACGTGCTGGAGCTGCACCCGATAGTCCCTCAGGAGCGCCCGGATCCTGTCCTGGAACATCTTGTCAGCGGCTCTCCCCTCCTCCAGCTCCCGGCGCTCCTCCTCCTTCTGTGCTTCCCGGGCCTGCTGCTGGTAGGATATCTGCATCTGAAGCTGCTTCCGGTACTCCTGGGCTAGACCGGAGCGTCTGCAGTATTAGAAAATTATAGTCAAAGTAGAAAATTATAGAAGTAAGCATTTGGATTTATTTAGGGCATTATAATTAAAATGTAATTGGTGGAGTGAAAATACAATCAGGGTGAGTGGGGAAGAAACAGATGGCAAATCCAATAATGCATCCAATCCTACATAATATGAGTAATATGCAAATTAACCATCACTCCGCTACACCCAGTCACACCAACAGCCAATCAGAACGAGTATGCAAATAAACCCAACCAAGATGGCTACAGCCACAGAGAGCAGGAGGGAGGCTTGGGTTTCCCAGGCAACGAGAGAAACCAAGCTTTCCGCCTGCTCTTGCCCACCTAGGCCTCCACTCAAGGCTACAAAGTTTCAATTATAGAAGGCAAACAAATACAAACAAATGGCCGCAGCCACAGAGCCGGAGAGAGCAGGCTAGGGTTGCCCCCAGCAATGGAGGAAGCCAAGCTTCCGGCACACCCTGGCTGGCCCACGCCTCTGCTTAAGGCTACAAAGTTTCAATTATAGAAGATACATAAGTCCCAATAGAAATGGCTGCTGGCCACAGAGTGAGCAGGAGGCTTGGCTCCGCTCCAGGCTACAAAGTTTCAATTGTAGAAGGAAAATAAATTCCAGATACCAGGGCCTCTGCTTGGGTTGCCAGGGGGCATGGCCGGCCTGCAAACCACCACAGGCCCCTGACCCAGGCCACCCCATACCTTGATCCAGGGAACCCTGACCCTGATCCAGGACACCCTTCAGGGCAAACCAGCTGGCCCTCACCCATGCACCAGGCCTCTATCCTATCTAAATAAAAGAGTGATATGCAGATTGACCATCACTCCAACACACAAGATGGCTGCCCCCATGTGGTCAAAGATCCTGCCCCTATGTGGACACAAGATGGCCACCACAAGATGGCCAACAGGAAAGGGCAGTTGGGAGGGACCAGGACTGCAAGGGAGGGCAGTTGAGAGGGACCAGGCTGCAAGGGAGGGCAGTTCGGGGCAATCAAGCCTTCAGGGGAGGGCAGTTAGGGGTGACTAAGCTGTCAGAGGAGGAAAGTTGGGGGCAAACAGGCTGGCAGGGGAGCAATTAGGCTGGCATGGGAGTGGTTAGGGGCAATCAGGAAGGCAGGCAGGCAAGCAGATGGGAGTCCGAAGTCCTGGATTATGAGAGGGATGTCATCCCTTGAGGGGTCCCATATTGGAGAGGGTGCAGGCTGGGCTGAGGGACACCCCCCGCCACCGCCCCTGTGCACGAATTTCATGCACCGGGCCTCTAGTATGTAATAATTAAGATAATCTTAGAACAAATACTAATTTTTAAGGAGGGAATTTTTCAAAATATTCACTGTGATGTGAGAGAGTTTTGGTCTTTTTCCCTCCCCTCTCCCTCTCCTCTCCAGTCTGTCTGTCAAAGGGCCAGACCCTACACGGGAAGCCTGCAGTGGTCTCATATTGTGGTGACTAGGTGGGTAAGTCTGCCTCATTCTTTTCAGTATTAACTGGACAATGTCTTCCATAGATAAGCAGCATTTTAAATATATAAGCCACATTTTAATTTTATACTTGAGCCCTGGCTGGTGAGGCTCTGTTGATTGGAGTGTCATCCCATACACTGAAAGGTCGCAGGTTTGATTCCTGATCAGGGCACATACTCAGGTTGCTGGTTCAATCCTCAGTCCTTGATCGGGCACATACTGGGCTGCAACGGATCGATGCTTCTCTCTCACATCAGTGTTTCTCTCTCTCCCTCTCCCTTTCTCTCACCCTTTCTTTTCTCTCTAAATATCAATAAAAATATATCCATTGGGTGAGGATTCAATTTTTATATAAATTTATAGTGTGACTTTTTTTATTGTGGTAAAAAAAACACATACTGTAAAATTTACTATCTTAACCATTTTTAAGTGTTAAGTATATTCACATTGTTGTAAAATAAATCTCTATGATTTTTTTCGTCTTGCAAATCTGAAATTCTAAACCCATCAAAAACTGAAAACTCACTTTTCCCCTTTCCCCAGCCCCTGGTGACCATCCTCCTCTTTGCTGTCTCTATGAATTTGACTCTTCTAGGTACCTCATACAAGTAGAATCACACAGTGCTTGTATTTTGGTGTCTGGCTTATTCCGCTTACCATAATGACCTCAAGATTCATCCAGGTTGTAACATGTGTCAGAATTTCATTCCTTTTTAGTGCTGTATATTAGTCCATTGTATAAAGATTGCATATTTTGTTTACTTATTCGTCTGCTAATGGACATTTGGATTATTTCCACCTCTTGGCTATTGTGACTAGTGCTGCTGTGAACATGGCCATGCAAATCTCTCTTTAAGGTCCTGCTTTTAATTATTTTGGATATATACTCAGAAGTGAAATTGCCAGATCATATGGTGGACTAAGCAGGAGTTCTATGGAAAGTAATCTCATAGAATGATCTGATCATAAATCCCTAAGTAAGCAGGTCATGGTGGGTGGTCACGCACCAGGCATATACGTTAACACATCTCGAAATAAGCATAACCACTCAAAAAAGCATATGATCTTGTTAACTATCCTGTAATCCTTGCTTTCTCCCACTCTTAGGTAATATTCCTTCCCTTCCCTCCTTTATTCCAAATGCCTAAGAGAAACTGTGAAACAGCCCTTCTCAAAGCATTTGAGATCTTGCTTCCCCACAATTGTCATCAGTGTTGGCTTAAATAAATTCTGCACGTTCTCTACAGGTTTGGACATTTCTCACATCAACAATATGACAGTTCTGTTATTAATTTTTGAGGAAATTTCATACTGTTATCCTTAGCAGTTGCACCATTTTACAACCGATAAGTCACATTTTTAATATCATCTTTCATTAGAAATAAAGATTATAGCATATTTATGCTTCTGTGGCAGATTCTATTTTCACAGTTTGTTTCCTTGGGGGGCAGTCATCAAGTTATTTCATGAGGATATAGGATTGGTGCCTGTTTTTAAAAAGTTTTTCTAATTTATATTATTTTTTCAAGATGTTCATCTGCCCTAGCCAATGTGGCTCAGTAGCTAGAGCATCGGTCTGCATACTAAAGAGTTTTGGGTTCCATTCCCAATCAGGGGCACACATCTGGGTTGTGGGTTCACTCCTCGCCCCCAGTTGTGGTGAATAAGGAAGCAACCAATCAACGTGTCTCTCTCACATCAATGTCTCTCTCTCTCTCCTCCTCCCTCCCTCCCCTCTACTCTTTCTGCCAGTGATGGAAAAAATATCCTCAGGTGAAGATTAACAAAAAATAAATAAAAGATGATCATTCAGTTCAATACCCAATTAGCATAATCAGAATGTACACAATAGCAAGAGAATTTAGTTTTACCAAGACGGTTGGTACTTACTTTAAGAGTCTCATGCTCTACTGACTGAGTGAGCCAGGCATCTTGATACTTATTTTAATATGAAATTCTGTAGAGTGATTTGAGCCTTTAGAACAAATAAAAGGATATTCGCCCTAAAGGGACTAGGGATACATGAGAAATAGGTCAGGTGATCTCATTGTGGTGTTGAACATTGCAGAGTGCATTTATACAAACCTAGATGGGACAGCCTATTATACACCTAGGCTTCAAGCCTTCTGCCTGTGTATCCAAACATATCCAAAGGTACAGTAGAAACAGAATAGGCCCTGCCTGTGTGGCTCAGTTGGTTGAGCGTTGTCCGGTGCACTGCAAGGTCACTGGTTCGATTCCCGGTCAGGGCACCCAAACAAAAACACAGAATACAATCCTTTCATCCTACTGGCAGCACAATAGGTTTGTCTATACTAGCATCACCGTAACTGTGGGAGTAATGAGCTGTACTACAGCACTATTAGAGCGACGGCAGCACTAGGTGATAGGAGTGGTTCAACTCTGTTGTCATCCCAGGGGACCATCATCGTAGATGCAGTCCGTTGGTAGAAACGCTACGTAGCACCTGACTGTACTGATGTAAAATAATGTCAGTAATGCAAGAATTATGGCACATGGTCCTCTGTGTTAAAAATATCCATTTTTAAAATTTAGATGGTAAGTGATAATAAAGAAAACAAAAGCATACCTTATAAAATTCTCCTTCTCTTCACGGTCAAATTCTTTAAGACTTTCCAGTGTGTGCTCCTTTTCCAGAGCACGTTCTTCCCGTTCTTTCACTTTTCGTTGCACTACGAAAGACAACAGCAATGCTTATTAATTGACTTTTTCCAGACAAGACTTGCTAACATCTTTCTGGGCATCAACGGCATATTATTTTAGAAAGGCAGAGGTTAGAATCACTGGGCTGGATCTTGGGCCAATGGGTAGAAGTAGTTGTCTCCATTGAGGAAAGAGCAGGGTTTAAGTTCATATGTGCTGTGTGATCTACACAGATTTTCTCTTAATCATTTTTTGTTGAGACTCTATGCTCAGCCTTTTTCAAACCAATTACCATAGAATGTTCTCCTCTTGAGGACAAATAGTTCTATTGCCATTAATGTTAATGAGAGCTTTTATTTATTACAAAATATATATTTAAAAAGTCTTAGTATAAAAGGTTTTTAAAAATTAAGTAGTAGGGTTGGACCTGCATTACCACCATTTGCCCACCATCCACCATCCAGAACTGAAATATCATGGCTGACATGTACACATAAGGAACGTTTGACATTGAAATTGGGTCTCAAAAGAACTAGTGGCCCAGAAAGAAGCTCACTATAGACTGATTCATATGCCTTTCAGCACAACCATTATTGCTTGTCTCATTTTTTATTCTTATATTTCCAGTAGGACATGATCTCACTCATCTGGGGGAAATGGTGAACAACATAGACTGATGAATAAGAACAGACCCAGAGATAAGGAGCCATGGGTCAGACTGTTGGACCTCAAAGGGAGGGTGGGGATAAAAGGAAGAGGTCAACCAAAGGACTTATGTGCACACATATGAGCCTAACCAGTGGTCGAGGACAATAGGGGGTGGGGGCATGAGTGGGGGGATGGGGATTGGAATGGGGGGCTGAGGACAAATATGTGATACCTTAATCAATAAAGAAATTAATTAAAAATAATAAGTGAATGAATAAATAAATAAAAATTAAATAATAAAAACTAAAGCATCCCTATAGGGGGAAAAATGACAAAGAAAACAGAGTTCACAAAAGAATAAACACAACCAAGCAATACAAATCTGAAATGTACATATCTTCCCAAAATCCACTTACAGAAATTTATCTTAAACCATCACATATAAGCCAAAATAAACTATTTACAGGGCGTTTAGGACAAGTGTGACACATTCATTTGCCACTTAATCATGATAACCTGCAATACTAAAGTACTGGTAAGAAGATTCAAAACAATCTGAAGGTCCATTAGTTGTGTTTTAGTAAAATAAATTATGGTCCATTTCTATAATGGATTTCTAGGCAGCATTATAAATCTTATAACTGAAGAAAAATGACCTGGAAAATGTTTATAATAAGTGCAGAACCCAGGCTATAAAACAATATATACAACATGACCCTTATTTGTTGGGGAAAATTATATAGATAATAAAAATATTGGTGGGCCGAAACCGGTTTGGCTCAGTGGTAGAGCGTCGGTCTGCGGACTGAAAGGTCCCAGGTTCGATTCCGGTCAAGGGCATGTACCTTGGTTGCGGGCACATCCGAGGTGGGGGGGTGTGCAAGAGGCAACTGGTCGATGTTTCTCTCTCATCAACGTTTCTAGCTCTCTATCTCTCTCCCTTCCTCTCTGTAAAATATCAATTAAAAAAATATTTTTTAAAAATATCATAGAGAAGACTACCCCCGCAAAGGTCTGTAGGTAGGGAGGTGTGGAGACACCTGCAGAAAGCATAGAGGGGCAGATAAAAGGGAGGACGGGGGGAGGGAGGTGTGTGTGTCTTGCCCTACCTTCTCACTCTCCTCCATAATCACTAAGGCCCACGGACTAGTCACGCTGCTCCTTTACCCTTCAGAACGTCTCCCCCACCACTGCTCCGAGTCTGCTGGGATATCACCCTCTCCGCATGCTCTAGGCGGTCACACTTAGGCAAGACCAGCAAAGCAGGGATCTTTTCTTAATCCTTTTTACACCCCTCATGGTAGTTTATACAGAATACCTATTTCATAGATATTTTGGATGCTACTTAAATTGAATAGAAGACCAACTAAAATATAATTCATTTCCTTACACTTTTCTTGAACTTGAAGTTTTCTTGTACACATGACCTCATTCACAAGTTGTTTCCTCGCCTCCTTTTCAAGTTTCAGCTGTTTGTCCTTCTTTTCCCACTGCTTTGCTTTCTCTTCTTCTAATACTCTGTTCAGTTCTTCCTCCTGAGCATTTTCTTCCTCACGCTGCTGTGCCAGATATTCACGATATATCTTCTGTTCTCTTATCCTATCTTCCTACATAACATAAATTTACCATATGCTGTTAAAACATTCTTAGGTATGAGAATGATATTGGGGGAATTTAAAAACATTTTTAAAATTACAATCTCAATGTTTCAGAACTCCCACTGACATTTTATAGATGAAATATTATGCTGAGGGTTTACTTCCAAATATTTAGGGGTGATGGGGGTATTGGATGGTGATATAGATGAAACAAGAATGATCACTAGCTGATGGTTGTTAAGCTAAGGTAAGGGACACGTGGGGGTTTTTTGAACTATTCTTTGTATCTGTTTGAAATGCTGTAAAATACATTGTTGAGTAAGTTAATTCAAACACTATTGTAAAAAGTGTGCCTCAAAGCAGTTCCCAAATAATTTGCAATGGTACAGCTTTATTTTCATTTATTTTAATTTGGGTAGATGAAATCTTAACCTGATAAACAAAATAAATCACTACTACATTATGGCACTGTCTCTGACTAGAAGACGAGTCAGTCACCTGATATTTTATAACAGCAATTATCAATCTTAGCAACACTTTGGAATAACCTAGAGAGCTTTTCTTTCTTTTCTTTTCTTTGCGTTTATTCTTTAGTTGAGTTCTGGCTAGGAAAAAATTCAGAGCCAAGGCTCTAAATACAACCACAAGTTTATTAGAAAGCCACCGAGGCGGAAGTGAGCGTAGAAGAAACAGGCTCAGGAAACAAGTCACCAAGGCCCGAAAGGGCCCTGGAGCTTAGGAGAGAGGGGCGAGGACAACGTGCTGGGGAGGAAGA
Source organism: Vespertilio murinus (assembly GCA_963924515.1). Classification (NCBI taxonomy): domain Eukaryota; kingdom Metazoa; phylum Chordata; class Mammalia; order Chiroptera; family Vespertilionidae; genus Vespertilio; species Vespertilio murinus. Next base: position 5,230,629 of record OZ004709.1, read on the forward strand.
GAGGGGGAGGGAGAGGGAGAGGGAGAAGGGGAGGGGGAGGGGGAAGGGGAAAGCGAGGGGGAGGGAGAGAGAGAGGGAGAACTATGCCCACCATTTGGGGAGCTTAAAAAGTATTAAGGGCCTAGTCTTACCTCAAGAGATTCTTATCTAATGAATAGTTTTTAAGTTCCCAAGTGATTTGAACGTGCAGCTGAGGTTGTGAACTGAACTTTATAACAAAGACATTTCAGTTTACTTCTCCATCTTTCATGGTTTATAATTGTGCTGTACCATCCAATCTCTGATCTGATGTCTTTTGAGAAGATCAGAGGCCTGAGGTAGGACCAGCAGGGACTGAGGGTTATAGCGGCACTGGCAGAATGGCTTGTGTACATGGTCTCATTCTTATTTGGGAATAAATTTAATAAAAGAAGGGCAAAACTTACACTCTTCCAACTAAGAAGTATTATTGAAATAATTAAAGAAGCCGAAACCGGTTTGGCTCACTGGATAGAGTGTCGGCCTGCGGACTGAAAGGTCCCAGGTTCGATTCCGGTCAAGGGCATGTACCTTGGTTGCGGACACATCCCCAGTAGGGGGTATGCAGGTAGCAGCTGGTCGATGTTTCTCTCTCATCGATGTTTCTAGCTCTCTATCCCTCTCTCTTCCTCTTTGTAAAAAATTAATAAAATATATATTAAAAAATAATAATAATTAAAGAAGACCCAAATAAACGAAAAGACATCCTATGTTTATGGATCAGTAAAAAATATTGTTAAAATGGCCATTGTCCCCAAATTGGTCTAGAGGTTCAAAATAATCCCTGACAAAATTTCATTGTCTTCTTTGCAGAAATTAATAAAATGATCCTAAATTCACATGGAAATTGAAGGGAGACCGAATAATCAGAACAATTTGAAAAAGAAGAACAAAGTTGGAGGGTTTACATTTCCTGATTTCAAACTCACTACAAAGCTACAGTGACCAAGATGCACAAGCCAGAGAGGCAGCATAAGGATGGACATACAGCTTAGTGGTATGCTAGAGCTAAAAGTCCAGAAATAAAACCTCACATTAACTCTCCGTTGATTTTTGACAAGGTGAAAAGACGTGTAGGAAATTTAAATGCATATTACTTAGTGAAATAAACCAATCTAAAAAGGCTACATACTTTATGATTCCAACTATATGACATTTTGGGAAAAGGCAAAACTACGGAGACAGTTTTAGGCCAGTGAAACTACTCTGTATGGTACTGTCATGGTAGATTTGTGTCATTATACATGTGTCCAAACACCAAGAGTGAATCTTAATGCAGGCTTGAAGGGAGCACCAACTAATTGAGGGAGAGGGAGAGGGAGGGAGAGGGAGGGAGGGAGATAGAGACATCTATCTCACAGCAATGTTTCTCTCCCCCCCCCCCCCCCCCCCGCCCCCAACCACTCTCTCTAAAAAGCAATGGAAAGTCGAAACCGGTTTGGCTCAGTGGTAGAGCGTCGGTCTGCGGACTGAAAGGTCCTGGGTTCGATTCCGGTCAAGGGCATGTACATTGCTTGCGGGTACATCCCCGGTAGGGGGTGTACAAGAGGCAGCTGGTCGATGTTTCTCTCTCATCGACATTCTAGCTCTCTATCTCTCTCCCTTCCCCTCTGTGAAATATCAATAAAATATATTTTTAAAAAAATAAAAATAAAAAGCAATGGAAAAATATCCTCGGGTGAGGATTAACAAAATCTCACACACACACACACACACACACACACACACACACACAAAAAAAAAGTGAAGCTTAATGTAAATTATGGACCGTGGGTGATGATGATAATAATGTAGGTTAATCAATTGTAACAAATGTCCCACTCTGTTGGGGGATGTTAATAATGGGAAGAGGCTTTGCATTTGTGGGGGTAGGAGGCTATGGGAAATTTCTGTATCTTCTGTTCAATTTTGCTATGAACCTAAACTGCTCTTAGAAACAGTCTTTAAAAATAGCACTATAGGAAAAGTATGACACCCTTCAGAGTTCAATACAAATGTCAAAGGAACAGACAGCTGAATGAAGACTGGAATGCTTTTCTCTCCTCTCCTTGCCTGCCAACCCTTTACATATCCTTTCATATCACTTTCCCAACGTGCAGGCAGGCACAATCCATCCCTCCGCCTCCTGCCACCCCATCACCACGTGGCAGAGGAGGAGTTCTCGGGATTCAGGGAGCATAAATGTGAGAATACACCTGGGGAGCTTGTTAAAACACAGATTTCTTCCCCCTGCCAGGATTTCTAGATTCTGATTCTGGAGCCTACGAATTTCTCTCTCTCTCTCACACTTTCTCCCAGGGGACGCTGCCGCCATACTTAGAGTGGCGCTGTTATGGTCCATTCTGCCTGTGACTGGCTCCTGTAAGACTGAGGGCTCAACAAGGAAGTTCATCCGGCACACATTAGCACTGGCTGCATGGCTTACCCTTTTCTGCTTGTTTTTATCAGCCTCGTCCTGTAAGTCTTTCTGGGCCATTTGCACGAGTTTTGAGCCCAGGTCCTTTTCTTCTTGGTACTCCTGCTGAAGATGCTCTATCTTCTCTTGGAGGGCTTTGTCCAAAGTGTTCCTAAGCTTCTGTTTTGCCCTCTGTTTTTTTAGCTTATCTTGCTCATTCTCATATTTCACCTGAGCTCTCTCATCTTCCTAGAGCAGAACAATCCAGAAGGTAATTCAGTACAGTTGGACAAAACAAATACCTACATGCATTTCATATACACACCTGGAGTTAGAAGGACTATAAGAGCTGAAACCGGTCTGGCTCAGTGGATAGAGCATTGGCCTGTGGACTGAAGGGTCCCGGCTTCGATTCCAGTCAAGGGCATGTACCTTGGTTGCAGGCACATCCCCAGTAGGGGGTGTGCAGCAGGCAGCTGATCGATGATTCTCTCTCATCGGTATTTCTAACTCTCTATCCCTTTCCCTTCCTCTCTGTAAAAAAATCAATAAAATACATATATTTTTAAAAGAAGCAAATTCATTAAAAAGGACTATAAGAAATAAAACTTGCCTTCTCATGCTGAGCCAGCAGCAAGGCTTTGTGAAATTGCTGTGTAATTACAAAGTAATAGTTGTCAAGTTCCAAATGCAGAAATGGACAAAGAGAAATCGCCTTCAAACCTAGTTCCCATCACTCAGCACCCCTCTCAACATTTCTGTGGTTTGGCCTCCTACGCGTTACTCTCCTCTGCCATCTGCACATCTAGATGTGGTGCTTTATTAAACAGCAGTAAGAGTCCAAAATGGAAATGTACACGTCAGCTAAATACGCAAAACCAAAGTTTAAGCATTATGTTCTTTAAAGTATTCCCCCACTCCTCTCATTTTATTAGCTTTTGGCTGGTTTGATTGCCTGGCCAAACAGGCGGTTTTAACTGGGCACCAACGCTGTTGGGCATTGTGGGTTTGGTAGAAAATGTGGGACATTAGTCCTCCTGCCAGAGGCAGCCCAACTCTCCTGGAGGGATAAGTATTTGTCCAGATGGGACAGGAGATGACATAATAATCAATAGTGAGGATGGGAAACAAATCCCAATTTTACTTGATTTGACTGAGATTCATAACAGCCGTGATCACTGGTGTGTGAGAGGGGAGTTATATATACTAGACTTCTCCACTAATGCAGTAAATCCAACTGAATGGTAAGGGTCAAATTCGTACGTGCAGAATCTAAGGAAAAGGAATGGGTATCAAGCATGACAGCCAGTGGAATAGCAGGCCACACTTTTTTAAAGGAAGCTCAGCCACATCCAGAGGAAGTGATCAGCCAAGTCCAGACTTGAAGATAGGAGGGGACGGACCGGGGGAAACTGTTAAATCTGAGAGACCCGGAAGTAGTTTGCCATGTTCTGGCTTCACCAGGATGGTTTTAATCTCACACCTTCTGTAATGAATTTATTGCACCCAATTCAATCTCAAGTGAATAATAAATAGTCCTTTCTAAAAAGATCTGAAACAGCCGAAACCAGTTTGGCTCAGTGGTAGAGCGTCAGTCTGTGGACTGAAAGGTCCCGGGTTCGATTCCGGTCAAGGGCATGTGCCTTGGTTGCGGGCACATCCCCAGTGGGGGGCGTGCAAGAGGCAGCCGGTCGATGTTTCTCTCTCATCGATGTTTCTGGCTCTCTATCTCTCTCCCTTCCTCTCTGTAAAATATCAATAAAATATATTTTTTAAAAATAAATAAATAAGACTTATAACAGCTATATTTGGGTTCTGATTTAACTATCAAATAAGTTAGACGATGATGATGTAATGTCAATTCACTCCCAGCAGATGGTTACTGGTGTCACTGTTTGACTGGACAGCCTCAGGGAGAAGAGGCCAGTGCCGGCCACATGGGTGCTGCATGTTTCACCCGCACACTATTGGAAATGCTGCAGGAGAGGCAGCAATCTTGTTGGAACTAAATTACTGACACTGGGGGCCAGAAGGTCACCATGGCTGTTCCACCTATTTCTTTATAGGATTTGGAAACTGTCAATTTACAAATCACATATCAAAGAGCAGGGGATGTTACCAAATTGCCACTAGCCCTCCGTAGCACTGCCAGTGATTATCCCATTCACCCTCCCAAAAAAGGCAGGCGCCTTTTTCCCTCCTTTGGCAGATAAAGAAATCGAGCCACCGGGCAGTAACTTGCTCTCTGCAATGGGGGGGCGCTATTAGCTGGGCCTGGGAATCCAAGGCTCTGATCGCGTTGCCCCGTTAACGGGCCAAGGGCATTAGGCACCCCGCGCGGCCACAGGCCTGCACGCCGGTCCCGGTCCCGGAACCAACCACGGGGTGCGGGGCCCGTGACCGGCTTTTAGGGGCTCACCACGAGGCGCCCCTCCTCCTCCTTCAGCTGCTGCGCGGCCTGCCTGCGCACGTTGAGCTCCGTGACCTGGGCGTGCAGGCCCCGGCGGGTGTTCTCCGCCAGCCTTTTCTGCTTCTCCGCCTCCTCGGCTTCCCGCCTTTCCTTGGCCAGCCGGTCTTCCTCCCAGAGCTTACAGAACATCTGCTCTTCCACCAGCTTTTGCCTTTTCAGCTCCTCGTTGAACGCAACCTGCGCCTTCCGCTCCTCACACACGGTCTTCTCGTGCATGGACTGCACCTCGGTGCGGAGCTCCTCGCAGCGCTCCCTGGAGGGAGAGGTCAGAGACGTCAGAGACATCAGAGACGTCAGAGACGTCAGAGACGTTAGAGACAGGCTCCGGTTAGGCACCCGTCTGCACGGGCAGACCCTGGAACGGAAAACGGCGGGGGTCTGGGCGTAGGCCACCCGAGCAGACGTGTGACGAGTGGGAGACGGGCACCACGATGTCACAGACAGAATACGGGCACTGGGTCACACAGAGCGGGCTCTGAATCCAGTTCTGACATTTCCTGTGTGACCTTGGGTTGGAAACTTGACTTATCTGAGCTTTTTTTTTTTTTTTTTTACACTTTTAAGGTTCTGGTGAGGAACAGAGATAACAGATGCAAATGCCTGGTAGCTAATAAGAGGCAATAACTGGTAACTGATCATCACTACCGAGGAAATGCAGAGAGGTGGGCCCAGTGGGTGAGGTTTTGCAGGAGGAGACCCCACATGCACTCTCCGTGTAGGTCATCTGTGACCGACTCCCGGGCTCCGGCCCGGGCCCACGCCCGCTGAGGGGTTCCGCCAGAGCCGCCTTTGCACACCCAGGCTCTGTCCCCATTCGGGAAGACACGCTCTCCCCGTAAGTGCCCTTTCTTTCAGTCTTGGTTACTCAAATTTCTTCAAAAGTCCTTCATTGAGCCCTGTGGTACCCATCAATGTCTACAGTTCAGAATTACTCAGGATATTTTCAAAATCCTACTCCCCACTTCTCTTGTCCCTCCTCCCAGACCAGCCGAGGTAAACCAGAACACCCGGGGTGGACACGGGGCTCTGCAGCTCGTCCGAGCACCCAGGAGGCTCTGGCACCAGCCAACCGAGGAGGCCCTCTGACTAAAGGCCGTGTTTATAAACATCGAGTCTTCCTGGTTTCTAGGTAAAACTCAGCACCAAGAACCTGAGGTTTGAGGATGGGCTCCATACAGAACTTCTGCTAACATTTTACTAGCTAGGACTGAAAGGAAGGATGAAGTCTAAACTCTTATTGCAAGAGTGGTCAATCCCTCTATCTTAATAAAAATCATCACTGATAAAAGGGAAACCTTTTTGTGTGTGAGTGCTTTACATGTTTGTGGTACTTTCACACATAAAATCTTGTATCATCCTTGTAAGTATCTTATAACTCACAGGTAGCAGCAGGAATCACCTCCATGTTAGAGTTAGCTCCGGGAGCCTCAGTGTCTCCCCGGGAGTAGTAATGCTATCGGAGGCACTTACTGGCTTCTAATTTGCAGGCATTGTTTGAAGCCAGGAGTGGGCAAGCATTTTGACTCGAGGGCCACAACGGGTTCTTAAACTGGACCGGAGGGCCGGAACAAAAGCAGCCTGACCATGCTGGCACTCTCCTCTTGGGCTGCTGGTGAAGGAACGGAGGGGAGAGCAAGAGAACTCTCTGCTCTTTCAGCTCCGTGGGCCGGATAGAACAGACAAATGGGCCGGATCCGGCCCGCGGGCCGTAGCTGCCCAGGCCTGTTCTAAGTACATTACAGGTATGGACTTTTATCTTCTTCATAACCACCAAAGTCACAGTGAGCATTACTGCAAGTTCATTTTCATCATTACGATCAGCCCCCATTTAAAGATGAGAAAGAGGAGGCACAGAGCAGTTAAGCATATAACAGGTAAGTTCATATATTCCATATGTGGTAGAGCTGGGAGTGCAAACCTGGCAGGTGGCCCTAGAGTTCAGTTTCTTTGGCACCTCATTGTAAGAGTGCATACCTGTAAGGTGCTTAGAACAGTGCCTGGCCAGTCATGGACAGAGACAGAGAGACAAGCGTTCTAACCATGCATCCTAGGCTGTTTAACAAAAACGCCCAAAGCAAAACAAAGCTCAGAACTCTCTCCTTTAATCTGGGGTTCAATCGCTCATTGTGTATAAATACAGAACACCTAGAAGAAAATCACAATGTACAGGAGCATGCTCCATAAAAGAAGTATTGATAAACTGGGTTTCATCAAAATTAAAATCTTTTTTCTGTGAAACACCCTCTTAACAGAATGAAAAACAAAACAAGCTACAAACTAGGGAAAACTATTTCCAAACCATATATCCTGCACAAAGGACTCATATCCAGAATAAATAAAGTACTCTCAAAACTTAATAGCTAATCCAATTAGAAAATGGGCAAAAGAAACAAAGAGATGTTTGACATCGAGGATGATCTACCGATGGCAAATGAGCACACGAACAACTGTTACCATTACCTTTAGGGAAACGTATGCATGGCCCATGGAAATTCGCTTATTCGTGTCCCCTTGTCCCTCACAGCATCTTCTCAGCAGCCAGCAGGGAGTGTCCAAATCCCGCCAAGGACAGGAGAGGAGGCTAAACTTCAGAAAGGCCAGATAATCCAAGTCTGATTCTGTCTTGGTTACGACAAGCTTGAAAATCTAGTAGAATGACTCTCTGTGGAACTCATGTTACCCATCTTCAGGACGGGGAGCAGCAAGTTCTTTCTGGTGATACGCATGACCGCTCTGGTTTTCCTCGCTGTCCTCTAGTCTCAGCAGCTTAATCTACGTTGTTAGCAGCTCTATCTGCAATCTGTAGGCACTACGCACTGCAGGAGCTGACTTCTCCTTCAGGCCTCGACTGGGAAGATGCAGGACAGTCTATATGGTTAGTAGCAACTTCATGGCAGAAAGAGAAGAGATGGCAAAAGCTTTATCTCTGAACCATGTCTTGCCCTAGCCGGTTTGGCTCAGTAGATAGAGCACTGGCCCATGGACTGAAGGGTCTCAGGTTTGATTCCTGGTCAAGGGTACGTACTTCAGTTGCAAGATCAATCCCCAGCTCTGCTCAGGGTGTAGGCAGGAGACCACAGTGTGTCTCCCACATCGACGATGTTTCTATCTCTGTCTCTCCCCCTCCCTTCCATTCGCTCTAAAAATCAATGGGAAAATGTCCTTAGGTGAGGATAAACAACAATAAAAAGAACCATGTCTTGATCCCTCCACGTGCTTGGTTTTGCTTCTTTCTCACATCTGTTGACTTTGGATATCTCATCTATTCAGATTTTTTGCGCTGTGAAAAATGAACTCATATATTCCTTCTGAATTCTACCATACTTTAAACTCAGAGTTTGCTTTTTACTTTATCTTGGGCTATAAGCAATAATACTGTATTATGATACTTGAAATTTGTTGAGAGTAACTATTAAGTGTTCTTAACGCAAAACAAAAAATCCCTTAGTGCCTGCATTTTGCAATGATGTATATATAATTACCAAGACTTAAAGATACAACTACTGTCTATAACCTCTTAAAGCTACACTCTACTGTACATTAGCAATCTTAAACCTTTTTTAATACACATATTGTGTGTGTGTGTTTTTTTCTGACATCATTACCTGAATTGCTGGTCTAGCTTTTCAGCCACAAAATCTTGCCTCTCTTTTTCTTTCTTCTCCCTTAATAATTTGGCTTTCTCTTTCATTTTTTCTTTTCTATCTTCAATTGTTTCTTCTTTCAATAGCATTTCAGTAAAATACTCATTTTCTTCTGCTGCTAAAAGTTCACGGAGCCTGAAACAAAATGACAAAAATAAACAATTTAAATTAAAACTGTGATGCCACATACATCATTTTACAAATTTATTTTTATTTTGTTAAATTTTATTTCAGAAGTACATGTTTAATCATACATTTCACGAGAAGGGAAAGATCGTTGCACTCTTCCATAAAATAAAGCTAGTTGTCATTTAAAGCAACAAAGAGAGCTTGGCCAGTGTTGCTCAGAGGTTGAGCGTCAACCTATGAACAAGGGTGTCACGGTTCAATTCCTGGTCAGGGCACAGGCCTGAGTTATGGACTCAACTCCTGAAGGGGGCTTGCAGGGGGCAGCTGATTGGTGATACTCTCTCATCGTTGATATTTCTCTCTTTCTCCCTTGCCCTTCCTCTCTGAAATCAACAAATCTTACTAAAAAAATAAAGCACTGATCTGTGCCATATTTTATTTGATCACATATAGATGTGATATGTAATGTATATCTTTAACAAAAGGAAAAATGAAATTTTAATTAAAGTACTAACAAAATATCAAACAATTATTCCTTTGCTATCATGATAATGCAGTTGAATATAAGTAAAAATACTTAGTTATTGATTTGGCAGGAATATGAATACCTCAGCCATGATTCTTATGCTAACATTCATTTGATTTTTTTGACTGGTCAGCCTCAAGTGGTTTCAGGATTATTTCATCGTCTGGGTCATCAGGCTTGTGAGCCTTACTTGTTTCGTCTTTCTTCCGTGTTGATGATAAATCCTTGCACAGCATCCTTCATCCTTTTTTTCACAAGACTGTCCACAAATCTGCGGTCGTTGCGCTTGTACCAGTCAAATTTCAAGCGGTCCCGCTCTATGGACTTAATGGAATTCAAAATATCATGATGCTTCTGATAGTTGCGCAGGATTCTCTCCAGCTGTTGCTCACCCTTTTGGCTTTCGGGAGGCTTGGCTCTCTAAAACAAAGAACAACTATCACTTTTGAAAGATCCAGCGTATTTTCAATTAATCATGATCTCCACCAATACTCAGACTAAATAAAACTTGGCACTACATAAGTTTAAGTGGCTAAGGGGTGACTTGTTTGATTCTTTGAGCCTATACTTAAGATCAAATCCGTCTCAAATATTTCTCAAGTGCCATTTGAATAAAAGTTCACAGAATTATAAAGTAAAAAATGTGAATGGGAGGCCGGAGATTATCTGGTCAAACCAAAGACATCGAGTGATTTGTTCAAGGTGCTTCCAACAGAGCAGACCTGGATAGAACAAGAATTAGAAGTCTTCCCATTCTTGACCTTGATCTTGCCACTCAGTATTCCACTGTTTCTCTCGCAGACAACATAGTTACCATCATCAAAACACTTTCAATTAAAAGAGGCTACCATGTGGCCATGACCAAGTACCTTATGGTTAGAGCATGGTCCCAATATGCTGAGACTCCGGGTCTGATCTCTAGCCAGGGCACATGGAAGAAGAAACTAATGAATGTATAAATAAGTTACCAACAACAAATCTCTCTCTCTCTCTCTCTTTCGAAAATCAATTTAAAAAATGTATAAGAGGCTGCTACCTAAGTACAGGTGACCCTTGAACAAAACAGGAGCTAGGAGCATAAAGTCAAAAATTCACCTATAACTTTTGACTTCCCCCAAACTTAAGTTGTTCCTTGGTATCCACAGGCGGATGATTCCAGGACCACCACCACCACCACCACCACCCCCTACCAAAATCTGTGAATTCTAGTCTCCTATAAAAATATAAAAAATTAGATCAATGCATAGTCAGCTCTCTGTATCTCTGAACTCCAAACTGACAATCAAAAGCCCTGACTGGTTTGTCTCAGTGGGTAGAGCGTCGGCTTGTGGACCTAAGGGTCCCGGGTTCGGTTTGTCAGGAACATGGACCTTGGTGCGGGCACATCTCCAGTGGGGATTGTGCAGGAGGCGGCTGATCAATGTTTCTCTCTCTCATTGATGTTTCTAACTCTCTATCCTTCTCCCTTCCTCTCTGTAAAAAATAAAAAAAGATAGATAGATAGATAGATAGATAGATAGATAGATAGACAGATAGATGGAACAGGGCCCAGCTGGTTTGGCTCATTGGTTGAGCATTCACCCATGCACCAAGAAGTCACCAGTTTGATTCCCAGTTAGGGTACAAGCCCAGGTTGCTGGCTTAATCTCCAGGGGGGTGGGGGGAAGGAGACAGCAATGGATATTTCTCTCTCTCTCTCTCTCTCTCTCTCTCTCTCTCTCTCTCTTCCTTTCTCTCTAAAATCAATGAAAACATTTTTAAAAATAGCACAGGTATTTATTGAAAAAAATCCATGTATAAGTGGATATCATGCAATTCAAACTTACATTGTTCAAGGTCAATTATATATACAATGTATATGAAATGAGTTGTGAGAAGGAAGAAAGGGTGGGAGAGAGAACTAAGGAAAGGTATAAAAGAAGAGCAAAACTGATGGTAGAACTTTATTTCTATTTCTATTGTGCCCAGGAATTTAATGCAAGGCTATGCTCCTGACATTTTGGGTAACTTGTATTTCTGTAAATATGTTCATTTTATACAAACATCCACTAAAAAGTTGGAAATACATACACCATTTTGAATATATATTGATACATTTAATAAAATCACACGGAGTATATCTTTTTCAATTCTCTATTCCTAGCATTGACCATAATGCTACCACCGTCAGGTTCTCATACAAAGCAAAGACAGAAAGAAAAGACAACGCTTCTGGGTGGGCTTGGTACAATTTCTGCTTCTCCTAGGGCCACCATTAAACCCGTGGTCTTGAGCTTTGTACTCCAGATAGCTTTATCAAGTCAACCTTATGTGAGTCATGAGACCCTGAGGTCCTGATTCACAGTCACAAAACTCAACTTATGGCCGAGAGTCAATCTGATCACTTACACTTGGAGTGTCATTGTCAGGACTACCAAAACATAAGGCTGGGTCTTGGTAAAGGAGTCTTCTGGAGAAAGAAAGTCAACACCTGGAGAAGTCTGAGGGGAAGATTAAGGGTTCCGGGACACAGCTGGATACTTAGGCTTAACTGAACAAGATAAGGCGAGGTTGAGATGAGCTCGAGACAGAACATGAGGCTGGGAGTAATATCACGGGAATTAGCTAATCCACATCACAGAATTACTTACTGTTCTCTAATACGTATGGCATTTTAGAAATGCAAATTAAGCATCAGCAAAACAGAGCAGAGTTCACACTGCGCCCTGGGTAAGCTACACACAGAAACTCAGGTTCCCGGGAGACATACACACAAGCTGAGAACAGCAACCAAGACCCAAGATCATCGGGAATCAATTGTCTTGGCAAGAACCAGGCCCAGAGGCACATTGTGACTGAAGAAGAGCACAGGGAGAGGATAGTGAGAAGCAGCCAGAGCAGTGGCCAGGGATGCAGGGAGCCTTGTAAAGCGTGGGGCTTGCTGTGCAGGACGCTGTGGCCAGAAAGGACCCATTCTCTGGATGAATAAGGCATGACCTGGAGTTCTCTACCGAGATGATGCCAATCCAGGCACAGTCTTGTCATTAATCAAAACTGTCACTGCTTAATGGAAACATAATGTAAACCAGATCTGTAATTTAACATTTCTAATCGCTGCCTTTTTAGAAGTAAAAAAAAAAAAAAAAAAACACCTGAAACTAATACAAAATAATATTGAATGTAAACTATAATTGAAAAATAAAAGAGTAAAAAGAAACAGGGAAAATTAATTATAATAATATATATTAATATGTTTTATTGAGTTTTTACAGAGAGGAAGAGAGAGAGATAGCTAGAAACATCGATGAGAGAGTGTCATCGATCAGCTGTCTCCTGCACACCCCCTGCTGGGGATGTGCCTGCGCCAAGTTACATGGCCTTGACCAGAATCGAACCTGGGACCCTTCAGTCCGCAGGCCAAACTGGTTTCAGCAGATTATAATAATATATTTTATTTAACCTATATTATCATCTCAACAGGTGATTCCAGGCATATTTCAAGTGATCAAAAGTAATGTGCAGCCCTAACTGATTTGGCTCACCTGAAGGGTCCCAGGTTCAATTCCGGTCAAGGGCATGTACCTTGGTTGCAGGCACATCCCCAGTAAGGGGTGTGCAGGAGGCAGCTGATTGATGTTTCTAACTCTCTATCCCTCTCCCTTCCTCGCTGTAAAAAAAATCAATAAAACATATATTTTTTAAAGTCATGTGTAGACACTGGACTCTAAACCATGCTAAAGGCAAGCAAAAAAAGAATTTGATAACTACCTTGTATTTTCAAGGTCACTGAAGGCTTTTGTTACTGTAACAGCTCACACTATAGTTCCTAGTATTTCAGTTTACAGTTTAATCTCTTAAAGAGTACTGTCTGATATTCTAGCTATGATTCTGGCCTCTACCCCTCTCCCCATGAGCAGAACAACTGTCCTGCTGAAACACCGTTTGGAGAAGTAAATAACGGGGCCCCTAGGAGGCACACATCGAAAGGTGGCTCCTGTGGCTTTTCCGTCACTTCAGGCATCACACCTTGTACTGCTGTGTTGAGGTGGGGTTGTTCAGCAACCAGTCTCAGCTCGGGTGGCTTTTCCTCTTCCCCCACAACCCTGCACCCACTAACATCCACATTCCTTGTCACACCCTGACATCTGAGATGCACAGACTCCGGTCTTTTCCTTTTTATTTTTCTACAAGCTCAGAAGCATGACACAGGCCTGCTTCTCTGGTTTGGTGGTAATCCTTTCTGTTCCCAACACAAACACTGGCACCAGCCCCTCGGCTCTGTGTCCTGACACCAACCCCAAAGTAGGTAAGTTCCTGCCCCTGAATGAGTCCGTCTATAATCAACTTAAACCCTGCAGTCTGCAGAAGCTCCAGTGCACTGATTTCAGACCCAATCCTTCAGTCCTTGGAGGGAGCAGGTCTATAAGTGGACTGATGATTGCTGTGTGCACGTGGAACATAAAATTGTATCCTTCATTATCTGACAGCATATCACGATCTACCGTTAATCTGTTACGGTTTCCTGCATGAGCAAGTTGCTCATGATTATCTGCATTAGATAATGAGCAGCTCGAAGGCAGGCGTCAGACTTCTATGGAGGGGTAAACCTCCTCGGGTCACTGCATCTCCCACTTTGCGGCACATGCAGGAGGCACTCAAGCAATGCCTCCATAATTGCCTAATTGCACAGGGGAGTTTTTTTTTTTAGCCTGTGGAAACACAGGTGCATGGACCTGAGGCCAAGCCAGCTTTCCCAGCAACAAGCCCTCCTGTTTCCATCCAGGCCTGCAGGGACAGTTACAGCTGAGTTTGCACAGAGGGGCTCTGTAACCCCTGGCAACCCCTCACCCCTTCCACAGACCTCCGGACCACCTCCGGCCCAGACCCGGCTTCCCGCGGCCTGGCCCACTGCCTTTCCCATCACACACACTCCGCAAATCGCCAGGAACGGGGACAGCCTTTGGGTGTCTTGGAGGCTGAAACCCCTCAAGATCCCAAGCAGGGGTTCTCCAAACACAGAATCTAAATGCTGTAACTGACGCAGGGGAGGGGGAAGAGGGAGGGAACACGAAGCGAAATGATCCGTCTTTTCAAAACCCAACCCCAGGGCGTCAGCACCGTTTCCGGAGCCCCCGCTGGAGGCTGGAGACCAGGTGGGCTCCGCGGGGTCCGGGAGGGCGCGGGGGGCGCAGAAAGCAGCAGAAAGGCGCGGGGACCGCACCCGCCCGGCTTACCACCATCACCACTTTGGGAGTGGGGCCCTGGACCTCCCGCCGCACGATGCCAAACCGCCGGCTGTACATTGTCGAGGCCCGGGATGGGCGGCGCGGCCGCAGTCCCCTAACGGTGGCCACCGACCGGCCGGCGGAACCAGCTTCCGCGACGCAGACACCGGTTGCCATGGTGAGCCTCGCGGGGGCAGGTGCGCGGGGCGGAAGTTGATCCTGTCACCATGGTGACCACAGACGCGGGGACTCGGGACTTCCTCTGGAAGCGGAGCTGAGTCTGCTCTGGGATGGAGGGGGGGGAACGGCCAGGGAAGGGAAAGGGGCCCTCCACACGCCTCCCGCGGACCTCGCCCTTTTCCTAAAGGCTCATCAGAACGAAGGAAAAAGCCTCCTTTTCCCGGAGTGCAGTTGAAGATCTAGTAACATCCCAGTTGGCTTTGCTATTTATATCCTATAACCAGTCGGTCTAAAACCACGAGAAAGGTTAGTGGACATTTGGTGGGAAGACCATTAAATTTTGTGGCCATCCTAGGATAATCTGATAACGTAAATCACCACAAAACCCCCTTGTATATTTTTGCAGTTTTCTACAGTAATTTGTAAGATATTTTTACACCTAAGATGTTTGAGCCTCACAAATACCGTACAGGTTAACACCATGGTCAGCAAACTGCCACTAGAGAGCCACATGCGGCTCTTTGGCCCCTTGAGTGCGGCTTTTCCACAAAATACCACGGCCTGAGCAAGTCTATGTTGAAGAAGTGGCATTAGAAGTTTTAAAAATGTGGCTCTCCAAAGAGATTTCAATCGTTGTACTGTTGATACTTGGCTCTGTTGGCTAATGAGTTTGCCGACCACTGGTTAACGGAACCGCAGGTATTATCATTTTACAATAAAGGCTGAGAGCTGAGCTGCCTTGTCAGCCTGCCCAACCCGGAATGACAAATCTGTTACTAATAAAATCATATTCTTCTGAGCACAAACCAAGAGTCAGACTCGGGGTACCTTAGGATGGGGGGCAGGCCCGATGGGCTGGTGGTGCAGTGATAGGAATGGCTGAGTCAAGGGTCACTCACACTGGACCAAAGTCAGGATGTGTGCATTAAATGTGCAAGGAAATCAGGCTCTAGAATCCGGGTCCCGGGAACCTGGAAGGGGCCTCGGCACAGGTGGGACCACTGTTGTTTCCTGCCAGGAGCAATGGAGTCAATACTTAAGAATGACACTGCTGCTCACTCTAAAGTGAGGGCAGACATAAAACACTAGAATACATAGATTACAGAAGAAAAATCAGTACCTAGTCAGTTACTGCCGTGTAACAATAACCAAAGCACAATTATTGTGCATACCATTTTAAGGCTGCAGTTTACTGTAAATTTACATTCCTTAATCACTTGTAATCCACCCACTTCAGATTTGTATGTGGTACTTTTCTAGATTTGGATTCCATTTCCTGAATTGCTGGTTCAGCTTTTCAGCCACAAAATAATATTTCTTCTCTTTTAATACTTTTAAAATAACTTTTTTTTTCCTATGCTTCTTCTTTCAATTGCAGTTCAGTAAAATACTCATTTTCATTTACTGCTAAGAATTTATGTAGCCTGAAACAAACAGAGAAAGAAAGGAGTTAGATGGTCGTCTCGGATCCCTGGACCGAGTCCTGAGGGACAGCTAGTTCCTTGACCTTTCAGTCCCACGGGTGTCCGGTCACCGGACACCAAATCCTTGGGGAGGAAGGGAGGGAATGAAAACACCCTCGGCGGCCAGACGTGGGCGCTGGGAAAAGCAGCCTGAGGCACCCCAAGGTCGTAGAGCCTGGAGGATCCCGTGGAAAAGAGTTTTGGTGACAGGGGAAGCTGCCCCTGGGGGACACCCGATGCCCTGGAACGTCCCAAGCGCTGGTCCTGAGCTCGTCGTGCCACACCCTCAGCAGAGGCAAGCCCCGTAATTTACCTCCAGTTCGGTTTTGCCCGTTTTACCACAATTTGAATCTATTCGGGCGGAGGCCACGCCCCTGGCCCGCCAGGTCCTGTGGGGTGAGGGCAGAGTTCCTGGGGCTCAGGTGGGATGGTGGGGGTCCCACCACTCAGGCCTGTTCCGAGGGTGGAGAGGCGGGGCTTAGCGCGGTGAGACTGGGCATTCAGCCAAATCCCAGGGAGGCCTAATAGGAATTACTTGCCCAAGGTCCTTGGTCAGAACCTGACCTTTATCTTGCCACCCACTATCCCACTTTCTCAGAGGCAGTCAACGCTGTTACCATCAACATGACATTCTCAGAAGATACACTAAACATATGAATCAGTAAATGGGACAACAAAAATCGTTTAAAAATAATTTTAAAATAGAACAGCTTAGAGACAAAAACTATATTATTTCCAATTTCTATTGGGCCCCAACAAGGTTCATACAAGGGCTATCCTCTTGATAGTTTTCTGAATTCTACAAATTCCATGATAGTTGAAAATCCATTCACCATTTGCAATACATATGGATGTATTTAATAAAATTGCATGGACTCTATCTTTTTCACTCCTGTGCCCAATATTGAGTTCAGTGCCTACCATGGGCCAGGTTCTCAACAGTGACGGAGCGGAGACCCACATTTCTACTGGTGATTTGGCGGAATTCCTGTATTGCTGAGTCACCAGAAGTCCATGGTCTTCCATCCACTTTGCATTTCCAGCAATGTAGCTTTACGGAGTTATCCTCGGGTAAGTAGTGAGACCCTTTGGAGCGGATTCATGACGGGCCGGTTTTGTGATGCGTCACCTTGACTAGCCTAGGTTTCCCAGAACTCCCTTCCCCATACGCTTCCGGTTAGAATGGGCTACAAGAAACACTGTATGTGCTAATGCGGGAGAAGTGGAACAGCAGCATGCTGTTGTTATGCTTTGGAAGGCGGTGCAGGAGCACCAGGTACTGTCGCAGTTCACGCGCTGTCATCTATCTGCTGGCTGGCCTCCTAGGGGTGGAGGAACAGTCTGTGGCCGCTCCACCTCCCCAGGATCCTCCTCCGGCCTCTCAGATTCCTAGGCTAGATGCTTATTTAACTCTGCGGCGAAGGGCACCAGGTTCTTCTGCAGGACACCCACATCATCGAAGTTGGAGGTGGCGAGAGACATGGGTTCCAGGCCATCTGCAGCGGGGGTCCAGCTTGTGCTTGTGGGCGCCAATGTGTCCGCGGTCTCCCACATTTACATCCATCTTCCCTTCCCGATTGCCTGCCCTGCAGACTTCAAGCTCCAGCATTAGATGCAAAGACAACAGCCTTAAAGAGACTGTTTAACCAGCTCCCACAATTACGTATGGTCAGTCAAACACCTATAACCCCCTTAATATACATATATATACATATATACATATATATATAAATATACATACATACATACATATATATGAAATCTTTATGTCAGTGGTGCTGCTTTTCTAATTGTACCCTGATACACACAATCTTATTTCATCAGTCAGGATACCAATCAAATCAATTTCACATAGGACATCACTGTCGAAATTACCAGAATACTAGGGCTGGGTGGCTGGATCCTGGGAGGAGCAAAACAGCAGGAAATTACCCAGTTGACTCCGCTGAAGGAGGTGGGACGAGGCAAAGAAAGGGGGGAAGAGGCTGCACCATGAGTTACAGTAGGGGAATCGCTGATCTACATCTGAATCATCCAAGGCTGCAAAGAATAGGCTGGAACTAGAAGGCGGCCAGGGATGCCCAAAAGCTACAAAACTTAAGGGGGCACACACTCAGTCCTGACCTTGGAGAGCTGGCCAAGTGCTGATCTCCTGTCTAATCACTCTTAGCTCTATGCAAAATATTGGACAGTGAGGCAAGCTGAGCCAAGACTGCCCTTCGACAGGACTTGAAGCAGAAACTCAAACTCCTTGTAGATGGGCTAAGAGCAGAAGCCAAGCACAAATGTCAAGGGGTAGGGCAAAGTGGTCAAGAAAGATGAGCCAAGCTGACAGCTCTACTTCGAAGACTGCTCTGGCTGAAGAGGAGGAGGAAAGACACCTCTTAGGGTCTGAGGACTCTTATGCAACACCAGAGACCTGGAAAGAACCCAGTCTCTGGATGCACAGGTGCTCTAACGAGGAGACCCAAGCACACAGCCTTGGCACTCCCTAGACCAGTGGCCGGCAAACTCGTTAGTCAACACAGCCAAATATCAACAGGACAACGACTGAAACTTGAGAGCCAAAATTTTTAAGCTTAAACTTCTTCTAACGCCACTTCTTCAAAATAGACTCGCCCAGGCCGTGGTATTTTGTGGAAGAGCCACACTCAAGGGGCCAAAGAGCCACATGTGGCTCGCGAGCCGTGGTTTGCCGACCACGGCCCTAGACCATGCTAGAGACATCAGGGTAAAGGATTTGTTATAATGCTTAAAATTAATCCACCTTGTTTTTGGAGTTGCTGAAAACTTGTTACTAAATTATTACACATTATTGAACTCAGGATTACAGTTTATGGGGTAAAGGCTTAAAGAACAAGGCTTTAACATTAATTAATGGTTTAATTCTAGACTATCAATACTAGCTGTTTGACATTGGACAAGTTAATTTCTATGTCTTTCCATCTGCAAAAATGGGCAAAATCAGTCTTCCTGAAAAGACCATCTGAGAAATGAGCTGGGTCCCTAAGGAAGAACTCTCCAGATTGCAGTTCCTTTCCTTAGTTATTCACATTACATTTTCAATTGCTGTCTCCCTGAGGAAATGTTTAGAGACACTGCCAGGTCTCACCCAGAAGCCGATTCATGTTTATGAAGATGGCTTGGTTAGCTTGTTTATGGTGGCTCTAATTCTACCCCCGAACCCTGATCCCAACTCCTCCACCCTAACAAACTTCTGGGCACGTTCAGGCTTCTGGGATTTGCACCATTTGGAGCAGATGCGCCAACTTTCTACTTTCTCTTTCTTCCTTCCTCTCTAAGCTCCAAGGACTGACAGGCCTGCTCCTCTGGGTTGGTGGTGGTTCCAGTTCCCACTGAGTCCTACACAAGCCCTGGCAATCGCTTTACGGTCCAGCCTCTGAGTAGGTCAGTGTTGTCTCTTATAAAGCCGGTCTGTACATTTCACCTTGAATCCTACAGTCTGCAGAAGCCTCCAGTCTACTGCTTTCTAGTTCCAGGTTTTTTAAGGCCCTTGGACCTAGAGAAGAGGGAGCAGGTCTGCATGTTGAAGGTTGTTTGCTATGTACAAAATGGAGCATCACAAAACCATTTCCTACCGTCTTCCCCTTAACTGTTCCTTCTCTCTTCTAAAATCTCCCACTACAAACAGCACATCACTCCCTCCTGTGTTACATGTAATGATTTCATGCATAGGGACAGTTTCCCCAGGCAGATTGTAAGCTCCCTGAAGGCAGGAATGCTCCTGAAAGACAAGCCTTCCAAGGTCACTGTATTCGCTGCTGTCAGCACCCACACTGCAGTGTGTCCAGCAGGGACTAATCAGTAGCTCTGTAGCTGCCCAAGTGCAGACGGAGGGACTCCGGGCCTGCAGAAACTGGCTTGAGGGAACCAGAGGACCCCGTGAAGTCAGCAGCTGACGCTGTCTGAGTGGGGCTGTGTGGGGCCTGTCACCATTCTGCAGAGAGCAGCATTCCCTGTCCTCACTCTGTCCTCGCAGCGCCTCGCCTGCATCCTGTGCCAGGCGTGCGGGGCCGGTCCTGCAGAGCAGGTAAAACTGTGAGTGACCTCCACAGGCCCGGGCCCGGCCCTGGAAAGCTCAAGAAACACGGCCTAACCCTCCGGAGGCTCAGGGCCAGTCCACGATCACACACCTGTGTGTCCACCCAGATCTGCTCCTCCGCCTCTACGCATCCCGCTGGACATCTCTTAGAGACTCTGAAGGCATTGAAGACCCCAAGTGATGGTTCTCCGAGTACAAATTTAAAGTCTGACTCCTGCTGGTTTTTTCTAAGGGACCAGGCTTTCCTTCCTTTTTGCTTTCTATTCTCATCACAGGACAACAAATCCTCTCCCTTGACACCCCCCTTCCCTGACCCCCCTCAAGATGAGCCCTAACCTGGACTTCAGGAAATCTCTAGGCCTACACATACCTCCTCACTGATCATGATCAATACAGTGTGGGGCCTTTACCTCCTGCTGCACCATGCCAAAATACCCAAGGCTCAAAACTCAAGGCCCACATATGACCGGAACCCACCCTATCCCCACCCCTCACTGTACGGGGCACACCTTGGCAACCAGACTGCTGTGTCCCGAAGACGGGTTCCACCCAGGCTGAAAATCTCCGTGATCTGGGGAAGAATTAACATCATGGGTCAACAGGGCTGGCGGGGTTAAAGCTAGGTCAGGGCAGGGCGCGGCGTCCCCGAGCACTGACCACTGGCGTGCCAGCCCCTCCTGCCTCCTCTGGGGCCGAATCAGAGGCCGAGTCATCCTTGCTCTTCTCCTTCTCCTCCTCCGAGTCGGGTGGCTCTTGCTTCACAACTGGCAGGCCTGAGTCTGCTGCCTGGGAGAGGCGGGAAATAGGCAGAGTCAGAAAAGCAAGGTTGGCCTACGGAGAGTCTCTCATCAGCCAACCTGTCACTGTGCTCATGAGCCCTCTGCCACACTTCCGCACAGGAAACCATCTGTCTCAAATGTCCCCATTCCCCCCAGATTTCCATGTTTCTATTAGCTGGGCAGGAAGGCAGGCAAAGCTAGCTGCCTGGGAAGGCAGTGATCCTGTGGAGAGGCTGCGATCAGCATACCCGCTGCTCTGCTCAAAGAACACCATCACGGCTCCCCATCCCTCAGCTCACAGACCGCCCACACTGAGCCCCACCTTGCTGGGGCAGCCACGCAGCAACGCGGGAGGAGTCAGGATGGCTCTGCCTGGTGTCCAGTCCTCCTGGGCATCCACTTTCTCTTGCTTCACCTGGGTAAGACCACAACCCAACTCAGCAGGGCACCCTGTGGGGCCCGCTGTGCAGGGAGGTTTGCAGCACGCTTGGTCCCAGCGTCCTGGAACAGGGCTGGCCAGGGCTGGGGAGGGGAGGTTGGGGGGGGCCTCACCTGCAATAGGGGTTGTGCGGAAGCCGGGGCAGGGCCAGGTACCTGCACAGGACTGCTCGCACCCTCCCTCAGGAACACCAGGTCGGTGCCCGGCGGGGGCAACACGAAGCCACTGCCTGCTTCCTGCTTCACCGAGGTCTGGGCTTGGTTTGCTCGGACTGTGGGCGGGGCCGCGGGGGTCTTCAGGGCATGGCCTGCCCGGGGCCGTCGAGCAGATCCCGGCCTCTTTCGACGAGGGACAGGCGGGGGTGACGCTGCCCCGTCCTCAGACCCTGCCCAGACACTTGGCAGCAGGCGCTTCTGTGAGAAGAGGCGGGTGTTACGGTCGCCGGCCGCAGTGGCCTGACCACTGCCCTGCCCTGCCCTGCCCAACAAGCCTGCCGATCCCCGCACAGCACCAGCAGGAAATCTGCTTACACGGGAGCCCCTTACCACCGAGCCTGCTTGTCTCCCGTCACCAGTGCCAACGCCACCCAAATTCCTCATTTACATGGGCTCCGTGTCTAACTAATCCTGGACCAAACCATTGCCCCACTCAACCCTCTGAGGCCGCCTGTCCCACCCACCCACCACTCCCAGGCACTGGGGACCTTCCTGCCTTACCCACCATGGCAAACTGCAGGCACTGGCGCCAACGACACTTCTGGCGCTTCTGGTTGCTGCCTCCGAACTTGGGCTTGTCGAAGCAGAAGTCACAGTGGCCACAGTCCATCCGCCGCAGGCAGGCCGCACAGGCCCCGCACTTCCGGTTCTGCCGGCGGTTTGTGTACGGCTGCTGGGGGACGGGAGGAAGGGGGCTCGTTAAGACTCGCACAGCACTGTTCCCGGTGCTCCTCCTCCAGCCCCATGGGCGGGAACTAGACGCACGGTGGTTCAGCCTGACCACTGCTCACACGTCAGGCCCATCACAGTACCAAACACCTCTAATGCTGTTAGCATCTGGCTGCTCCACACAGTGTCCACTGCTCCATCTGCCAGGCCCCACTGGCTACCAAGACAAGGTCTGGGACCTCCCCACCTCTAGCAGGATTCTGCTGACCCTCATTAGCACCTACCACACCTGCTGCGTCTACTCACCCTATGTGGACTCGGTCATCGTGGCAGCCTTTTCTCTTTTAGCCCCACCAGAATGTTACTTCGCGCGGCATTAGGTACTATCACTGCACCTGTTGACCCCATATTAGTCTCTCCCCGTTGTCTGCTTATCCCATACTGGTCCCATCACTGTGCCTTGCTCTCCCCCTATTAGGCCCATTGCAGCACGTGCTTCTCTGGGCGTAACCAAGCGCCTTAGGAGAGTCTAGACCTGCCCAGGTAAGATGGGGCCACTCACTAGCTCGTCCTCGTCTACACAGTAATAGATGAACTCAGCAGGTGATGAGGGGCCCCGGGCTCTGGGGTGCTGCAGAGGCAAATGGGTGGGGTCATGTTAAGAACTGGGTAAGATTAGGGTTGGGCCTTCCCCCGCCCTTGAGAGCCTCACCAGCTCTGGGGTCTTTGGAGGCTGAGGTGGGGGAAGAGGAGGTAGTGGCTGGGTTCTGGAACGCCGCCGGGCAGCCATCTTGGAGTCGCAGCCCACCCTGCGGCGGCTACGCTTACCCTAGGAGAAAGCCGAAAGAGTGGATTAGTTTAGGCATGGTGGCCCCAGACAGACAGGACCCTCTCTCCCCACCCCCACCCCCCAGGGATGCAGAAAGCATGCGGGGACAGACAGGCAGAGTGGGATGGGGCACTCACAGCTGGGGGAGCCACAGCTAGGGGAGGGCGTCGTTGACATCGCTGATGGCGGCGACGCAGGCGATGGGCAAGATGCTGGCGGACAGGGGCAGGTAGGAAAGGAGAAAAGAAGACATGAGGTGGGCAGGGCCAGGCTTGGAGGAAGCAGCAGCAAGTGTACCAGAGGATGAGCTGTGCCCAGCCCTGGCCCCACCAGCACCGGCCCCTCCAGCCTGACTCACTCGTAGGCAGCGCCGCTGGATGCACCTCCACTGGCGCCTGAGACCAGGGCGGGGAGGGCGAAGGCAGACTCGGCAACGGCCACAGTCTTCTCGGGTCTGACAGCCCCGGCAGACTCCGCACCCTCGGCTCTGTTGGGGGGCCAGAGGCATGATGCAGGGGCTAGAGCTAGGAGGGCCAGGGGCTAGGGTTGCCTTGGGCCCACCCACCTGCCCAGCTCACCTTCTCCACAATCCTGAGGCAGCGTCTCCGCTCACACTTGCAGAAGAGCCCCGAGGCCACGTCGTGGGGCAGCTGCAGAAGGCAGGTGGAACAGGCCCCGCAGTCCTCCGTTACCCGACAGGCTGCGCACTCTCCGCAGCCCACACGCTGCGCGGAATGGGTGGGGAAGGCCACAGACTTAGGCAGAGTGACTCCGGGAGCACTGTCCTCAGGAGTCTGCTGATCCTACACTAGCTCCCATCACGTGTCTGCCAGTCCCTCATTTGCTTCATCACTGCATCTGATAATTACTGATTAGCCAACACCACCGAGGCCTCACAATGTCTACCGTTCCCACTGACCTCTTCTGCTAGCACCCTATGAACGCCCACTGCGGTCTGCTGGCTGCGGCCAGCTCCCTACAGAGTAACGGACACCACAGGACCCATCACCGCTCCTTCGGACCCTCCGCTGGCTCCCATTGCATCTTGCTCCCACCGCCACTTGTGAGGAAGAGGTAGGCTATGCTTACCTTAAACATCCTCTGCTCCCGGTTGAAAGCAATTCTCTGAGCTGGGGGGAAGGTAAGAAAAGATGAGGAAAGGGAGCATTAGATGTCTGATCTCATCCAATGCCTCTGCCCTGCCATTCGCCATTCAACGTCCGGCCTGACTCCGGTGTCCTGGGCTGGCACCAGCACTATTCCCGCTCCTACCTCCCCCGGTACAGGGCCACTCACCTCTGCAGTCCTTGCACAACGTCTTGAGCCGCTGCCTTCCGGTACCATCCCCTGAGAAGCTGATTCCACAATTCTCACAGTGCCTGGGATAGGAGTCATGAGCGTGGGGCCCTGAGTACACCCCCAACCACGACCCTCTCCCCCTTGGCTCACTTCAGGCCCACACTCACCCCGGTGCCGGGAGCGGAGCCGGGGCTGTGTCAGCATCAGCCTTGGTTTTAGCCCCGGGGGCCTCCTTTCTAACCTCCACCCTCTTGGGTACAACCTGACATTTTCGAGCTTTAACTGGCTTCGAAGGCTTCTTCCGCTTCCTTCCGGGGAGAGCCAAGTTTTGGGCCTGGCAGAGCAAGGGCAGGAAGAATGTAGGTCAGCGGGTGGGTTTTAGGTGGCTCGCCCCCCCTGGCATCTGGGTACCCCGCACTGTATAGCACCTTGGGGGCTGGATAGCTCAGGATGCCTTGTTTGAAGTCGAAGAGGCTGAGGTCGCACGAAGGGCCCAGGTATCGGATCAGCTCAACTTTGCTTCGGATCCTGTCTCCTGTGGGGCTGGGGGTGGGCGGAAGTGATAAGTACGCGGGTGGGGCCATCGCCCCTTCACCTGCACAATCCCCCCGAGAGGGGGACAGGCCGCAGGGCTGGTGGAATACAGAGGTAGTCTGGATCTGCTTGGCCAGGCCCTACCCCAACTAACCCTAGTAGCAAGAATATTGGTGTATAAATACCAGCAGATATAAAACCATTAATCAATAACATATATGCAAATGAATGTACATGTATTTACCACTATAATGTATAATACTAGAGGTATTCTATGTAAGTTAAAATAAACACAAAGACGTTAAGTAAAATGGAAGTGTTAGCAGTATATACTAAATACACAGACAAACAAGTTTATGGAAGGAACAAATGTTTAAATTACATAGACAGCCCTGGCCAGGTAGCTCATTGGCTAGAGTGTTGTCCTGATATGCCAAGGTTGCAGGTTCAATCTCCAAGAAACCACCAATGGCTTAGCTGGCACGGCTCAGGAGTTGAGCACTGACCTATGAACCAGTACATCACAGTTCAATTCCTGGTGAGAGCAAGCCCAGGCTGCTAGCTCCATCCCCAGTGTGGGGTGTATAGGAGGGAGCCGATCAATGGTTCTCATCACTGATGTTTCTATCTCTCTCTTCCTCTCTGAAAGCAATAAAAATAATCTTATATGATAAAAGGCTAATATGCAAATTGACTGAACGGCAGCATAACCTGGAAGGTAAGAGGAAGGGTCTCCTAGAGCAGAGGGAAGCTGTCCTCACTGTCCTCCACAGCACAAAAGACTGAAGTCCTTGAGCGCAGGGCTCCTGACCTACAACCCAACCCAGCGCCGTGCAGGGCTCGTTAGTCCTCTTCCTTTCACCTCGCCGGAAGTGGCTTTCAGGGACTCGTTCTGGATACTGCTACTGCTAGGAGTAATAAGATCTTTCATCTCCGACCCAGGAATCTCATATCTCCCAACAGCACCCGCAAAACTATGACATTCACTGATACTGAACTTTGATTCACTGATACTGAACTCAATAGCTGTCTTAACCTAATTAGGGTAAAATCTCTGATCCTTTACAGTTCTGACTGACATTTATAAATGTTGGAAGTTTTATATGCTAAAAATATGTGAATGTAAAATTAAATATAAATAAATATAAATATATTTGTAATTTTATTATTTTTATAGGAAAACAGCAACTTAGACAAAGTTCAGAAAAGAGTAGAAAATTTAATAATGAGTATATCACAAATATATCTTAAATCCTTATGCATAAATTGTTTATAAGTAGGTATGCTTATGAATTATAGTCAAATTTCATATTTTCTGGTAGTTATTTTCTATAAAGTCAGCTCGAATACTCCAATAGTGAATATAGATCTACTGCTCCTGGAACTACAGGTTGGTTCCTATGAGCTGTGGTAAAGTATTTTTGTAAATTAATCCTATGTAACCGTGTTTTTTGTGTTTCTGTGTCAAAATACCCTATCCTACCTAATAAAAGAGAAACATGCAAATTAACCGCACATTCGGTACACCCACAAGCCATGCCTACCAGCCAACCAGGGTGAGTATGCAAATTATCCCAACTAAAATGGAGGTTAATTTGCATATCCAGGCCAGAGCGGAGCGAAGATTCAGTGTAGAAAGAAGCCATTTGATGCAGAAGGAAGCAAAGCTGCAGAGACGTAAGCAAGCGGGGCAGGGGAGAAGGGAGGGAAGCATGCAGGGCAGCAACCACAGCAGGAAGCCCTATTGTAGGAATCTTCCTGCAACAGGCCTCTAGTTTAATATATTCTTCGTATAAATAACTAACTGTGTGGTCTTTGAACGATGTAAAGCCAGGAGCTTTGAAGTCCATCTGCATCAGATAGGTTTCTTTGCCAATGTCCTTATAAAACAATCCAGTCTCATCAGCATAGAAAATCTACTCTTCTACATAGCTGCTTTCCCACATAACATTTGGCAGGTATTTTAAAAAATCTTCCACAGACTCCTAATCTGCCATGCATGCAGATTTAACATTTTTCACAATATATCACCTTTGAAACGTTTGAGACAGTCAGCACTAGTGGCAACAGGTTTAACATTTTCCTAAACCTGAGCAACATGACTGTCTCTTCTGGGCTTTCAGGCCTCACAATGCTGCCACTACACTTTGTTGGTCAGTATCTCATAGGTCCACACAGTTAGCCACTCTTCCACCTTTCCCTTAGCTTCATCATGTATTACAGACTCTACTTTCTGAAGCAGCATCCTGTACCAATTGGCAAATTTCCTCTTCTTTTTCTAGATGTACCACACTTTTGATTCACTGTAATGAACTCAGAGCTGACAATACTACAACTCACACCTGAATGAAATTTATTTAACACTAGTGCCCTGCTGCACAGATCCGTGCACATTGAAAGGAAATTTATTAGAAGGTGGCTGGTGGGGTGTGGTGGACTGGTGAAAAGGGCCAGAAAGGCCCTGGAGCCAACCTCTCTCGGTCCCTCTCCTGCAGGCCGAACCTAGGGCAGCACCTCGGCTTGAAGGGTGTCTGCGGAGTGAGCAGGTCCCTCCAGCAGGTGGGTCCCTCTGTCCTCTCTGGATCGGCCCCAAACTGGTTCTCCAACATCCCGAGGGTCCCAGATTGCGAGAGGGCAGTTCTTGGGTGACGCACCCAGGAATCGTGCTCCCTCCTCTCTGGTATCAGGGTGCGTCATCCAAGAACTGCCACTGCCAAGTCACCGGAGCTCAGAGGCTCCTGCATTGAGCACCTGCCCCCTAGTGGTCAGTGCACATATAGCAACCAGTCATTCTGCAGTCCCGTCTATTTGCATATTATCCTTTTATTATATAGGATGTACTTTCTCCTACTGCACATCACAGACTTCTTGCCCTTATTAGAAGAACACTAGATAATACTTCAGCACTATGCTTGAGGGCCATTGCAAACAGCACAAAAATTTGAAAAACTCAGCACTAAGTAAAACATGAAAAGGACTCGCTTATAGTGCAAGTGCTGGGATAAGAAGGCTTTGTTCATCCTGGGAATAGGTGCACCAAGCTGGTTAAATTGTTTTTGCTGCTCTTTGCATGTCCATGATGACCATGAAAACATAGCTGAGTAATGCCTTTGGGGGTACAAAGTGAAGTGAGTAGGTGAATTAACAAATATGGAATCTGCAAATAATGATCAAATGTATATGCATGATTTTAGCCCCACCCATAAATTTAACCACACCCCAATTTTACTCTGCCTAACCAGGCTAAGTGCTACCCGACTCTGCCCACAACCCAGCCAGTACCTCTGGTAATAGGTGTCTGAACGTCCGCAGGTGGCACCCGACTTTCGAAAAACCTCACGACGCTTCCAGCCGGGGCCCAGGGCCGGGCAGTCCAGCCACTCCTCAGCCATCGGAGCCACAGAAGGAGCAGGGCCTGCAATGTGGAGGGGCAACGGGAGACACTGAGCCTGTCGGAGGTGACATGTTGTGCCCCAGGCCACATAAACCACTGGTATCTATTAACGCTTGTGCAAAACCAGGGACCTGCTGTAACAGTAATAATTTCCTAGTTTATAAGTTTGTAATTTTAGGGTGAACTCTTAGAGTGGCATATAAAGGGTCAGACATGACCACTCTGGTAGCCACCTCCCTTGTGTGTGACACAGATAAAACTTACCCCATATTCCTCCTGTACCCCACCCATAGGAACGACACGTTACTGATAACACTTGTGTGACGACCTATGTTACTGATAGCCACCGGGGCTGCCGTGGGCCAGAACAGGCTTAAAAAATGGGTCCCCGACTCCAGACATCGATCATCCTCTTGCCCCACGCCGAACGGCGAGACTTCCGACGGCGAGACTTCGGTCGCCCTCCTGCTGCTGACCTGACCCAACCAGACGACCAGCCACCCAAAGACAGACCTGCCGCTGCCCACAGAGGACGCCACTCTCCCCCGGGGACCCCGTTACGTCTGAGCCCACGGCACTGGGAACCTTGTGAGTAATAAAGTGTGCTGTGTGATTTGCAACTGCATATTCTAGTGTGGCGTAATTCCTCCGGCATCTTAACTATATTAATATAGGGTCAGATGATAACGCCTCCCCTCGGTCCTGCTTGCTTCGAGTAGTCTCTTCGCTAGCAACTACCGAATGTCCGAACACCCGCTCGGTTAAGTGTATCTCAAGGGACGCCTCGGATAACGCCCCGTTTACTCTACTCGGACACCTGCCGCAGGCAACTGGCCGACACAAGGAAGAGAAATCCCCATTCCCACCAATTCGGTCCCTGTCCTGGCCCCGGAGCTTGGCGTTCCTCCTCCTCTTGACCTGGAAGCCCCATCCTCAACCCAAGGGTTCCCGTGCCTCACTTTCCTGCCCTGATCCATCCCCTCCTCCCTATCCATCCTTCACCCGAGAGAGAGCCTGTCCTTTCTGCCCACTGCCCACCAGGAACCTTCCGCTCTTCCTCCTTACTTCTCCCGTCTTTGGCCCAGGAGCCATTCTCTCTTGGATCTACTGGCTCCCCATCCCTCCCTGTCACCTCCGCACTGGCCGTCGTGGGCTCAGGAGGCCCCGTTCGCTGAGCCCCGGGCCGCCTCCCCAGCACTAGACGGTTCCCGTTCGCTCCGGTTCCGTTCTTGACCCCGGAGTCCCAGCCCCTCTCTTTCCTTCCCGGTCGGAAGTCCGCTTATCCTGCTCCTTCCGTGTAGCCTCGATTTCCTGCGCTCTCTACCGGAGTCCCAAATGCCTCCCTCCACGTCCCCACCCGGAGCCCCTCCTTCCTTCTGTTCGCAGCCCGAGGGGTTCGAGCCACAGTCCTCCCGGGCCCAGCTCCGGGACCCCCCACTCCTCTGCTCTCCTCTCTTTAGTTAAACCTCCCTTCCCTCCGTCCCTCCGTCCCTCCAGTCCTCCTCTCCTCTCCTCTCCTCTCCCCCGGGCAGCCCAGGGACCCGGTCCCCCGCAGCATTCTAACGCCCGCTCCCCTTCTCGCCCCAGGACCGCGCCGCCTCTGACTGTCAGCGTCCGGACACCCCCTCGCCCCTCGGCCTCCATTGGCTGCCCGGTCCCCCCCTTTCAGGACCCGACGCCCCCGGCTGTCCCCGCCACCGCCGGAGAGGCCCTGGTCCGCCCCTCGGTGCCCAGCGCCGCTCCTCTCCCCTCCTCTCCCCTCCCCTCCTCTCCCCTCCACCGGGGAGGCCCCCGCCCTCCCCGCGCCCCTCCCCGCCCTCGCCCAGACCCCCGGCTGGACGCCCGGAGCCCCGGCTGGACGCCCGGAGCCCCGGCTGGACGCCCGGAGCCCCAGCCCCGCCCGCCGCGCGCCCAGGCCGCCCTCCCGCAGCCCCTCGCTGTCCCGAGGCCGCCATTCCGCCCGCCGCTCGGCCCGCGGGCCTCCCCCATCGCGCGGCCGGCCAGCCTCCCGGCCCCCGCTCCGCCGGCGCTCCCGCTCCCCCGCGGCTCTCACCCGCTCCGCTCCGGGCGGCCGCCTCCGCAGGTCTAGGTCCGCGAGCCCATAACGAGCGCTCCCGCCAAGGGCTCCGGCCTGGCCCAGCTCCCCGCCTTCCTCCTCGGCAGCCGCTCCGGGGGTAGCTGTCGCCGCCGCCGCCGCGGCCGTTCGTTGCACCCGAGGCCGGAAATCCGGGGCCCACCCCCAGCGGTCCGCTCCGCTCCGCGAGGCGCCTGCGCACTGGGGCCCGGCCGGCGCTTGCCCTCAGTGGGGAGGGCGGCGCGCCTGCGCGCTGGGCCCCGCCGCGGCGCGCGCCCCCCGGCCCGGGCCCACCGCGCCTGCGCGCCGCCGTCCGAGTGCCCCGGCCTCCCGACTGGACACCCGCCGCTCCGGCGCTTCACGCTTCGCCGACCGGCGCGCTCTCCCCTCTCCGCCCACCGCCTGCGCGCCTGCGCCCCCCAGCCCAACAGAAGGGGGGCGTGGAGGGCTGGGGTCCGGCCCGGGCTCCCCCGTTGCCTAGGCGATCTCCTCTGGGCGTAGCCGGTAGGGAGAGGTGGCGCCGGCCGGGGAGAGCCCAGGCCCTCCCCTCCCCGCTCTCGCCTCGCTCTGCAAAAAGGACCACTGCGCCCCGCTCTCTGCGGCCCGCTG
Organism: Vespertilio murinus; assembly: GCA_963924515.1. Taxonomy (NCBI): domain Eukaryota; kingdom Metazoa; phylum Chordata; class Mammalia; order Chiroptera; family Vespertilionidae; genus Vespertilio; species Vespertilio murinus. The sequence goes on from OZ004709.1 coordinate 5,261,562, forward strand.
ACCAGCCCGGACCACTGCGCCCCGCTCTCTGCGGCCCGCTGACCAGCCCGGACCACTGCGCCCCGCTCTCTGCGGCCCGCTGACCACCCGGACCACTGCGCCCCGCTCTCTGCGGCCCGCTGACCAGCGGCGGGAGGGATCTCGCTGAGACAGTTCCGCGGGAATTGGGGAAGGAGGCGAGCCGCCCCAGAAGTAAACAAGCCAAGCCCGGTCGGGCAACCAACCGATGAGACCCGGTCCGTCCCGGGAAGGGCGAGCTGTGGGGCCCACTTACCGGACAGCGGGAGAAGGCCGATGAAGTTCCTGGCACAAAGTTAGTGGGGCCCGGCTGCATACATGTCCCCAAAAGGGGGTTGTGAGAAAAGAGGGAGGCTTGTGTCCATCATTAAATACACGTCTGGTCTATTTTTAAGTAGATTTCTTAAAAATTTAAGAGACACAGAGAAACATCTATGTGTTGTTCTCCTTATTTATGCATTCATTGGAATTTTTTTTGTTAATCCTCACCGGAGGATATTTTTCCATTAATTTTTAGAGTGGAAAGAGGAGGGAGAGAGAGAAACATCAGTGTGAGAGACACGCATCAATTGGGTGTCTCGCGCATCCTGGATGGAACCTGCAACCCAGGTATGTGCCCTTGACCGGGAATGGGAGCCCTGCTTCTTTGGTGCGCAGGCTGAGGCTCCAACCACAGAGCAGCCGGCCAGGGCTCATTGGTTTCTTCCACATGCTCTGACTGGGATGGAACCCACAACCTTGGCGTTTGGGGATAACTCAAACCAACTGAGCTAGCTGGCCAGAGCTGGTCTGAAGAATATTACTGCTTACACAGTGGTAAATCAGCCAAACCCTGAACGAGTGCTGACTGTATCTCAGTGTCTCAAAGTGAGAGCTGAGACTGTGGGTAATTGGGCTCTCCCTCAGCAGGCCCCATCCCCACAGCCTGAGGGTAACCTGCACACATGGATGCCGACTGTGTACACTCACAGCCCACACATGTACTGGCTTTTCTACTTCATGAATTTGAGAATTCAGGTGCAACTGAGTCAAGTTTGGCGACAAATTTTTGGTTCTTCAAAATTTTATTAACAAAACCAGGAAGAAAGAAAGCAAGGGTGAGCAGACTGCACTGCTCCACCCAGGGATAAAGAATGAAGAAACAGAAGGATACAGAAAGGAAGAAAGTGAGTCTGGTAAGGGCAAATGGGCGGTCAGATGATGGATGGGCACAAGGAGAAACAGACCACTGAAGAAAGACAAATGGGGGTTCCAGGCAGCTCCCCTGCCTGGGGCGAAGACTGAGGACACCTCAGCCAGAGAGGCTCAACGGTCAGCACTGGAGCGAAGGTCGGTAGTGAGTGGGTCGTGCTGGATGGTCTGATGCAGCATCAGGGCCAATAGTCCTGCCCGGTTTGTCATGGCTGTGCGGACATTGCGCTCCTGCTCGAACAGCTCGTCCAGCTTGTACCACTGCCAGAGGAGACGGAGCCTCACACGGAGCTCTGGAAGCCCCGCCTCACCCGGGCCACATCCAGCACCGAACCTACCACACGCACTCGCTCCAGGTCCACTTCAGCTCGCCGCAACTTCTCCCAGCAGTAATGGCGGTTGCACTGTCGCTTGGGCAGGCGGCAGAATTCACCTGTGAGCTCAAAGACATCACGTACAAGGGGGCACCCACATACCTCGTCAGCTGGCACCTGCAGGAAGACAGGGCATGAAGATGAATGGGGTGTGGTAAGGCAGGAAGGAGGATGGGAAGGGGTCAGGAAAGAAAGGAGGAGGGAAGGAATGGGGAGTTCAGAGGAAAGTGGAGAGGTATGGAAAAGAGGAATCCTATCTAATAAGATAGTAATATGCAAATTAACCATCACTCCACTATACCCGCAAACCACGCCCACCAGCCAATCAGAGAGAGTATGCAAATTAATCCCAACCAAGATGACTGCGGCCACACAGAGCAAAAGGGAGGCTTGGGTTTCCCTGTTAATAAAGGAAGCCAAGCTTTCCACACACCCTGGCAGGTCCAGGCCTCCACTCAAGGATACAAAGTTTCGGTTATAGAAGGTAAATCCCAAGAAAAATGGCAGCAGCCACAGAGCTGGAGAGAACAGGCTAGGGTTGCCCCCAGCAATGGAGGAAGCCAAGCTTTACACTTGCCCTGGCCAGCCTAGGCCTCCACTCAAGGATACAAAGTTTCAATTATAGAAGATACATAAATTCCAACAGAAAAGGCTGCCACCACGGACTCTGCTCCAAGCTAAAAAGTTTCAATTGTAGAAGATAAATAAATTACAGATACCAGGGCCTCCGCTTAGATCGCTGGGGGGCATGGCTGGCCTGTAAACAACCACAGGCCCCTTGCCTAGGCTGCCCCACACCCCAAAGGAACCCCCACCCTGATCTGGGACACCCTTCAGGGCAAATCAGCTGGCCTCCACCCATGCACCAGGCCTCTATCCTATCTAATAAAAGAGTGATATGCAGATTGACCATCACTCCAACACACAAGATGGTTGCCCCCATGTGGTCAAAGATCCTGCCCCCATGTGGACACAAGATGGCCACCACAAGATGGCCAGCAGGGGAGGGCAGTTGAGAGGGACCAGGCCTGCAAAGGAGGGCAGTTGGAGGTGATCAAGCCTTCAGGGAAGGGCAGTTAGGGGTGACCAGGCCAGCAGAGGAGGGAAGTTGGGGGCAAACAGGCTGGCAGGGGAGCAGTTAGACATCAATCAGGCTGGCATGGAGGTGTTTAGGGGTTGATCAGGCTGGCAGGCAGAAGTGGTTAGGGGCAATCAGGAAGGCCGGCAGGCAAGCAGTTGGGAGCCAGCAGTCCTGGATTGTGAGAGGGATGTCCAACTGCCCATTTAGGCCTGATCCCAACGGGTCCCAGATTGGAGAGGGTGCAGGCTGGGCTAAGAGACACCCCCCCCCCACCCCCCGCACGAATTTCGTGCTCCAGGCCTCTAGTCCTATATAATAAAAGGCTAATATGAAAATTGACTGAAAGGTGGAATGACCGGTCACTATGGCATGCACTGGCCACCAGGGGACAGATGCTCAATGCAGGAGCTGCCCCCTAGTGGTCAGTGCGCTCCCACAGCGGGAGGGCCACCTAGCCAGAAGCTGGGCTGACAGCTGGCGAGCACAGCAGTGGTGGCAGGAGCCTCTCCTGCCTCCAGCAGCACTCGGGTTGTCTGACTGCAGTTAGGCCTGCTCCCTGGACTGCGAGAGGGCACAGGCCAGGCTGAAGGACAGCCCCTCCCCCGAGCACACAAATGTCATGCACTGGGCTTTAGTAGAGAATAAAGAGGCAGGGAAAGGGGGAGGAATAGGAGGTGAGGAGCCAGATGAATAAAGGATGGCGGAAATTATTAAAGTGGTCAGGTAGGAAAGGAAGGAGGAGAGGGGGAAAGGGATGAATGTAGGACAGTGCGGAAGGGAGGTTTGACAGAATGTGAGGAATGGAGGGAAAATCTTACCTTGGGGTCCCGTGAGTGCTCCGGACACAAGACCTGGAGCCGCTTACAGTATGTCTTGCTCTGAGGATTGTAAACATCGCAGAAGAGTCGCGTGGCCCTGGGGATTTGGAGCAGAGAGGGAACAGTAAAAGGACAGAAGGGGAACCACCTCTCATGCCCATCAGGATATCCTGCCCCCACATTTCACTTCTGACCCCAGCAGTAACCTACTTGCTCAAACTCTGCAGAGCACCCACACTCACCCTTCAATGCGTGTGGGGTACATGGACCCGAAGGACGTCTGGCTCTCATACTGGAAGGATGAGCACAAATGGAAAAAACTGTGGATGTGTGCTGCCTGCCCCCCCAACACAGCCCTCAGACAACACACCTACCCCCCCAAGGACCCACCCTGTCTGCCCTTTGAGGCTGACACCCTGACCTTGGCATAGCAGCGCTCCATGTGGCGCAAGGCAACACGTGGGTTGATGGGGTGCCCGCAGGAGACACAGAAGATCTGCAGGTCTGTGTCGTCACTGTCACCCTCATTGCTCTGCGTGGAACGGAAGGGATGATGAGGCCAGACAGGCCCAGGGACCGGCCCCGCACTGCCGTGCCACGCCCGCTCACCTCCTCATCCTCTCGCACAGCCTGCTGCTTGGCACGCGCGATGATGGCCTCCAGCTCGTGGAAGCGGCGCTCCATTTCCTGCAGGCGGGTGCGGGCGCTCTGCTGCTCCCGGCGAATGCGTTCAAGGAGCTTCTTGCCGTGCTCTTCAGCGATGCAGGGGCTCTGCTGCCACTGCTGGATGCGCTGGGGGAGGATCTCGTAGATGCGACTGCGGGAGCCGTGGGGCGGGGAGAAAGGTGGCAGGCAACGAGTAAGTGGGTGAGCCAATGATGACAAGGTGGATGGTGACTAACCGGTGACTATGAGTAAACCGGTGGATGGATGTAAAATGGTGGATGGACGGGTGGACGGATATTGAATGGTAGACGGGTGACTGGCAGACATGCAGAGGGATCTTATCGAGCCCTATCCTCTTCTTCTCCACCCCCTGACCCCTCACCGGGGCAGAACGACTCACTTGGCTGCCAGCTTCATGCCGCAGTCATCTGAGCAATACTTGGAGGTGGACTGTGCGGCGCGCACACAGCCAGGCCCCAGGCACTGCGGCAGTGAGGCCGGGTCCTTGACGTCGGCTCTCTCCGGGTGTTTCCACTTGTCTTTGTGCTTCTGCTTCTGCCGATGCCGCTTATATCTCTCCTCCTTCTATGGGACAACGCAGGTCGGGACAGGGCAGAGTCGAAGTCAGCCCCGTACTGTCTCCCCCCTCTCCCTGGCCCTGCCCTCTGCCTTCGCACACGCGTTCACCCCCTCCGTCACCTTCTTGTCAGACTTCTTCTCCCGGCGCTTCACATGCTTCACTTTCACTGCCCTCTTCCGCAGCGCAGGGTCCAAGAACGGGGACTCCTCCGTGTCGCTCATCCAGGGCTGCGAGGGAGGCACGCACTGACCCCCTCGCCCCACTCGTGATCACCCCACCACCCACTCAGCTCCCCAATCAGCCCTCCATACCCTCGGCCTCCTCTCCTTTCATTATGGACACTGCTTCTGTAACCTCCACCCTTCCACCAGGGGGCGCTCTGCCTGCTCACCAGGCCGTGGTCATCAAAGGCCCCTGCACACAAGTCCTGGTACAGGTCAGGGTCCAGGGGCAGGTCCTCATCTGAGAGCGGCTCAGGCGTGGCCGTAGCCTCAGGTGGCTCCTTGACTACTGATGACACCACTGCCCCCTCGTCCTCACGGATGCGTCCCAGCTTCTGCGATGGCTGTGGCTGCTGCTGCGTGGGCAGGGGCCGGCGAGGCCTTGGCAGGGACTCGGACGTTGTCACTGGCGAGAGCTGCAGGGCAGAATCTCAGGACTGGCCCTGAACAATCTGCCCGCATGCCCCGCCCCGCCCTGGGAGGCTGGACTCACCGAGGAAGGGAAGAACTTGTACGATTCCTGTGCCGGCAGGAGGAAGGCCCGGTTCAGCCCCAGGTGGACGGAGGGTGGCTCTTCCCTAGTCCCTCCACGTGCCAGCCCACCAGCTAGGCTACCTTGCCCCCCAGGCACAACTGCACCCGACCTGGCAGCAAGGACATGCTCATCCCTGCCCTGCTGCCCTGACACGCTGACTGCCTAGAAACGCTGAGCCCTCCCCTGCCCACCTGGGGCTGAGGGGCTCCCCTGCTAGACCAGCACGTCGGTTCTGCCCATTCGTCTGGATAGGCCAGGCTCCTTCCCACCTCTTTATTTATATGCAACTAGGCCCCGCCCACCCAGTGCACCAATTGGCCCCTCAGTCACCCCTTCCTGAACACCCCGGCCCCCCCTAGCCTGACCCTGCCCGGCTCTGCCCATGCTCACCCGGGCCCGCAGCTGGCACTGGCGCAGCCGGCATTTCTGCCGGATCTTGTTGGGGCCCCCAAACTTCTTCATGTCCCGGCAGAAGTCACAGTGGCCACAGTCCTCAGTGCGCCGGCAGGCCTCACACTCGCCACACATGCGGGCTGACCGTTTGATCTGCTGCTGCTGCTGCTGCTGCTGCTGCTGGTGATGCTGAGGGAAGGGGCGCAGAACACAAATCAGGAACCCAAGCAGGGCCGGAGCCGGAATCACCTTACCTATCCCAGCCACCACAGCCACTCACCTGGCTGGGTGTGGCCATCAAGGGCTGTGGAGAGGATTTGTGGGGCGAAGCAGAGCCCCGAGCAAGCATGGCCCCAACCCCTGAGCCTGACCCCGCCCGACGCTGCAGGTCTGGATCCGGGGCAGGCCTCTTGCGCCCTCCACCCTCATCCCGGGGCTCACTGCCGTCTCGCTCATTGCTGTCCCGATCCCGTGACTTCTTGTGCCGATAGCGGATCTCCAGCTTGGGGTCTTTCTCTGTGGGCCAGGGTGGGTTGGCATTGGGGGATTTGGCTGGTCTCAGAACTTTCTTCCCCTTCTCTCCTTTTCCCTCCCACCCCAATCGCTCTCTCCCCCTACGCCAGGGCAGAGTGGTCCCTCCACAGAACAATCACCCTGCCCACAGCAGCGAACCACTACTCTCCACGACCCAGCCCCCCGCCAGGGCTCCTCCCCCTCCCTCTAAGCCCCGCCTGCCTACGGTCCACTCCCCCCTCACCTCGGCACTCCAGGCAGTACCACTCCCGGATGGCTTTGGCCATCTTCTCCGTGATCCGGATGCAGTCCCCATGGAACCACTCATTGCAGTTGTCACACCCGCTGCAGGGGATGGGCGGGCGGCGGGGATGTGAGGGGCTGGCTGGACCCTGGCCCCACCCGACCCTGACAGGTGCCGCCCCGCCCCCCTTCCCCTGGCTCACATCATGAAGCAATTGATGTCTGGTTTGCGGCAGATGCAGTAGATGGGCGCGTTCTCCCCATTCTCCGACTTGCTGTCCTCCCCCGCATCTGGAGGCTCCGGGTCTGAGCCATCCCCGTCCTGTGGGGTGCCCCGCATATGGCTCCTTAGAGAACCCCCGTCGTGGCTCACCACAGACCCCAACACTCCGCCACTGAGACTTCCCATCATAAGTATCTCCATTATTGTCCAGACAGACGCCCCCCACCCGCCATCACTCACCCCTGACCTTACCCCATCACCCTCCCCGGACCTCCCATACTCACCCCACTGACACCCCACCACCCTGCCCACCCTCACCCATAGAGGCTCAGGACCAGCACCCACCGGAGGCCCCCCACGCGGCCCCCATCGCGGCTCCTCGCAGGCCCCGCCGCAAGTTCTCACCACACCGCCTGGCTCACCCCCGGACCCGCCCTCGCCCTCCCGGACCGGACCGGCCCGCACCCTCCCGGCCGCTCCCCCGGGTCCTGGATACAAAGTAGCCAGGGCGCCTCGCCAGCTTGTCAAACTCGCGGCCGGCGGGCCGCAAGCCCGGGCACCGCGCCCCTCGCCGCGCCGCCCGGGAGCCCTCCTGCCCCCCCGCCCCCCGCGGAGCTGCCCCCGGGTCCGCGCGAAACTTCCACGACGACTCCCACGGGGGCTCGCCCTCGGCCCCCCGGCGGCCCGCGCACCAGAGGGCAATCGGACCAGCCGGCCCGGGCCACTGCGCCCCCGGGCCCCGGGCAGGCGCCCCCCGGCCCCCCGGTGTAGCCCACAGGCTGCGGGCAGGGTCCCCACAGACCCCCGCGCGTCTGCACCCGCGCCCCGCCGGGAGCGCCCCACGAGCCGCCGCCGCCCCCGCCCTCCCGGCGCCGGCGCTCACCATCTCTCCGCGCCTGGCCACGGCGCACCCCTCGGCGACCCCGCCGGCCCCCCGCCAACCCGCCCGGACAACTCCGGGCGCCCGCGGCGGTTGTGGAGCTGCTCACAACTACTTCCGCCTCGGCGCGCCGCCTCCCGGCCACCGTACCCGCCGTGCGCAGGCGCGGCGTCCGCCCCGCGCCCGCCCCCCCGCGCCGCCATCTTGGCCGCTTGGCCGCCGGGCCGTACGGCGGCGGGGCCGGGGCGCGGGCGGGGCCGGTGGAGGCGAGGGGGGGGGGGAGGGCGCCGCCCCTCTCGGCACCGGACTCCGTGAGGGGGCCCCGCCGGCTGCGCGGGCAGCGGCCCTGGCGCCTCCGGAGGGCGAGGCTGCCTTGGGGGTCGGTCCGGGCGCCGGGAGCTGGCGCCGCAGAGAAGTTCCCAGGGAAAGCGGCCGCCCCCGAAACTGACGTTGCACTCACTTCTACAATCACTTTTCAAAAATTATGTTTTATTGGTTGTTTACTGAGAGAGATAGAGAGAATCATCGACCAGCTGCCTCCTGCACACCCCCCACTGGGGATGTGCCCGCAACCAAGTACATGCCCTTGACCGGAACCGAACCTGGGACCTTTCAGTCCACAGACCAAGCTCTACCACTGAGCAACACCGGCCAGGGCTTCAGTCACTCCTCACGTCTTCCGCACGGCTCTCTAAATCTGTGTTGTGGGAAGTGTGACACGGACCCCTCCCAGCCTCCCAGGCCGCCACCCCGCGGTCCGCACCGTGGGATTGCACGTGTGCACACGAGGCCGTTGACCGCTCCCCACCTCCCCGCCTTCAGTCCGTCCCGCGCTTCTGTGTCTCCATCTATTTTGCTCAACAGTTTATTTTGTTCCTCGATTCCACGTTTGAGCGCGATCACGTGAACCTGAGCCTCTCTCTGACTGGCTCCCTTCGCTGCCGCTCGGGGAACGGGGTTCGGGCTCCGAGGGAGGCGGGCTGCGCGCTTCCCGCTCCCTTTCCGGGCGGCGCCTCCGGGGCGGCCGGGCGGCCCCCGGGCCTTCGCCGGAGGCCTGACTCCGCCGGACAGGAGTGCCCATGAGCAGGGGAGGGGCCGGACCAAAGCAGGTTTGAAATCTGCACTGACAGCCAGCGGGCTTCACCAGGTCCTCCTCCCCAACCAACACCTCCCTCCTCCCCCCGCCCCCTTCCCCGCCCCCATCACACCCCCATCCCAATGTAGATTTATTTTTCCTGGTTCCTGGTGATGTCTACTTTGGGGAAAGCATTTCATACATATCCAGCCGTCTCTCCAATAAAAGTAGCTTTTTACATTTAAATTATGTACAATAAATAAAATCTGTGCAGGTCAGAGCTAGGCATCCCCTTGGCAATGCTCTAGCCTGGGCAACAATGGAAGTTAAATGAGATATAATATGTCAGCATTATTTTAATTTTTCAGCTTGTAAATATGTTTTTATTGACTTGAGAGAGAGAGAGGGAGAGGAAGAGAGATGGAAATATCGCTGAGAGAATCATCAATGGGCTGCCTCCTGCACACCCAGAGTAAATGTCCACATTCAGAGTATAAGTATAGTTGTTCTTTAAGATAAAAATGGTGTTCCATGAAAAAAAGAAAAGTGGCTAGTTTAGCTCACAACACAAACTATCATTGGAGCACTTTTCCTCAAGACAACTGCACTGTGATATGCAGTAATGCTTCATGCTTCTCATTGCATGACATAGTATCAAAATGATAGATGTCTTTTCAAGAGTTGAGATTTAATAAAATTCATAAATGTTATTGCTTCATAAAATATTTTCTTAAATGAGATTTTATTTATTTGGGGGTGTTTGTGGATGTGAGTATTGTGAGTGATATTTTAGAGCAACTGCCTAAATTTGCGATAATGTGCTTGCAGTTTTAACAACCATTATTTTTACCCCATTTTTGTTTGTGTTGACTTTTTAAAGGATAAATTCACTTTATTTAAAAAATATTTTAATTGATTTTAGGGATAGAAACATCGATGAGAAACATCACCTGACTGCCTCCTGCATGCCTCCTTACTGGGAATCAAGACAGAAATCCAGGCTTGTGCTACCAGGAATGGAATCATGACCTTCTATTCTAGTTCATGGGAGAACCCTCAACTAATTGAATCACACTAGTCAGACTGTGTTATTTTTATTTTATTTTATTGACTTCAGAGAGAAAGGAAGAGGGAGATAGATAGGAACATCAATGATGAGAGAGAATCATTGATCGGCTGTCTCCTGCACGCCCCTCCATGGGATTGAGCCCGCAACCCAGATATGTGCCATAACGGGGAATGGAACTGTGGCCTCCTGGTTCATAGGTCAATGCTCAACCACTGAGCCATGCCAGCTATGCTTTTTTAAAAATTGATTTCAGAGAGGAAGAGGGAGAGAGAGAGAGAGATAGAAACATAATGATGAGAGAGACTCTTGATCAACTGCCACTTGCATGCCCACTCCTGGGGATCAAACCCACAAGCCGGTCATGTGTCCTGACTGGGAATTGAACCATAACCTCCTGGTTCATAGGTCGACACTCAACCACTGAGCAACACCGGCTTGGCTGTGCTACTCATTTAAAATTCTGTTTGACTACTCTCAGTTTCTTAAAAATCCCATACAGATTTGATGATAAACTTGTCTAATTTGGAAAGAATTCAGTTGAAACTTTGATATGAGTTGTTGAATCTGTAGATCAGTTTTTGCAGCTTACTGCCATGGTAAGAGTATTAACTTTTCCAGCCCACAAACATGGGATGTTACCTTTTCCCCTTTCTCCTTCCTCTTCCTTCCATCCCCTCAACTGTTACCGCTACCGAGGTGGCCCAGGGCAGAGTGTGAAGCCTTACACCAACTCTTGCCTCACAAAGTCAGCAAGTTGTCTTTACATCTTCGGGGCTCCTGGTACCCACAGCCCTCATCGCAGAGGTGGGATCCCCCACACAGCAGCGACCAGGGAGGACTGCTCTTAAGGTGCAGCCTGGTTGTTGCCATGGGCTTACCCACTCCCTAGGACGGTCCCGGGCAGTCTGCCGGGCAGCTGGCATGGTCACCATGGAAGACCAGCTACTTCCTCCTGGCGCTGAGAAGCGGGGCGTGCCGGACTCTTTCCTCATCCAGGCCATCCTCGCCGGATATTTTCCAGGTTCTCCCCGGAAGGAAAACCGAGTCCAGTATGTTTTTCCTCTTGGAAAAGGCGAGGTCTAAATACAACTCCATTGTATACAGTTAATAACGGAACCTTACAGTAGGTATGCAGGTCTGGTTAGATCTCATCTGGTTCCAAGGATGCACAGTGGGGCTTTCTCAGCACGTAGAGAAGATTTTTCCTATTTTGCTCGTGTAAGGATGGGCAGGCAGGACTGCCTCTCGGAGATGGCCAGAGTCAGGGTGGCGCCACGGTGCCCCTCGCCCCTAACCGCCTCCCCTGGCAGCCCAAGCCCTACTCCCCATCGGGTCCCCTCCGCTGAGGTCTGGTAACCACTATGGCATTGGTAGGAGGAGCCCCAACCGGTGATGGGGGCACTTCAAGAGTTCGTCATCCTACAGGGAGCCCCTCAAAAGTCAGGTCTGGTGTAGGGTCCCTCGGTCCCATGGAGATGTGTCCAACCTCTGAACCTGCTTCTCAGGGGATGGGTTTCCAAACAGAAATCCCACGACCCTGGGCGGTCAGCCCTCACCTGGAGCAGGAGGTGCCTCAGCTCAGCCACAGGAGACTTGGCCGCCCCAGGGAGACCCCTGCAGGCGCTGTCCATAGCTAGAATGGCGCTCAGCTAAAACCCAGCGTCCCGATGGGGCCCGAGCACCTTCCCGGACCAGGATCCGCAGCCGGCCACCCTCTGCCCTTCACCTTCCCAGCGAAACCCAGGTCAGCCTTTGGGGAGTTCAGCTAAGCTACTCCACGCTCTTGCTGCCTCCACATCTCTTGTTTGGCCAAGTGGCTTGTAGGGGCCTTAAAACTGACACGGCCCCTCATTCCCGTGCATGCCCAGGATCTAGCAGCCATCGTCCCAAGCAAATGTAAATTCCTGACATGACTTCACCGACAGCCCTGGTAATCAGCCCCCCTGCCTCCCAGCGCCTGCAGGCCTTTTGCACCCCTAAGATAAGACCTCAGTGGGATTTAACCAAAACTCTGCTCTTTTGAATTGACCAGCACAGCCCCAGCCAGGTAACCCCCAAGCGTTCCACTCAGCGTCCCTTATAAAGACAGGTAGCCCAGATCCTGCCTCTGTGCACGCTGCCTGGGCCTCCCGCGGTGGCCCCTGGAGGAATGCGGTGTGTTTCCTCTAGGCCCTGGAAGTAAGAAACTTCTGGAATCCAGCTTTTCCTGGGGATAGGAGGGTGGCTCACCTCCCAGCACCCTGTGCTGCACTTGGCAAACCTTATTTTAAAAAGTCGTAAGAGCCGAAACCGGTTTGGCTCAGTGGTAGAGCCTGTGGACTGAAAGGTCCCGGGTTTGATTCCGGTCAAGGGCATGTACATTGGTTGCCGGCACATCCCCGGTGGGGGGTGTGCAAGAGGCAGCTGGTCGATGTTTCTCTCTCATCGACATTTCTAGCTCTCTCTCTCCCTTCCTCTCTGTAAAATATCAATAAAATATATATTTTCAAAAAATAAATAAAATAAAAAGTCGTAAGATGGTGGCCCAAGGAGCCTAGAGCCAAACCTCTGACATCCCCCCAAGGACTCACCCCTCTGGACCCCGGGGGAAGAGGCAGGTCACACACAGCTGGCCCAGCCGGCTCAGGTCCAGGGCCCGGTGGAAGAAGTGTCCCCTGCTCGGGAGGGGCTGACCTCACAGAAGTCACGAAGGCGTCGTGGGCTTCAGCAGATGGTGACACAGCGGAGAGCAGGAGGCTGAGCACACCTGCCTCGCGGCAGCTGGAGGCCGTGGCCCGTCAGGAACAGGTGTCACCGAGAAATCATTTATCATGCTACAGGGAACATGGCAAATATAAGGGTTATTTTCATTGAATGAATGTTTTCCTTTTTAAAAAATGTGAGAAGAGGCAATCCCAGGTTTGTTTGTTTGTTTTTTACCACTACAGTATTTCAAGATCACTTACCACTCTTCCTTAATAAGGTAACTAATTTTTAAAAATTGATTCTAGAGAGAGAGAGAGGAAGGGAGAGAAAGAGACATCTATTTGTTGTACAACCTACATATGCATTCATTGGTTATTTCTGGTATGTGCCCTGACTAGGGATTGAACCTGCAACCTTGGCATCTCAGGACGATGCTCCAACCAACTAAGCTATCCAGACAGCATGCACAAGCAGCTGCCTCAATCTCTGAAATCAATATATATATTATTGATTTCAGAGAGGAAGGAGAAGGAGCGAGAGATAGAAATATCAGCGATGAGAGAGAATCGTTGATGGGCTCTGTCCTGAACACTGCTCACTGGGGATCGAGCCCACAATCAGGAATCAAACCGTGACCTCCCGGTTCAGAGGTCGATGCTCAACCACTGAGCCACGCCGGACTCCCTTTTTTAGGGTGTTTAGGACCCTTTGTTGGAGCGTGTTATTGATTGTACTATGTATCAGAAACTTGCAGGGTTTATGTAAAACAACACAACAGGAATTGCAGATATGAAGAGCTTTACCCAATTGCCAAGCAAAACAGCCACTGGTGTGCACAGCTCTGGCCACATGCGGAGATCCAACAGGCACTCTGCTCACTGGGTTCCGGCATATCGCTCAGCATGGCGGTGGGGACCCTGTAGCTGGCTCCTGGGGAGAGGACATGGAAGCCCCGTCTCTTTGCTCGCCCTGGGAGGAACAGCGGGACTGCTGCCAGCAGAGCCTGCCCCTGTTCTATGGCCAGCCGCACCCCCCTGGTCTCCTTCATACAGCAGTCTTCCCAGGCAGCCATCCTCCCTCCCGCCGCCAGGTCTCCAGCGCCAGGCCAGCCCCGCGGCTCTCAGGTTCGAACTGACCGCACGGAGCAGTCACGGAAGCCCGGGGAGAGGCTCAGAGACACGGCCTGACACCCCGGCTCCGGCCCGGTCCGCAGACTGCGCCCCAGGAGATGCAGCGCCAGTTCCGCATCTCAGGCAGGTTAACGGCCAGCTCAGAGCCCAGGTCTCCTACGGCCCAGCCTGGGTCTCTCTGGGACACACACCCCCATGGCACGGGGAGAGCCCTCTGGGGTGCCTCCAAGACCCCGATTCTGATTTCCCAGAGACACAGTTTATACATGAAAGCCGACTCGTTTCTATTGGCCTTTACAGGTCCAATCCTGAGGTTTTTTTTTTTAAAGATAGTTACTATTATGTGGTGAAATTTTGTAAATAAATCATAATGCAAAGACAGTCACCACCTAGAACTGGGTATTCTTTTTGTACATTGTCAAAGTTATCTTGCAACATGTAAATTAGGAATAAAAATGTCCCATAGGATACATGTAAAAAAAAAAAAATCCGACTCGTGGCCGCTGTTTCTCAGAGGTAGGGTAGGTGGTGAGGTCACCTGCCAGATCTCCTCACGATGTTCCAGGGCACGCTGGGCTCTCACCTGGGGCCTGGACTGTACCTTTCAAGTAAAAGAACCGGAAGTGGCCTTTGTCACCATGGGAACCGAGGACGCCTGCGGGGGGGTGGGGAGTTGCTGCGCCTGCGCAGTCCTCCCCTAACGTTTGGCCACGCCCCCAGCATCCGCGGCTCGCTGCTCCCAGGTCTGGACAGAAAGGTGGTGGAGACTCAGAACATTGATTTTGGTGGACACCTCATCCTTTCCCACGGGAAACTCCCAGTGCAGTTGGAGACACGACACAAAATCAAAACAGTTTCAGTTATTTTTAAAAAGCACCGTTAAATGACAGAGGAATACAGCCGACACCGGTGTGCTCAGTGGATAGAGCGTCGGTCTGCGGGCTGAAGGGTTCCGGGTTCGATTCCGGTCAAGGGCATGGACCTTGGTTGCGGGCACATCCCCGGTAGGGGGTGTGCAGGAGGCAGCTGAGGGATGTTTATCTCTCATCGACGTTTCTAGCTCTCTATCCCTCTCCCTTCCTCTCTGTGGAAAATCAATAAAATATATATAAAATAAATAAATGCTTGTATTTTACAAATTATTTTTTTTTAAATGACAGCCGAAACCGGTTTGGCTCAGTGGTAGAGCCTCGGCCTGTGGACTGAAAGGTCCCAGGTTCGATTCTGGTCAAGGGCATGTACATTGGTTGCGGGCACATCTCCAGTAGGGGGTGTGCAAGAGGCAGCTGGTCGACGTTTCTAGCTCTCTATCTCCCTTCCTCTCTGTAAAATATCAATAAAATATATATTTTTACAAAAATGACAGAGGAATACAAATTTCACACAAATCTGACCCAGTGACAAAAGGGATCAAGGGAAGTTGCCTGCAGGGGGAATCGCTGAGCCACGTGTTGAGGGAAGATGTGGAATTGTTCAGAGAGGACAAAGCGCACCTGAGCGGAAGGAGACTCTGCGCAGATCAACTTGGTGACCAGCAGGGGGCGCCACGAGCCCCCAGACGCGCAGCCGCTGACCGCTCCGCTGCTGAGTGGTCACTGCCCGGTGGGCGGGGCTGGCTGCTGACACCGGCGAGCAGGCAGGAGCCAGGACGGCGGCGGACTAGGCTGTCTGCCCGGGAACTGGGCTTTCCCTGGACGGTGCCGGGAGCCATGAATACACCCTTTGTCACAGCAGAAGCCGGGAGTCCTGCGCAGCCGGGTGGAGCGCCGGAGCGGGAGGGCGCTGGGCGACGCTGAGAGAGCAGGACGGACAGTGGGCCGGACCATCCGGACCGGCACTGGGGAGGGTAAAGGGCTCCTCGGTGATGGAAGGTGCAGATGTGGTGGCTGCTGTGTGCGCCATCCTCATCCGCAGAGGGGCACAGTCTCCCAGCCACAGGCAGGGTTGCTAGGAAATTCACCAAGAGGCTTTACTGAGAACCAAAAGCAGACGCCAGAAATAAAAAAGAAAAGTGTCCACTGGAAACAGCGCTGGGAGCAAGTGGAGTCAAGCCAGAGATGTTTATTACGTTAAATTACTTATCAATTGGCTGGTCAGAGCTGGAAGGTTTATTTTTTAAAAGCCTGGGAGAGAAGAAGCTAATCACACAGTAAACAAAGGGCAGAACTTAATGACCAAAGTCCCGGACAAAGTGGGGAGATTCGTCCTTAAGGGGCGGATGACTGCCTGTTCTCTAAGAGTGGGTGCAGGATAACAGGGGGTTCAGCATTTCTAGGTTTGCCCCTGGAAGACTGAAGACGTCCATTTCTAAATATATCTATATTATCTTTGAAATCAGTCTATGGCCATACCACCCTGAACACACCCAACTTTGGCTGAAATCAAGTCCAAGACAATTTCTGGACTTAACGGAGTTAGATTTCAGCTGGAGTTGAGACTGAGGGGATAATGTGGCCCATAGGCAACCTGTCCTTTACCTTTTTATATATTTGGTTGTGCCTGAAACTGGGTATAGTTGAACTGTGGCTTACTTGTTTATTTTAAAATCTAGGAATCTATTGAGTATTAAATCGATTAACTTACATAGTCTGCAAGTCAGCACCAGAAGTTTGTGTGCGATGTGGGCTCGGGAGCACTCACACAGGCCTAGATTTGGGTTGAATGAGGTAGGGCAATGCTGGGATGGGCGGAGGCAGAAGGCATGTACCAGAGGACTGGGTCCCATGGGCGTTGGAATGGGAAGTGACTAAGCCCATGAGGATTATACAAATTTTACAGGCTACAGCCCCAAGAGAGGAGGGCTTGGATATCTATCTTGTGTTTTCCAGGTGATTGAAAGATTCTATTACTAGTATCTAAAATTAAAAGTTCCTAAGGGTCCAGTGTACAATCGATGGCTTAAAGAATAGGGCTTAAAAAAAAAATGTATGGCAAGGTTAAAAAAAAAAAAGAAAAGAATAGGGCTTGCCAAGCCAGTGTTGCTCAGTGGTTGAGTATTGACCCATGAACCAGGAGATCATGGTTCAATTCCAGGTCAGGGCACATACCCAGGTTGTGGGCTTGATCCTCAGTAGGTGGCTTGCAGGAGGCAGCTGATTGATGATTCTCTCTCATCATTGATGTTTCTATCTCTTCCTCCCTCTCCCTTCCTCTCTCTCAAATCAGTTTATTTGAATCAACATATTTGAAGAATAAGGTTTATGCTAGAGCATAAAACTAGAGTAAGCAAGAAAGAATGGTATTAATAAAGGGATAGACATATCCATTAATGTAAAAGAATAGGAAGCCCAGAAACAGACTCATTCACATACGGCCAATTGATTTTTTAAGCATATTTCTTTATTGATTAAACATTGATGAACTAGAATTCATTAAAATTAAAACCTGTATCATGGCTATTTTTTGAAATTTGTCGCACCACGGTTGAAATGATAAGTTCACCATTCACAGTGCCCACCACGAATATCAAATCTGAGACCAATGAGGCAGCGTTTCATACATGCTGGAAGGGGGAGGGCTGTGGGCTATGGTGGGATTGGAGTGGGGATTAGGTTAGCTTTGGGTGACACTCAGTGAGGGAAGGAACCGCTGAGCGGAGGCTGTTCACAGAGAATGTCGGGAATGTCTGCACCGAGCCGTTTTTACTTTCTGAAGCTGGACCTGGGTCCTGTGTGTGTGCATATACAGGTGGAATGATGAGAGCTTCTGTTTTTTCTCTCTATACCTTTTCTGGGTTGTTCAAAGCTTCAGTTAAAAACATGTTCTCCTGTAATAACAATAAGAAGCTAGTGCTAACAAAGAAGACAGTGAAATTTTGCTTCACAACCTTCAGAGCTGGTGGACTTCCTTCCGACCCGTGGCCAATATCCCTGAATTTGCAGTTTGCGTTGCTGGTGCTCTCCAGCGCGGTGCTGCCCTGCCATCTAGCGCCCGGTGCAAGGGAGCCCGCCAACCAGCATGGCCGTGAAGTACCGTATTTGCTGGCGTATAAGACGATTTTTTGGCCCTGAAAAATACGTATTTGCCGGCGTATAAGACAACTGGGCGTATAAGACGACCCCCTAACATTTCCACTCAAAATACAGAGTTTGTTATATACTCGCCGTATAAGACTACCCCCCACTTGGAGGCATATTTTTCAGGGCCAAAAAATCGTCTTATACGCCGGCAAATTTGTCTTATCAAGTTTGAAGTATGCAGTGTTCTAGGTACATCTTTGATTTGGTTATAGTCTCAAACTGTTACATTGGATTTGTCTCGTTTTCTTTCATTTGTATCAGGTTTTGCCTCACATATTTTTTTATTGAGTTTATTGGGGTGACATTGTACTTAGTGCCTTGATACTTTTTTCTTTCTGTTTATTTTCTTTCTTTTTTTTTTAAAGTAGGGATTTAAAAAAATATATATTTTATTGATTTTTTTACAAAGCAGAAGGGATAGAGAAGATAGAGCAGATGCCCTTGACCGGAATCGAACCTGGGACCTTTCAGTCCACAGGCCAACGCTCTATCCACTGAGCCAAACCGGTTTTGGCTGTTTATTTTCTTATGGGAAATAATCTTATAGTGGTTATTGACCCAACACAGTGAATTTCTGCTCCTATAATGAAAGGCTTTGTCCTGCAAAAGGGCAAAAAAAAAAAAAAAAAAAAAAAAAAGCTTAAAAAAGTATGTGTGAGGAGATTAAGAGATTTAAACAATGTATCAACCACTGAGGTCGGTTTGGCTCAGTGGTAGAGCGTTGGTCTGCGGACTGAAAGGTCCCAGGTTCGATTCCGGCTGAGGGCATGGTTGCAGGCACATCCCCGGTAGGGGGTGTGCAGGAGGCGGCTGGTCTGTTTCTCTCTCATCAATGTTTCTGGCTCTCTATCCCTCTCCCTTCCTCTCTGTAAAATATCAATAAAAAAATATTTTTTAAACAATGTATCAACCAAATAACAAAGTTTAAATCTTGTTTGGATTCTAATTAAAAAAGCAAAAACCCAACAGTTTTTTAAAAGAAGCACTCTTAATACAAGTAGGGAAAATTGAACATTGATTGGATATTTGCTATTCAGAAATAACTAATAAAATATTTACCTGTAAAAATACTAATATGGTAATTTTAAAGTGTCTATTTTAGGATATAATTATGGAAACCTTTTTAGATAAAAAAGTGCTAGAGATTTGCTTCAAAATATTCCAGTAGGCAAGGAATGGGAAAAAAGAAAGTGTAGATGAAGTAAGATTTGCAATAATTAAATTGCTGAAACCGGGTGATGGGTTGGGCATGGAGGGTTCATAATACCCTTTCTACTGTTTGATTTTCATAATAAAAGATTAAAAAAAGATTTAAAAAATAGAAAGTAGAGCCTTGGTCGGTGTATCCAGTGGTTAGAGCATCAGCCGGAGCACTGCAGGGTCATGGGTGCGATTCCCTATCAAGAGCATGTATCTAGGTTGCAGGTTTGACAGGGACGCATGCAGGAGGAACCAATTGATTTATCTCTCTCAAATTGATGCTTCTCCCTCCCCCCCCACTCCTTCCCTTTCACTCTCTAGAAATCAATGGGTGAGGATTAAAAAAATAAAAAAAGGAATAAGTAGAAATGGCCAAGGCTGCTATTTCACACCCTGAATCTACTCTCATTTTCCCTTACAAACGGACCTCCTATATTGTTGAGGATGCTGTTAACTGTCCAAATTAATAATTTAAAATGATTTTTTCGGTCTCCTTTGTAGATGTGAGTGACCCGTGAAAAGCAGATAGAAACCACTGGCTGTGGCTTCCAGGCAAAAGCTTTAAAGGTCCTGGCTCAGCCGAAACCGGTTTGGCTCAGTGGATAGAGCGATGGCCTGCGGACTGAAGGGTCCCAGGTTCGATTCCGGTCAGAGGCATGTATGCCCGCAACGCATATCCCTAGTACGGGGTGTGCAAGAGGCAGCTTATCGATGTTTCTCTCTCATCTATGTTTCTAGTGACCAGGCTCAGTTAACGGGCTGTGAGCACCCCAGGCGGCGTGGCGTGGGAGGAGCAAAGGTCCCGGTGGCCTTTAGCAACAAAGCCGACAAAGCCCCGCCTCCTCCCCGCCCAACCACGCCCCGCCCCGTGCCCTAGCCGTGGCCCCGCCCCGTGCTCTATCCGTGGCCCCGCCCCGTGCCCTAGCCGAGGCCCCGCCCCGTGCTCTATCCGTAGCCCCGCCCCGTGCTCTAGCTTTGGCCCCGCCCCGTGCTCTAGCTGAGGCCCCGCCCCATGCCCTAGCTGTGGCCCCGCCCCATGCCCTAGCTGTGGCCCCGCCCCATGCTCTATCCGTGGCCCCGCCCCATGCCCCAGCTGAGGCCCCGCCCCGTGCCCTATCCGTGGCCCCGCCCCGTGCCCTAGCCGAGGCCCCGCCCCGTGCTCTATCCGTGGCCCCGCCCCATTCCCCAGCTGAGGCCCCGCCCCGTGCTCTATCCTTGGCCCCGCCCCGTTCCCCACCTGAGGCCCCGCCCCGTGCCCTAGCCGTGGCCCCGCCCCGTTCCCCACCTGAGGCCCCGCCCCGTGCCCTAGCCGTGGCCCCGCCCCGTGCCCTTGCTGTGCCGGGCGGTCCGCGAGCGCCTGTTGTGCGCCTGCGCGGCTCTGGGCTGGCGGGCAATTTGTTTTTCTCTGAGTCGCGTCTCGCGATCCCTGGCTCCGGGCGGAGATCAGAGTTTGAGTGGCTCGCGTTTCGGCCCCGAGTGGGCTCTTCGCTCCCGGACCCGCGTGAGACTGGGGACCTGACATCGGAAGCAGGCAGAGGCATTGCTTGGCCGGGTGTGGGGGCGGGGGCGGAGGAGCGGGGCTGGACCTCCCTCCGCTGGCCGGGCCGCCCGGGGCGGGGGCTGGCGACGCCCTCTCCCACCTCGGAGTGACCGCAGCCGAGTCCCTTCCTCCACCTCCCCTCCTCTTTGCTGACCCCACACAGGAAAGCCCCGTCCTCCCAACCCTCCCCCGGACCCGCCCAGCATGGGAGAAATGTTTACCTGCACCCGTTTCTTTGCATTTGCTGTGTTATTTCGTGAAATTCGTGTTTATTTTGCGTTTTTTAAAGAAAACGGCAATGCTGTCTTTATATATATATATGTATTTGCCCCTCTAAGTCCTTAAAGAGATGATGCAGGCCTATTTCCTGTACCTTGGTTTGGGATGAGTGGACTACAGGAGGCTCTAAGACCAGTCAATACTGGACTTTTGATTAGAAACTGAATTTTGTAGAATTGAAAGAAATTGTTCTTGACATCTCGAGTTTATTTTCAAGTGGCTGTGACCTACTGGATATGAACCATTCTTGGATTTTGAAAGTGAGCAGGAATTTGTCTGACTTTTCTTTTTTTGAAATTGTGTTTGCACTTCCTTCAAAGGCTTAAAGGATGGCCTCTTCAGATCTGGACCAATTATGCTCTCATGTTAATGAAAAGATCGGCAATATTAAAAAATCTCTGTCATTGAGGGACTGTGGTAAGTAGAATAGATTCCACTGACTCTGCACCCAGTGCGTTTTGACTGCTGTTCCCCTTTGATATCTTATGCCTGGTTAAGTGAATGAGTGTGTCTTACAAAGGTGATGCCAAGTTTCAAATGGCAACTTGAAAGCACTTCGGCTGCTGTAATTTACTGGTCACTGTTATCAAAAATAGTGAATTTACTCAACTATTACCATTACTACAAGTCAGTAAACAAGGCCTTAAAATTTAGGTGACTAAAAGCCATTTGAAATACCTGTGTACCCAACTATTTAACCCCCTGGAATTAATCTCAGTAAAGACCTCAGTACTCTCCTTCACTAATTTGATTTAGTTGTTACAGACCTAGGGTCAAATGCAATTAGCATTGCCCTATTAGGTAGAAAATATATTGCATCTTGTGAGGAGGAGGAGTTAGCCCCTACTGAGTGCTTTACCGTGTTCCGGACACATGTTAAGCCCATGTTGTATGCTTTTGCTCACTTCTCGTTACAACAATCTTGAGGAGGCACTGAGTTCTCTGACTTCAGGCCTGGAGCTCTAGCCATTTCACTCTACCGCCTCCATAACTTACAGATACTGTCAAATTGTGCTTTTCATTTATGTGTGTTTGGTTGTTAGAAGTGAAGATGGAAAGATCTGATTATAAGGGGGAAAAAAACCCACGGCTTTTGTTACTTCTTTTATTTCCAGAGAGGAGGAGACACCGCTTTTCCCATCCTCAAACCTATGGAACTAGAGCGGTGGGGTTGGGAGGAAGGGAGCTGCTGCTTGGCAAATCAGGCCTTTCTGTCTGTCTGGCTCCAGGGCCGCCGGTGTAAATATGAATCCCAACCCTCTTCTACAAATTCTGAAGCGAAACTCTCCCTAACCTCCCCACACACCTGAACGCTGGACCAAAACATAAGGTTGCTTCTCCCCGGCCAGTGATTGGAATTTTTAGGTTACACTTCCGCTGAAGACACAGCCCATGAAGAGGGGTCCTGCTTTATTTGGGATTCTCACTGCCAACACCCTGTGCTTTGAAGATACAAAATGTTGGCTTGATCCCCATTCAAACGGAATATATTTGCTTGCTGAGACTGACAGACTCTCTCCAGCTTCCCTCTGCACCCTTCTCCCTCTCCCCCCCCCCCCCCCCCCCCCAGATTAGGGCTGCTGCAGTAGCATCTCCCATACATTGCCTGGTTTGTGAGCATTTACCTTATTCTCACGAAGGGCAGTTATGCCTGAAGAGGGCGTTTATTTTATCTAGCGTTTCTAGTTGTGTGTGCTTTTTTTAAAAATATTTTTTTTTATTGATATTTTACAGAGAGGAAGGGAGAGAGATAGAGAGCTAGAAATGTCAACCAGCTGCCTCCTGCACACTTCCGACCAGGGATGTGCCCGCAACCAGTGTACATGCCCTTGACCGGAATGGAACCCGGGACCCTCCAGTCTGCAGACCGACGCTCTACCAGTGAGCCAAACCGGTTTCAGCTGTGTGTGCTTTTTAACCCCCCCCCCCACCCAAGGATATTGTTTTCATCGATTTTTTGAGACTGTGGAAGCGTGGGAGGAGTGGGGAAAGAGAGCAAAACATTGACTGGAGAGAAAGACATGTACATGTTGCCTCCCAGCCTGACTGGGGTTGGAGATCGAACCTGTGACCCTTCGGTTCTTGGGACAATGAGCAAAACCAGCCAGGGCTCTAGTTGTTTTTGTTTTTAAAAAAATATATTTTATTGATTTTTTTATAGAGAGGAAGGGAGAGAGATAGAGAGTTAAAAACATTGATGAGAGAGTCATTGATCAGCTGCCTCCTGAACGTCCCCCACTGGGGATGTGCCCGCAACCCAGGTACATGCCCTTGACCGGAATCAAACCCAGGACCCTTCAGTCTGCAGACTGACGCTCTATCCACTGAGCCAAACCGGTTTCGGCTAGTTGTTTTTTTATATAGTCGAGGAACTTGCCAGAAACAAAAGACTTGGGACACTATACTTACCTCTCTCTCTTTTTCCATACCAGTACTTAGAAATGAGGTTTTAAGATTACCCATGGAGACAGGTGCTAGGGCCTGAAGTAGTTCTTTCTGCACCCCTCAGGGTCCCCAAGGTAAAGCGAGTTCCCCAGTTCAGCTGGGTATGTGTGCGCTGTCGTTTTCCTGTTCTCTTGATTTTCCACTTTACCTCCGTGTATTCATAGGCCAAGTCCCTAACTCGAAGACTGTATTAAGTAAAATAGGAGATGAGATCATGGCAATAAATGAACTTCTAAATAAGTTGGAAATAGAAATTCAATTTCAAGAACAAACTAACAATTCACTCAAGGTAATGTTTTTCCTCATTTTTATTTTAAAAATCTTTATTGTTGAGAGTATTACATATGTCTCCTGCCCCCTCATCCCCATTGACCTCTTCTAGCCCCTCCCTCACACTCCCGCCCCAGGCCTTCGCCACGCTGTTGTCTGTGCCACGGGTCATGCCTACATGCATACAAGTTCTAGCGAAGCAACAGAATAAAAAGGCACTAAGTACAAATCTCTTAGTCACCGGGAATTCTTAAGGGTTCTGTAAGTTTGTAATGTCCTTGGCTTTGTAAATTATTACTGGTACAGCGTTTTTTGTGTGTTTTATTTTCACAGTATAAAGCCCCGCAGAGCTTCACAGGTATTCCTTTTTCCACGTCGGTACCAATGGAATTGAACCTTACTAAAAAGGAAGGTTTCCTAAGCAATTATTTAAAAAATATATATATTTTATTGATTTTTTTACAGAGAGGAAGATAGAGGGATAGAGAGTTAGAAACATTGATGAGAGAGAAACATAGACCAGCTGCCTCTTGCACAGCCCCTACTGGGGATGTGCCCGCAACCAAGGTACATGCCCTTGACCGGAATCGAACCCGGGACCTTTTAGTCCACAGGCTGACGCTCTATCCACTGAGCCAAACCAGTTTCGGCCCTAAGTAATTCTTGGTAGGCTTGATTTGAACAGATGATGTCTTGGTAGGCTGAGATGGAAGGAGTACCCGCCCTGGGAAGAGATGTGGATTCTTAGCCTGCCCTCAGCGCCTTCTGCCACCCCGAGAAAGCCACTTCACCTCTTGGGGTCGCTGGGTCCTCATTTGGGAAATAATGGGTCATGCTGAACTCTTTTTTTTTTTTTCTAAGTGTTTTTATTGACTTTAGAGAGATTTTAGGAGAGGGAAGGGTAGAGAAATATGGACGGGCTGCCTCCTGCATGCCCCCAACTAGGGGTCAAGCCCACAATCTGAGCATGTGCCCTTGACCAGGAATGGAACTGGCAACCTCTTGGGGCATTGGATGACACCCAACCAACTGAGACACGCCAACCAGGGCAACTCTTTTTTTTATTTTTATTAAATATATTTTTATTGATTTTGGGGAGGGTCAGGGAGAGAGAGAAAAAAAAATCAGTGATGAAAGAGAATCATTGATTTGTTCTCTTTTTGTACATCCCCAACTTGGGATTGAGCCTACAACGTGGGCATGTGCCCTTGAGTCAGAATCAAACCTGGAACCCTTCAGTCCACAGGCCAGTACTCTACCCACTGAACCACACCGACCAGGATGGCTCTTTTTAAAATATTGCTTGCATTCAGTACTTTTTCACCCCTTCTGTGTTCTGGAAACTCACAATTCTTGTGATTGCACACCACAGTCTTTCATGTTCTCTTTAACATCTTAATACACACACAGAGGACAGATACTTGTTCCTGAGCATTTTTTGAATTTTAGGAACTCTGTGCATCTTTTGAAGAAGATTATAAAGATGTGGAGCATCTCAAAGAAAACATTCCTCCCCATTTGCCTCAAGTAACAGTGACCCAGAACTCGTAAGTGTTTTCATAATTATTCTTGCCATCTGTATTTATAAAACTACTAGAAGCCCAGTGCATGAAAATTCATGCACTGGAGGGGGGTCCCTTAGCCCAGCCTGCCCCCTCTCACAGTCCGGGAGCCCTCAGGGGCAGGAGGTGACCCAGTGATGAGGGGAAGGCAACGCCCCCATCACACCTCTGCTGCTACCACTGCCGGCAGCTCAAGCCTCGGCCGGCCCTGGTTACCTGAGCCTCGGCAGCTGCCATTGAGGCTTTTTTGCCTGCGCCTCAGGCCAGCCCTGGGTGGCTGGGAGGCTGAGGGGACTGGGGGGACTCCAGAGGCAGGACACGGGGTGGGCCTGGCCTTGCTGCGCATCTGCTGCTCTGGTGGGGCTGAGGGGACTGGGTGCCACCATCTTATGGCTGTGGGTGCTGCCCTCTTTGAGGGTGTGGTAGTCAATTATCATATTCCCTCCTTATTGGCTGTGGGTGCTGCCATCTTTGAGGGCGGGACAGTCAATTAGCATGTTCCCTCCTTATTGGCTGTGGATACTACCATCTTTGAAGGCGGGGCAGTCAATTAACATAATGCCTCCTTATTGGCTGCGGACAATGCTATCTTTGAGGTGGGATAGTCAATTAGCATATCCCCTCTTTATTAGATAGGATTATAACAAACTCCTCAAGTCTTTTTGCCTTTTTGTGTGCTTGCAGTTTTGCTAGTGGGTGTCTGTTTTGTTTTGTTTTTGGTCACTTACACCGGAAGTCATATTTCCCCTGTCTTCACCGGCTTTCTTTCCTGCTCTCTCTGAAGGAAAGGTTGCCCCTCTTTCCCAAGGGTAAGTCTCCTCTAGGATCTCTTCCTCGACTTGTTCTCATTTCTTTCCCTTAGAGCAGATTTTGTCATTTTAGCCAGATCATTCTTTGTCGTGAGAATAGGGTGTTTAGTTGCATCCCTTACTCTACCAACTACTTATCAGTAGCACCTCAGTTCCCCTCCACTACCCCCATCCCCACCAGTGGTGACCATGAAAAGTGTCTCCAGCCATCGTCATATGTCCTCTGAGGGGTAGAATCCCCCCTGACCCTTGGGAACCCCTGTCTTAGGGTAGAGATGACCTTAATGAACTTCCCATCTTTTTTAAAAAAATATATTTTATTGATTTTCTACAGAGAGGAAGGGAGAGGGATAGAGAGCTAGAAACATCGATGAGAGAGAATCATCGATCAGCTGCCTCTTGCACACCCCTACTGGGGATGTGCCTGCAACCAAGGTACATGCCCTTGACTGGAATCGAACCTGGGACCCTTCAGTCCACAGGCCAACACTCTATCCACTGAGCCAAACCGGTTTCGGCAAAACTTCCCATCTTAAAAACATCCAAAGGAACAAAATACTTAGCTCTGCTCCCCCTCAAACTACTGCCCTAGTTCTGTTTACTGCCAATGTATGTTTGTACCTCCTCTTCCCAGAGCGGTTAACACCTGGCTTCTACCACATTAAGAAACCGGTCGCTGAAGGCTATACAGAGGTCAGAGCCCCTCTTCAGCCCCGATTCTTCCTGTCAGGTTTATTTTGTCGCCCATCTCCCTGTTTTTGGAGCTCTGTGACCGGCGCCATGTGCTGGATACCGATTTCTCCCCAGCAGGCGTGCAGTTCTGACGATTGCCTGTATGCTGTGCATCTCTCCCCTGTAGTGGAAATGCGTCAGATCTTGACTCTGAAGAACCTGTCAGAGTTGAGGAACCTGCAGTCACAAAGAAGCCCTCCAAAGAGCAAAGGAATATTAAGGAGATGCCGTTTATCACTTCCGAGGAGTTCAATGGCATTCCTGCGTAAGTATTTAAAATGAATGTTAACACCCAGCTCTTTAACAATCAAACATACACGATTGTTTAAGTCGCAAGGCTTAATCATCATAATATGCTGTGTTAAAATGATCTTTTCTGAGACAGCTTTGTAGGGACTATGAAAACGCAGGCAATCTCTTGTTGAGATGCTTAAGATCATGCAGAGATTCGGAGAAGAGCCAGTTTGCTGCCGCGTCCTCTCCAGGATCACTTTGTGATTTAGACTTTTCCCCGTACATTTTTCCCCCCCCGTAGCCTCGGTTTTGCTGTGATTTTCAAGCAAGTGTGTTGTTTAGATTTGAGGTTAGAAGGAGAGTGTTGTGTTTGTCTTCCCACTTGTCCCTTAACTTATGTCACACACCTAAATCTGAGTCTGGGCTCTCTTCGGGCCTGGGCCTCTGGGGGAAAGCGGGTGACCAGCACAGCATGCCTCACACGAGGCAGGTCTCCTATGCACGTTACACATGACAGCAGTGGGAAACCGGGTATGGGTGTGGTCGGCAAACTGCGGCTCGCGAGCCACATGCGGCTCTTTGGCCCCTTGAGTGTGGCTCTTCCACAAAATACCATGGCCTGGGCGAGTCTATTTTGAAGAAGTGGCATTAGAAGAAGTTTAAGTTAAAAAAATGTGGCTCGCAAAAGAAATTTCAGTCGTTGTGCTGTTGATATTTGGCTCTGTTGACTAATGAGTTTGCTGACCGCTGAGTTACGGGAATCATGTTTTTAAACTCTCACAATTCCAGGGCCTCGCTTCGTTTCTTGGCTTTATATCATTACATTTTTCATTATTATTTTGAAACACGCTAGAAGCTCAGCTCGAGAAATCGCGCAGCCCCGCCCACCTGCGCTCGCTTCACCACTTGCACAGTCCCACCCACCTGTGCTGGTCTTTGGCTGTTATGGTGTTAGGGCCACTGGGTTTTTATAATATAGATGTAGTTGCATAATATTTGTTGTCGAAAATGATGATAATTCTACTCCGATAAGATAGAGTATTTCCTTGTAAAATTTTTTTTTTAATTTCACAAATATAATAGGTTGTCTTTTTATTATTACGACTGATAGAGACAGCCCTCAGGAAAGTAAAATAATCACACTCTGTGTCCCAGATATCTTCCTCCTCAGCCTCTATCTCAAGGAAGCCAGGAGTTACAGAACAGACTTGCCTCAGAGATATTTCACTGAACCATTATTTCTAAGAGCGAGGTTGCTCGATCCTACAGGAGGAGTATGTTTCGCTTTGTCAGAAACGGCCAGACTGTCTTCCAGAGCAGCTGGCCATCGTGCATGGCCACCAGCAGTGAGTGAGCGTTACCAGTGCGTCACATCCTTCCCTGCGTCAGCTTGGTCAGTTTTCTCTATTTCAGCAGTTCTCGTAGGTGTGCGGTGGTGTCTCGTTTTAATGTCCAGTTTCCTAATGACATACGACGTTGAGCATCTTTTCACATGCTTATTGGCCACTTGAAAAATACTGGCTGTTTGATAATTCTGTGACAAATAAGGAGGCTGGCATTTCTCTCTAATCTTTGGGGAGTTGGTCACTCAGTCTTTTCCTTTATTGACAACTTTGTTTTCATGAAATTCTGTTTGAGCTGTTCAGTTTTTCAAATTGTTGTTGCTCTTTGGCTGAACTATAGGGAAGAACTGTGGAGTAGAAGGGTTTTTAGAAAATGCTTTCAAAAAGAGATAAAAGAAGGAAAGTAAATAGTCATGGTAGAGTATTAATTTTTTAAAATATATTTTATCGATATTTTACAGAGAGGAAGGGAGAGAGATAGAGAGCTAGAAATGTCGATGAGAGAGAAACATCAACCAGCTACCTCCTGCACACCTCCTACCGGGATGTGCCCACAACCAATGCACATGCCCTTGACCGGAATCGAATCCGGGACCCTTCAGTCCGCAGACCGACGCTCTACCACTGAGCCAAACCGGTTTCGGCTAGAGTATTAATTTTTAAGCCAAGGGGTTATTTGGTGAATAAGAGAAATAAGAAGATTAAGTATAACATCATAAACATTTTTCACAAAGAAAATATTTTGTGCAAAATATTTTTTAAAAACCACATTAATCATCTACTTACTTACAGGTACATGAAATCCCGCTTAACCTATTGTCAAATTAATGATGTTATTAAAGAAGTCAACAAGGCAGTAGTTAGTAAATATAAGATCCTACATCAGCCAAAAAAGTCGATGAGTTCTGTGGCCAGAAATCTCTATCACAGATTCATGGATGAAGAAACAAAGGATACCAAAGGTAAAACGACAGCATAAGCGTATATATATATATATATATATATATATATACCTGCCATCTGTTTGGAGTGTAAATAAATCATGAGAAACAAAACTAGTTCTAGAACATTCTAAATCTAGAGAGGCCGTTCTCCACCGGGGGCGATTTTCCCACCGTGGGACATTTTTGGTTGCTACAACTGGGGTTGGGTTGGCGTTTGGTGGGTGGAGACCAGGGATGCTGCTGAAGGCCCCGCCAACGCTCAGGACAGCTCCCACAGAGGAGAACTGTGTCACCCAGGAAGGCGGTAGTGCGGAGGCTGAGAAACACTGCTCTAGGGTTTATTATAGAACTATCACCAGTGTGGCCAGAATTAGAATAGTAACCAGAACAGCTGGTCATGCTTACATAGCACTTCCTGTGTGCCAGATGGTACACCGAGAGAGCTTCAGTCCTCTCCACGTCCTTAGGAGGTTCTGGCCACCACTAACTCCGTTTGCGGACCAGGCAAAGAGAGCCCACGTTGCTTGTCCAAGATCAGCCACTCAGGTGATAGAGCTGCCGAGGGTCTCACTCTCATCCTCCAACTCAAACTGGCTCTTGAGGAGTGAATCGTTCAAAAGATAGCAACAGATGGCTAGTGACGTAACAAGCAGGGCTACGCTACTGACATGCTGCAGTAAACGTTATGCAACTTCGGTTGAAAGAATAATTGTTATTTTAGCAAGAATACCATTTCTCACTTTGGTCGGATAACGATAGTCTACCTGATCAGTGCCATTCATAATCACAATGTAATGCATCAAAGACTGGTCTTGAGAGTTGTCCTTATAAAAATTAGCACAAATGTCTTTATTTGCAGGTCATTACTTTGTAGTGGAAGCTGACATAAAGGAGTTCACAGCTTTGAAAGTTGACAAGAGGTTTCACGTTATACTGAATATCTTACGACACTGCCGGCGGCTGTCGGAGGTCCGAGGGGGAGGACTCACCCGATACGTCATTACCTGAGCCCTGTGAGCTTTTGAACCAGCCAACAGTAGGGTCTAGAAGAGGCTATTCCTATAGTGTCCTTATATGTAATTTATCTTTTCTTGTTTCTGATACAAATAAAACTTTTTTTTCCCGTTAAAATATATATATATATATATTTTATTGATTTTTTACAGAGTGGAAGAGAGAGGGATAGAGAGTTAGAAACATCGATGAGAGAGAATCATGGATCGGCTGCCTCTTGCACACCCCCTACTGGGATGTGCCCGCAACCAGTATACATGCCCTTGACCGGAATCGAATCCTGGACCTTTCAGTCCGCAGGCCGACGCTCTATCCACTGAGCCAAACCGGTTTCGGCTTTTTTCCCCATTTTTTTTTATTAAGGAATTATATGTGTACATGTTTTACCAATTCTCCCTCCCCCTACTCCCATACATGCCCTCCTTCCCCAGAGTTTTGTATCCATTGGTTTTGCTTATATGCGTGCATACCAGTCCTTCGGTTGATCTCTCATCTCCCCCAGATCTCCCTCCCCTCCACACTGTCATTTGACAGTCTGCTTGTTGCTTTACTGTCTCTGTATGTATCTTTCTGCTCATTAGTTTATAATGTTCCTTATTATCCATAAATGAGTGAGGTCATGTGGTGTTTCTCTTTTATTGACTGGCTTATTTCACTCAGCATGATGTTCTCCAATTGCATCCATGTTGCTGCAAATGATGAGAATTCCTTCTTTTTTATGGCAGCATAGTGTTCCATTGTGTAGATGTACCATAGTTTTCTGATCCAATCATTACAAATGAAACTTCTTTAAAATAAAGCATATAGGAAAATGGGAGATACCTGTAATACTATCAACAATTAAAAAAACGTGTTAAAAAGTAAATAAATAAAGCAAAGCACATAATCCTGGCTGGTGTGGCTCAGTTGGTTGGAGCATCGTCCTGTGCAGGAGAAAAAGGATCCGATTCCTCCTTCCTCGCCTTTGTTCTAGTCTGGCCCGAGGTGGATTGGCTGAGGCCCGCTCCCACTGGGGAGGACAGTCACGTTACGAAACCCGCCGGTGCAAATCCTCCCCTCACCTGGAAACACCCTCCACGACACACCCAGAAATAATGTCGAACCTGGGCACCCCGGGGCCCGTCAGGCTGTCACGTAGAGTCACCCATCATCTATGCCCATCTGCTCGCCTTGGCGGCCGATCCTCCTAGCAGAGAAAGAAAGGGCCTCACCGAGCATGTGAGCTGTGCTTAGCTGCAGACTAGACACTACAACACTCGCCCTTAATTGTGACGCAGAAATCAAATTGTTTCTTGGGAATACTCTCTTGAAGTTGATTTAGCAACATGGTGTATGAAAAAAAAAAAAAAGGCACCGGAAACCTGGGTCCTGCGTACCTCTGCCATTCACTCCCTCTGGTTCTCAAAAAACGTAACCTTTCTCACAAGCTCCGCATCTACCATCCTGGTCCCACGCCGTGCCACCTGTCCTCTGGGTAATTCACAGCTGCTTAACCAGTCTCTGTTCTTGTCTGCCGTCGCCTCTCCACGCGAACCAACGTTATGGTAGGTCACTCCGCTACTCAGAAACCTTCAGCAGCTCCCCATTTTTCTTTTAAAAAAAAATATATTTTATTGATTTTTTACAGAGAGGAAGAGAGAGGGATAGAGAGAAACATCGGTGAGAGAGAATCATCGACCAGCTGCCTCTTGCACACCCCCTGCTGGGGATGTGCCGCAAACCACAGTGCATGCCCTTGACCGGAATCGAACCTGGGACCTTTCAGTCCGCAGGCCGACGCTCTATCCACTGAGCCACATTGGTTTCGGCAGCGCCCCATTTCTTACACAGTGAAAGTCGAGTCCTCACAAGGGTCGACAAGGCCCTGCAGGGGCCCCTCTCCCCTCCAGTGGGATATCCTCTCCACCCCCAGCTCTGCGCCAGCCGCTCCGGCCTCCATGCTGCCTCTGGAGCAGGCCGAGTGTGCGTCTCCCTCAGCCGCTGCCCGGAGAGCTCCTCATCTGCTACTCATGTGACCCCCTTCGTCCCCGGGTAGCTGCTCAAGTGCCCTTGGGTCACTGAGACCTCCTCAGGCCACCGTGTGTTCAAAATTAGTTTCCTTCTGCAGCACTGCCTCTTCCTGCTTCATTGTCCTTCACGGCATATGTGTCCGCTGCTGGGTTATGCATTTCACGTATTTGTTTTTCTCCCCTCACTGGACTATGGATTCTGAGATTAGGAGTTTTCCCCTCCTACCATTCACTGCTGAGTCCCCGGCCAATCTAACAGGACTTTCCAGTAGAGGGCGCTAAGTAAACATTTACTGAGAGCACATTCACTCAAAGTCTGAAATTAACTAGCTACTCCAGATTTGTTTTGATTATATTAGAAAGGAACATCTTTCTCCATCCCTTTATTTTTAAAATATATATTGATTTCAGAGAGGAAGGGAGAGAGAGAGAGAGAGAGAGAGAGAGAGAGAGAGAAACATCAATGATGAGAGAGAATCATTGATTGGCTGCCTCCTGCATGCCCTACACTGGGGATTGAGCCTTCAACCCAGGCATGTGCCCTGACCGGGAATTAAACCATGACCTTCTGGTTCATAGGTTGACACTCAACCACAGAGCCATGCTGGCCAGGCCAAAACTGACTTTATAACAGTGGTCTTATGCAACATATGTATAATTGATTCTTTTTATTTAATAAATCACAAACATTGTCTCATGCCATGAAGTACTATTTCACAATATAATTTAAATAACTGCATATTTTCTCATATGATGATTTATTTAATTATTCTTTATTTTTAGGCACATTGGGTGCTTCCAAAATTTATAAACACCATAATATGTCAATATGTAATTAAGTCTTTCTAGCTTTGGAAAGCTTCTATATACAGTAGTTCTTTTTTTTTTTCTTAAGTTGAATTTGAGATTTACTCCTCAGACATTGGTTACTTGATACAAAAAAGGAGTTTTCAATATTTGTTCAAGAAAAACTTGGTTGTGAAAACAACAGGAGTAGGTAGAAGCATTATGAATTTCATTTTTGTAATTCTAGGTAAGGCTTTCAATCTATGCTTCCATAGTAACTTTATCATTTGTTGGTATTGCCCTACATTCTCTAGAATTTTGAGAAATAAAATGAATATTAGATTTAGCTGGATATTAGATTTAGCTATACAACTCAAATCAAAATGATTTCTCATAATGCTTACCATCACAAAACATACAAGGAAATTTTAAGAGATTAATTTCATAATTTAATTGAATTTTGGTAGAAAACAGGTAATTCATGTAAATTCAGGGGAAGGTGGATTCCTTCCCAGTTCAAGTTATTTAAAATATGTTAAGCTATATAAACTTACTACCGCTTTCTTTTTTATAATACGATCAACAATAACATGAGTTTATAGGCATTGGAGAATTCTCAGCTGAGTCGTAGCAGTTTATGAATCTTTTAAATTATTAATGAAAAAGAAAGCTGAATTTTTATTATCTTGCAAATGTCCATCTGATTCTGAATTCCTCTCAAATCTCTATTCCTCCAAGAGCTGCTATGGTTCATGCTCCCTTGAGCTCGGTAGTAGTTAGATCAAAGGTAATTTTTTTTAAAACAGTCCATTAACTTTTATTTATTTTTAAAAAATATATTTTATTGACTTTTTACAGAGAGAAAAAGAGAGGGATAGAGAGCTAGAAACGTGGAGAGAAAAACATCGACCAGCTGCCTCTTGCACACCCCCTACTGAGGATGTGCCCGCAACCAAGGTACATACCCTTGACCGGAATCGAACCTGGGACCTTTCAGTCCGCAGACTGACGCTCTATCCACTGAGCCACACCGGTTTCGGCCAAAGGTAATTTCTTACCACACAGGTGCTTGATCCTCTGGAAGCATCCACCACGAAGCCGTGGACTACAGACATGCTACATCTCGAGGGATGTGCTGGACCTCTTGTAATTCCACCGGCGTCCACAGGCTTCCTTCCCAGAGTGAGGAGAACTCTTTGGTTCCATGCTGGCCCCTGCTTTCCTCTCTGGACAGATTTTCCAGAACTCCTCACTCTCTGGTCTCCAGCCCTGTTGTACCTCCCTGTGTGCTGTTTAGATCTCTGCCCGGAGACGGCCTGCCATCCTGAATGCTGGGCTGGTCCCCCGCTTACCTCTCTGTGGTCACTGCCCTGGGCCTCGGGACCGAGCCGGAGGGCAGGCGGCCCCGGACCCAGCGTGGGCCGGTGGGAGGCCCTGTGAGGGCTGAGGCTTCAGGTCCCCTCGCACGCTCCGCTGTCCCGTCACGTTTCACTTACAAAACCCACGCTCAAAGATCAAGTCACTAAGCAGAGTGCGTTATTTACCTCAACCATCGGAAAACACAGGTATTTACATTATGATTCCTAACAGTAGCAAAATTACAATTATGAAGTAGCAATGAAAATAATGTTATGGTTGGGGGTCCCCACAGCATGAGGAGCTGTATTAAAGGGTCGCGGCATTAGGAAGGTTGAGAACCACTGCTCTAAGGGGAGGTGGTGAATTACTCTGGCCTCAGGTCTCTGCTGAGCACCGATGGAGTCTCCTCTATTTAAAAAAAATATATATATTTTACTGATTTTTTTATAGAGAGGGAGAGGAATAGAGAGTTGGAAACATCGATCAGTTGCCTCCTGTACACCCCCTACAGGGGATGTGCCCACAACCAAGGTACATGCCCTTGATCAGAATCGAACCTGGGATCCTTCAGTTTGCAGGCTGATGCTCTATCCAATGAGCCAAACCAGTCAGGGCTCATCTATTCTTTCTTTCTTTTTTAAAAATATGTTTTATTGATTTTTTTAAGAGAAGAAGAGAGAGGGATAAAGAGTTAGAAACATCAATGAGAGAGAATCATCTATCAGCTGCCTCTTGCACACCCCCTACTGGGGATGTGCCCGCAACCAAGGTACATGCCCTTGACCGGAATCGAACCAGGGACCTTCCAGTCCACAGGCTGACGCTCTATCCCCTGAGCCAAACCGGTTTCGGCATCCAAGAAATTCTTAATTTCCAGGCACAGCATCCTCTAGTTGGAGAGGAATCCGAGTCGCGCCCATGCAGCTGGCCTGCTAGCAGCTGTGGTGGCTGCCCAGATCAGACCATCAAGATGGTCAGTAGTCATTCTGGTTGATGAGACCATGGACCTTACCAGTTGCTACATACCGGCGGTTAAAACCCCGCTGGATGTGCCCCAAGGCCAGCTAGCCTCAGGAAGGTGGGCTGATGCCTGCGGGAAGCCCGCTGGAAGCTAGGACCAGCGGAAAGGCGCTTGGACCCAGAGACTCCTGTTCACAAAGTCCGTCCTAGACCTGGAGGGCATCCATACTGAGACCTCCCGGGAGGCCAGGCCTGCACTGCTTAACAGGAACAAGTGCCCGGGGCACAGCGTGGGTCCTCCGAGTCCTTTCCCTGGGCCACCAGGAAGACAAGCTGGACCCGAGCCACGCGGGCAAACGCCTGGCACAAAGCAGGTCTTCCCCAGAAAGGTCTGACCTGCCGTTTGGCAGGGGACACCTGTCAGCTCCAGTTTTCACTCTTTCCCTGAAGTCGTGTCTCTGATTAACACGTTTACTAGGTTCGGCCTCCCAGAATTCCATTCTGATTTCCACTGTTTAGAGACTACCTAATCCAACTCTAGTTTTGCAAACGAGAAAGAAAGTGAGTCGGCTAAAGTACCCAGCTGGCAAGTGGATGCAATCGTGACCAGAACTCAGTGTACCAGCTCCAAGTCAATACACTCCTCTGTCCCATGAAAATAAATTCTTCCCACCCTACCCCCCCCAAAAAAAAAAAGAAAAAAAGAAAAGTGTGTTTGTGTTCCTGGAAGCAGGACTGACTAAACTGCTCTTTTTGGGACTCAGTTCAGCTAAGGTCCTGGCTTGACCCACAGCAGCAAATAAATGTCACAGGTGAAGCGGATATAAAAAGAAAACCCACACACGCGCACACACACACACACAACTCCAGCACAGCCTCTCGGAGAGGCTGAGACCCAACAATCTAGGATGCCATCGTCGGGATGCATCCTCAGTGTTTTGCCAGGAGCTCCCTGATCTGCAAGTGTGGGGGTAGGCCCACGTGTGCTGAGAGAGAGAGAGAGAGACGGAGTCAGGATTAGCCTAGACCAGGGGTCGGCAAACTCACTAGTCAACAGAGCCAAATATCGACAGGACAACGATGGACATTTCTTTGGAGAGTCACATTTTTTAAACTTAAACTTCTCCTAACGCCACTTCTTCAAAATAGACTTGCCCAGGCCGTGGTATTTTGTGGAAGAGCCACCCTCAAGGGGCCAAAGAGCCACATGTGGCTCTCGAGCCGCAGTTTGCCGCCCATGGGCCTAGACCAGGGTGAGCTCAGTGCGGCTAGAGTGCTCTGTGCCGCACAAACGAGCAAAAAGACTTGCGTGCACACCTAGGAGCCTAACCAGTGGTGGAGGACAATGGGGGGGGGGCATGAGGAGGGGGTGGGGGATGGGAACGGGGGGTTGAGGACAAACATGTGATACCTTAACCAATAAAGAAATACATTAA
Organism: Vespertilio murinus; assembly: GCA_963924515.1. NCBI lineage: Eukaryota > Metazoa > Chordata > Mammalia > Chiroptera > Vespertilionidae > Vespertilio > Vespertilio murinus. Next base: position 5,298,198 of record OZ004709.1, read on the forward strand.
AAAATTAAAAATGCAAAAAATAACTTCTCAAACTCAACAATAAGAAGAGAACTAACAATGTTTTGGTTCCATCTTCCTCCTACACCAGGAGGGAGAATAGTTTACAGGACGTCTGGTGTTCTTTGCGACGGGAGAAGGAATGACGTCTCCGGTGTCAGCCGCCCAGGGAGGGAGACCTCAGCGCTCGCGGCAGCCAAGAGGCTGGGCTCCGTGCTGGGCGCCTTTGCCTCTGACTAGGCTGAGCTACCGAAAGCGCAATTTGGGCTCAGCTGCTTCTTGCGAAGGGAACTTAGGCTTTCTGCCCAATCCCAGCCTTCAGAGTGAAACGGGACGGAGAGCTGGAAATTAGCAGATTTTTTATTTTAATTTAATTTAATTTTATTAAAATATATTTTTATTGATTTTTTACAGAGAGGAAGAGAGAGGGATAGAGAGTTAGAAACACCGATGAGAGAGAATCATGGATCAGCTGCCTCTTGCACACCCCCCACTGGGGATGTGCCCGCAACCAAGGTGCATGCCCTTGACCGGAATCGAACCCGGGACCCTTCAGTCCGCAGGCCGACGCTCTATCCACCGAGCCAAACCGGTTTCGCAGCAGATTTTTTTTTAAAGCTTTCTGCCATTTTTGAGTCGACAAAGGGGATTCAGTGAATGACTACAACTGAGCCATTGAGATCCTCTGAATGGAAGTGTCTCCCCTGCAGCCTCTGGGGAGCCCTGGCTCTCCTCCGGGGGCTCTGTGCTCGGTCGGGCACACGGGAAGGGCCCGGCGTTTCCACAGGCCGAGCAGGTGCCGGCGGAGAACCACAGGTCCGGGCGGGAGACGCCTCGCTGTGGAGGAGATGCCATGGCAACCTCCCCGGGAGGCAGCGTGTGGGCGGCTGGGACTGTGCCAGCGTGCAGGTTCACCCTGTGAGAGCCCACGCATTCCGCAGCTGCTGCCTTCCCCTGTAAGTAAACCCTCCTGTAACTATTTATACCCAGTCACACACGCTCCTAATTGGCACCTCCGGCACAGAACGAGGAGGGGAACCGAGTACACGTGCCGGTGAGGGGAAGGTAAAGGTCCACATTCAAGCCTACGTGACATGAAGGAGCCTCAAACACAAAGGCACTATATATATTTGATTTTTTACAGAGAGGAAGGGAGAGGGATAGAGAGTTAGAAACATCGATCAGCTGTCTCCTGCACATCCCCAACTGGGGATGTGTCCGCACCCAAGTACATGCCCTTGACTGGAATCAAACCTGGGACCCTCGAGTCCGCAGGCCGACGCCCTATCCACTGAGCCACACCGGTTAGGGCCCAAAGGCACTTCCTAGCTGTGGGAGCCACGCGGGCATGGGCTTTGTGTGGAGGTATCAGGGCCAGGATGAGCTGAACCAGCAGGAAGGACGAAATCGAGAAGTCTTTTTCAATTTTGTTTTGATTATAGAAAATGCAGAATAACTCATGTTTCCCACAGTTTCATTGCTTTCGGATAGGGCACCCACTGTGTTTTGAGGATTTATAAAAAAAACCCTAGAGCAGAAGATTGCAGATGAGTTGGGGAAATGGAGAAAGAAAAGCTAGGAGCCATGGAATGATTTCCTACTGATCCACCTCTCTATGCCAAAAAGTCTGGTTTCTGCTTTGCATATATGCCCATTTCATTCATGGTGAGCCCTTGAATAGTGAGAGAAGTGTTGTCACTTCCTTTAACTTATTCATTCAAGAAATGCTTACTGCGCACTTCTGAGGCTCAGGCAAAGGCCTAGTCCCCGGAAATGCAATTTGACCCAAACAGATGTGGCCCTCGCTCTCAGGGAGAAGACCGTCGGAAAACACAGATGTTTACATTACGATGCACAACGGCAGCAACATTACAGTTATGAAGCAGCAACGAAAATAATGTTACGGTTGGGGGTCCCCACACCATGAGGACTGTGTAAAAGGGCTGTGGCTTTGGGAAGGCTGAGAACCCTGCACCAGAGGGCTATGCATATTAACCAAAGAGCCAAGCAAAGGCGATGAATAACGGGAGGGGGAGGTGAGTGGTGCTTTGAGAATCTTTGATGGTGGATCAGAAACGGCTTCCTTAATTAACTATTGCCCAATATTTACAGAACAGGAAATAACTGAATGAAGTGAGGAAAAAAGCATGCTCCAGGCGGATGGAAGAAAACATGTAGCAGGAAGAAATGAAGTGATTCGAGGGAGTAAATATCCGATCTACCTCATATGAAAATAATAGAGATCAATTCTGGCCATTTTTTTTTTTTGCTGAAAAGCAGTTTATTAAAAGATTGGGCAGCTTGCAGAGTATCCTAGAGTGCTATAGAAGCAAGTCCTGTGACAATAAGTTCAAAATAATTCCGTGGCATCGATGCCACATAGACACCGCGTACACAGGTCTCCGTGGCATCACCCGTGCTGGGCAGGGGACAGTGATGTCACCACTGGCAATGGGCCACAGCCCCTCCTCCTGCCACCACCCTCCCCAGAATGGGTTCCTATTCTTTGTCATTGGCTTCTGAGTAGTGTCCACTCTGGGAGAGTCTAATGGTCAGAGCCTGCTTGACATGTTCATGCCGTGGCCACGGTCAGGCTGACAGAGCAAAGCGGACAATGAGATGCACAGGTCCAAGCTCTGCCTTCTTTAGGAGGAATGCCCCATGGCCCGATGTCATTCCACGGGTACCCACACAACACACAGCCTATTCTGGAGACCCTAATTCTCTCGGAAACCTGCCATCCGTGGAGGGAGGGGTGTCACTGTGACGGGGGAGGCTTCCTCGGGACCCTGACACATGCAGAGAGCCGGAGAGCTTGGCAGGTTCTGACCCCCATAGCCCTCCTGGGGGCTCCTCATCAATGACCGACTAGAGCATTAGAGTGACAGCCCAGCGTCCCCGTCTGGAACTGGGACAAACTCAGATAAATTTAAACTCCAGACATCCCCGAGGGAGCAGGAAGAGGCTGAGACGTCTGTCACCTGGAAATACACCCTGCTGGGATTCCTTCCCTTTCCTTCCACGCTTCCTCTTTCCTTGCCAGTCTCTGCTGGAAGCACCTCCTCAGTGAGTTACCAGCACAGAAGTCCTTACTTCGGGGTCTTCTTCCAGAGGACGTGACCCGAGACCGGAGCCGCTAGCACTGTGGCGGCTCAGGTCTCTGTTCCTCAGGCTTCTATTTGGTCCGATTGGTGGTACCGATCCAGGAGGAACTAAGGGCTCTGGCCTCCTATTTTAGCGCTCAGGCACTCGTGATCGACGACCACTGCCAAGACCCTGTGGGTCAGGCCATTCTGCTGCTTTGGTCCCACATCCTAGTCAGCAGTTTCCTGCGTTCCTCCTCTGGAAGCTGAGCTGCTTCCTGGCTCTCAGTGCCCCGGGGCCCCGGCATCGTCACTGAGACCAGGAAGCCTGTCTCCCCTGCAGGTTCGCCCACCAGCACCCTCCGCCTGTGAGGCATGTCAAACTCAGAGGCCAACACGGGCCAAATGAACAAGGTGTAAGTGGATGTGGGCCGCAAAAAAAAACAACAACAACAAAAAAAAACACCCCAAAGCTTCCATTTTCATAGAAACGTAGGTTTATTTCTATAGAGACATGTTGACTATAAAGGGCTGAACTAAATGAGTCATCGTTAATATAAAATAATAGAACATTTTAATAAAAATTATTTTTTCTTGCTGAAACCGGTTTGGCTTACTGGATAGAGTGTCGGTCTGCGGACTGAAAGATCCCAGGTTCGATTCCGGTCAAGGGCATGTACCTTGGTTGCGGGCACATCCCCAGTAGGGGGTGTGCAAGAGGCAGCTGGTCGATGTTTCTCTCTGGTCGACGTTTCTAGCTCTCTATCCCTCTCCCTTCCTCTCTGTGGAAAATCAATAAAATGTATTTTTTAAAAAATATTTTTTTCTTAAACATAAGTTACTAGACACTGAATAGCTGTACAAGTTAATAAGCATAACGCAAATAAACCTATTTTTCTTGTTCTCCCAAAGCGAAACATTTCCTGTTGCACCCACCAAGCGAGCCCGTCCGAGACTAATGGCAGGGCAGTTGGCTGCTGAAATGTTCGCTGCCTGTGTTAGTGGAGAGCACGCAGGGCGCTAAGGGAAATGAACACAACACGATTAAAGCCATCAGTCACTAGCGAACGTTGTAGTTTGTCATTAATAATGATGTATTTCAGGATATTGTACAAATTAAGTTACAAAACTTTGATTAAAACGTTGCTTACGTACTGTTATACTGGCTGGGCCACAAACATATTCGTTGTGGGCCGCATGTGGCCCCTGGCCATGAGTTTGGGACATGGCTGCTGTGGAGAGCAGGTCCTGCCGTTACTTTTGAAGGTGACGGCACCTTTATCACCAATTTTCAAGAGCCTGGGGGAGAGTGCCTCTGGTTCTCTCTGGGATACACAGGCGATGGAAGAGAGGGGTGCCCACGATGAATCCACTTTATTATTCCTCTACCCCAGGGGTGGGCAAACTTTTTGACTCGAGGGCCACATGGGTTCTTACACTGGACCGGAGGCCGGAACAAAAGCAACCTGACCATGCTGGCACTCTCATCTTGGGCTGCTGGTGAAGGAGCGGAGGGGAGAGCAAGAGAGCCCTCCGCTCTTTCGGCTCCTCGGGCCAGATAGAACAGCAGAACAGGCCGGATCCGGCCCGAGGGTCGTAGTTTGCCCACGGCTGGTCTACCCCCTCGGCGTTGGACCCTCTCTCTACTTCCTTCCTGTTCGAAGTGTGTGGGGTCAAGAACACTGGCATCACCTGGGAGCTCGTTAGAAATTCACAGTCTTGAACTCGACCCCAGACCTTGCTGAGTCAGGATCTTAACAAGACCTCCCCGCTGTTCACATGCACGTTAAACTTGGAGCCGCACCAGCCCACCGGTATGCCAGCGGATTCCTGGCACCAAAACATCGTGCAGTTAGGCCACCCCTGAGCCCAGGTGTCAGTCGACGAATGGGAAACACAGCCGAAATCACGCCCCGCCGCTCAGCCTGGCACGCCGGACCCAGAGTTTCCGGCACACACAAGAGCAGCCAAGTCAGCCTGCTCTAAAGTATTTGCCTCTCTCCTTCATCTAGACCCATGTTCTGCAAGGTTTTGAAAGTAAAAACTAGCAATTTCTTGCATATATTTTGGTGTGTACATCTTCCTCCTGGGTGTATTTTCTGTTATTATTTTTATTTTTTAAATCCTCACCAGAGGATACAGTCATGGATTTTTTTTTTTTTTTTTTAGAGAGAGAGAGAAACATCTATGTGAGCGTGAAACATTGATCTGATGCCTCCCACACATGCTCTGACTGGGGATTGAACTGCAACCTGGGTGTGTGCCCTGACCCGTTAGAAATGGTAACCTTTTAGGTGTAGGCCAGTGGTCGGCAAACTCGTTAGTCAACAGAGCCAAATAGCAATAGCACGACGATTGAAATTTCTTTGAAGAGCCACATTTTTTAAACTTAAACTCCTTCTAACGCCACTTCTTCAAAATAGACTCGCCCAGGCTGTGGTATTTTGTGGAAGAGCCACATGCAAGGGGCCCAAGAGTTGCGTGTGGTTTGCGAGCCGTGGTTTGCCGACCACTGGTGTAGGGGAACACGCCCATCCCACCGAACCCTTGGGCCAGGGCAACAACCAGAGCTGTTGACTCGTTCGACAGCGGTGACGAGCTAACTAACTGCTCTTTGTTGAGGGCTTGTAAGAGGAGCGATTCCTCCCCCTTTATTTATTTTTTATTATTTTTATTTTTAAATATTTTATTGATTTTTTTTACAGAGAGGGATAGAGAGTTAGAAACATCACTGAGAGAGAATCATCGATCAGCTGCCTCCTGCACACTCCCCACAGGGGATGCACCCACAACCCAGGTACATGCCCTTAACCGGAATCGAACCCGGGACCTTTCAGTCCGCAGGCTGGCACTCTATCCACTGAGCCACACCGGTTTTGACGTCTCTTTATTTGATTTTGATCCCAGCATTTACAACATAATCGAAGTGCGTGCCGGTGAGGGTTTGGTCCGTGGTGGTGCTCTGTGCTGGGGAAAGAAAGGCGAGAAGGGCAACTTCCTGAAGAAACAGAACAGCCCGTGGAGATAATGCAGCAGCTGGAGAGAGTGACGGGGAATACCGCTTTGTTTCCCACACAGTGGACCCCCTCGGGGCAGGTGCTTTCAGATCCATTCTCCGTGGCAGAGTATTTATTTATTTATTATTATTATTATTTTTTTGTGTGTGTTTCTATTTTTTTATTTTTTTATTTTTTATTAAGGTATTATCTGTGTACATAGCTTATCATTGCCCCCCCCCCCCCATAGATGCCCTCCCTCCCCAGAGTTTTGTGTCCATTGGTTGTTCTTATATGCAAGCATACCAGTCCTTCGGTTGATCTCTTATCTCCCCCAGATCTCCCTACCCTCCCCCCCCCCCACTGTCATTTGGCAGTCTGCCTGTTGTTTTACTGTCACTATATCTATCTTTCTGTTCATTCGTTTATAATGATCTTTAATATCCATAAATGAGTGAGGTCATGTAGTGTTTCTCTTTCATTGACTGGCTTATTTCACTCAGCATGATGCTCTCCAATTCCATCCAGGTTACTGCAAATGATGAGAATTCCTTCCTTTTTATGGCAGCATAGTATTCCATGGTGTAGATGTACCATAGTTTTCTGATCCATTCATCTGCTGACGGGCACCTAGGCTGTTTCCAAGTCCTAGCTATTGTAAATTGTGCTGCTATGAACATATGGGTGCATATATCCTTTCTGATTGGTCTTTCTAGTTTCTTGGGGTATATTCCTAGTAGTGGGATTGCTGGGTCAAATGGGAGTTCCATTTTCAGTTTTTTGAGGAAGCTCCATACTGTTCTCCACAGTGGTTGCACCACCCTGCAATCCCACCAGCAGTGCAGGAGGGTTCCTTTTTCTCCACAACCTCGCCAACATTTGTTGTTTGTTGTTTTGTTGATGTTGGCCATTCTGACAGGTGTGAGATGGTACCGCATTGTTGTTTTGACCTGCATCTCTCGGATAATTAGTGACTTGGAGCATGTTTTCATGTGCCTCTTAGCCTTCCTTCTGTCTTCTTTTGGGAGGATTCTATTTAGGTCCATTGCCCATTTTTCAATTGGCTCATTCATTTTCCTTTTATTGAGTTGTATAAGCTGTCTGTAGATGTTGGAGATTAAACCTTTATCAGTGATATCGTTTGCAAATATGTTCTCCCATACAGTGGGTTTTCTTGTTGTTTTGTTGATGGTTTCTTTTGATGTAAAAAAGCTTTTTATTTTGATGTAGTCCCATTTGTTTATTTTCTCCTTAGCTTCCATAGCCCTAGGGTTAGTATCAGTGAAGAAGTTCTTTAGGCATATGTCTGAGATTTTGCTGCCTGCGGATGCCTCTAGTATTTTTATGGTTTCCCGTCTTATGTTTAAGTCCTGTATCCATTTTGAGTTTATTTTTGTGTATGGTGTAAGTTGGTGATCTAGTTTCATTCTTTTGCATGTCTCTGTCCAATTTTCCCAACACCATTTATTGAAAAGACTGTCTTGGCTCCATTGTATGTTCGTGCCTCCTTTGTCAAATATTAATTGAGCATATTGATTTGGGTTGATGTCTGGATTCTCTAATCTATTCCATTGATCAATATGTCTGTTCTTGTGCCAGTACCAGGCAGTTTTGAGAACAGTTGCTTTGTAATACAGCTTGAAATCTGGTATTGAGATTCCTCCTACTTTACTCTTATTTCTCAAGATTGCTGAGGCTATTCGGGGTCTTTTATTGTTCCAAATGAATTTTTGGAGAGTTCTTTCTAGGTCTGTGAAGTATGTCCATGGTATTTTCATGGGGAGTGCATTGAACTTGTATATTGCTTTGGGAAGTATGGACATTTTGATGATGTTGATTCTACCAATCCATGAACATGGTATGTTTTTCCATCTGTTTACATCTTTCTCTATTTCTTTTTTCAGTGTCGTGTAGTTTGCTGCATATAGGTCTTTTACCTCCTTGGTTAAGTTTATTCCTAGGTATCTTAATTTTTTTGGTGCGATGGTAAATGGGATTGCTTTTTTAGTCTCTGTTTCTGTAAGTTCACTATTGGTGTAGAGAAATGCCATTGATTTCTTGGCATTGATTTTGTATCCTGCTACATTGCCAAATTCGTTTATTAAGTCTATTAGCTTTTTGATGGAGTCTTTTGGGTTTTTTATGTACAATATCATGTCATCTGCAAATAGGGACAGCTTTACTTCTTCTTTTCCAATTTTGATGCCTTTTATTTCCTCTTCTTGTCTAATTGCAATGGCGAGTACTTCCAGTACTATGTCAAAGAGGAGTGGTGAGAGTGGGCATCCCTGTCTTGTTCCTGTTCTTAGAGGGAATGGTTTTAGTTTTTGCCCATTGAGCATGATGTTGGCTGTGGGTTTATCATATATAGCTTTTATTATGTTGAGGTATGATCCTTGTACTCCCACCTTGTTGAGAGTTTTTATCAGGAAAGGGTGTTGGATTTTATCAAATGCCTTTTCTGCATCGATAGATATGACTATATGATTTTTATCTCTCAATTTGTTTATGTGATGTATCACGTTTATTGATTTGCGAATATTGTACCATCCTTGCATTCCTGGAATAAAACCTACTTGGTCATGGTGTATGATCTTCCTGATGTACTGCTGGAGCCGATTTGCTAGAATTTTGTTGAGGATTTTGGCATCTATGTTCATGAGGGATATTGGCCTGTAATTCTCTTTCATTGAGTTGTCTTTATCTGGTTTTGGTATTAGGGTGATGCTGGCTTCATAAAAGGAGTTTGGCAGTGTTCCTTCCTCTTGAATTTTTTGGAAAAGTCTGAGGAGGATAGGTTTTAGTTCTTCCTTGAATGTTTGGTAAAACTCTCCTGTGAAGCCATCTGGCCCTGGGCTTTTGTTTGCTGGAAGCTTTTTGATGACTGCTTCAATTTCTTCCCAAGTTATTGGTCTATTGAGATTTTTAGATTCTTCCTGATTGAGTTTTGAAAGGTTGTATTTTTCTAGGAATATGTCCATTTCCTCCAGGTTGTCCAGTTTGTTGGAATAGAGTTGTTCATAGTATTTTGTAACAATCCTTTGTATTTCGGCTGGGTCTGTTGTTATTTCACCTCTTTCATTTCTGATTTTGTTTATTTGGGTTCTCTCTCTTTGTTTCTTGGTTAGCCTGGCTAGAGGCTCATCAATCTTGTTTATCCGTTCGAAGAACCAGCTCTTGGTTTTGTTGATCTTATGTATTGTGTCTTTGGTCTCTATGTCGTTAATCTCCGCTCTGATTTTTATTATTTCCTTCCTTCTGCTTACAGTGGGCCTTTCTTGCTGTTCTTTTTCTAACTGTTTGAGTTGTAGGGTAAGATAATTTGTTACCATTCTTTCTTGTTTTTTGCAATAGGCTTGTAGGGATATGAACTTCCCTCTCAAAACAGCTTTTACTGTGTCCCATAGATTTTGGATTGTTGTGTTTTCATTGTCATTAGTTGCCATGATGTTTTTGATTTCTTCCTTGATTTCTCTGGTAACCCAGTCTTTGTTCAATAGCATGCTATTTAGTCTCCAAGTGTTTAATTTCTTTGGCTTATTATTATTATAGTTAATTTCCAATTTTATGGCACTATGATCTGAGAAAATGCTTGATAAGATTTCTATCTTCTTGAATTTGAAGAGACTTTGCCTATGTCCCAACATGTGGTCTATCTTTGAGAATGACCCGTGTGCACTTGAGAAGAATGTATATTCTGTGGCTTTGGGATGAAATGTTCTGAAGATGTCGATTAATTCCATCTGGTCTAGTACGTCATTTAGGATTGACGTTTCTTTACTGATTTTTTGTTTAGATGATTTGTCCAAAGGTGACAGTGGAGTATTAAAATCTCCTACTATGATTGCATTGCTATTAATCTCTCCCTTAATGTCCTCCAGCAGTTTCTTTATGTATTTGGGTGCTCCTGTATTGGGTGCATATATGTTTACCAGGGTTATTTCTTCTTGTTGGATTACTCCCTTTAGTATAATGAAGTGGCCTTCAATATCTCTTTTTATGTCCTTCACTTTGAGATCTAATTTGTCAGATATAAGTATTGCTACCCCAGCCTTTTTTTCATTTCCGTTCGCCTGGAAAATCTTTTTCCATCCCTTCACCCTCAGCCTGTGTGCATCTTTTTTCCTGAAGTGTGTTTCTTGTAGACAGCAGATATAAGGGTCTTGCTTTCTTATCCATTCTGTTACCCTATGTCTTTTGATTGGAGCATTTAAACCATTTACATTTAAAGTTATTATTGATAAGTAGGTATTTGATGCCATTTTTATTCTATACCCCTGTGTTCCTTCTTTGCTTCCTATTTCTTCATTTTTACAGTAAACCCTTTAGCATTTCTTGCATTGCTGGTTTGGTGGAGATAAATTCCTTTAGTCTTTTTTTGTCTGTGAAGCTTTTGATTTCATTTTCAATCTTGATTGATAGCCTTGCTGGGTACAGTATTCTTGGACTCAGACCCTTCCTTTGCATGACTTTGTATATTTCATGCCATTCCCTTCTGGCCTGATGAGTTTCTGTGGAGAAATCAGTTGCTAGTCTGATGGGGGTTCCTTTATATGTAACCTTCTGTCTCTCTCTTGCTGCTTTTAAGATTCTTGCTTTGTCGTTGTTGTTTTGCACTTTAATTATAATGTGCCTAGCTGTTGGTCTTTGGGGATTCATTTTGCTTGGGACTCTACGAGCTTCTTGTATTTGTATGGTTTTTTTCTTCTCTATCTCAGGAAAGTTTTCTGTCATTATATCTTGAAACAGTTTTTCTATGCCTTCCTCTGTTTCCTTTCCTTCTGGAACCCCTATTATTCTAATATTGTTTTGCTTTGTAATGTCCCAAAGTTCCCGTAGGCTCTCTTCCTACTTTTTAATTTTTTTTTCTAAAAGCTGCTCTAATTGGGTATTTTTTTCCATCTTGTCTTCTAGCTCACTGATCCGGTCCTCTGCTTCATCTAGCCTACTTTTGATGCTTTCTATTGAGTTCTTTACAGTAGCTATGTCATTTTTCATTTCTTCTTGGTTCTTCTTCATTTCCTCTTGGGTCTTACTCATATTGTCAAATTTGTCTTCCATTCTTTTTAGCCATCCCATGATCATTACTCTGAATTCTTGCTCTGGTAGGTTGCTTGCCTCTAAATCGTTTACTTCATTTTCTGGTGATGGCTGATTTTCTTTCATAGGCGGGTTGTTTCTTAGCCTCCCCATAATCTATCTTTTTAGGACGCCTGTTTATGTAGTTCTCTCTCTCCTGCTTAGATTTAAAGGTACAAAATACAACACAACCAGGTACAACACACAAGGCACTGAACAGAAAAGCGTTTGCAATATTAATATCCTCCAATAAAGGTGACTAGAACCTAGCTAACAAAATCATACAATCAAATAAACAGAATAAGCAAACCAATCTTACAAAAAAGCATAAAACTTTGATATAGTTAGCATTTAGCATACAACTACAAAGGGGTAGAGAGAAGGATTTTTTTTTTTTTAAGGACAGTGACAAGGTAGGTGCAAATGGACTTGGAGTAGGGGGTTGGGGGTTAGATATACACTGGAAGGGTGAAATTTAGGAGGGGATAAATAGAAAAAAAATAGGGAAAATCTAGAGCATTAAAGAGTTAAGATAAGCAGGGCACCAAAGGGAAAGGGTTAGGAAGAGAGTGATGGAATAAAGGTAGGGTTGAGTTAGAATAGAGCGTTGGAGAAGGAAAGGTATAAATAGTCTTTTGAATAGTAATCCAAAGGGAAAAAAAGAGAAAAGAAAGAAAAAGAAGAAAAAGAGAAATTAAAAAAAAAAAGAAATAAAAAAAGGATTATAATATGTCACTTAAAAAGTAGTAATAAAAATAAACAAAAGAAAATAAGATAAAAAACATAAAAAAGGTAAAATAGTAGTAGTAATAATGTTGATTACCTATAAAAAATGAATTAATTAAAAAGGTAAAATCAAGTGAGGGCAGATGAAAAAATTTCTTGAGTAAACTTTGCAATTAAAGTAGGTAAAAAACAAAAATTAATTTCTTGAGTAAACTTTGCAATTAAAGTAGGTAAAAAACAAAAATTAAGCAGTTAAAAAGTAAAAATTGAAAATTAAACAAAATTTGCTGTAATGAAGGTCATTCAGTTTCTGTGTTGTTCTGTCTGGCACGCCTGTTCCCCGTCTGGGCGGTAGTTGCAGATCCCTGTGTTTCACTGTTCCTCCGTGTTGATTACAAGTCCTGATTTTAGGCCGATCTAGAGACCATATGTGCTTTAGCCTCTGGGTGGCAGTGTTTCTGGATGACTTCCAGGACTCTAAAGCCTTTCTATCTTTTTTCCCCTCTCTCTGTGTCTCTGGCCTATGGAGGGCTGGGGGTGGGGCGGTCCCGAGCTGGCTGCACTCCCCTGTATCTCTGTGGACACTTCTTGGATTCAGATCCAGATGTGCTGCTCCCCAGATATCCCCCCTCCTAGGAGCCCAGTCCACAGACAGGCGCGCCTCCAATCGCAAACCCTGGGGCTTCCTGCAAATCCAGGCCCAGTCCTTCAGCCTCTGTGCTCCTGGCGCTGCGCGCGAGCTGGTGCGCGAGAACTGGTGGGCAGGGGTTGCTGCGCCGAGTGGAACTCAGCCAGAACTACCGGGCCGAGGGGAACTCACCCACCGGATCGCTGGGAAATCTGAGCTCCTCTGAGATCAAGGGTTCGCGCCGATTATGTTCAGTTGGTGTTCCTTTGGGCTGTGGATAATCAGGCCTCTGACTCGAACCTCCTCCCTTCCAAGATGGCGAGATCTCCCCGTGCGCGCCGGCAAGTATCTATTTATTTTTTAAAAATATATATTTTATTGATTTCTTTCAGTGAGGAAGAGAGAGGGATAGAGAGTTAGAAACATCGCTGAGAGAGAATCATCGATCCGCTGCCTCCTGCACACTCCCCACTGGGGATGTGCCCGCAACCAAGGTACATGCCCTTGACTGGAATCGAACCTGGAACCTTTCAGTCCGCAGGCCGATGCTCTACCACTGAGCCACACCGGTCTCGGCCGAGGTGGAGTGTTTGTTTAATATTCCACCTGAGTGAGTGGTAAGACTGTGGAGAGCCGCTCTCCCAGGGGCCTGAGCTCAGTCCGTGCCCCTGGGCCTGGCTGGGCCCGGCAGCCTGGGGAGTGGCTGAGGTACCGTTCCCGCTCCAGCCTGCTTCCTGTGCCTCGCCTCCGGTGGACCATCTTGTCCGCCACCCCCGGGAGAAACCCTGGGGCTGCAGGCCTGAGCAAAGAGGACCCAACACCAGTGCCACCGATTTAAACGCCCCTCTCCTTGCAACCGGGCTTAGCTCCCCATCAGTGCAGGTTAACTCCGGCCTCTGCGTCCTCAGAAGGATTCCTGACTCCTACTTCAGAGTATCCTTCGTCAAGTCCCCACAACCACGTTTCATAAAGTCACACCCAGGACTGATCCTGACAAGCAGGGGGCACCTGCGACGTGGGACGCGTGCCAGCCTGCGTTGCCCTGGACGGAGCCTCACAGCTGCATGGCACCGATGTGGTGTCCACACCCAGGGGCACCTGCTACGATTCAGCCAGGAGCTCCGTCTTGGCGAGCAGGGCTGGGTGGAGGAGGAGGTGCTGTAACTCCGGGCCCCCTGGTCAGGTGCTGTGTTTGGGGGACATGCACCCCAGAGCCAGAGCCAGCCCCCCACCCTGCTCTGTGGGTAGAACCTGCAGGGCTCGCCCGAATGGAGAGTGCAGAAAGCAGCTGGTTCAGCCACAGTAGACGATGGGATTTGACATTCCCCAGGCATCTTTATTGACAAACACACAGGCAAACACAAAGGAATGACTCCCCGAGGTGGGGTGTGCTCTGCCCAGATTTCAAGATCCCCAAGGACCACCAGGGAGCCGAGTCCGATGCAAAAAACAAAAGAGCCTTTATTCAAACTCGAGTCTGGTCTCCCTGCCTCTACCGATGCAGCAGCGGCACAATGCAGAGAGCCCCAAGATCTGACAGTGTGGTCCTTTTTATAGGGTTTAGGGTTGGGTGGTGGGGTGATGCTTGGACCAGCAGCCGGTAGTTGGCTGGTTCTGATGGGTGGCGTTACACTGGGTTACTTCCCTCTGTATTTCTATCGGCTGATTTGGGTTGGGTAATTGATACATTTTGTGGTCTTTCTCGGAAAGGGACTATGTCGGAGACATAGTTATACAAGACAGTTACACAGTACAAAACGGAGTCAGTGCTGCTCTGAACTTGAAAGAAGGCCCAGTGCTGGGAAGGGGCCATGAGACCGTATCTCAGGGCCTGGCCTGGTGTCAGCACCGATAACTCTATAGTCCACCGCCTCTCTGGAAGCATGCACCAACATTCTCACTCTCTTACAGGGGGTGTCTGTGTTTTGGATGAACCAGGAAGAAAAGCGGTTTACAGAGCCTCCCGTGGCTTGTTGATCACTCGAGTGAAATGATTGGCCAGCCCGAACGCCAGTGCTTTGCATCTTCTGTGGCCCGTGTCACGTTCTGCTCCTTCTCTGTAATAATTCACGCACGGTTAGTGGCCCCGCTGTCGGATGGCAAGCTGTCCGATGGCAGGGCCTCTGCCCCAATCAGCACAGGCTCTCACAGTGCCCCCGCGGTGAGGCCCATGTCGAGGTTTCATGACTGCTTGATGCACGAAAAAGGACAGACTCACCGACTCAGCAACTGTGTCTCTTTTTCTCTTTTCTTTCTGCTGCTGCTCCAGCAGGCTCTCGCAGGCAGGGGACCATTCCACCCTCTCTCAGGCTGTGTGATAGGTCGGCGCGCCGTCAGATGGCTGGAGTGAGAGTCCCGCCTACACCATGACGGTCTGACCTTGAGGAGCTGACTTAACTTCTTAGGGCTTTGTGTGATAAATCCTCGGTAAATGATATGTCACCACTTCCAACATCACTATCTGTCAGGTGTAAGCTGACTCACCTACAAGTGAGAAGGGTTCCCAGGATGTGGGCTGAAGACATGAATGATAGCCCGGCTGGCGTGGCACAGTGGTTGAGCGCTGACCTATAAACCACAAGGTCACAGTTTGATTCCCAGTCGGGGCACATGGCCGGTTGCAGGCTAAGTCCCTGGTGAGGGGCATGCAGGAGGCAGCCCGTCAATGATTCTCATCAGGGATGTTCCTATCGCTCTCCCCCTCTCCCTTCCTCTCTGAAATCAATAAAAATAATATATACCGTATTTGCCGGCGTATAAGACGATTTTTTGGCCCTGAAAAATATGTATTTGCCGGCGTATAAGAGACTGGGCGTATAAGACGACCCCCTAACATTTCCACTAAAAAATACAGAGTTTGTTATATACTCGCCGTATAAGACTACCCCCCACTTGGAGGCATAATTTTCAGGGCCAAAAAGTCGTCTTATACGCCGGCAAATACGGTATATTTAAAAATATATTTTATTGATATTTTACAGAGAGGAAGGGAGAGAGATAGAGAGCTAGAAACATCGATGAGAGAGAAACATCGACCAGCTGCCTCTTGCACACCCCCTACTGGGTATGTGCCTGCAACCAAGGTACATGCCCTTGGCCAGAATCGAACCCGGGACCTTTCAGTCCACAGACCGACGCTCTACCACTGAACCAAACCGGTTTCGGCAAAAGAAAATATTTTTAAAAAAAGGTATGAATTATAGTTTCTAATGAAAACAGGAAAGCCATCAGGAAAAAAAAAATACAAAGGTCAATACACTGAGACTTGACATTCAGAATCGGTCAACTCCAAACAGAATCTCTGCCCGAAAGGCCACCGTCAGGGCGAGAGACCAGCTGGTGGCCGGGTCGGTGGCATCCCGCAGCGCGCTGGCAGAATTATCCTTTGGCCCGAGTGTTCTTCATGTAATGGTCTGGAAAAGAGCGTGAGCCACACAGTCTGCTCACCCAGAGGCATGTCACAGATGAAAGACAGCTCGAAAATAAGGAGTTGAGAAATGTTTGTTTCCAAGAGGGAAAATGAAGCGGGATTTGCCGGAGAATGTTGACAGTGCCAATCCGTGTTAATTCCCTGGGCTTCTGGGAATTCGATAGAAGTCATTTTCGGGCAGGCCAGGGTGCTAAGTGCAATGGGAAAAGGCTCCCTGCGCTCTCTCAAGCGTTATTGTCAGCAAGGTGCTCATCCGGTTGGAAGATGCTGGTGGTTGAAATAACTTGGCACGGGACATCCTATGGCAGGGGTGGGCAAACTTTTTGACTCGAGGGCCACACGGGTTCTTAAACTGGACCGGAGGGCCGGAACAAAAGCAACCTGACCATGCTGGCACTCTCCTCTTGGGCTGCTGGTGAAGGAGCGGAGGGGAGAGCAAGAGAACACTCTGCTCTTTCTGCTCCGCGGGCCGGATAGAACAGCCGAACGGGCCGGATCTGGCCCGTGGGCCATAGTTTGCCCACGGCTGTCCTATGGTTAAAGAACTCCCCAGAAAGGATCTAGTTTGAAATGGCTATTTTACAAGAAAAGGAACTGCAGTCTGAGGAGGTGGAGGGACTGCCACATCCTGCCCAGGAAGGAGTGACATCATCCGCTCGCCCTCCTCCGTCCGGACGCCCCTCACTGCGCCATTTTAAGAAACCTCACAGAGCAGTGTCAGTGCCTCTCATCTCAGCTTTTTTTTTTTTCTACTTCCAAGCTTAAAAGTGGAGATTTTTGAAGTGCAGAAAATTTTTGACATGCTTATTATATTTCCTGGGCTTTTTGGTGCTTTGAACATTGTTATATAATAAAATAGTCTTCTATCATGAGGAATAATGTCATTTTTTCCCCCTCTGAGAGTCTTCTCTATACAGCCTTCTTGATAGACATTTATATATATAAAAGCTGAGCAACCAGAACGGCAGAACAACCAGAATGACTGGTTGCTATGACAATCACTGTGGCAGCCCTGTTCGGCCCTACCCAACCTCCCTCAACCCCTTCCCCAGGCCAGCCCCACACCAATCTGCTCCTCCCACCCTGACCAGAGATGGGGCCAGCCTGCCAACCTCCTATGTCCCTTTCCCCCACCAGCCTGGCCCTGATGGCCCCCATCGGGGGCGGGCCTGGCCAGACCTCACGTGTGCAGGAATTCGTGCACCGGGCCTCCAGTTTATCGATAAAGGTGGATGTTGTCATCATTAAAGGACACCTCTGGTTCCTACAACCTGTCAGACCCCACGGAGGCCTCCAAACCAGGACCTTCTTCTGCCTGAAGGGACACACTGGGTTGGAGGACATGGCGCCATCCCTGTGAGGTGGATAATATCTCCACTTCACAGGTGAGAAACTTGTAGCTCAGAGAGGCAAAACAATTTGACCAAGGTGATAGCACATGCAGGCGGCAAAGCTAGGACAGAAACCAGATTCTCTGACTCTGAAGCTACTTGGCCACTACCTTCTGCTGCCCCCCCATGTTCTAATTTAAAGCGTCAGCCATCCTTGGAAGTCACTGGAAAAGACCCATCGGCTGGACCTGGCCTGCCAGCTGGACCAAGTGCCTCAGGCAGGCTCCTCCTAACATCGGTAGCCCTGGGCCAGGTTAGGAACGGTGGCCCACATGACCAAATGTCTACACATATTAGTTGTAAACCCAGCCAACAAATTGTTAAATGAGATAGGTACTGTTTCTGCCTTGACAAATAGAACCTTCATAACCCTGCAATTGAATAGCATGTGCGTGACGTAATAAAAATAAATATTTGGCCTTTGTCCCCAGTTCCTGACCCAGAGCTCCTAAAAGCCTCGGAATTGCCTGTCTTGTGTATACTAATGAGATGGCTCCTGAGATGGGGTGTGGGTGGGGTGCCAGACACTGCAGGATAGGGGCTGGTTGCCAGAATGATCAGGCCATAATTAGAGCACTGAAACTTTCAGCTCCATCCCTCAACTTCCAGGGAGCAGACTGAGATGAATCACCGGTGGCCAATGACTTAATCAACCACGACTCTGTAATGAAACCTCCATAAAAACCGCTAAGTGGTGGGGTTCGAGAAGCTTCGGGGCTGGTGAACACGTTGAAACGTTGGGTGATATGCCTGGGGAGGGCATGGCAGCCCCGCCCCTCTGCCCATCCCTGTCCCATGGGTCTCTGCCATTGGGCTGTTCCCGAGTGGTACCCTTAATCATAATCCCAAATAGTAAGGGGAGGGCTCTTCTGAATGCTCTGAGTCGCTCCAGCAAATTGTGGAACCTGAGAAGGGTGTTGTTAGAACCCCTGAATTGGAAGCTCGTCAGCCAGAAGGGCAGGTGGCCCCTGGGACTTGGGACTGAAGTGGGGGCAGTTTTGTGGGATGAGCCCTTAACCTGGGGGACCCGCACCAGCTCAGGATAGATACACTGTTTCCTTGAAAATAAGACAGTGTCTTATATTAATTTTTTGCTCCCAAAGATGCGATAGGTCTTATTTTCAGGGGATGTCTTATTTTTCCATGGAGAAGAATACGGTACACATTTATTGTTAAATGAAAATAAAGGAAATGTATTACCTGTATACGGTACGGTAGTACGGTAGTTGTCAACACAAACCAGACAAACTGTGAATCCGACAGTATCAAGAATTTACTCATTTATTCAATGACAATCATGTCATCATCTTCTGGAACATCATCATAACAATCCAATTCCTGAATTTCCTGGTGAATTTCTTGTGACTCCATTTCTTTCAGAATCAGTGGACCAAATGTCTCCTGTTTAGCAATAGCACTGTCTTTAAATGAGTACTTCTTGTCAAGGTAGCCTGCTTGCAGTGCATTTGCAATGCAGCTGTCAGTGATTTTCTCCCATGAATTCTTCACCCAAGTCACAACTTGTTGCAGTGTAGGTTTCACAAAGTTTCCACGCTGATTTCTCTCCATTCACACAGCAGTGACGTCAGGACTTCGCGTCAGGTCACTGGTTGCTAGACGCCAGTCGGGGCGGCCCTAGCGACCAGTTTATGGTAAATTAATTTTCATTCTGAGACAGAGCCTGGGGGCCTTATTTTGGGGGGGATGCCTTATATTTCACTCAGAAGGAAACCTGTAAGGAGGTCTTATTTTTGAGGAAACACGGTAGTGTCAGAATTGAATTGAATTGTTGGGCATCTGTTTGGTCTTGCAGAATTGGCTGTGGGTGTTTGGAAACACCCACATTTGGTGTTAACACCCCTCACCGCCACTCCGGAATGTGTAAAGCTATATCTTTTGAATGACTGTAAGTTGAGCGACGGAGGCACACAATTTTGAATGTGCGTGTGATCTGTAGGCCCTCAAAAGCTCAGGCCCGGGTGGCTCTGCTCCCTCACACCCTCAGGCCTCAGGCGGTACGGGCCCCCAGACACTGCCGATGGTCCAGCACAGATCTTACTCTATGACCAGAAGAATTTAGATGGAGCCACAGAAAGCTTCGTGGTTGGACCTCATTTTTGCTGTAATAATTCAGTTGCTCAATTACCATTTGACATGAAATTGTTTATCCCTAAACTCAGGCAGAGCAATGGACTTTTCTTGTCAGTATAACCAATGTGTTTTTTTTTTAAAATATATATGTTTTTATTGATTTCATAGAGGAAAGGGGAGGGAGAGAAAGAGAGAAACAGTGATGAGAGAGAAACATCAATCGGCTGCCTCTTGTACGCCCCCTGCTGGGGATGGGGATGGAAACCCCAGGCATGTGGCCAACTGGAATGGAACCATGACCACCTGGTTCAGGGGTTAATGCTCAACCACTGAGCCACCTTGGCCGGGCTTGTCAGTATATTTAAACCCTCCTGGGCAACAAAACATGGCTACAGTTTTACTTTGGGGAAATGTGTTTGGCCCTTTCATCCACGCAGGAACACCCTTTTACCATTTGAGAAGCGCGGACTCCAAAGGCAAGTGTGACTTCCTATTTTAAACATTTCCGGTCAAAAGGTTAAGATCTCTGATGTATGCAGAGTTTTTGCCAGTGAATAAGATAAACATGGTAACACAGTAGAGAAACAGAACAAGAATAAAAAATTCACCAAAGGAATATAGATGATCAAAAACCAAAAAGACACTCAACCTCACTTTTAATTTAAAAAATGTAAATCAATACAATAGATGTTATTTTGTGGATTATCTTTTCAGAAAAAAAGAAAACCAAAACCACACAAAAAACACCACAAAAAAACAACCACCACCCATTAGATTGGGAAATAAGGGTTGGAAACATGAGAAAAATATTTTCTCAACCCGCAGGAGGCAATATCAATTGGATGGACTATTTTGGGGCACAGGGCAGGGTAGTGTTATCATAATCGAGAATGTTAAAAACAACGGTTCAGCAACTAACTTCTAGGTGTTTATTCTGAAGAAACACATCCCTGTCCAAACATGTATGAACATGGTTGTTCCTTGCTGCAGTGTTTATTCAAGCGCAAGACTGCAAATTCAAGACTCCCCCGTTCTATCCTCTGTCCTAGGGGCCCCAAACCACCTCCAGTTTTAATAATTTGCTGGGCGGACCCACAGAATTCAGCAAAGCCGTTACACTCACAGTTATATTTATTCCCGCTTAACCTCGGCCCAGGGGAGAGGCACGCGGGGCAGAGTCCAGGAGGCACCACGCCCCTTTTCCAGATGTTCTCCCCGACGTCCCCTCCGCGGACAGCAAACAGCACCAATGGCTCCCGGCAACAATGCATCCAATATTGCCAACCAGCGAAGTGGACCTGACCTTGGTCTCCAGAGCGTTGTTTTGTGTGTGTGTGTGTGTGTGTGTGTGTGTGTGTGTGCTTTAATCACATAGACATGGCTGACCACCTCCAAGGCTGACTTCCGTCTCCAGCGTCTGTAGAGGATGAGCTCACACTGTGGGACCCAAAGCCGCCCAACCGAAAACCACCCTGCTAGCAGAGACTATCCAGCATGGCCCCCAGCCCCCAGGAAAACAAGGACACGCTTCTCAGGCCAGAGAGACAGGCAGGGGAGTATGTATTATGGAGGTTCCATCATGCCACTCTAGGAAGCTTAGGTTTGATTCTGTAGTTGGAGAAGATCCATTGAAGACTCTTAACAAAGGGCGACCAGAAAACGAGGTGTGCTTCAGAAAGAACATTCTGGCAGCATTAGTGATAAGGATTGGGAGTGGAACAAACCCAGTGGCCGGGAGGCCATTGTACTTGTCTCCGTTACAGATGCCAACGGGATGTCAATGCCTATTCATGCCTGTCCTTGGCAGCACTGCTCCCCACCGAGGCCGGACTTCACATGCAAACCCGAACAGGCTGCCATTATACTCGAACGTTCAGCTCCCCTAACGAGCGATCGGGGTCTGGAACTGGTCTGGTTGCCAAGAGCTGAGCATCTGGGGTATGTGAGGTGAACCCAGAGGCCCAAGGCTTCCCCTGGCCCGTCTCCTTTGGGCTGGTCTCCATGATGGCGCGCACACTCTCTCTGTTCCCCGGGAAGTGCCCCAGGGGTCCCGGAGGAGAGCTGTCCTGACTGCCCGCGGTGTGACCAGCTGCTGGGACGAGGCCAGCGCACTCTGGCATGAAGTCCAGACCACCCTTCTTCACCTTCCCTGCTGGACAGGTTCTGCTCCTCCCAGAAAGGAGCCCCCGGAACCACAAGTTCTGCCACCCACGCAACTCTAAACTCCCAGCACTGTCCGGAGGAGAATGGCCACGGCCGGCTCTCTCCCTCCTCTGGGCCCATGCAACCAGTGCCAACGAGCCCGGCAATCTTTCCTACTGTCCTGCCTGCAGCCCCGGGGCCTTTTCCTGCACGGTTCTCCAGGTGGCCGCTATCAAGGATTAACATTGGCCATCAAGACCCAGGTCATCTGTCATCCTTGGTTAGAGACCCCTGACCCCTCAGATGACTTCAATACTAGCCAGGATGACTTCCACTTCGCCAGGGTCCTCTGTTTGAGTTGCTGGCATGCCTGGGACCTCACCTGGCCACCGGCCTACTTTTTCCTGGCTTCTCCCTTCTCTCTTCGACTTGGGCATCTTGAGGCCACGTCTGCCTGAGCCACAACAATTCTAAGATATGCCTTATGGAGACAGTTTGTGATTCTGGCAATTTTTGAATTTTTGGAGACACAGTCGTGCCTTTGGCCAGCCCCTGTGTGGTGCAGACCGCTGGGTGCAGACCCCTGCAGGAGAAAAATGACCCCCGTGACATAGGCTTGCTTCCCCCGGGAGTTTACTTCCTAGCTGGAGAGACACGGTGTGGCGCTGGGAAATGAAAACAAAACGTCAGGACTCAAGGCCAAATGAGCAGAGAGGATGGCAAGTGCCAGAGGAATTCAAAACAGGAGCAGATATTTTTAGAGAGAGCGAAGAGGGCTCCACCCCTGACTCACCGCCCAGTCTCTGGCACTGGTCCCACAGATGCCAGATGATGGGGAGGCAAAGCCAGGTGCTGCGGAGGGAGCAGGCAGGAGGCTGCGGCGCCCTGGATGCCTGTGGTGCTGCCTCCTGGCACTGTCTGCGGCTGCGCTGCGGGAGGCAGGCCGGGGTGGGCGAGCAGCAGGAGCCTCCATCACCAGGAACATTCGCGCAGTTCCCTGTCACTATCTGAGCTTAAATTTATCTCTACCCACGGAGCCCTGAAATCCCCCGGGGGAGGCGGCAGGCAGGCAGGGGAGCCATTTCTGGGTGGGGGAGGCGGGTGTGCTTGGTGAGGTTTCTCAGTGGCTTCACAGCAGCGGATGGGTTGGCCTAGAAAACTGGAGGAAGACTGGGGCCTGAGGCAGCTTGAGCAGAGATCTCCGGCTTCTATAATGGAAAGAGCACTGGCCTGGACAGGGAGAGCAGTGGACCCTAATCTGGCCCTGTCCTTAACCAACTGGGCGACCCTGAGCCCATCACTCAGCTTCCCTGGTCTCCAGCTCTCAGTAACACACCAGAATGATACATACAGAGAGTTATGGAAGTAATGAAACAAGTCACCATATCCAAATTCAAGGATTTCCCAGATTACTTTGGCTGGGGTCAAATTTTCTGTGTTTTGGACTCTCATAGGGTTTTGCTTTCATGTTTATAATATACAGCACTTTTATTCTCAACTTGCCCTCCTTCCTTCCTTCCTCCCTTCCGTTCTTCCTTCCTTCCTACCACAAATGTTTGTTGAAATTCCACTATGTCTAAGGGGATGGCTCAATATTGTCTTACCATCAAGTTTGGCTGCATGCAACAGAAAGAAAACAGTGGACTAAGTAAATAGAAGTTTATTTCTCTCACGCATTAAGCATATAGTCCATAGGTAAGCACTCCAGAGTTCATATGGTAGCTCCACAGTCCTCAGCAATCCAGGCTCCTTCTAGCTTACTGACCTACCGTCCTTGGTATAGCAACTCAGGGTCTAACGTGGCTACTCCAGCTCCAGCTCTAATGCCCAAATCCTAGCAGGCAGGCAGAAGAGCAGGGAGGGGCTCATGCTCTCCCCTTTAAGGAGACTTCCCAGAACTACCAAACCACACTCTGCTGAACTCTAATTGGCCAGAACTTACATGGTCATTTCTAGCTGCAAGGGAAGCTGAGGCATAGAGTACTTTAGCCTACCTCATCCATTCTCTCTGTGTTCCAGCATGTGTACTGGGGACTGCGTGGTAAATCAGGTTAAATCTGCTCTGGGGAACTGACCATCTTTCGTTCAGGAGAGGAAGAAGCTCAATTCTGCAACCTCCTGTTTCGTACTGGTGTAGGATGGAGGCTGCGATTTCAGAAATGGTTATTTAGCATTTGGTATTGTCCTGTGTGAGTAAATGTGCTTGCTTATAACCACGAGGGAGAATGAGAGTGGAGGATAGACTAGAACTTCTAAATCGTACACCAGACCCTCATCAGAGATCATGAGAGTAGAGCATTCAATACACAGTTGGTAGTTGACAAATGTTAATTTTTTCCCTGACATATTCCTCTGTTTTACCCAGTCTTACAACCCCACTCAAGCTGAAACATAGAGGAAAGACGCAAACTGCTTGCGTTACATCCTGGAACTATATTCTTTTTTTCAAAAATTGAATTTATTGGGGGGGGGGAATGAGGAACATTTGTAATAATATGAACAATAAAGATTTATTTTTTTTTAAAAAGAATTAAAGCCAAAAAAATTGAATTTATTGAAGTGTCATGGTTAATAAAATTATATAGGTTTCAGGTGTACAATTCTAAAATACATCACCTGCTTATTGGAACTAAATTCTGATGGAAGGCAATAAAGTTCAACTTTGTCTGCTACCGATGTGCTTATCAATAACCCTTATTGAAAGAGGAATTCAACAATATGCATTTCACCAAACATCTAGGTGACGGGTATAATGCTGAGTCTGCCCAAGCAGGTGAATAGAACACAGATGCTGCCTTTGAGCTGTCCGTTCAGAACTAGTGCCCCAATGAGGCAAGTTTGTCTTTGTAGAGCATCTTATAACTTGACAGTTAGTTGCTAAGAATCCATGCAGTTTTCTTTCTAGGGAAAGTCTTCACACTTTCCCTAGCCCACACAACCAAGTAATAAAATCAGGAAGCCTAACATGACTAGATCCTCCATTTCAGCTTCAATCCTTGGGGGAGAGGAGGGTCCTCTTCCGTGGCAACCAACCTGGGCATCTCTTGGGCTACCACACCTGGAACGGAGGCTTGCTCTAGAGCAGTGGTTCTCAACCTTTCCAATGCCGAGACCCTTTAATACAGTTCCTCATGTTGTGGGGACCCCCGACCATAAAGTTAATTTCATTGCTACTTCATAACTGTAATTTTGCTCCTGTTATGAATCATAATGTAAATATCTGTGTTTCCCGAGGGTCTTAGGCTCTACTGCAGCAGTTCTGAACCTGTGGGTCACGGTTGAAAACCGCCAGCAGGGTCACTTGCACGAGATGGAGCATGGGTGTAGGAGGAGGATACAGGAGGAGGAATGAGAGAATGGTCTCTTCCCAGGCCTCCCCACTGTGGGCACACAATGCTAACATTAACATGTGAGTGTGCTAACTCACAGCTACCATGTACATGACCTAGGATTTTCAATATCCCCCATTTAATTCCGGTCTCAGGTATGTACTGGACAGAGTTGGCTAATGCCTCCTCACTGGGATCCCCAGCCCACCAGCCACTGGAGGGCAGTGTCTTACCACAGCTGCTGCTGGGCCTGCTTTCTAGGAGCATTGACCCTTTCTCCCCAGCGTGGGCGGCTGCCTCCTGGGCAAAGGGCAAGGGTGTCACTGCCCAGAGTTTATTAGATTCGCCCAGATTCTGGGTACCTGTCATCGGGTGTTGGAGACACCAGAGCGGCTCATTGGAGTAATCCTGGGAAATGGACCATCACTTCTGAGCAGGTGTCTCCAACTCTTTGTTAGCTAGAATGGCACCCACTCCCCTCCAGCTCTACAACACGTTAACTGGTACAAGAGGTAGATATGGGTGAAGAGGGCTAAAAGGCAAACCTCCTTGAACAAAGTGTTTTATGTGAGTCTGACTGTGTGTGTGTGTGTGTGTGTGTGTGTGTGTGTGTGTGTGTTGTGTTGACCCATGTATACTTTAGTGCACGATTAGAAGATGAGAGCGGAAGACCTGCCAGCTTCACTCTTTTCCCGTCTGGAAATCCCAGCACACCTCACCTCGGGCCCTAGGCTGGGGATGGGTCATGGCGGATGGCTAAGGACAGTAACCAGCTTCCGGAGCAACTGCGTGGAGCTTTGGAATCTGCCCCGAAGGAGTCTCTGCTAGATACATTGGCTATGTTGGGAGAACAGCCTCCAACCAGAAGCAATCTCAGAGTTCAGTTTTCAGGTAGGCAAATAACTATGTTTGGATAAGTCAATGTCCGTGAGATGCTTGACTGAGAGTTTCCTGTCTCTCCCCCATGCCCCTCAACTTCTAAATGCATTCAAATCTTTCCCTTGGACTTTTCTAAGAGGCAGTATTCTCATGAGTTAACCCAATTAAAAAATTAATGATGTTAAAATAATGAATGAGCCTACATGGGGATGGGGATGGGAGGTGGGGAAGAGGAGGACAAGGAAAAAAAACCTGAACAACAGTTGAGCGATCATGGATATAGGCTTTGTCATTAACTAGGTGACATGGTACAAGGTAATGTCTCTGTGTCCCAATGATCTCACCACTAAAATAAAGGCTTAAATTAGTTCTTCTTCAAGGCAACTTCCATGCACATATTCTCTGAGGGTACTCTCTCCCCACCCGCTTCCCTTTCTCCTGTTTCCCCCTCTCACCCTCTCTTCCCCCTGGCGGTTTCCTTTCACTCTTCTTTTTCCTTGTCTCCTTTGTCTGTTGTTTTTATTCCCAGACCTTTACACAGGCTCTTTTATTTTCATCACCAGGCGATTTGTGCCAACAAGGGTGATGCAAATAAAGTTAGACAGGATTTTGGTTCTGACTGAATAAAGAATTGCTCCACTTGAATTTTTAAAAAAACAACAACAACCCAGTTCCTCTAAACTGATTCTATTCAAAGTTTCTTGGCTTCTGAATTTAAAGAACAAGTTGTTCTTGTGGAAGGTTCATTGAAAAATGTTTGTCCTACCCCCTTCCCATTAGAGACCAACCTGCTGAATGAACGCCCACAAGAGAGTGCAACCCCGGGGCAGTCTTCCCGAGGGAGGACCTTCCCTTCTCCCTTCCCCTACAAGATCGGCGAACCCAAGTTCAAAACTTGGAAATTCCATGAAGCCAAGTCTATCTAATGGCAAACTCTGAGGATTCTCAGGAACTTTTAGTATTTTCTGGCGCGCGTGTGCACGCGCGCGCGCGCGCGCGCGCGCGCACACACACACACACACACACACACACACACACGGCTTTGACTGTTGTTGTCAAAACAGACTGGAATTAGCAACTTGAACTTTCTAAATGGTCCCGCTTGCTTATGGAGACCAGTGGCAGTGACGGGGTGATGAAACTGGGAGGAAAAAGAGAAACCACAAACACATGAAGCATTTCAAACTTCTCGGTCTAAGTTAAAAATATATTTTTTTATTGATTTTTCACAGAGAGGAAGGGAGAGAGATAGAGAGCTAGAAACATTGATGAGAGAGATACATTGACCAGCTGCCTCCTGCACACCCCCCACCGGGATGTGCCCACAACCAAGGTACATGCCCTTGACCAGAATTGAACCTGGGACCTTTCAGTCCTCAGGCCTACGCTTTATCCACTGAGCCAAACCGATTCGGCATTCTCGGTCTAAGTTAATGGGAGAAGAGGATCCGGTTGCTTGAGGGAGTTGACAACTCATGAACAAAGGATGGGGATGACTCAAGACTCTTCC
This sequence comes from Vespertilio murinus, assembly GCA_963924515.1. Classification (NCBI taxonomy): domain Eukaryota; kingdom Metazoa; phylum Chordata; class Mammalia; order Chiroptera; family Vespertilionidae; genus Vespertilio; species Vespertilio murinus. The sequence goes on from OZ004709.1 coordinate 5,325,479, forward strand.
CCCTTTTCACCATCCTCATCAAGGAGATGGAAAGAGCAAATGGGAACAAAGGGGATAAACAGGGCCTTGGTGCTGAAAGCCCAAGACAGAGGAGGAGAAGTCAGAACTACCAGTTGTCCAGCGGAATTGCCCCAGGCAGCCAAGATCACCATTCCATTGTAGGATGTTGTTGATGCCTTGGCTCTTATCCCAGGGACCCACCTGCGTTTGCAGCCAACTCCCACCTCAAGCACCCACCCCTCTCCTCTGTTCTGTGTCACCGCTGGACATCACTTGATGCCTCTCAGGAATAACTCAGAAAGTGGGAGGGGGATTCATGCTCCCAGAGGCAAGTCTCCCCGCTGTAGAGCGGGAGTCAGAGATAGATGCGGCAATCTTCCCGCCCTCCAGGGCGATGCGGTGATCATGGTCACGCCGTTGCTCAGGGTCCGGTAGCAGCTGCGCACTGATGAGCCGCTCAGGAACGCTCCCGCACATCGGTGGTTTGCTTTCCTTGACTCGCTTTCCCCATTTCCACACTCGAGCCTCCTGGCTTCACCTCCCAAATAAATGACCTAAACCTAAGTTCTTGTCTCAAAAAAAAAAAAAACCCGCTTTTCTGAGAACCCAAACAAATGGCTTCATTATGTATTAATATGCGATTTAAAAATACACAATATAACATTGACTATTTTAACCACTTTAAGTGTATAATTCAGTAGTATTAGGTACCTTCAAATTGTGCAAACATCACCACCACCAGTCTCCAGAATGTTTTATCTTTTCAAACTGAAACTCTCTCCCAGGAAGCAATTCCCCATATCCTCCTCCTTCTAGCTCGTGGCAACCACCATTCTGCATCCTGTCTCTATGACTTTGACTATTCCAGTACCTCATGTAATTGGGATCATACAATATATGTGTGTGTGTGTGTGTGTGTGTGTGTGTGTGTGTGTGTGTGTGACTGGCTTATTTCACTCACCATAATGTCTTTAAGATTCATGGTAGGTATCAGAATTAACAAAATTCAGATGAATTGAGGTACATTTGCATGTAGTAACATTCACCCACTTGAGGTTTTGACCCATGGACACAGCTGTGAACTGCCACCATAGATCAAGGCATAGAACATTTTCATCACTTCAAAAAGTCCACCATGGTTAAATGACAAGAGGTATATAAAAAGATGCTCAACATCCCTAATAATCAATGCAAGTCAAAACCACAATGAGATACCACCTGACACCTATAAGGATGGCTACTGTAAAAAAGAAATTGCTTCAATTTTAAGGATGAATAATATTTCGTTGTGTGCATAGACTATTTGTAATCTTTAAGAATTCATGAAGAACACTGGAAATGCTGAAAGGCTGTAGATGGACTAGTTTGGTTGGTCCAGTTTTCTAAAAAGAGAGTGTATTCGTTTTTGCTGCATAGCAAGCAACCTCAAAATCCCAGTGGCTTACAACAAACTTGAGTTTTTCTCTCTGCCAGATGTGCAGGCCATCTGGGGCAGCTCTGCTTCGGGCTGTGAGGACCGGGCTCAGGCAGCTCCATGTGTCTCTCATTCTACTGGACTACATCTCAGTCCCTGAGATGGATGGTGTTCATGGTGAATGGCAGTACCGAGGAGTGAGTGGACACAAAACGCCCTTTAAGCATTGGGCTTGCACCTACCACAGTCTCTTCCACCTGCCTTTTCCCCACTGGCCAGAGCAACCATGTGGCCTCGTGCAATGTCAGTGCTGCAGGGGAATCCTACCCCATCACACAGAAAGGAAAAGGCCATGTCATTCTCATACAGGTAAGTGGAGAACTAGTAACAATAATCCAACCTACCACAGAGAGTTGATCATGGAAAATGCAGGGGAATTGATCCCCAGTAAATTCCAGAAGAGATTATTTGATGAATGGTTCATGGGAATGTAGGAAAAAAAATGATGGCCATAAGGAGCCAGTCCAACTTCGTTAAGAATAAATCAATCTAATTTCAGGTTTTTCCCCCCTCCCTTAGATTTACTTTAGAACTAAATCAGGGGGATATGGCAGTGGTACTTTCTTTGGATTTTGGCATGGCACTTTAATTTTTCCCCATGATATTCTTAAAGACAAAATGGAGAAATAAAGATCACATAACAGTGTGGTTAGATAAAGCAAGAGATGCTCAGACAAATATTCTTTTTTAAAATAAATATTTCAGAGAGGAAGGGGGAGGGAGAGAGAGAAACATGAAGGATGAGAGAGAATCACTGATGAGCTTCCTCTTGCATGCCCCCTCCTGGGGAACGAACCTGCAATCCAGCCATGTGCCCTGACCAGGAATCGAACCCAGGACCTCCTGGTTATTAGGTCAATGCTCAACCGCTGAGCCACAGCAGCCAGGGCATATACAACTATTCTTAAATATGTGTGATGAACAGGTCATGTCACTCATGAAGGGAATCTTCGGCTGAAGCTCTGTCCCCGTTGCCACTTTCATAGCAGTGATTGGTGTGAAGAAAGAGACGGATGTGAAGCTAGCACAGACTGGAATGGAATTAAGAGCCTGAAATTTAACAGCAATCAATGCCAACTACTCCACTGAGCCATTTTTAAAAAACACCAAACACACAGAAATCAATACAGGATGAGGAATCCCAGGAGGATGACATGAGAGAAGGAAACGTTCGAGCTCTGCGGGAGATCGCAGGGAAGACTTGATGAAAGAAAACTAATACCCAACTCCCACCCGGGAGGCCTCGGCCTTCGAACGATGTCAAGTCTCCCTCGAATTTTATATATTTTAATAAACGAGTTTAGCTCATTCACATTTTAGGGAGTTACTAATATGTTTGGGATTCTTTCTATTGGTCCTTTTCATTAGGAAGGAGCACACGGGGGCTTCTGGGAACTGGCGGTGTTCTATTTGTGGGCCTGGAAGGTGGAGGATAGAGAGAAAACTCCCCTGTGCTTACCCTTTACCCTCACTGCTCCCACCGCACCGCACTGCACTTCAGACACCACGTGGATTACTTAGCCAGTGAGGGTTCAAAACCAGGTCCCTACCTCACTCTTTACAGTTAAATTTTCTTCAGATGGGTTCCAGATTTAAGCGTGCGAAAGGATGAAGTCAGGTTGGCTTCCCCTGAGCCCACTCACCAATCTTAGCATGACTAGAAGTGGGGCATTCAGTCATTAGGCGTCTCCTAATTTGGTAGAAGAGGAAATACAGAGCACTTCCTCCCAAACTGAGCCCGATGCCAGTCTAGTTGTCGATCAGCCAGAGGAATACTGGAGACAGTGGTACCTGTTCAGCAACACCGCAAGGACAATCCATCAAGGTCAAAAGTGGGAAATTCTAAATTTTACCCCAAGTTTCCCACTTTGTTAAAAATTAATTGGCGGACACATACAAAAGGGAAGAAACCAGTGTGGATAAAAAGAGATGTAAGTTATAATAGCAAAATGTAATGTAGGGACTGAATTTGAATCCTGCTTGAACAAACTAACTTTGTGAAAGATGTTTTTGCCACAATCAGAAATATGGACTGAGAATTAGATGGTATTGAGGAATTATTATGAATTTCATTGGTTGTGACATGGTTGTGTGGCTTTTTCAAAAGTTATTACCTCATCGATACACAGTGAAGTATTTATATCTATAAAAGCTTAAGCAACCATCCAACTGGCTGCTATGATGCACACTGACCCCCACGGGGCAGACGGTCAATACAGGAGCTGCCCCCAGTGGCCGCCCAGGTGACCGGGCTAGAATGAGCCAGGTGGCCCCTTCCCGGCTGCCTGCCCCTTCTGTACTTACTGTATCCCTCAGGGGATGTTGGATGCCTGTTTTAGCCCAATTCCCGCAGACCACGCCAAGGGACCCCACCAGTTCATGAATCTGTGCACTGAGCCTCTAGTTTATAGACCAGGGGTGGGCAAACTTTTTGACTTGAGGGCCACAGTGGGTTCTTACACTGGACCGGAGGGCCGGAACAAAAGCAACCTGACCATGCTGGCACTCTCATCGTGGGCTGCTGGTGAAGGAGCAGAGGGGAGAGCAAGAGAACCCTCTGCTCTTTCGGCTCCGCGGGCCGGATAGAACAGCCGAGTCCGCGGGCCGTAGTTTGCCCATGGCTGTTATAGATAAAATGATATAATGCCTGGGATACTTTATTTATTTATTTAAAAATCCTCACACCTTACTCGTCTAGGGGAAATGATGAACAACATAGACTGATGAGCAAGAACAGCATCCATCAGACTGTCGGACCTCAGACGGAGGGTAGGGGAGGGTGGGAATAAGGGAGAGAGATCAACCAAAGGACTTGTGTGCATGCATATGAGCCTAACCAGTGGTCACAAACAACAGGGGGTGGGGCATGCATGGGGAGGGGTTTGGGATGGGAATGGGGGGGGATGATGACAAATATGTGATACCATAATCAATAAAGTAATTAAAAAAATAAAAGTATCATTGCATACAGAAAAAAAAATCCTCATCTAAGAATAAGTTTTTATTGATTTTTAGAGAGAGGGTATGGGGAAGGAAGAGAGAGAAAGAGAGGGAGAGAGGGAGAAAGAGAGAGAGAGAGAGAGAGAGAGAGAGAGAGTGAGAGAGAGATGTCTCTGACTGGGAATTGAACCCGCAACCTTTTGGTGTATGGGACTTTGCTCCAACCAACTCAGCCATTTGGTCAGGTCTGGGATCTACTTTAAAATAATTCATTACAAATGTTAAGGGGAATGCACAAAAAAATAGTAACAGAAATTTGATGTTTTTGTACAAGGGGGTGTTCTATATTTTGTGAGTTTGAAAATTTCCATAATGAAAAGTTAAAAAACAAAGCAGCCACCTCTTCTCCCAGGAAGCACTCAAACCATCAGCTATAATCACAATGATCAGAAGCATATAACATTAGAAAAAGATTCTACTAATTTTTACTGACAAAGCCAATAAATACATAGAAGTTGATAATATTGCTAGGATTTATGCCAGGGTTTAGCTTACCTGGGAGAAACAGACTGGATTAAACACAGGCCCCGACTCCCAGCTTCGCGTGTTTACTTAATGTCTCACATGCTGCATATGAATAAGTTCCTGGACTGTGATTCAGAAACTTAAAAAATAAAATGTTCAAGTTAGCAGTTGAGTTTCCTTGGTTTAATATTTCTAGATGACAGTTTATTCCAGGCATTTCCTGCTTAAACAAATTCTTTCATTTTCTCATTAATATTCTTACACTTTTAAAACTCAGCAAAAAAAAAAAAAAAAGAGAGAGAGAAAGAAAATGAAATAACAGGAATTTTCTTTTCAAGTACTATCATGAACTAAAAAGCAAAGGGTCTTGTGTGATAAATGGATATGAGGTCAAATCCCTGCCCCCCCATTTTGGGCTCCTTTCACACCTATTCTCTCAATGTACAACTAACTTCTGACTAGCCACTAATAGGTGGGGAGGGTCCATTATATTCTGAGGACCATTTGCCAAACAAGGCAAAAAGAAACCACCCTGTATTCTTCCTCCTCACATGTAGGTCCCATGACAAGGTTAGGACAGAGAAGCCATGGTGAGAGGATCCTATGGTCCTCGGATCTCAGATGCAGCCTCTGGAAACACCTTCAGTAGGCCACGTCCTGAGGACCACATGTGGACCTGCAAACCTTAGAGGTACTCATGGCAATCATCAACTCCCAACTTTTTACATCTAAGACCTTGGCTGGCCCTTAATATTTCGGGAGAACAGTATTGTAAGAAATGAGGGAAATGCTTTTCAAAAGTCACAACTGCTTCCAAGGATTGTAGATGCCTTGAAGTCAGACATAGCAGAGTCTTTGCCAGTCTTCTGGGCTGGTATGCTAATGAGCCCTATTTTTCAACTGAGCATCATGATGGGTTTTGCTGTGGGCCTGATACTAGCAATAGGAGCTGAAGAGAAGTGAAGTGCCAGTCAGTAAAGAACAAGAATTTGTACTTCCTGGGAACAGTGTTGGGAGGTGGCGTCAGAGAGAGAGACTGAGGGGAAAGAGGGAGCCAGCTAGCTGGCACAAAGGCTTGTGTGTAGGGAGTCCAGTCAGTGAAGAATCTGGTGACACGGGGGTCAAAATGTCCGTTAGGAAGAGGGAGGTTCTCACACACCATTGAGACTTGTTTGTGTCACTGCAATGTAAATGTCTTTGGTTTCCCCAGACATTTCTCTATAAAGGCCTTTATACTCAGACTGTGTTTATTTCTTGTTGTTTTCTGGGTAGGAGAAGAGTGAGGGAAATCAAAGATGGACCCAGCACGGAATAGTGTGAAGTTCATAAACTCAAGCAATTCATTAGAAGAAATTAGAGGAGTTGGAGATAGACATTAAGACACAAGCCTTAGGCAAACATTTGGGGTAAGAACTTAGACTTTCCATGCTTTGCAGAGTGAGCATTTGAAAAACCTTCTGTAGCTCTTAAAAGGCAGGGCTACCTGGGCCAGTTACGAATCACACGACGCTGCTATTTGTGCTTGTCCTAAAACAACATTGCCCAGACTTCAAGGAGGTCATTTCTAGTTTCTAATGTTGAAATGAAAGCCAAGTTCCCTTCATTAGTCCTTTTCAATCTGTCCGCTTTGAGCCTAAGTAGTTCTAATCGTTTCTGTCTATCTTGGTATGAAAGTGGCTCAGTCTCCACAAGCATTTTAGTTGAACTTCTCCGATTCATTTCTATTATGACACTTCTTGTGTAAGGCTGTGTTTAAAACAAATATTATTCAATTTCAGGGCTTTTAACCACTGTAAGAGCTGAGTGTGCCCTGGATTAGATCATCTCAGCAATGCAGAGGACTCCAGACCAGGAGTGGGAGGCTCCACGTTTGGGTCTCAGCCACTAAACTTGCAGTGTAACCTCGAACCCTCAACTTCCTTGTGTGCAAAGAGGATGACAGCCCTTTATTAGTATTTTCTCACCTCATAAGACCTTTGAGAAGATTAAAAGAAACAATTTATATCCATGGTCTTATTCAGAGTACTGCATTATGCAAACAAGTGCTAATAACGGGTGATGATATTTAGACAATAGAGATAAAGAAATGTATTTATTTGGTTAATGACTATTTGATTTAGCAATGCACTTGAGAAAAGAACCACTGAACCCCGAATGCCCTTTATTTATCAATGGATGGTCTGGCAATGTCTAAACAAACACAACATTGGGAATCCCTTTCAACATTCCTAGTTGTTAATTTTCCTTCCAGCATCCAAAGGGGCCAACACCCATGAACTTCCAGCTTCTATCCTCTGAACAAACTCTGCACTGAGACTTTCGGCCAAACTTACTTCAGCAGTGACTACCCTGAGGCTCTGATTTAACAGAGGACTTCCTCTGTGAGCCAAGGACCAGAACCCTGGAGAGGGCTAATCCCAGTTAAATAGCCCCAGGGCTGCAGGGCTGCAGTTACCCCAGGGTCTTCCAGCCCTCCTGCTGGCTCACACCCTCCAGTTACCTCTCTCTGCTGTCAGCACTCAGGTTGAATTTTCCTCCAGGCCTCAACCATGCCCATGTGTTTCAGACTGAGGTGAGAGGAGTGGAGGAACTCACTCTATTATGGCACAGTAAAAGTGCAAAGTGATTAGGGCAGGGAAAATACTCTGAATGATGCTATCATGAGGATTCCTATCACCAGACCTTTGTCCAAATCCATACAATGGGCGAACCCTAAGATAACGTCTGGGTTTTGGGGGATTATGATGTGTCCATGTAGGCTCATCAGCTGAAACAAATGTCCACTTTGGTGGGGATGGTAATATTGGGGGAGGCTCTGCATGTGTGGAGGCAGGAGGTATATGGGAAATTTCTGTACCTTCCTCTCAATTTTGCTGTGAACCTAAAACTGCTCTTTAAAAGGTCTTTAACAAAAAAAACCAACAAAACTATAATAATCTAAACAAATACACACTCTCTCTTTAAAAAAAATATTTTATTGATTTTTTACAGAGAGGAAGGAAGAGAGAGAGCTAGAATCATCAATGAGAGAGAGAGACATATCGACTAGCTGCTTCCTGCACACCCACCCCCTACTGGGGATGTGCCCGCAACCAAGGCATATGCATGCCCTTGACTGGAATCAAACCTGGGACCTTTCAGTCCACAGGCCGATGCTCTATCCACTGAGCCAAACCGGTTTTGGCAACAAATACACTCTTAAAGATAGTATTTATACATGTTTTCCCAATCTTAGCCTTTAATTAAAGTCCTTGGTATGCCATACAAAAAATGCAAAGTAATTTCAGAGCAAGCTTCTTACCCACGTTCTAAGGCACTACCTGGTTCCGGGGAATGGCCAAGTCTGGGGGCCACATACTGGCTCTTGGCTCCACCTTGGATTCCCGGCCTTTTATTCTGGAACATCCAGCAGCGATTGTGCGACAGCTGTGACCATGCACTCCCTGAGACAGAGTCTGCTCTTTGTTCCTCCTCTGTTTGGTCCTGCATGTGTCCTTTCCTCAGGCTTGCCTCTTTTCTCCTCTTAGTTCCAGTCCTAAGATCAGCCATGCCCTCTTTATATATTTTTTAAAGTCTGAATACAATCAGTCCAATTATTAATCATACTAGAGGCCTGGTGTATGAATTTGTGCACGGGTGGGGTCCAGCCAACACACCCTGATGGGGCCGATTGGGGGCGGGGATAGCTGGGGGAGGGGCCTTGGGTGATTGCCTGGCTGGCCCCTCCCCCTGGTCAAACACCCAGTCCAGGAGACACTTTGGGTATTAGCCTTTTATTATATAGGATACTCAATCTGTTATACAAAGCAAGCCAATCAAGGAGTAATGGGTTGCATTCTGGTTACCCCAAAAATGTATAGTTGGGAAAAGGAACAGTAATTGCAAGTCTTTAAAAAAAGACATTGACATTTTCTGTCTATAAAATAATAAATGTTCAACATAGAACTTGGCGAAACCTATGAATAGCCTTACAGCCATTCTGTTGGAGATGTCTGACTGTGCATTTGGCGGGGGGACCCAGATGTGGACGAAGGCCGCCCTAGCCCAGACACCCCCCTGCCCACCTCCCTCAGGAGGACAATGCGCAGAGGAAGCCCGGCAAGGACAGGTGACTCCTTGCTATTTGAAGGGCTTCGCATCCAGGTCCAGCGCTGGGACTCCCATGTTGTGCTGGATCCCACAGAGCGCTCCTTGTTTTCTGAAACCCATTGGGCGTGAATGGCCTCGGACCAAAGCAGGCTCTCAGCTGCTGCCGCTGCGGCCTCAGCCCTGTCCTGAGCCGAGGAACTGACTGCTGTTCCTGTGGAATCAGAGGAGGACGGGGCCACTTACCCCTCCTGCTAGCCCATTTTTGGTGGGCAGTAGCCCTGGGCCCGGTTTCAGGTGGACAGAGCAGTTTCAAGAGAGCGAGAGCTGGGTGGTGGGAGGGCACCACTCCAACCCCACCCGAGATGGCTCAGAAAACAAGGCCCCTCAGTGACTTGGAATCTGATGGCTGCAGATCCCCCTTGACCTTCTTGGGTGGGATGAGGGAGTGTGGGGTGGGGAGATAAGGGGAGAGGCATCCTTACCCCAGAGACCTTCACCTTTGACCCTATGACCCCTCTCCAGAGAGTCTGTCTAAGGAAATAATCAGGAACCAGGGATGTGAGAAGAGCTTTAGTTCTAAAGGCTGGTCATTACAGCATTACTCATGATATTTAAAGTAATCCGGGTGTTCAGTGTTAAATAAATTCTGACAACTAAGTTATGAGGCTTTTAAAGTAGATTTGGTAAAGGCTTTTAACATATTAAGTTAGAGTCCGTCGCCCCAGTGAAGCCATTTTCTGACGTCAAAGCCATTTTCAAGGAGCTCATCTCATAAGTATTCACCAGAATACTTATTTTTCTGAATTTCACATGATTAATCCACTCTTCCCACAATTAAAACATCAGCAAAAAGACAGTGAAATGCTTTAAAAAAAAAAAAGCCAGAAAGAATACTCACAGACATCTGAAGCTGGACAGGACTTTAGCTGTAACTTAGTCCGTGTCTCTCATTGTGGAGAATAACACTGTGCCCCAGCAAAGGGAAGTGGCTTATTTGAGATGGGTCAGGGCCAAAATTTTGTTCCTTTTAATCGCCCCAACCCAGGACTACCCCCTTCCCCACTGCTCCCCAATGCCCCCCACTCCCTACCCCAGGGTATAGGGTCTTTTCCCTCCTGGGAGAGATTTAGATTAGACTCTCTCAATTGAGGTAACCTCTGATTAAAAATGGCACTCAAACAGAGCTGCTCAATTTAGCCAATACAAACACAGGATGCTCAGTAATATTTGAATATCAGATAAACAACAAAAATATTTTAGTATAAGTATGTTCTATGCATATGTGTGTGCATATACATAAGTGCTAAAATGTATTTGTCTACATGTTAATAACACATATATCCTATCTAATAAAGAGGGAATATGGTAATTGACCCTCATGCCATCACAAAGATAAGAAGGAAATATGCTAATTGACTGCCATGCCCTCAAGGATGGTGGCATCCACAGCCACAAGATGGCAGCACCCAGTCCCCTCAGCCCCCCAGCCACCCAGGGCCGGCCTGAGCAAAGGCAAGCCTCAGATGCCAGCTGCCCAGCCACCCAAGGCCACCCAAGGCTCAGGTAACCAGGGCTGGCCGAGGCTTGCGCTGCCGGCAATGGCAGCAGCAGAGGTGTGATGGGGGCATCACCTTCCCCTGACCGCAGGATCTCCCTCCTGCCCCTGAGGGCTCCTGGACTATGAGAGGGGCAGGGCAGGCTGAGGGACCGCCCCCCCCTCCAGTGCATGAATTTTCATGCACTGGGCCTCTAATTAATATATAAACATATATTTAGTATATATATGTACACTAAAAATTGTTTTGCTAATGTTCAAATTTCACAGGGTGTATACTGTTAAACACTGGGAGTACTTTTATTTGCTAACTCTGGCAACTCTATATTCAAAAGAGATAAGAATGAAAGGGTGTTGGCAGAAGAAAGAATGGTCCATTTCTGTTTCCTGATGTTTACAGAGGAGAAAACTGAGAAGCAGAGGGAAGCTATGACTTGCTCTTGGGTCACCAAGTTGAGACTAGACCTCAAGGTGGATGACTCTCAGAGCCCCTTCTAACACATCGCAGTATATGACATTAAAACACACACACACACACACACACACACACACACACACACACACACAGAGCATCCAACCTGTGAATCTTCAAAGAAGGGAATTCTCAGGAGAGGGTGTCATGTCCAGTCACTGCCCCTCCCCACCGCTCTCAGCTACCGCATCACAGTGAGGGCTTTCCAGTTTGCCGAAACAACTTAGTGCAACAGAGCATACTTGGAAGATACTTGAAAACAGAGTCTAGGACTTCAGCGTGCGTCAGAATCACTGGGAGTGTGTCACAGATTGTGGGGTCCCACCCCCAGAGCTTCTAATGCCGGAGACTGGGTGGGCTCCAGACTTTGCATTCCCACCAGGTTTCGTGGTGATACTGACGCTGCTGGTCCCAACACCACCCTGGAGAACCACACATTGGTTGATGCAGTCAGGCCTGTTCTGCACGAGTTCCCTGATAAAACGAGAAATAGAAATCCTTGTGTTGGGTATATTGCATGTCAGTTACAGAAAAAAATCTTATCCTCTGTGCTATGAAAGACATCGTTTTTGGGGGGCAAAATTAGTCTAAATAAGTTTGTTGAGCAAAGTCTGGACTACAGCAATGAACTGCATGATTATGAGACACATTTAGCCAGGAAGAAAACGAGGGGATAAGGGACAATAATTAGCTTCAGAAATGGGGAGGCATGCGATCAATTTGAAAATACACTGCAGTCAGAATGTCCTGTGATTATTTCATACCTTTTATTCCACTCCCCCTCCCCCCCCCCCCCAATTTAGCCACCCAATTATGCGGCTAATGGCAGCCGAATGAGACATTTTGTTGAGGTTATTAAGGGCAAGAGGCAAATGTTGGAGGCCTTTGTTTGATCCCTTTCGTGGGAACTGGGTGCTCGATTCCCACTTGTGAAAGCTGGAGGCTCCAGCATAGCTTCCGGCTCCCCATCCTCCCTCCTCGCCCGCCACTGCGACCTCCTGTACTGTCCCGGAACGACGAACGTGCTCTCACACCTCTCTCGGCTGCTAAGAAAACCGCCAAACTCAAGTGTTCCCATCTCCCCTTCTCACCCCTGTCCTCCTTCAACTGGCCCCGCTGTAGCCCCGAGCACCGCGGCTGCCTGGTCTGGTCCATGGCTGCGGTCTTCCCCGCTCCGCATGCGGCCATCAATGCATACGTGCAATGACTGTTTGCCCTTGCACCTAAGGGCATGGCTTAATTCTACAACCAGCTGAAACCGGTTTGGCTCAGTGGTAGAGCGTCGGTCTGTGGACTGAAAGGTCCCGGTTCGATTCCGGTCAAGGGCATGTACATTGGTTGCGGGCACATCCCCAGTAGGGGGTGTGCAAGAGGCAGCTGGTTGACGTTTCTCTCTCATCGACGTTTCTAGCTCTCTCTCTCTCTCTCCCTTCCTCTCTGTAAAATATCAATAATTCTAAAACCACCAGAAAATGCTATTTAAAAAAAAATCACACCACACCTTCAAACAGAGGGGTCTAATAGATACATTCCCAAGAAAGAGACTTTGTTTTTTTGTTTGTTTTTTTCTGGGAAACTTGGGAGGCCACAGAGCAATTCCATGGATGAGGCTTAATTGGAAAACATCCATAGCGATAAAGAGCAGAGGAGGAAAAGCGCCACCTGCCAGCGTGGCCCTGCCCGCTGTCCCAGAGCCCATGCCCTGCGGGCAGAGGCAGGCGGCCCCAGGGAGGAAGGCGCCAAACACAAAGAAATGGTTCCCTCGTGTCAGCGCAGCCCAGGCCTCCCAGGTAACAAGAACAGCACCTGACCTCTGCGGAAAGTGCCGGAAAAGCAGATTTCAATTTTTTAGCTGGATGTTAGGGAAATGGAAGTGAGAATGAACTCCTCCGGAGAGATCAGCGTGGCAGGCAATTTAGTAGGAAGTTCTGGTTTCCTCCCTGCCTCTCACATACCATGCCAGTGGCTCCCCGCAGGGGGCCGCCGAGGCCGGGAATGGAGGATTGTAACGCTCTCCCAATAGAGGAGGCGCCAGAGGAGCGGCCTGGGCGGGCAGGGTGACGGCAGGGTAATGCGGGGCAGGCTCTCTCTCCCCAGACTTCCTCACTGCCGTGTCTCGGAGCCCTCGTGGAGCCCAGCAGATATGTTCGTGGGGAGGGGGTGGGCCGAGGCATGCTCTTCAGAAGGCCACTTTTCATGGCTGGTTAAGCAGATGTACACGGAGGAATTGCCTTGGAGCCGAGAGGCTGAGCAACCCACCTCATGGTAAGGATGAGGTCAGAGGCTGAGGACGTTATCTATGTCACCCAGGATCCAGCATCTCTGAACGGCAGAGCTCAGGCCTGCACTGAGGTCTTCTGGTTCTCCGTCCTGCCTGGGGTCCACACCCCTGGTGTCTACTGGGGTCATGTGGCAAAGAGTGTTTTGATACAGAAGTAAACAGGCCAGAGAAAGGAGTTGACCCCGGCGTTCCCAATTAAGAAGAGTCAGAATCAAGTCTGTTCAGGGATAATTGGGTGGAAGAGGCTGTGGATGGAGCAGGTACATGAGAGAGCACGAGGAGGAGGGAATAGAGTGACCTGAATAGAAGCACGGAGGGTAGGAAGGCAAGGGGGAGAAATGGTGAAAATGACCAACACAAATAATAGCACATATATCTATATCACAGGCACTCTTCTAAGTGCTTTAACTATATAAGGTGTTCATATTTCATAATCTGAAATGTGTAGGTAGGTAGTCAATTTATTATTATTATTATTATTAATTTTCTTTTTATGTCATCATTTTACAAAAGAGGAAACAGATCCCAGAGAAGGCGATTAGCCTGCCCAAGGTCACATTGCTTGATCAAATATAAATAAATAGCAGACTTGGATTTAAATCTACAGAGCTTTATTTCACTCTATGCAGTTAACCTCTGTGCTACCCAATGAGTAAGTCAGCTCTGAGAATCTCCAGTGTAGAAGGGACACTGAGATTGATGAGGTCCAGGTGAAATGGTCCAGGTGGGGCTGGCCGTCCAAGGTTCGCCGTACAGGATGAGCTCAGACGGTGGAAGAGTAGAGTGATGCCTCCCCTCCCCAAGGCTTGGAGCCACGTGTCTGAGGAGAAGTAACATGGATTTGGACCGTGATCTGTCTCACATGAGCTGGGTCATCTTGGACAAATCATATAACACTTTCAGTTCTGCATCTAAATAATAGAGTCAGTAATACCTCTTAGTGAAGGATCCAAGAGAATCCTTATAATGTTGGGGGGGTGGTAAGTAAGCAATATTGCCCTCTTGCCACCCAGAAGGACGTTCAATGGTATTTCACAGAATGTGTCATAGAATTGAGTAACTGGGGATCCCTCCCCAACCCAGGAAATTATTCTTCTCCCCGGAAGAGATTTAAAACACTTAATTCATTGCCACCACGTGCAGAAAAGCTCTGGCTCTGCAGAGAGGACGCAGCCAGCAGAGAACACAGAGACACAAATCATTGCATCAGACAACCAAGAGGCACCACCCGCTTAGTTTGTGATGGCAGCAGGCAGCAGCTTCTCCCGGAAGCTGGTGGCGGCAACAGCCTTTGTGGAAGCCACTTGATAAAAGCTGAGGTTAAAGGGAAGTTTATTCACACATTTTAGTGAGAACCCACTATTGGTGCCTCATCCTGATGCATGAAAGAGGCATCCCAATATGGTCATGGTGTAGGCCCACATTGTGTCAGACACAACAGAGAGCCCCAGACTGGGCCCATCAGGACATGGTCGTGGCTACATTGATCCAAGATTATCAATAGTTCCTTGTGAGAAAGCGCTGGAGGGAGGGGTCAGAACATGACTGTATTTGACTTGATGAAAGTGGGAAATTGGACAGGCTACCCACAGCTGGCCCCACATCTGCATAGTTATCACCAGCCCAGGGGGTCAGAAAGGGAGAGCCAGAAAAAACCATCAAAGAGAACATTGGGTCAATGAGGCGTGGCCCCAGGCTGTGAACTGACGGAAAAGGAAGGACGCAGGTGAAGAGAGTGGGATCCGCTTCTGTTCAGGATACATGCCTTCAATTCTGGCAGAGGCAGGAGACAGAATAAAACATGAGCAGAGTGGGAGCTAGATAAGAAAGGGATGTCATTGGAGAAGCAGCGAGAACACTTGGTGGGGAACGTGGTCAGGGGTGGCCGGGTGACACACTGAGGGGATGCCTCCCGCAGGAGCAGGAGTCATCTGCGCCTTACACGGAGCAGGAGGATGGCTCCCGGCCAAGGTTACCATGTGCAGGAGAACGACGGACCTTCCTTGGGAGAAAGCAGGATCCGTCGGTGGAGGACCAGAGAGGAGACTCCCAGGAGAATCCGCAGTTAGACAAGGGCAGCCTTGGGACAGAGGGTGTGTCCTGGCTGCGGAAAAGCCCAGCATGCACTTAGCCTGATGACATCACAGGAGAAGGGAGGTGTGTGTGTGTGTGTGTGTGTGTGTGTAGTGTGTGTAGTGTGTGTAGTGTGTGTGGGGGGTGTGTGTGGGGTGTGTGTATGTGCTGTGTGTGTGTGTGTGTGTGTGTGGTGTGTGTGTGATGCTTGCTCCAGCTGGAGGTTCTGAGAGCAGGGTAAACACTGGGTTTTCACACTGGAGTACCAGTGTTCAGCCAGGTAGCTTTGGTTGTGAGAACCAAGACACACACAGAGATAAGGAAGAAAAATCAGTACAAAGCGGGATCGAATCCAGTGAGTGGCGCATGGAGGGTGAGGCCAAAGGAAGCGGGCGGGACAGGTGGCCAGAGGAGGCAGCGTGTGACTGGCCTTTGAAGGAGGGGGCAGGAAACAGACCAGGAAAAGAGCGTCATTCTGCTTCTGTCCTAGCTCTCTAAAGCGGTGGGTCTGGAGCTTGAACATAAGGAGAACCTGATAAACCTGTGTGCTGAGGGGGGATTTCTCCCTCTTCCCCCTTAGTGCTCTGGCTGGTTTAATCAAATCGACATGGGACAGATTAGCAGCAGAAAAAGAATCAAATTTAATGACACACGGCGATTCCGTAAGAACTTGGGGCCTAGGGACAAAGTGGGCAGTTGCGGCTCAGATGCCACCTGGAGCTAAGGTGAAGGGGGAGGAGGGAGGGGAGGGTTCAGGAATGCAAAGGGCACGAAGGCAATTCACACGGACACCCAAAAGCTAACGGGGAGTGATGTGTGCTGGGCCATCTTTAACAGGAGAGGCGTCTGATCGAGTGGGCCTTGCCAGCCCCTCCCTGTCCCACACGCCTTCGAATCACACTGTGGTGACCTGTGAGGGTGCCGCCCTCTCTGGAGGGGTTTCTCAATCTAAATCCTCTTAGGGGGAAGGTTCAAGGTTTTTCCTGAGTCTTTTGTTTCTGAAAAATAACCAGCATAGCCAAGACCGGTTTGGCTCAGTGGCTAGAGCGTCGGCCTGTGGACTGAAAGGTCCCAGGTTCGATTCCGGTCAAGGGCATGCACCTTGGTTGCGGGCACATCCCCAGTAGGGGGTGTGGGAGGCAGCTGATCAATGTCTCTCTTTCATCGATGTTTCTAACTCTCTCTCTACCTCCCTCTCTGTAAAAAAAAAAAAAAAAAAAAAAAAAAAAAAAAAATCAGTAAAAAAAAACCAGAACAAAAATAACCAGCGTATCATAATCAACACCCCCAAAAGGCAGTTTGGATGGGCAAACTCTGCCCCATTTCAACAGATTTCTGGGCCCCATTTCAACAGACTTTCTGATTTAGTAGATCTAGGCTGGTGCCTGGGAACGTGCCTTTGTAGCTCATTCCCTGATGACCAGAAGGCCACTTGTCTGGTGGCCACGTTCTGAGGAGCCCTGATCGAAAACAATGGCGAGGAAGGAAGAGTTTGAGGGTTTATTTCGCAAACTTGGCACGTCGGTGTTCTCAGAAAGACCACAGTCAGGATTGGCCGGGGAGGGGAATAAGAAAAGGTCGCAAACCAGGACAGTGCTAGGGGAGGAAGGGGTCAAGAAACCCCAACCCCACACTAACTCAAACAGAGAGAGGACCAGCGGGCCCCACTCCCACATGGGAGCAGTGATTGGCATGCAATAAGCCCTCTCACACGGCTAGCAGTTATTGACTATTAATAGCGAAAAGTTGTTGAATTGATCAAATACATGGGGCACTCCTTTTCCTGAGACTATCTGGTTTTTGACCATTGATTTGTTGCACACATACATGCCCCGTGGTTTCGTGCGCGGTGTGAGCTGAACTTGAAGTTGCCACTTGGCTTCGGGGCTCCGCTCTGACACCGAGAAGCCCGGAGCCTGGCAGGAAAGCAGGCAGAGGGAAGAATGCCGGGCTATTTGATTCCTCATCGGTCCGCTGGAGAGACGCCTGCCCGGCTTGTCTGGGAGGGTTGTGCGGAACAGGATCAAGTGAGAGGGATGAAAAGTGCCTTTAAACTCCCAGGAATGCCAGGAGCACAAGGGGCTTCTTTGGATGTGGCGTCTGTCCGTTGTTCCCTGTGGTGTGACTTCTTGGCTGCCTCACTTGGACTCGGTCATCGGATGGCAAGTGCACAAGACAGAGGTGCCCCTGTCCTGGCCCTGGGGAAGGAGAGCAGCTCACTCCGAGGCTCCAGGGGAACAGGCTGTTCCAGAACCGAGGTCAGTGTGCAGATGCCTTGATACTCAGCGATTAAGTTAATAGACTCGTATCAAAGGGGGGAGCAGAGGTGGTGCGGCGTGGAGGTAGCCATCAGACAGGCCCTGGCTACAAGGATCCTTTCGGAATGAGGCAGATCATTATCAGCTCTGAGGCGACTCAGAGCGCCACGCCAGCTGCACCACACCTCTCTTGTCATCGATGTGCAGCTTTGGATTGTCAGACCAAAGTACGGGACCCTATACTTAACACTACGTAATTTTACTAAATGTTCCCTTTGGGAAATTTTTTAAAAATATGGGCTCAGGACATGGACTAGATTTGATGATGGCAGTGTGGGGACAGGAGCAGGCTGAAGTGAGAGCCCGGAGGAAGGTCCCCGGATCTCCATGTCCAGGGGGCGCTGGCGCAGATATTCTTACTTGGGTGCTCTTAGGGGTTCATAGCGTCTGATACTCTGCAGAGACCCAGTTGTATTGCCTGCTGTATACCGTATTTTTCGGACCATAAGACGCACCTTTTCTTCACCAAATAGTGGGAGGAAAAGTGCCTGTGTCTTATGGTCCGAATAGAAGTAGTGCCTGCGTCTTATGGTCCGAGTTGCAGAGCGGCAGCGGGTCCCCCGGGACCTTCCGTGTCCCTGGGGACTGCATATTTGGTGAAGAAAAAGTGCGTTTTATGGTCCGAAAAATACGGTAATCCTGTTTGCCATCCACGCATCCCAGAAGGAAATGGGGTTAGGGTTTCCCTGCAGGTCCCGTGATCTTCTCTTCCTTCACATTCAATGGCCATAAACTATGACCTTACTCATCCGGACCGACATCACACTCAGCCTGCTTCTGGTCGCCTGGCGCCTCTTCCCTTCTCCGGGGACCTCTGAAGGTATGGATTGATGCATCTCGTTCTCGGTCTCCTCATCCCCCCAGGATGCAGCCTACGTAGGCTGGGAGGCTCAGGCACTCTGACCAGCTCATCCCTTTTAAGACATGCTCTTCGCCCCTTGCTGACCACGTGGCCTGCCCCAGGTTCGTTCGGCCCTTGGCGGTCTGATGGAGAAAGCCGGAGCACACGAGAGAGGAGTTAGGAGTCTGTGTCTTTGCCAACACACCGTTCTTGGTTTCAGAGTTTATGGAAATAATTTTGCAGTATCTCTCTCATACTTTTTTTTTTTGCAAGAAATGACAGAATGATGTCAAATTCTCAGGGAGCCTGGGAGGTTAATGAAAGTTGTCTTGAGCCTCCCTTGCCTCCTATGACAGCTCCCACTTCTCCCCGCGGCTGCCGCTCCTTCTGGTGCCCAGTCTCTGCGGGTTTTCTGTCTCCCCTTTGGGGACCCCGCCTGGCACACCCTGAAGCTAAAACAACAGAGGAGGTCTTTGGCAATAGGACTAGAGGCAGGGCAGAAGACAGATGTTTTCTTTATGATGTCCGGAAAACAGGTCAGCAGGGGGTTAACATTGGCAGGATGGGAAGTCTGATTGTTGACCCATCTCTCGCCCTGAGATCAGATCACAGCGAGGGTCTGCCCCTCTCCCTTACCACTGCCAGACCTCGCCGAACACCGACCTTGGACGAAGCAGCTTGATTGACAACTGGCAACTGGCCACCTGTCACCAGGAGATGTGGGCTCTGCGGTGGACGGGGACGGGTGGGACTATGGGAGGAACAACGCAATGAAGAGGACTCAGAGGCTGTGGGAAAGGAGGTAAGAGAAAAACAGGGGGGATTCCAGGACCTGAAGTCCTGGGGGTGGCCACCCGGGGCACCTGACGGTCCAGAAAAAAAGACCCTGAATTGGCTGAAGAGTCTGGAAGGCCAAGCTGAACCAGAACGAGTAATCCACTCCCTGCGTCCCGCTGGCCTGGGACGGCTGTGTAGGGAGGCCTGCTCACCCAGAGTTGGTTGGGACCCTGCATATTCTTGGCTGGCTCAGAACAGGGCTGCGCCCTTCACTCCCGTGGCCCCTCCCTGCCGCTGTGAGAGGAGCATGGAGCTCAAAGCACGCTGGGTGCATTCTTTCTTGGACAGGCTGTCAACGTGTTCTTACCGTTCTTACCTAGGTGCCAACTGATTAGCAAGGTGCTGCCTGGGAGACCTGATTGCATGCCATAATATTAAGTCCACAAATGTGTGGTACCCGCCTGCCGTGCCCATGGCACTGTGATTGGTACTGAGGCTAGAGCACCACACCGGGCAGACCTGCCTCCGGGGTCTCATTTTATTGGGGGGGGGGGGTTCAGTCAAACAGTGAACAATGGATTGCAGAGATTATAAGAGGAAGAGGCACATAAAAGAGAACCCTGGGGCCTTAGCTGGTTTGGTTCAGTGGATAGAGCGTCGGCCTGCGGACTGAAAGGTCCCAGGTTCGATTCCGGTCAAGGGCACGTGCCCGGGTTGTGGGCTTGATCCTCAGTGTGGGACTTGCTGGAGGCAGCCAATCCATGATTCTCTCTTATCATGGATGTTTCTATCTCTCTCTCCCTCTTCCTTCCTCACTAAAATCAATAAAGATATACACATTTTTTTAAATAAAAAAAGTGCCCTGGGCACTGAGCCCGGACAGGGAAATGTATGTGAGTCTGGGGGGAGGGAGGGTGGGGTGTCAGGAAGACTGCCTTCAGGAAGTAACATTCCATCTAAGCTCCAAAAGTGAGTGGGTCTGGGTAGGGTGCAGAGAGGAGAGGACAGAGAATGTTCTAGAAAGAGATGAGCAGGTATAGGACTGCCCTAAGGTAGAGGAAAACAGAAAAGCTTCCATGACAGGAGTGCCGTGAGTCAGCGAGGAGGCTGGGGAGAGGAGCCGGGTCACGCGGCCTCGAAGACCATTTCAGCTCTTGAGGATTTTGTTCCAAGAGTAACGGGAAGCTAATTAAAGGCTTTCCACGGGGGAGTGAAAGAATCAGATTTGCATTTTAAAAAATGCAAATGGACTGAGTGTGGAAAACAGACTGAAAAGGCTCAGGAGCTTGAGGTGAGTGAGACCAGCTGGGAGTCTCTGGCAGCAGTACCGACCGGCGACGGTGGCACACTGGACAGAGGAGGGGCAGCGACGGCTAAGAAGGTGACGAGAGGGGAAAGCCGTTTCGGAGGTTAAGTATCCAGATGTGGGGTTCAGTAGATATAGCGTAGGGAAGCTGTCCAAAATGGACGGAGCATGCCCTGAGCTAATGCAGGTGGGGGGAGGGAGGCAGTCGGGGAGAAAGAGGGTTGAGCTTGGGAAATGTGGTGTCTGGGGGAACTGGAACAAGACGTGTGCCCCACGTGACAATCTGAGCCTGCCAACGGACCATGGCAAATGCCACCCCCAGACAGGCCTCCAACCACAAGGCAGCTCGTGTAATTAATGGAGGCGGCAACCTGGAATTCCTGAGGGGTGCGTCTGAGGCAAAGGAGACAAGTTGCAAAATGACTTTTTAAAACTGTCTTGAAGCGAAGTCCCAGCATGTGGTTTAAACACCCACTTTGTAGAGAGTCTGTTACTTTTGTGTGTTTTTCCCCCCCGGTATTTCTTTAAAGTAAGATTCACATAAGATAAAATTCGCCGTTTTAACCATTTGAAAATGAACAATAAAGAGGTTTCCTCTATGTCCACCATGTTGGGCAGCCATCACCACTATCTAATTCCAGAACATTCCATCAGCCCTAAAAGAAGCCTTGCATCCACCAAGCAGTCACTCCCCATGTCCTCCTCCCCGTGCTTAGGTTCATGCTTCATACTTTCTTGTTGCCGCTGGAAACCAGACACTGTGAATGGCGTAAAGCGCCAACTCCGGAAGTCAGCCCTCCTCCCTCCTCAGGGTTTGCTGCTGAGGCTCGTGGTTCCCGTTTGTTTGTTTGGAACTAATTTTTAAAAGGTGCATTCTTTGTCACACGTGCCCACTGAAGTGTCTACTTTATTGACTTAATAGTCAGCTAATGATTCAACAGAAATTTCCTGAAATGCCTGGAACCCAAACCATAAAAATACTCAAGTCTTTGCAGACGAGCAGTTTATAACTCTGCATTAGCCTTCACGTACATCCCTCTTGTGCGGCCTGAAGGTCAGCAGGAGGTGAAAGCTTAGTGCCTTTCTGGTCTTTTCTGAGCAGATACTCTGCCTCAGGCATGTGGGTGGTCCTCTAGATTCCCAGAAATTTGCAGGAACTTCTCAAAACCCTTATTCCTAAAGCACCTCGCTCCCCATCCTTCCTCTCAAGCCTTTTTAAAAAATTTTATTGATTTCATAGAGGAAAAAAGATAGAAATATCAATGAGGAGAGAGAATCATTGATCGGCTGCCTCCTGCATGCCCCCTACTGGGCATCAAGCCCACAACCCACGCATGTGCCCTTGGCTGGAATTGAACATGGGACCCTTTAGTCCGCAGGCCAACGCTCTATCAACTGAGCCAAACCAGGTAGGGCCCTCCCTAGTCTTTTGTTTGTGCAATGTGTGCCTACCTGTTACCCCTTGTTCTGACACCAGTGGGCTAACCTATTTGCCTTTAAAGGTTTGTAAAAAAAATACTCTCCACCACCCCACCCCCTGGTCCAGGTAGTTGTCTGTCCACTCTGGGAGACTTCCAAGCTAAGTAGAAGCAAATTCTTTGTAACAGTTCGGAGAGCCACAAGACAGATCAAACCAAACAACCGCAATTCTTTAAAAAATATATATATTTTTATTGATTTCAGAGAGGGAGAGAAAAATAGAAACATCAATGATGAGAGAGAGAATCATTGATTGGCTGCACACTCCCCACTGGAGCCCACAAACCAGATACATGCCTTTGACCGGAATCAAACCTGGGACCCTTCAGTCCACAGGCCAACGCTCTATCCACTGAGCCACACCGGCTAGGGCACAACCACAATTCTTTGAGAGCAAGGTCTTCTGATTTCCTCTAGCACTGAGAACCCACTCCAGCAACACAGGTTCCATCTTCACGCTGCTTTTGAGTCGTGTGTGTGTGTGTGTGTGTGTGTGTGTGTGTGTGTGACAGGATAAGCTAAAATGCCACAAAGGTTTCCTACAGAGATGCAGCGTTGTTTTTTTGGTTCAGCATTCATCTGGTTGCTATAAACCTTTGACTAGTTTCCAGTTTCAATAACATAGATTTTCCAGTTTTTGCCAGTTTGCTCCTTGCTTTTGTAGAGGGGACGGTCTCTTGGAGTTACCTACTCTGCCATCTCACTGTCCTCTGAACAGTGTGTCTGTGCCTAAAAGAATTCCAGGCGCTGAGTGTTGGCTGAATCTGTGATGTTTGACGAGAAACACAGAGATGGAGAAGCTAAAGATTGTCAGTAGCTTCTTCCGGACGAGCAACGTCCATAGGGTGTGACGAGGTCAGGAGAGTGGACCCACCGAGGACAGACACCATGGTGGGGTGAAGAAGGTGAGCAGAGGAAGATCCCACTCTGACTGAATATTGCCCTTAACTTCGCCCTTACACCATCTACCTTAATAAATCCTGATGGTTAAGAACTCCATGCTGGGCACTGGTTAGGAGTCAGAAGAAAGAGCAAACTACACCTGTGCCCGTAGGAAATGCGTAATTTTGCTGTTGAGATGACACTGCTGGGGATTCATGCAGGGGAGGTGGACGTATGTTGCTGTAATATGATCAGCATTAGGATTTATGGGGACTTCTTTAGGATTTGTAAGGACTAGCCCTCTACTGTCCATAGGGGAACTACTAGCTGCATGGGGACTTTTAAAATTTAAAGTTAGATGGATTAACATGAAATAAAATGGAAAGTTTTATGTGCAGCCATGCTTTAGTGACAGTTTTTCAGTCACAACAGCCACATTTCAAGAGTTCAGTTGCTGCCACGTCTCCTGTATTGGACAGGAAAGTCTGTCTTTATAGGAAGTTCTGTTGGGCAGTGCTTGGCCAGGGTATGGAAACCCAACTCAGAGTGCAATGTATTCCTTCTGAGAAACTTCAAATCCTGGAACAAAATCAGATACCGCAGCCAGGAACCATGAAAGCCTGGATGTAGATGTATGCTCTGCTAGATCAAGACTACCCTGTTTCCCCCAAAATAAGGCAGTGTCTTATAGTAATTTTTGCTCCCAAAGACGCGCTAGGTCTTATTTTCAGGGGATGTATTATGTTTCCATGAAGTAGGTCTTATTTTCGGAGGATGTCTTATTTTCGGGGAAACACGGGTATGTCCTTACTGTGACACGTTCTCCTTGGAGGTCTTCCTCAGATTTTCCTGAGAGACAGAGGCGTCAGCCGGGAAGCCCATCTGAGAGCGAAGGCGACCAAAGGGAAAGGGCAAGGCTGGGTTTTCCAAGAGTCTGTCCCTCAGATTTGTCCTCCTCCATCTCAAATCCCCAGTGCTCCTCCCGGCCAAGCTGCCATGATGCTGTAACAAGAGCAGCCACCTGGGTACCATTAAAAGAGGGTCTTCCCTCTCCTCTTCCCAGGCTGATATCCTGCAGTGTGGTCTGCGTGGATGGGGTGAATAGCCCAGTTGCAGTATATTATTGCTTTCAGTCCACATAGAGCTCTCTGATCTGAGTCTGGCCATGCTGAGTCCTCCCTGTGTCTGTTGGCCAAGGGGGCTCTGGGTCATGTGGGAGGCCTAAACACTTCCCACTGGGTTAAATTACTCAACACGGCACTGTTTATCTTTGCACACGAGGAAGCTGGGGCCCAAGAAAGGGAATAAACCAAATATGTAAAGAAAAGAATATACTTGTGACTAAACTTCAAATCTGTGTCTGTGGTCCCTGGCAGCCAGATCTGAGAGGGAAACACAATAGACATCATTTAAAAAAAATTAAAATCACCTAATAGTTCTTCAGGTGTCTGCCCTTTTAGTGCTAACCCCTCAGTTACTACTCCATTTCATCTCCCTTCATAGCAAATGTCATTGTTTAAAAAAAATTAAAAGCTTCCTGATTATAAAACATAGAGGCTCTCCTATAACTTTTGATATTCTTTTTTTTTTTTTTTTTTAGGATAGCTGTTTCTATTGAATGATTTTTCTTTTGTGTTTTTTTTTAATTTTTTTTTAAATTAAGGTATTATCTGTGTACATAGCTTATCATTGCCCCCCCCCCCATAGATGCCCTCCCTCCCCAGAGTTTTGTGTCCATTGGTTGTTCTTACATGCAAGCATACCAGTCCTTCGGTTGATCTCTTATCTCCCCCAGATCT
This sequence comes from Vespertilio murinus, assembly GCA_963924515.1. Taxonomy (NCBI): domain Eukaryota; kingdom Metazoa; phylum Chordata; class Mammalia; order Chiroptera; family Vespertilionidae; genus Vespertilio; species Vespertilio murinus. The sequence continues at coordinate 5,350,290 of OZ004709.1, forward strand.
CCCTCCCCTCCCCTCCAACTTTTGATATTCTTATGATTTTCTTTCCTTCTTTTCAGTTTGTATATAAATAATGTATTACATGTAAAATTTTAAAAATATTTTTATTGATTTCAGAGAGAAAGGGAAAAGTGGGGAGAGAGAAAGAGAGAGAGAGAGAGAGAGAGAGAGAGAAACATCAAGGATGAGAGAGAACCATTGATTGGCTGCCGCATGCATTGGATTAAGCACGCAACCTGGGCATGAGCCCTTGACGAGAATCAAACCTGGGACCCTTCAGGACAGTCCACACTCTATCCACTGAGCAAAACCAGCTAGGGCTCACATAACAAAATTATATATAATATATAAATATATATAATAATATAAATCATATTTTTATAGCATTTTATTTTTTACTTGGTTCATTATGAATATTATTCCATACCATGAACAAATTCTTTCAAAATATGTTTATTGGCTGGAACAATATCCCATCACGAAGACATACCATAACGTATGTAATAATTTCCCTGTTGTTTGGTGCTTACATTGTTGGCAACATTTCTCTGTTGGAGATAAAGTTGCAGTTATCACCCTGTGCTTAAATCTTTGTCAGTATCTCTAATTACTATTTCCTTTGGGTAGATCTCCAGAAGTGAAAAATCTAGGTCAACGCTGAGCAATATTTGAAAGCTTTTGATTCACACACAGGCAAAACTTCTCAGAAGAACTGTCTATATTCATGCTTCTATTTCTTCCACTGAAGTGGTTTTAATCGGAAATGATCAGTAGGCTACTACTGTGGTCTATCTTGGTGCAGACTTCCCTCAGTTCTGACCATTCTATGGGTATGAACTACTCATCAAAGCTTAGGTCACTTTAAAAAGTATTAGCCCTGATGAGGAGAAAAACTCAAGGTAAGCTCTGATATTAGGAGAAGAATTCAAATACATGTTCGTAACAGTGGTTGTTTGTATGCGGGGATAGTCTCTCATGTCAGGAGATGATTAAAAATGACTTGGAGAAATTAAATGAGGTAAGGCAGAAGAGTCAAATCTTATTAAGTTCAAATTTCTACACAGCAAGAGATGGGAGGGAGTGGAATAGTGAAACTCAAACTTTTTTTTTTTATCATGACCCGTTATTAAGAAATTATTCAATGGTGTAATCTATGGTGCATGCGTACACACAAATGTGCATATACACTGAGTGGCCAGATTATTATGATTTCTGAACACATAATAATCTGCCCCCCCCCCTCTCCATATCTATCTATCTATCTATCTATCTATCTATCTATCTATCTATCTATCTCTAGGCCCGGTGCATGAATTCGTGCATGGGTGGGTTTGGCCAGCCTGGCAGGGGGAGGGGACATGGGCAGTTGGCCGGCCTGCCTGCTGGTCAAACTCCTGGTCAAGGGGACAATTTGCATATTATCTTTTTATTATATAGGATATACACTGAGTGGCCAGATTATTATGCATTCAGAGATCATAATAATCTGGCCACTCCGTGTATATATGTAATAAAAAGTCATCCAGTAATACTCTTATCACATACAACTAACTTTGATATTTTTTGTTTTATTCTATTCAAGTGTTTCAAAAATGCTTACAAGTTCTGCTAAATTGATTTCACAGCCAGTGATGGGTTATGAGCTATAGTTTGAAAAACACACGGCTGGGTGAGATGAGGACAGAGCTGGGAGCATGTAGTTAGGGTTTCAGTTAGGTCTTATTACAGGTTGAAAGAGGAGAATGCTGGGATGGTCCAAACCAGCCAAGAAACTTCTGGGAACTTAGCAGGCTGAGAGGTTGGCTTTGTTTGTGGGAATGAAGCGAGAGTCAGGATCTGCCCAAACCGCTCCGGATACCTAATATGCACCCAGACTGACTTGCCCTGAAAGTGTTGCAGGAGTGACCCCGGCTGGGTAGCTCATTGGTTAGAGCGTCGTCCCCATACGCCAAGGTTGCGGGTTCAATCTCCAGCCAGGGCACATACGAGAAGCAACCAACGAATGCATAAATAAGTGGAACGTCAAAGTGATGTTTCTCTTGCTCTCTCTTTCTAAGAAAACCAATTTAAAAAATTAAAAAAGAGAAAGTGCTACAGAATTGTAACAAAACCTCCAAGACAGAAAGCATTTAAAGGGTCATAGGGAGAGGGGGTATTGGTGGACAGTGTCACCGAATGATGCTAGGGACAAGGGATTGTGGGAAATGCTGCCTTGCTGCATGGTCACCATGTGTGCGGACCTTTCAGATAAAGTAATTTACCTGGTAGGCGCTCAACTCTTCCCTGTTGAAAATGCCGAAAGGGCTTCCCACGACACTTGGAATTAACGCTGAAGTTCTTGCCATGGGCCACAAAGTCCCCTCTCTCTGGCTGATCGCTCTTCCGCCCATCCTGCCCTCCATCCTGTGACGTTTTCAAAGGCTCCCACCTTTCCCTTGGCATCTTCTTACACTGTTCACGCCGCTCTCAGCTATTCCACATACAACTTAATTTATGTTTCCCTGTGAAGCCTTTCTCAACCCCTCACCCTCCCTAAATGAGATTAGGTCTGCTAGTGAGACCCTTCATACAAGAAAGTCAATGATTTCTGTCAGCATGTGCAGCCATGGTTTAATGACAGGGATATGTTCTGAGAAGTGAATCGCTAGGTGACTCTGCTGTGTGACCATCACAGAGTACACGTTCACAATCCCGGGTGGAATAGCCTGCCACACTACTTGGCTATCTGGTATGGCAGCCTATTGCTCCTGTACAGCATGTGACTGTACAAAACAACTAAACCAGTGGTCGGCAAACTCATTAGTCAACAGAGCCAAATATCAACAGTACAACGATTGAAATTTCTTTGGAGAGCCATTTTTTAAAAAAACTTAAACCTCTTCTAACACCACTTCTTCAAAATAGATTCGCCCAGGCCGTGGGCGTTTTGTGGAAGAGCCACACTCAAGGGGCCAAAGAGCCGCAGTTTGCCGACCATGGTACTAAATTAAGTGCAAGAGAAACTGATGCCATCCAGCGACACAGTAACTATGAGATATTGAGGCTGCTGCTGTAAAACACACACACACACACACACACACACACACACACACACACACACTGTTTTACAGCAAACTTGTTTTTTGTAAGAGTGCACTCTGAAACAATGATAAGAGGTATAGTACAGTAAGTACATAAATACATAGTATGGTTATTTATTATCATGACCAAGTATTATGTGCCATGCATACATTTATGTGCCATACTGTTATATGACTGGCAGCACAGTAGGCTTGCTCATATCAGCATCACCACAAACATGTATTGCTTTATGACCTTATGATGGTTATGACATCACTAAGTGATAGGAATTAAAAAAAATTTTTTTTAAATTGATTTCAGAGAGGAAGGGAGAGGGAGAAAAAGAGGGAAACATCAAGGATGAGAGAGAATCGTGGATTGGCTGCCTTCTACTTGCCCCTACTGGGGATCGAGCCTGTGAGCTGGGCATGTGCCTTGACTGGGAATTGAAGCTTGACCTCCAGGTTCATAGGTTAATGCTCAACCACTAGCCCACGCCAGCCAGGCTAATTTTAGTACTTTTTTTAAAATGAAAAAACCCCAAAACCTTAGAGTCCTAACATTTTCAGTTATACAATGATAGCATCTTTAAGGACGTTTTTGTATCTCCGTTTTGAAGATTTGTCTCTCCTATTTCATTTTCGTGTCTTATTGCTTTATTTTAGCCTCTAAAAATGTCAATAATAGTGATGATAGCAAGCATCTCTTTCTTGTTTCTGAATTTGGTAGAAAATGCTTTACTACATTTCCATTTTGTGCGCTGCTTGCTGTGCTGTTTTAAGTAGCTAGCATTTTTTGTTCTCTGGGGAGCCAGTAGGGTTGAATAAAAACCAGAAGTGTCCTGGGAGCCAAGTACAAACAATATTTCAAGAAGACAAGAGTGATTAACTGTGTCTCTTAGGTAGGTCAAGTTAAATAAAGCCTGAGAGCCGATCATTAGATTTAAGGACGTGGTGGCCACTGATGACCTTAACGAGAGCAGTTTCCTTGGAGAGAAGACTAGAATGGAAAACGGGTTAAAGAGAGAATGGAAGGGAGGAATTGGAGACCATGAGAAGAGGAGCATTTTGTTTTGCAGGTTTGTAGTAGAGAGGAGAAGAGAGTTGGGAGAGAAACTGAAGAGGAATGGATTCAAAAGTTTCTGTTTTTGTATTTTGTTTTGTTTTTTTAAGATGAAAGACATTAAACCATATTTGAAAGTTGCTGTTTATGACCCAGTAATAAAGGGAACGTGATGAGCAAAGAGAAAGGAGAGCAGTTAGAGAGTGAGGTCCTTGAGGAAGTGATGGGGCCTCAGACCTTGCACTCAGGTGCAGGGTGGCTTCCAACAGGACAGGGCCAGTGCGTCTCCCATGAGAGGGGGAAAGGCAGGGTATGCTCAATGGGGCAGACGTTGGTCATTGTCAATTATTGCCCCCTTTTCTCAGTGTAGTTAAACATTTCCTAGGCGAGTCCAGTGAATGTGTAGGTTTAGAGCCACAGGCCCATGGTTAAAACCAAGAAACCCAGAGAGCCTATTGCTGCCTTCCACATCTACGCCTATGTCTTAGATCTCATCTCCCTACTAGTGAGAAAAGGCATTCCCAGAGCCACCTGGGGTGAAAGTGGAAGGGAATTACCTCTAATTTCTAGACCTTAGGTGCCAGGCTGAGGATAGCCCCAGACCTGTCCCATCTTCCTAGACAGACAGACTGCACATATGAGAAGAGAGAGAAGAGAAAGCAAGGGGTGGTGGTGAGAGAATTAGATAGATAGATGATAGATAGATAGACAGACAGACAGACAATAAGGGGTTAGGGAGGGGGTGGAGAGGAAGAGAGAGAGAAAGAGAGAGAGAGAGAGAGAGACAGAGAGAGACCTCTCCCCAAACAGAACAGCCTAAGAGAGGGAGGAGGACATGTGTCCCCGCACAGGGTTATTTACATGTCCCCGCTGTGGTGACTTCATCTTCTAGAAGCCAGTTGGTTCCTTCAATATGACAGTCCTTACCCCTGGGAGAGAGGCCACATGCAGAGTCATTGCCCCTGGTGTCAAGTCCCCTTGGAGTAGAAGAGGTGGGGTGGGGAAAACCAATGAATCTAAATTGCCTTCACTCTTCTACCTAGGTCCAAGTCAAAAACGGGTGTCATAAAAGGTGAGTTTGGCCAGCACAGTTGTCTTAGTCTGCTCAGGCTGCTACTGTAGGCTGAGTGGCTTAAGCAAACATTTATTCCTCATAGTTCTGGAAGCTAGGAAGCCCAAGATCAAGGTGCTGGTAGATTTGATGTGTGTTGAAAGCCGGCTTCCTGGTTCTTAGACCACTGTCTTCAACGGTGCACTGTCATAAGGTGCTAATTCTTTTCCTGAGGGTGCCACCCTAATGATCCTGATCCTACCCCAAAGGTCATCCAAGTACCATCACATAGGGAATTAGGTTTCAACATGATTTTTTGGGGAGACACAAATATGTCCATTTTTTTTTCTTTAGAGAGAGGAAGTGAGAGGAATAGAGATAGAAACATCTATGAGAGAGAAACCTCATGGATTGGCTGCCTCCTGCATGGCCCCTACTTGGGATGGAGCCCACACAACCTGGGCCTGTGCCCTGACTGGGAATCAACCGGTGACCTCCTGGTTCATGGGTGGATGCTCAACCATTGAGTCACACCGGCCGGGCTCAACAACATATTAAAAAATTATATATAGCCAAAGCCGTTTTGGCTCAGTGGATAGAGCATCAGTCTGCGGACTGAAAGGTCCCAGGTTCAATTCTTGTCAAGGGCATGTACCTTGGTTGCGGGCACATCCCTGATTGGGGATGTGCAGGAGGCAGCTGGTCGATGTTTCTCTCTCTTCAATGTTTCTAGCTCTCTATCCCTATCCTTTCCTCTCTGTAAAATATCAATAAATATATTAAAAAATTATATATAAACCCGAAGCAAGGCAGGCATGCTATTTCCCTGCTCAGTGCAGCAACACCCTATCCTGGGTCCTCCACAGTCACCACAGATGTTGGCACAGCTGGCCTCGCCACCAACGTGCAGGTTGTGGCAGGGGGGAAATGCTGGTATACTTCCCCCTACCCCCACTCCAACCCCCAGAAAAACAGAAGTCCTAACGTGACTTAGTGACCTTCCCGCCTCTGGGCTCTGTGTGGTTTTTTTCCTGCTGACCGACCCTTACCTAGGCCAGCTGTTTCTGTGGGAATCTTCCCTTGGGATTAAAAAAAAAAGAAACAACCTATTTGTTTCCTGATAAGAACATCCACAGGAGACCATCCCCACAGGACGCACACGTGGTGAAGGGTGCCTGCTGGTTGGCCGGGCATTGTGCTGTGACGGTCGCCGATGTTAAACTGCACGTTTCACACCCTTGTCCCATGGTTGAGAGGGTGGCCATTCACCATGCACGGCCCGATCACTCCTGCTCACCTCACGGCAAAAGTGACATCTTCCCAGTTGCCAAGTGGAAGAGAGAGATGATCGCAGGTGGAGAGTGCATTGCTCTCAAGTGCAGCATCACATCCCTAGACGCTGATATAAAACACGGGGGAGGGAGACCGAGGCCCCCTGATGTCCTCTCCTCGGTCCGCGCCTCCAGGCCCTCACCCAGTGGCTTCATGTGGCGGGACGTCTGACTCCCTGGCTGGCTTTGTGCGTGGGTAACTCGGGCACCCTCGGGGCTCTCCCTTCCCAGAAAGGATGCCATAAAAATAAATACATCAACACAGAACATCTCATGCTTACGCACACCTCGGAACAGAGAGTACTTATGTACAGCGAAGGGGAACATTAAGGAAGGGAACGTTGGAAGGGAACGTTACAATGTCCTCTTCGGGGAAGACGCCTGGGAACGCCTTGGCCATGGAGGGGCACACACACTTTTTACCCGCTCCCTCCTTGCACCCCCTGTTCTTCTGGGGGCTCAGAGGCTGTCTCTCACCTAGCACTTCATCTTTAACCCACTGCCCACACAGCATGTTTCATAACCGCCCGCCTTCGGAATCCTCACAGCTAACCTTTGCTGCCCTGAGATGGCCACCGTTGTCCTGCCCACTTGATGCATGTGATGCCATGTTGATGTGTTGGCCCAGGCTGTAATCGGCACGGTAATGGGATTCACGGGTTAATTTTCCCCAGCAGTCACTGAGCACTGTGATGATGCATCTACTGGAGGAGGTGGTGCTGGCGGGGGAGGAAGCAGAGAAAGCCACATCACACCCAGCAGGTCCGAGGAAGGTCAAAGTGAGGCTCTCTGAGATGCTCTGGGAGTTGGGAGAAAGTAGGGCTCAGGGCAGCTCACCCTCTGATGAGCTCATTACACCATATTTAGGTCATCCTTTCCCCCTCCGCCTAGAAAAGAGGCTCCTCCACCCTTCCGCGGGGTGCACGCTCCTAATGGGTGCGGACCCCTTTGGGTTTGGGAAGGCACCACCCCAATGCCAGGTGCTGGCAGGGCCGGGGCTTCTGCTTCCCTGTCCTCGGCTTCCGAGGTGTTGGTTCCGTTCTGTGCGCTTTACCCCGCCGTGCAAACGGGCAGCCGCAGCCCGGGCTGGTGCTCTCTGCACCCCCTGCACCCTGCGCCCGGTTCCCGCCTCGGGCCCCCCAGGTCCACCCCTGTTCTCCCCCCCAGCCCCCCCGCCCCCCCCAGTCTCTCCCCCCGCCCCCCGCCGGGCACGGGCTGGGTCCCCACCGCGGCACCCGGTCCCGCAGCTCCCGGTCCTGCCGGTCCTCCCGCCCGCAGACCGGGGAGCGCGGGAGGGAGGCGGGTTTCTCCGCGGCCCGGACCCGCTCCCCGCCCCCTCTGGGCCGAGCGGAGGGGCTTCCTTCCCGGGCCCGGGGCGGAGGAGGCAGCGGGGCCTCCGGGCTGAGCTGGTGGAAGGCAGGCAGGGCCGCCGGGACTGGGCGCCGCCGCGCAGGTGAGGCTGCGAGGGGCCGGGGCCGGGGCCGGGGCCGGGAAGGCCGTCCGCCCCGCGCAGCGCCGCCCGGACCCCAGCACAGCAGCCCCGAGGCTGTGGGGAGGCGGGCGGAGCGCGGGAAAGCGGCTGCCCCGGGCATCCCTCGCCTGGGCACCCCTATCCCCGGGCACCCCTGGCCCCGGGCGCCCCTCGCAGCCTCCGCAGCAGGTGGGGCCCGGCGCAGGGGCGGGGCGGGCTCTGGGCGGAGCTGGGCGGGCGATCTCGGCGGGGAGGCGCGGGCGGCGAGGGTGGGAGCCGGAGCCGCGGAGCCGGAGCGGGAGCGGTTGGTCCGGTGTCCGGGGCCGGGACGCAGACAAAGGCGCCGCGGGTAAGTGCTCCCCGTCTCCCCCCCGCGCCGCCCCGAGTCCTGCGCCCCGGGAGGCCGGGCCGGGCCGGGCGACCAGACCTGCGGCTCCCGCACCCCCGTCCCCGCAGACACGCCGCCCGGGCAGAACCGGGACGCGGAGCGCCGCGGTCCCAGCGGTGCCTGTCCCCGGGGCCCGCCGCCCGCCGCCCGCCACCCGCCCTCGGTGACCCCTCGCTCCGGTGCTGCCCCGGGTCGGCGGGTCGGTTCGGTTCGGTTGGGATGGGAAGGTGGCCGCTGGGCTCCGGGGCGACGGCTTGGTGGGGGAGAAGGCAGGAAGGAGATGCCTCCGGGGGACCCCGCCCTGGGGGCAGCTCCGCGCGTGTTGGGGTGCGTTTTGGAGGGGGGTGTTTTGGGGTGTGTGTTGGGGTGTGTGTTGGGGTGTGTGTTGGGGTGCGTGTTGGGGTGTGTTTTGGGGTGTGTGTTGGGGTGTGTGTTGGGGTGTGTTTTGGGGTGTGTGTTGGGGTGTGTGTTGGGGTGTGTTTTGGGGTGTGTGTTGGGGTGTGTGTTGGGGTGTGTTTTGGGGTGTGTGTTTTGGGGCCGCCGAGGGGCAGTTCGCCCGGCGAGCTCGGGTTTGGGTCTGGGTTTGGGGTCTGCCCCGCCCCCTCCAGCCCCCTCCCCGTCCCGTGAGGGGGTCAACGCGGCGCCGCCCAACCCCATCGGAGGGGCCCCCAGCTCCGCCCTGGGGACCCGGGCGGGGGGGAGCCGGCCGCTGTCCCGGGCCGGGCCGATCGGAGCCCGGGCCGCGGGGGGACGGGGGCTGACACTGGCCTCCGCCCCTCGCTCTCCTGCGGGAAGCCCGGGCAGCCGCGGGCTCCGGCTTTGTGGTGCCCGCCCCTCTGCCCCTCTCCGGACCGGAGCCGTGAGGCTGGGGCGGTGGCGGCTCCCTCCGGGGTGCGGGCTGCGGGAGCGGATCCCGGGGGAGATCGATCGGGGCTGGGACGGGGGCGCGTGGTCCGCGGGGAGCCGGGTCCGCCCGGCCTCGCGCCCCCCGGGTCTCCAGGCGCCGGCCCAGGAGATCCTCCCCGCCGCGCCCTCCCCGGGGTCCCCGGCCCGCTCCGGGGAGCCGGGTCTGCTGCGCGCTGATCCCCAGGCCTGTGCCCAGGGCCCACTGTGTGCGGGGCGGCAGCCCGCGGGCATCATCCCCTAAAACAGACCGATGGTGCACCTACCGTGTGCCAGTAGATGTGCCACAAACAGCTGGATTTCAAAGGCGTTTGGAGTCCTTACTCTGCGCTGGAGAGCTTTCCTAGATGTTTCCCAGCACCTACCGGTGCAGGCTTTTGTTTGTTTTGTTTTCCGAAGGGTTGCCCAGTGCACTTTGGGGGGGGGGGGGAGCATATGGAGACCAGGGTGAGAGAATATGTTTCTGGCCCCGAGGGTCTTCACATCTTTTCAGTGATTGCGTTTTAACTTCTTGGGCTGCTTAGGCGGCGTGTGCAGGAAGAGCTTCTACTGCACAGGTGGAGTGTCAGAGGGAGCTGGGCAGAGGCGCGAGAGGCCTGCTCTTTCCGATTCAGTTTCCTCCCATTGAAGAAAAAAGAAGGCAGGTCCTTTGTGCAACGCACTGGGCTCACATCGCAGGGAATCGGGGTTAACGGGGCAAAGCCCTGCCACTCAGAGGGACGGAGCAAAAGCATTTTGAAGATCTCATTGTTGAAATGACTGGGGACCTGGAGGCAAAATGGAGTGGTCCGGGGGTTCTTCCTGCTGAGACGTTTGGTGACTCTATTTCTCTAATAATCACGTGATGCTGAAACATAATGGAATGTCCAGACTGGCAAGAGAAAGGCAGGTCCTTAGCCTATTGGCAAATACTTGAGCACTTACAATGTTACTAGAGGCCCGATGCACGAAATTCATGCATGGGAGGTGGGGGGGATCCCTCAGCCCAGCCTGCACCCTCTTGCAGTCCGGGACCCCTTGCTCCTTGCTGCCCACCTGCAGCAGAGACCAAGAAAGGCCATGGGCCTGACTTCTGGCTGAATGGTGCTCCCCTTGTGGGAGCGCACCGACCACCAGGGGGCAGCTCCTGTATTGAGGGTCTGCCCCCTGGTGGTCAGTGGGATGGGTTGCTCTGCTGGTTGTTTCGTTGGTCATCCGCCAGTCCTGCTTTTCGGAAGATTTGCATATTAGGGTTTTATTATATAGGACATATACATTGTTATCAGGGGCATATAGTCTAATAATGTTTCCCAAAGTGTGGTACGCGTACCTCCAGGGGGATGGGAAGAGTTTGGTGGGGGCACGCGCTGCACCTGAGTTTGGTGGGGATATGCACTGCACCGTGCTTAGCTGCGCCTAATTCTACGTTCTCATGAGTCAAGTCAGGACAGTCTTGTGAGGCGTGAGATGGTCCGGTGTGCAAATAAAAGTTATTTAAAATATAGCTTTTATTTATATTTTATTATGAATAATTTTATTTTTCATTTATTATTATTTTGTGTATGTACCAAAAAAGAATAAATATATTTTGATTGTTATTAAAATACATCCATTTTTTTTTGACGAGGAGTACTCAGTGTTATGAAAATTATAGAGGGTTACACAGTTTGGGAAATACTGGTCTAAGACATGGTCTATGTCCTAAACTTTAGGACCTAAAGGATCTAACAGACTTTTTGAGATAAACACATAAAATGACTGCACAGCTTACATGAGAAATCAGGGGCAGCAGAGCCAGTGTGGCTCAGTAGTTGAGTGTTGACCTATGATCCAGGAGGTCATGGTTCAATTCCCCATCTGGGCACATGCCTGGGTTGCCCAGTAGGGGGCGTGCAGAAGGCAGCTGATCAATAATTCTCTCTCATTAATGTTTCTATCTCTCTCTCTCCCTCCCTTTCCCTTCCTCTCTGAAATCAATAAAAATTATTATTTTAAAAAAATCAGGGGCAAATTCCTATTAGAATTTAATGTCAGAAAACACAATCCTGTCCTTATGGAATTGTGGCTTTCCTTTTATCAGAGATTGAGAACATTCTATATGTCTAGTGTGTTTATCTTTTTACTTTGGCCTCCAACAGTTCCTGGTAAATGCTTTATTCTAGCTTCTTGGTACAATGCTCCTTCCAAAATTATGTCTGATCTCCCATTTAAATTCCTTTAAAACTATATATCACTTTTTGTTATGAACTTGAAAACCGCCCCCCCCCCCGCCCCCGTCCCCACATCTTTTCTGGCAGTTGGCCCATTGTGAAAGGGACATGGGAAATAAGGCTGACGCTAGAGGAATGGCTCGGAGGCCCCTTACTTATCAGAAGAGGGAGAAAAAATTAACAGAGGCCAAAACCAGGCATGTGCAGAGACAACACGAACTAGTCTCGCAAGGTGGAACAGGATTCGGCTTACCTCCCACTGAGGGATGGTATGAGCGGAGGTGGAGGGGCAAACAGACCATCTGTAGAGCTTGTCACCTGGGACAGTTGCCCTTCATGCGACAAAGAGGCCCTGCCTGGGCGTTTTACTGTGTCCGTGACTGTGTCCGTGGCTTTTGTAGGTGTCAGGTGGGGGCTTCACCCCGCAATTCGGGGTTCACTGTGATCCCCACAGCTGGCAGGGACCCTCATCTCCTGTCCCAGGTGCTGTGGAAGAACTGTGTCCCCACCGTTCTCTCGAGCATCCTCGGGCTGTTTGTGTGCTCACCTGAGCGGAACTCGATTTTCACTTCCTTGAAGGACAAAAATGTGACTGTTCCCACCCCGCCCCTCAGTCTTTCCTTCTCTGCAGGGTCAGGCGTAGTCTGCGGAATAGGTGACATTTGTTTGAGGCTCATTTCTTCACCCTTTCCCTGTCTCACTGGGGCCTGCCCTCTCTTCCTCTCACCACTGCGGCTGTTCAGAGCCGGTCACTGTATGAAAACTCAGGGGGAAAAACAGTCTGTTATCGGTCACTTCCCCTTGAATGTGAGTGTAGGTCACTGTTGTCTTTTCCGGGGGGTGGGGGGAGGAGGACTGGGGTGAGGGGTGAGGGGTGTCTTTGCACTTTAGGCCTCATTATGGAAAGAAAGGCTTCGTTCACCCGGAGAGGACTTTAAGCATGGGAAAGCGGGTGTCGGAGGCCATCGGAGGCAGAGCGCCTCTCCTGGCGCTCCTGGAATTATGCTGCTGCCTCCTCGTGTAGCCGCTCTTGGCAAGGTCCTTGCAGTTCCATGACCCATAAAAGTGCGGAGCTGGCATTGCTCTTGAACGTGATGGGGGCTGATGTGAGATAGCAGCTCTGCATGAGCTACTTGTTAACTTGGGCTTCTGCTCTCGAATCGTTTTCCGGCCGGAACCCTAGCAGCTTCACCTCCGAGTGCCTGTTATTCCAAGGCCGGGGCTCTCAGCCTGGGCTCTGTTGGTGCTGCGGGCTGGACCATGCTTTATCACAGAGGTCTGTCCTGTGCATTGTAGAATGTTCTGCAGCATCCCCAACCTCTGCCAAATAGGGGCCAGGAGCACCCCCATATCCCCTCCCTGAGTTGTGTCAGCCCAAACTGTGTCCAGTTATTGCCAAACACCCCCTGGAAATCACAATCACTGCTGATGGGGAAACACTGTTCTCAGGGGTGTTGCTATGCTTTATGCCATAGAACTATTCCCCGATTTCTGGGAGAGGTCTTATTTACCGTAACTTGGTTCTTTTTTTTAATTAAAGCTGACTTAGCAAATGTGTAGTTAATATTGTGGAACTTTCCATATGAATAATTTCCCAAATGAGAATAAACATCTTTTTTTTTTTTTAGGTCACATGTTCTAATCTAGTCATCATATGAAGTCAATCTATGGAGGCAAAAAAACACCCCCAACACTCAAATTCTTTCCTTAGCATGTGGCAGAGTTATATTCCAGAGGTGCCCACAGGGTCACCTCAGTCCACTGCACGTCACTTGAGGGACACTCTTTAAGGAAAAGGCAAAATGACCAGGTGAACAGGTTACTGGGGCTCCTCCCGGGCCCGGGAGAGTCCTGTGCCAGAGGGGGGCTCTGAGCTGTTGGGTTTTCTTGGCATCAAGTAAAGCTGCCCCTCGAAAAGGACTCGAGGAGGGCTAGGGCAGGTGCGGCTGCAGGAATAGTCAAGTAGGAAGAAGAAAGTAGGGATGTCCTTCTAGCAAGAGCTAAGAGAAGCTTCTCAAAGACTTGACTTAATTTGAGAAGATGGATTGAAATAGAATGGTTTTTTCATACTTTAAAAAACATATATTTTTTATTGTTTTTTTTTACAGAGAGGAAGAGAGAGGGATAGAGAGTTAGAAACATCGATGAGAGAGAAACATGAATCAGCTGCTTCCTGTACACCTCTCACTGGGGATGTGCCCGCAACCAAGGTACATGCCCTTGACCGGAATTGAACCTGGGACCCTTCAGTCTGCAAGCCCATGCTCTATCCACTGAGCCAAAAATGGTTTTGGCAAAATAGAATTGTTAAATATGGGGTAGCCTGTACTTCTGTGAGTATCTGCCCACAAAAGTAGGAATTTCCGAATCTTCAGCATCTCCAGGTCTGTGTCGGCATCAGCAGCCTCTTGTGGGATGGAGTGAGGAGCAGGGTCAGTTCAGGCTCCCCGAGGCCATCGTGAATTCCCCTCGTGGACAGAAGTAACTGAATGCCTGCCGCAGTCGAGGGTGAGCTTGTGCCCCAGTTACCGCTTCAGAAAGTGAATGGAACCCTTTAATCAGGTCACTATAATGGTATTTGAAAAGTTCCCAATAAGATTTCATTGATTCAAATGTCTATTTTGGAAGCCCCAAGCCGAGGTGAGATTTTTCTTTGCATCAAAATAGGCCAGATAGGAATTACCTTTGGGGGTGAGAGTAAAAATGGACAAGTAATTCCAGTTCTTAAATGTTTAAAATAATAAAACTTAAAACACACACACACACACACACACACACACACACACACACACACACATTTATCAGACTTTTAATTCATTCACAGTTTTCCCCCTTAATCTAAACTGTCCTGTCTTCAACGGAGAGAACGTCTATGATTATTGTTTTAGTTTCTAAATGTGCCTGGCTGGCTGTGCCTGAGACTGATCTGTCACTATGGCAATGTGTAGATTGAACAAAATGAAAAGACTCTCTATAAGAAGATGTACTGTAGGCAGGGTTTTGGTTTTTTTTAAAGCTAGTTTTTTTTTTTGTGTGTATATGCATTTTTATTGATTTCAGAGGGGAAGGGAGGAGAGAGAGATAGAAACATCAATGATGAGGGAGAATCATTGATTGGCTGCCTCCTGCCCTCCCCCCACGGGGTATCAAACCTGCAACCCAGACATGTGTCCTGACTGGGAATTGAAATGTGACCTCCTGGTTCATAGGTCCACACTCAACCACTGAGCCATGCTGGCTGGGCTCTATTTAAGTGTTTTTCTTTTTTTAAAAATGATTTGCTTGTAGAAAATCCATAAAAAACCAACAACAATAAACCTCTGCTCTCATGGATATTTTACGAAGAATTCCAGAATTCCAACATTTTGAGTACTCAGTTTCAGGGTGACCTTTCTTTGTTCGTAGTAGTGGAGCTGCCGTTCAGTTCTGGACAAGTTGGATGGATAGGGAACAGTGGCCCTTGGTATCGGCCAACATGCAGGGAGCACTCACTCAGTGCTTCACAGCTTGGGAAGTGGGTGCTGTTTGACTGTTTCTATTTACACATGAGGACAGCGATGCACAGACAGGCAAAATCGCCAGAGTCACATAGACTTTTAGAAGGGTTCCGGCCACCAGTTCCAATGTCATTCTTGGAAGCCAGCTGGATATCCTATGATTCCGCTCAGTTCTGGTTCTGGTTATCCAGAGAGAGCATTCGTTTCCATGGGTGAGGGGCTCAGTCCCACAAGGCGGAAGGCCCTCTGCTTCAGATCCCAATCCCAAGCCCATGTTGTCATCGAACCCAGGAAGCCAATTTATTCACCAGAGCACTGGTTTATTACAAAGGATACTAAATGGTACACACCAACAGCCAGATGACGAGACAGTCCTTAACAAAGGAGCTTCTGTCCTTGTAGAGTTTGGGGCCTGGCATGTGAAAGGGTCTGGTTCCCCAACCTAGAAGCTCTTTGACCCCCCTCCACCCCCCTTTTTTGGATGTTTAGGCAGGCTTCATTACATAGGCATGATTAATTAACTCATTGGCTATTGGTGGTGATTGAGTTTAACCTCCAGCCCCTCTTCCTTCCTTGGAAGTCAGAAGGTGGGACTGAAAGTTCCATTCCTTTGTTCATATTTGCTTATTGATTTGAGAGAGAGAAGAAGTGGGAAGGGAGGGAAGGAGAGAAGGAAGGAGGAGGAGGAGAAAGAGGAGAGAGAGAGAAAAAAACAAAACAAAAAACAGAAACATCATTTCAAAAGAGAACATTGATTGGTTGTTGTACCTGCCCCAACCGGGGATTGAACCCACAACATAGATATACCCTGACCGGGAATCAAACCTACAACATTTCAGTATACTGGACAGTGCTGTAACCAACTGAGCCACACCAGCCAGGGCTGTCTAGCTTATTTTAACTTTATTAACATCGCACACATAGAAACGACTATACAACTTTGTACACCTGTGGCTGGAAACAGAAATCCTCCAGGTAGGTTTCAATAACTGTTCTTAAAGGCAAGGACCCGTCTCTCCACTGCCAGGTAGTTCTACACTGTGGCTTTTCCCTTTGGAAGAAATGAAAAATGGATAAACTACTTACTTTTGAGGAAGCAACTTCTTTATTCTCCCAGAACATGTGATTATTTTTGGGGGCAGAATTACTAGAAAACCCACCAGCCACAAGAACTTAGGGACCATGATGTCTGAAAACTCTTCAGCCTGAAACAAAGTAAATTAATTTCTCCAGCATGATTCACTTTGTGTGCCAGCGAAAATCCTTTTTTAGGAACTTTGGCTCTTATGCTGATTTTTTTTTCGAAAGAATTAATTGCTTTAAGATCAAGGACATTTTTATATTCCTACTGGCAAATTTTCCATTTATTTGAACTTGAAGATTTTTTTTCAGCCTTTTGGGGACCATTTTGTCTGCTAATAAGATATATTATGCTGTGATTTCGGTAAAAGGTGAGAGCGACAGAGAGTTCAGACAAAGTTAACTGAGCAAATCCCTTTCCTTGTCATAGAAACCAGCGCATTGCCTTCAAGACGTGGAGGCAAGGATTTTATTTATTTTTTATTTTTTATCAGCTCTGCAAAACATTTTAGAGGACAGCTCATTCAATAGAAAAAAAAAAACGGGGGGCGGGGGAGGGAGGACAGAAAAGTTCAGAAATCTAGTAGGATATTTGTAAGAGGAGAATGAAGGAGATAATTGCCATAAGGCACTTGGGAAGAGGAGGTGAGAAATAAACTACAATGGAGGAACGACAGGGAACTGCTTTCAGCTTTCCAGATTGGCAGGGGGAAAATGAAAACGTTTTGACCAATTATTATAGGGTTCCACTATCCACTTTATGAGACCCAAAGAGGGCTTTAACAACCATTCCTATAATAAGAGCATTATTATAGGAAAGCCAGTGAAATCTGGGCCACCCACGTGACAGAAAGCCCGGTAGGGCATTCAGAGTAAGGAGAGAGAGAATCACTTTACACTGTGCGTGAGCATATGTCTGGTTAATGGTTCTAGGCATGTTGGAACCCAAATAACTGTTCATTTTTCCCTGTGCTTTACAATTTCCTTGAGCTGAATGGAGACTAGAGACAAATAAAAGACATAGATCCTTATTTGTGGGGTCTCCGAATGAAGGGGGGTGGGGAGCATGAGCGCAACGTGAAAATGCTCTTAGTTTATTTAAGTATTTCAGTTAAAAGACTTAAGTCTTGTCTCCAAATTTTTTTGTGCATGCTTTCATTCTTTAAAAGTTATTGAATTTGCCCTGGGTGAGCTGTGTTCCCCAGGGGGCCATGTGCCCCGGGAGAGCCGTGTGCCCCAGGGGAGCCGTGTGCCCCAGGAGACCGTGTTCCCCAGGTGAGCCGTATGCCCCGGTGAGCCATGTGCCCCAGTGGGCCGTGTGCCCCAGGGGGGCCGTGTGTCCCGGGAGAGCCGTGTACCCCTGGGGGCCATGTGCCCCGGTTGAGCCATGTGCCCCAGGGGAGTGGTGGGACCCAGGGGGGAGAGGGTGGTGTGAACCGGAGGAGGAGCGGATTCTATTCATGTGGTCCTGAGACATTTGGACAGTCTGCAGCCATTAGCTACAGAACACTCTGTTGTATTTCCCTACAAAAACAAATGAGAGAGAGTGTCCCACTTGAAATTCATATACGGAAAAAAGGAAAAGAGAAGGGAAAAAAATCTGAGGAACAGAATAAAGTGGTGAATATAGTAGAATCAGGGGCAAAGAAGGGGAGCGGACTGATAATTATCAGGAGGATAAGAGGGTGGGGAAGCAGTGAGAAACTGGATTGAAATTGTATAACCAATGGATGAAGACAATTGGGGGGAGAGGAGGTAAGGGCAGAGGGTGGGAAGGGAACTGGGTGGTAGGGAGCTTTGGGGGAGAAAAAGGAGAAACAATTGTAATAATCTGAGTTAATAAAGATTTTTAAAAAGTTATTGAATTTGTAAATCCCGAGGAACCCCCTTTTTATGAGCAGTCTTTGAAAGTGGACCGGAAGAGCATTTATGGCACAGGAGGCAGTAAAAGTCCTTAGGCTTCTCTCTTCACTTTACTCAGAAGCAGATCCCAGGACCAGAGGTGTAACCATCCTTTTAACAGTTGACTTTTCTCTTATTTAACCATCACACAATACCGTGTTTTGCTCTACACTCCTGAATTCAGGATTTGGTTTCCATAATATATATTAAATAACCTCTTATTTTTCTGTCCCACCTTTCCTTTTGGTAAGAAATAATAAGAGCATTAATATTTAATTATCACCACGAGAAGCAATGTCAGATTTCAGTAATCTGAAACTATAGCGCCTTAAGCAGAGATTATTTGAAAGAAGATCTTTCCTCTTCAGTAATGGATACCTAGCAAAGAAGGTGTATGTATGGCTGTAGACACAGGAGCACATATACACATACAGTTATCATTATGGGGAAATCATAAGCTTTTTACCCCCTGGAAGGACACAAGATGTTGTTAGTAGTGGTAAAGAAAGAAGTAGCAGGTTATTGGGGTGAGGGAAAGGATTTTTATTTTATACCTTGGTATATTATTTCATTTTAAAAATAAGCACATATTCTTTAAAAAAATATATTTTATTGATTTTTCACAGAAAGGAAGAGAGAGGGATAGAGAGTTAGAAACATCGATGAGAGAGAATCATCGATCAGCTGCCTCCTGCACACCCCTTACTGGGGATGTGCCAGCAACCAAGGTACATGCCCTTGACCAGGATCGAACCCGGGACCTTCCAGTCCCCAGGCCGACACTCTATCCATTGAGCCAAACCGGTTTTGGCGATAAGCACATATTCTTATTTAATAAGCAATGAAGGATAAAAATTAAGAAGGTAGGGGGGAAAAGGGAGAAAAGAACATGTGAGATCCTGCAGCTCTGAACTTAACCTCTGGATGCCTTCCTCAATGGAAATTCTGGTTTTTATAAATCATCAGATCGAAATCCACAGGAACACGTGGTAAGCATACGTTGTATATATCCCCCATGGTTTTATGTAACTTACATCATGCCGCAGGCCAGTGTCTTCTTTGAGTTGCCCAGTGGCGCTCTCCAGGATGTTGGGTCAGTATTAGATGATTCCCATTTTACGGGGGTGGGGGGGTGGGGGGGTGGGAGGGTGGGGGTGGGGGGGACACTACCTGGGATGTTCAGAGCTAGAATCCAAGTTTGATTCCAAGTTTGCTGCTTTTAATCCTATGGAGAGAAATGTACTATTTATCCTGGACATTCTTTTTCCAGTACCCCAAGCTGCCTCCTCTCTGGTTTCATGCCCTAGCATCTACTTCACTGCATCTTAGATCATTGTTAGCTAAGTAATTGTTTCCCTCATTAATTTTTTCAGCATTGGCTCTCTCTCTCTCTCTCTCTCTCTCTCTCTCTCTCTCTCTCTCTCTCTCTCATACTGTGCCTAGTACATCATGGCACATGTATTAGTTACTTAATCTTTGTTTTATGAAATTGGAGACTCAAGATACTTTCTCCCAAATAATTATCCATTTTTAGGAAAACAAACTAATAAACTTAGCCATTTCCACAACACTAATGTCATTGCCCACAAGAGAATTAGAACCACATGAAGTTTGAGCTGGAAGAAAACCATCTTTGCAAGTATTTATTCTCTTGGTTTATAAATGAGGAACCCAAAGATCAAATAACTTGCTCAAGATCACCCAGGGAATCAGGGTTGGTGCACAGAGCCCAGTTCTCTTAGCGTCCAGCCTTCCATCCTTCTGCTGCAATAATCATTACAGAGAACAATTCTCTTGGTCATCAAATGAATAGAGGAATGGCCAATGCTGGCAGAAAATAGGTCACACTGAATTAAAACTCCAACGGTAAGAGAAGAGGAGGTATTGAACTTATTTCTCCAAGTTTTAATGAATGATTTTTCAGGTAGTACCTCCTTTTAAAGCAGACTTGCTCTATAAAAGTCAGCATTTCTACAAAAATATTTTCTGCCCAGGGCCATTTGGATATTTACAACATCATTCGTGGACCACCCACAATTATCACCTTAAAAATTAGCCTGCTGCATGTGGCCAAACATTTCATTAACTCACTCCCAATGCCTTGATGTTCCCCAAGCCTGCTTTAGATGAGAAATATTTCAACCCTGTACTTTTGTTATGAAGTAAAATTATTTTCACTTGTTGGGCAAATCAAGGTGCATAGCATCCAAGGTGTGAAATGAGACATTAATGATGTTTTCTCTCTGCTGGCTTCTTAAAACGTGAGCCACATCTGCCCCGCTGTCCTCCTCTTCAGCAGGGAGTGGAGAGCCCTCCAATTCCTAACTTCATCCCTGCGCACCCGAGTGCCCCCAAACCACTTCCACTTTTCAAACACGATGAGAAAGGAGCCGGAAGATAGTTTTTTTCTGAAGCCACCCCAAAAAACAAGAAAGCCTAGCTGGTGTTGCTCAGTGGTTGAGCATCGACCCATGTACCAGGAGGTCTTGGTTAATCCCTTATCAGGGCATGTGCCTGGATTGCAGGCTCAATCCTCAGTAGGGGGCCTGCAGGAGGCAGCTGATCAATGATTCTCTCTCATCATTGATGTTTCTATCCCTCTCTCTTCCTCTCTCTGAAATACATTAAAAAACACACACATTTAAACAAGAGCAACAGAAGAGATTTTTAAGAGGGAAACCATTCCCCAAGTGTGGGGACAGTGGAGTCCAGGGTAGGATTCATTAAGAAAGGAGGCAGAGTGCAGTTTCCTGAAATAAGTACCTTTTGGATCAACCCCTGATGGATCCATAGAGTCCCTAGAAGGCACTGGCTCCACTGGGCGTGGTTGTAAAGGATGGTGATAAGGACATCTCTAAAGTGCATTTCGGTGTAACAGGTGTGTAAGATAGGTGCCATGGGACAGCTACAGTGAGATAGCAGAAGACGCTCCTGCAGCTTGGCATTGTGCTGCCCTTTCCAAACTTTCCCGCGCATTGGAATCATCCAGAGAGTCTTCACAAAACACTGATGTCTGTGCTCAGCCTACCACCCCACAGCTGGTTGGTCTGGGTCCTGGGATGTGTTCTGGGCTTTGGAATTTTTAGAGATGGTTCTAAAATGCAGGCGATTTTGGAAACCAATGATCTGTGGAGTGGTTCTTTGGCTATATTAGAATCACTTGGAGATTATATACATATGTAGGTATGTGTGAATAGATATGTGTATGTATATATATGTGCATGTGCACATGAACATACATACACACATGTGTGCATACATACATACGCACACACAGGCATATGTACACCGCATTCATGCAGTCCTAGAAACAGATCTATGTCATTTGGGATGGGGTCCAGATATCAATATTGTTGAAAACCATGGTTCCCCCAAGTTGGCTGCACACTGGAGTCATGTGGAGAGTTCAAATAATACTGATGCCTGAGTCCCACTACAGAAACTCTGGTTTAATTAGCTTAGGATTTGGTCTGGGCATCAGAATTTTTTCAAAGCTCTTTTCGTGATTCTAATTTGCAGCCAAGGTTGCACTCCACTGGGCGAGGGGGCAAAACCTGACTTACCTTGCACACAATACCTAGGTGCTCAATGACAATTAGGCACGGATGAAGATGGATGGAAGGGCTTATTAGACATGTCAGTGGTGGAAAGCTGTACCTTTCTGGTTCCTTGAGCACCTCTGGAGGGTGGGCCTGAGTATATGTCACGCTGTGGTTTGGGGTGGGGTGCGCATTGCCTGCGTGTGGCTACCAGCTGGACTTCCTGTGGCCCTGACGGCCAGCATCTTCCCCATCGCTCTGTTCCGCTGTACCTGCCTGTGGCAGGAGAGGCAGATCTGCTTGTCACAGTTCTGACATTTGCAACAGAGTTCCTGGGAGAAAAGAAACCAGACACCTGCTTCTGTAAGACCGGGTGACGGAGTTAGCCTGAGGTGAACTCTGTCCAGGGCAGCAAGCCTCTGAGAGCCCGCCCGCCTGCCCGCTGCCAGGGCCAGTGAGAACTCAAGAGAGAACTCCCCGGAGCGCAGAGCTCGAGTTGCCTGGCTCCCCTGTTCCCTAGGCGATTCTTGTTGCTTCCAAGGGGCACTGGGAGGGGAGCTTTTCCGCTTCTGGCCCCTTGAAGGCAGCTGCCTCAGCCAGGAAGAGCCTGCCAGCCCGGAGAAGGGGAAACTGCCGGGAAGCTGCTTACAGAGCAGCATCTGAACTGCTTCCAATGGTCTCGGAAGGCTCCGGAGCACTGGTTCTCAAACCCCAGTGTGCACCGAAACCCCTGGAGGCGTCAGACTCCAGTTCGATGGGGTGGTGCCCTGATCTCTGATTCAGCAGTTCGGGGGGTGGGAGGGGGGACAATGACCAGGGAGTGGTGCAAGACTTGGCACTTCTAACACCTTCCAGTGATGCTGATGCTGATGGTCCAGAGACTGTCTTTGAGAACCACTGCTCCAGGAGGAGGGATGCAGACTCTACCCATGTTGTTTAGGGAAAGGACGTTATCTGATTGCTGCAAACCCACCGAACGGTCACAAGGCCGGGAATTGAACTCACTTCCCACCCAGCTGTAACACTGATACACTGACATTAAAATATGATGAAACATCTGTTACCCGGCAGGTGTTGTGCAAGCTCAGGTGCTGGATGGAGGAAGGCCATGCAGTCATTCGCTGAGCAGGTGCTCTGGGTGGGTGGGTGATGGCCCAGTAAAGGGACAGCCACAGTACCGGGCTCTGCAGAGAGACGGCCCAGGCCCCATGGGACACACGTGGGCAGCAGGGAGGGTGGCCTCCAGGGGCAGGGGCTGCCCAGGCGGAATCTCAGCGTATGACCAGGGTGGGAAGAAGGTGTTCCAGGAGTGGCATGGGCAAGGCTGAGCAAGCCTGGTCTGGGGAGCCACACATGACGATGTAAGAGCTTGATGGTGAGGGAGTTTCGTGTGGACGGACAGGCAGAGTGGGGTGCCGGGGGTGGGGTGGGGGGGCCTGTCCTCCTGGGAGAGGAGCCAGGACTGACCTGAAAAGCAAGGGCAGTTGTGGAGGAGTTTTCAGTAGGCAAGTAGCACGATCAGATTTGCCTGCAAATTAAACAGCCGACTGGAGGGAGCATACTCCTGCGGGAGACACCGGAGACTGTTGCTGGAGGCCCCGGGGGAGGTGACGAGGCCATGGGGGACGTGACCTTTACTTCACCTTGCCCTTGCATCACTCTCTTGCCTCTGCTGAATGTCTCCAGATTTTCTGAGCCATTTCCAACAGTGCGTGGACCAGCGTTGTGAGCACCTACTGTGTGTGCCTTTAGAGGGGGACCAGGCAATCATTCCTGTGCTTCCCCTACCTACACAAACACTACTTTTCCAGGAAAATTAAGTGAAGATGCCAGCCTCAGGTTGGAAGAGTGGGTAAGGGCAGAAAGTAATGGGCGAGATCCATTGTTGATGTTTGCCCTGGTGGCTGGTCAGGGGAGGAGAGGCGCGGTCCAAAGAGATGCAACCTGAATGCCTACCCTGAGGACTGTCCAGACTGACATGGCCCAACTGGGATTCTCTTGCTAGGGAGCTGCTAACATGTGTGGCCAAATGTCCAAGGAGATTTTTATTGACCTTTGGCTGGCCACGCGGAGCTGCTGTTTGTCCCTGAATGAAGTGAGCCACATGGTGGGTACCATCTTGGAAGTCTGTTCTTGGGTCATGTTGGGGGGGGGTGGCTCTGCCTACTCTGTCTCTCTCTCATGGTGTATATGTCAGCTCCGCTCAATGGACCAGCACTAGAATACGAATTGTCTTATTCTCGAATGACATTGACTGTGTGAGTCCTGTCTCCTCAGCCACATGGTTAACTGTAGGGGCAGGAACATAAACTGATGACAGAACTTTTGTTCCACCCTCTCGCTTTCCGTTTTGCTTACTGTTGTGCAGTAGCCATCGTATAACTGGATGTTTGATTGAGGAGCCTGAATTCCTTCCGGCTTTGAGCCAACTCATTTCCGCACACATCTGTCTTTCCATCGAGTGCAGCTTGGGGGCCTTCACCTCACCCCCACCCCCTATAGGATGTACTCATGCATCCTTCACTTCACAAGCAATATGGCTCATAGTTTGCATATTCATTCTGGGTCCTCTCAGTGTTCCAAAAATGCACTAGTGTTTTTTCCTTAAGCGAGAAAATAAGATGTAGTAATTATCGATTGCTGTGCAACAAACCATCCCGCCATTTGAAAGCTTAAAACAGCAAGCATTTGTTATCTTACAAAAGTTCCTATGGGTCAGGAATCTGGAAGCAGCTGGGCTGGGTGGTTCCAGCTTAAGGTCTCTCACGAGGTTGCAGACAAGATGTTGCATAGGACTGCAGACCTCTGAAGGCTTGCCTGGGGCAGGAGGGGCTGCCTTCAAGTTCACTCGTAGGGCTGCTGGTGAGAGGACTCGGTTCCTCTCTAGGTGGCCCCTCTCCAGATGCCCATACGACACGGCAGCTGGCTTCCCCGGAGCAAGTGATCCAAGAGAGAGACGCCAGGAGGTTGTAGAGCCTACGATGACCTGGGCTCTGAAATCACCTGCTACCCACCCTCTTCCCCCTCCTGTTTATTAAGGGCGAGTTAAAAGACCTAGCCTACACTCAAAGGAAAGGGGGTGTCAGATAAATTGTGAACATATTTTAAACCATCACCTAAACTATAGCTCCTGAGTTTGACCGAGTGGATGAGCAGAGTTGGCTGAGTCTGTCCTCTGCTAAGGACTCAGTTCCCCATGTGGACGCGGGGTCTGTCTGGGAAAACTCCTTGAGCCTGTGGCTTGCGGGTGGAAAAAGGTTGGGATCCCCGGTTACAAAATTTAGTCTGAGCGTGATTGGCTAGGATATTATGAAGGCCTCAGAATGTTCAGTCCAGTTACTTCAGGCAAGTGCTTCTACATGCTCGTGGAAATAGGAACTTGTTCTTCATTTTTTATTTAATGTTTACCTTTGGGATCTGGGAGGCTCTGTTTATATACCATTGCCATCTGGTGGTGACACCCTCTAATTGAGGGTTCTTTTTTAGTAAATAAGGCGGTGTTATCATTATATAGATGGGAAACAGGCAGAAGACATTGAATGCCGCGCCCAAAGTTTGGAGTGAGTCAAAAAAACAAGAGTGAGAGTTGGGACTTAGGCCTCCAAGTCTACACCATCAGAGTTTTCCTTCCATCCCATCAGACATGGCCCCTACATGAAGGTGTGGTAGATGCTTCCAAAGAGTGTTTATCAAGTGCAGTAGGAAGTGGGAGTACGTTAGAGACTGTTATACTTCCTAAGGCTACTGCTGAATGCAAGATTTCAGCTACTTGTTGCCCAGAAGGTTTGGGAATTCTCTGTCTAGATGGCTGATAATGTCACTTATATTAGAATTTCCGAGAACTCTTTTTGTGGTAGAATGAAGAGACATGGCTATTCCAGTTTCTTACTGCTGTATACTATACCACCCCAAAATTTGGCATCTTAATACAATAGTGACTTATTATTTCTCATAATTGTGTAATCTGGGCAGTGCTTGGCTGGGTGATTCTTCTGCTCCATATAGTATCACATGGGATTACTCATATGGCTGCTCTCAGAAGCTGATAGGATGGACTAGGCTAGAAGGTCCAATGCTTTGCTCACATGTCTCATGCCTCCATGCTCTTCCATGTAGTCTCTCTCTCTCTCTCTCTCTCTCTCTCTCTCTCTCTCTCTCCCCCCTCTCTCTTTCCCTCTCTCTCTCTTTTTCTCTCCCCCCACCCTCTCTCTCTCTCTCTGGCTTGGGCTTCCTTTAAGCATGGTGGTCTCAGGGTAGCTGAACTTTTATGTAGAGACTGGCTTCCGAGGGAGTAAGTAGAAGTTGCCAGTTCTCTTAAGACCCAGACTCAGAAACCAAAGAATGAACATCATCTCCATCACCTTCTCTTGGTCAGAGCAAGTCACAGGGCCATCCCAGACTGACAGGAAGGATCAATAGATGCCATCTCTTGATGTGTGGGTGTCATGCCCATACAATGATGGGAGAAGTTGGTGGCCAAGTTAGGAGTCAACCTACTAGCAATGTGTCTACTTGCTGAGAAAACCTCAGTCATTTTCACTACAATGTACCATCCATGGATACAAAGAGACTTCCATTAAATCCACCAAATGTGCATGCGGCATTTGCGAAAATTCTGGAACAGGAAGCTCAGCCCAGCATGAGAATAAGGTGGAGGAACAGCCCTGTTTGGGCTCTTCTCTGGGATAGTCCATAGCTCCGGGAATCATGGCCGTGGTCCTAAAAATTACTTTTTATGCATCTAACTTCAAACTCAATTCAGATAGACATTTATGGATAGAGAAAAACAAATTCAAGAAATGCCCCAAGAGTTAACCCATTAGGTAATAGAAAAACATGAACTCTAAATATCATGATAATGGTGTACCCAGAGCCTTTTGGAACCAAATAGTTTCATTCCATTCCATCCATCCATTACTTCCTGAGCAAGCTTTTGTTAGCTTCTGCATGCATTGGGAGACTTGGATACAGGAATTCAAATTGCAATTAACAGAGAACTCGCAGCTGGAGCTTCTAATGTTCTGTGTGGTTGACCCCTCACCTGCAAATTGGCATTGCCAATAGAGTTGTAGAGCTCATTGTTTTTTCAAAGAACTTTCAGATGCATTATTACACTTCATTTTCATGGCAACTCCATAGATAGCACTGAGGAAGATTGCTATCTTTGGAAAGAAGGAAACGGAAATTTAGCAATGTTAATAAGTTGGTCAAAGAATGGCAAAGCCAGAACTTATGACCTCATCAGTGTTTTTACCTTTGCACACTTCCAGCTTATAATGTGCCTCTCCTAATGCCTGGGGAAGAGTGGCCGGTCATGATGAGTAAGGGCAGTTCTTGGGCTAATGTACCTGTTAGTAACATAACACATTGCGTACCAGTAGTTTTATTGCTAGCTTTACCCAGTGGCCAGGTAAGTTTCTATTGAACAAGTACAAAAAACGTTTCACAAAATATCATACTTTAAAAAGATATTAGTTTGCAAGAACATGTGATAAATAACTTCAAAATGCAAGGGTATTTAATTTTAAGGCGTGCCTTTAACATTTATGTAAAACACTGTGTGATGTGAAAACACGAGGATGCTCGTGATCTCCCTGCAATGTGTTAATAATGGCCTTGGCCATGAAGTTAAGATGCAAAGATATGCATTTTTAACTTGAATCTCAGTTAGTGGTGTAAAAACTTGCTATTTGCAGCCAAAGGTGAGACCACCAGGAAATGTGTTTTGGCCCTGCCCTGGTCGCAGCTTCCTGTTTGGAGGGATTTGAACTCATTCATTCATGCACCTGAACATTATGTAGGAGGAATAAGGGCAGCGCTCCCATCAGCAGCTGAGGCACGTCTCTGATGCCCCCTCAGATCGGAGCTGATCAGGAGGGGGACAGTTTAGGGTCCCATTAGCAGTCACTTGGACCCATCAATCCAGCTCACACCATCTCACACCGTTAATGAGGACATTTTCTCAAACAACTAATGGGCTTTCTTGCTGTGCTAAAATTAGAGCTGGAAGGTAAACAGAGATATATCATTGGAGTGGAATAATAATGTTAAACCACATGGGAAAATTCTAGCGTGGATTGCTGTTCTGTTGTCCTTGAAGTTCTTGGACGATGTGTACTGGTTTGCTGGGGACAATCTCAGCACAGTTTGTTGTCCTTGGGTAATTATTAATGTCTCCTTTTCTTTCATAAATGTTCAGGTTTGCGTGGTAAGTTTTATGGTCCTCCAAAGAATGGAGCTCAGCACTGAGTAGGCACTCAAGAAAGGTTAATTCCCTTCCAGAGCAAACCAGTAACCTCTGCAGAGAAGTAACCGCACAAAGTGCATTTTGAGCTTTTAACAAACCTATTCTTGACACAGAGGTCAAAATTGGGGCTTTTTCCTTGAGTAAGCTCTTCTTTTATAAAGTAATAACGCTTATTCAAATTCATATTGGCACCATCATTGACCCAGCTTCTGCTGGCTTTGCCTTTGGTTGAGCTCATAGGGAAAGAAGTTTCTGGGTCTTCATGGATGAATTGAATATTCCTTGCCGGAAGCCAGTCATAATTGTCATAATTGCAAGAGTTTCATTGAAAGGTTGATGGAACTTGGGGACTCAACAAGGGCTGAGTCACATATGTTGTTGCCTGTTGGGAATGGCTGAAGGCATTTCTCCAAACCTGAAAAGGATGGTTGCTTGCTGCCAGACAGCTCAGGGCATCTTAATCTACATGTTATTGCCTCCTACTGGCCAAATGCCTGAACAGCCGTAGGCTATTCCCCAATCTGACAATGCTTCTGTAGGAAATCCTACCCTTTGATGTGCATATCTTCATCTTGCCTTAGGACAATTTGTGTTAATAAAAAGCTAGGGGTCCTGAGACTAGGAGAATTTAGTTTCTTCTGACCTCCAATGCCTTTCAAAATTATCTTTTGTCTCTGGACTGTTACTTAAGTTACACTCAGCCTTTCTCCAGATTGCTGAACCCTTCTTAATGCTGGAAGAAGAACCCTGAGAATTCCTCACAATAATGTTGTTCACTGTATGTATAAGTTAGAAAATCATTTCTTATGCATGACTTGACCTCACAGCAACTCTGTTCAGTGTGAGAGTCTGGGGACCTAGAGATACAGAGAGGATCCCACAACTAGTTAATGATACTCATAAAACAGGAACCTAGGTTTCCCACCTTTGATTCTACATTCTTCCCTTAATCCTGCCTCTTGCAGATGTTCCCAACAGCTGTATCTGGCCATTGCCTGTTGATTTAAGATGTTTCTTTTTACGCCCAGTAAAGTTTAGGAAACTGATGAAGTTGTGGCATGCTGACCTAGGTGACACAGTAGGATTTGGTTACTGAGGACACGCATTGTTGCTAGCGTTTTCATTTAGTGTGGCCAAGGAGCCCCTTCATTAAAGAAACCTTTCCTTTATTTAGTGCTTTTCTGGTTTACCAAGCACTTTATGTGCAGTGTTTCTTTGCAGCCATGTTTGATGTATGGGAAGCCTAGGCCCAGGTAACTGTTGGAAGTCTTGGTTTTACCATTTCCCCCCAGAAGCTCGGAAAGATTAACGGGA
The DNA here is from genome assembly GCA_963924515.1 of Vespertilio murinus. NCBI lineage: Eukaryota > Metazoa > Chordata > Mammalia > Chiroptera > Vespertilionidae > Vespertilio > Vespertilio murinus. The sequence continues at coordinate 5,379,321 of OZ004709.1, forward strand.
TTGCTCAAGGTGACACATCTAGTAAATGGCAGCATGTGACTCAGAGCTCAAGTATTTCTTACATTCGGCCCCCAACTGGCCCCTCATTACTGATTTCAAAGAGTTTCTCCGGCATGATATCAAAATTGGGAGAGATGTATGGTTCTAGGGCAGTGGGTTCATAATGAGCACCTTGTGAAATGCTGAGATTGAGTCTCCTCTATGAAGAGGGATGAGTATACCCTCTGACCACCAAGGGGTGAGACACACCACAGCCGCTCACAGGGCACAGATGATTTTAATCGACCCAATGGGCCTGAGAAGTTAATTAAGCAGCTCATTTGCAAATGGGGCCAAGTGGTCAGAAGGCAATCAGAGAAGGACAAAGGACTTAGGAACGAGAGTGTTTTCAAGGCCTGCAGGCCCTGCCAGTCATGCTGTTGGGGAAAAGGCCCAGGAGGGTGAGAAAAGATCAAGAAGGGCCTAGCGAAGAGTGGAAACACACGTGGCAAATGGCTCCTTCTCCAGGGGAGCTGTGTTTGGCTCTTTATTTGGAACAGGAGGATTAAAGGGATAAGAAGTTTTAGACAAATACACATACGTGAAGACCAGAGCTGCAGAAGAAACAGTGCCCAGCGTGGAACTGAGGACAAAAATACCCATTTTCTCTGAGTTAGAATAATTCTATTCCTCCTTTGATAGATCTCAAGAGAATCAGACACTGGCTTACCTAGACAGGGAAGCAACTGACTCAGGTTGTGAGCAAATTACTTGTAACTCCTTTTGGTGTCTGTCTTTTCCTTCTTCCTGTTTTATTTTCCATCCCTCTGTGTGACTGAGGACATGGACTGACTTAAATTTCCTTATACTAGTTAGAGGCGCTTGTTTCCAAGCATGTGGGGAATTAATTGATTGAAAGAAGTAAGACTGTTCCTTGATTGATTGACAATGTATTCTGATTGATTGAAGGCTGTCACGCCTGTTGTTTTCTTCATAACTTCTGAAGGAGTTGCCTTAGAATCATTGGCTGTTGGAATGGAAAAAAGGAGCGTCAGAGACTGCAGTTCAACTTTTCTTCTGACGCAGGAGTCTTTTCTGCAGCTACATGAATAGATGACAATTCAGATGTTTTTGGAACACTTTCTGAGAGAAGAATTTGCTGTCTCAGGAGATTGCTCATTCCATTTCTAAATTTGTTAACCTACGAATTCTTACAGAGCACTTGCTATGTTCCAGACGTACATCGTGTGAGTCCTTGACAATTACTAGGTCATAGATCCAACATGACCTTTATGCCCATTTTACAGATGAAGTTGAGACACAGAGAAGTTAAGAGACTTGCCCAAGGCCACGCAGTTAGTAAGAGACAGGGATGGGATTGGAATCCACGCAGTCTGACTCCACAGTCTGTGCACTTCTCACCAGCATTGCTACCTCTCTGTTAAGATATTTCTAGTAATTATTGTTTTTCTCTTACTTTGCATCAAAATTGGACTCTTGCAATTTCTACCCCAGCGTCCTTCACATGATGATTCATCACACATTTTCAGACAAACCGTCATGCCTTCCTATCATCTTTTCTTCTCCAGAATGGCCATCTTTAGTTCTCTCTCAAATTTCTCACATGGCATGATTTCCATATTTCTGGTGCTTCTTCTGGCTGTATGTCAATTTCAGATAGCCTGGTGAGAAGCACCTGAGATTTAAGATGAGACCCATCTGGATTGAAATCTCAGCCTCTTTACTTATTCGCTGTATATTCTTGAGCAGATACTTTTGAGCAGAGGTTCCTGCATTTGTGAAGTGGGACTAATTCTAAGCTCCTTGGGTCATAGTAAAGATGACCAAAGGGCAGGAATCCTAGTGTGAGCTCCATAAAGGTCAACTACTAATTATTCTTGTAACTGTAACTAGCCACAATAACAACTCTATTCATTCCCTCCAAATTGACCTGAACATTCACAAATCTCAATAAAAACCTTAGCATGTTAATTTTAAGAAATTGACACAGTGATCTGACAATTATATGAAGCTTTACAGGTTGTAAAATAGCAAAACAATATTAAAAATGAAAACCAAGTTGGAGGATCCATACTGCTTGATTTCAATATTTACTTTAAGCTACAGGAACAAAGATAGTATGATACCAGCATAAAGATAGACAAATAGATCAATGAAACAGAACTGAATCTAGAAATAGATCCGCATATGTACAATTAATTGCTTTTTGACAGAGATGTGAAGTCAGTTCAACAACAAAGGATTTTAAACAGATGGTGCTGGAAAAAATGGCTATCTGTTTGCATATAGGATAACCCTCGACCTCAACTCCACTGTAACATCAAAACTAATTTGAATCCCATCATAGACTTAATGTGAAAGCCAAACATAGAACTTCAAAAAGAAAACACAGGATTAGTCAGAGATTAGGACACAAAAAGCTCTACCCAAAAAAAGCACAGAAAGAAAACATTTGACTTTATCAAAATCAGATCTTTCTATTCATGAGGAGACACTGTTGATGAAGAAAATGAATAGGCAATCTACAGACTGGGAGAAAATATTTGTTAAACAGAATTCAGTAAGACTTGAAAAGTAATAGTGAAAGAACTCCCACAAATCAATATTAAAAGGCAAACAACCCAAGAAGAAACATGAACAAAAAGATGTACAAATTTCCAGTAAGGGATTTACATAATTTGTCATAAAGGAAATGCAAATTAAAACCACAGTGAGATGCTATTCACAATTGCTAGCATAGCTAAAATCAGAAAGACTGACAATACCAAATATTGGCAAAAATACGGAATTATGAGGATGCTCATACAATACTGGTGGAGCATAAAATGATACAACCATCTTGGAGAAGTGTATGGCAATTCTTATAAAGTAAAGCATACATCTGACCCAGCTATTTCACTCTTAGATCCTTATACAAGAGAAAGGAAAACATCCTATATAATAAAAGCCTAATATGCTAAGTGTCTGGTTGTCTGGCCGGCCGTTCAACCAATGAAAGCATAATATGCTAAGGCCACTCAACCGCTCACTATGACGTGCACCGACCACCAGGGTATGTTTATAAAGAGCTTATCTACAGATGCTCCCACCTGTAGGTTAGCTCGCTGCTGGGGTCCGGCTGATTGGGACTGAGCGAGATGGGCCGACATCCCTGGAGCCCTTCTGCAATCCAACCTTGTGCTGCCCATCACCCTCGCTCGGGGCGTTGAGACCACCGGCGCATTAGTCCTCGTTCAACTTTACAGCAGAACCTCTCCAATTCTCACTTCCACTCACCGGGAAATAGAGCAGTTTTTCTAAAAACCCATCAGTCTTCACCTCCCTTCTAAGCTGAGCTTTATCCGAGGCGTCAGTGATGCCTGCTGTCCACGGATGGGTTTCTAACGCGCTTACCCACAGAGCTCGGCATGGGTCCCCTCCCACAGATCCTTTACTTTGTGTTACCTGCCTTCCTGTGGAGCGCCCTTCTGTGGAGCATTCTCCCAAGTCCTTCCAAAGAATCCGGTGGTTAAAAATAGCCGAGAATTTTAATCTGTGCATCATATCGCAGCCTCTAATTGGAACGCGTTTCTCTAAGGCGTGCAGAGCTGCTGCGGACGTATAATGAGGTAATGCCTGCATCCTCAGAAACCTCCAGGGTCCCCGTGCCTCGGCTTCCCGTGGAACGGAGTTTGGTTTAAGACGAATCTGTCCTGGCTTCTGTCCAGTGGGATGCACTGTGTGTGTGTTGCTTAACAGACACCGCCTTGCCTGTTGTAATGGCTTCCCATTGATATGCTTCCCCCCGACCACACTCCGATTTTTGGGGGGGAACCGTCTGGCTTACAGTTTTGTCTCCTGTGTGATTAGCTCGCGGCACTTGCAGGAGGTGTTGTTGGGTGTCTGCCTCCCAGACGTTTGCATCTTTCCTACGAACAGAATGCCGATGTATTCAGACACCTGCTTCCCCTCCTCCACCAGGTGTCTCCGGAGAAGCGGACGCACCCTTGGCTCTAGGGCTGCATCTCGCTGGCTTAAGAGCACTCGTCCTTGTTGACGATCAGCTCAGGAATGTGCACAGAACCACAAACAGCCCTCCTGAGAGGGCCTTGCTGGGTGCTGCTCAGAACAGCCCCCTCCATCTTAAGAAAAGCAGCAGAGAGAGGTGAGGAAGTCCCCTGCCGTGGCCACTGTCCTTGTCGCGGTGCAGAGCCGAGCTGCAGGCGCTCCGCCTCCCCCCGGGGCAGGAAGCCAGGGGACCTCAGGGAAAAGGCCGGGGCGTCGGCCCCCATCCCCCCTCCAGCCCTTACTTAGAGTTTATTTGCTCTTGGTTGACCTGGGGCTCTAATAAGGGTGATTTGTTTTCCTGCTTCATAGACTAGAAATGCCAAATTACAGGAATCTGTGGCGGGCGGGCACACCTAAAGCAGCCGATAGTGAAGGAGAAGCCACAAAAGTACAAACAATCAGGCAAGAGCACGTCTAAGTTCTGGGGCCGTTTGAGAAGACACAACAGCCCGACGCCTCGGCGGTGTTTGAACAGTGACACTGCTCTGATTCCTGGGGGTCACAATGGCCCCTGGTCCCTGGGAGATGACGGGGTGCCTCCCAGCGTGCTTTGTGCAGCGAGTCAGGAAAGTGTGTGACAAGCTCCAGAACCCCCAACCCCGTGGTGAGTGCTCAGGACGCGATGCTGTGGCTGTGAGTCCGGAAGTGATAAGTGGTCCTTCTGTCGCTGGTTAAGGGAATAAGGGATGGAGCGTCCCCGGTCCCCAGATCGTCCTGGATAAACGTGGCATCGCTTCACGTGGGGGCGGGAGCAAATGTTTGTGAAAGTCCCCGTAAGCCACGAGGCACAAGCCCGCTCGCCCTCTCAGAACCAGCTCCCTGGCCGGACTCCTGCTGGAGCCGAAGGCCTCGGATAGACACACTTGAGCACATTCGGAGCCTGCGGATAACGGAGCCGGGGAGGAGATGGCTGCCGGTCCATAAAGCGGCCTTCCCCAGCTTCTGTTTTTTTTGTTTGTTTGTTTGTTTGTTTTTTTTAATTTATTAAGGTATTATATGTGTACATAGCTTACCATTGCCCGCCTCCCCCATTCATGCCCTCCCTCCCCAGAGTTCTGTGTTCGTTGGTTGTACTTATATGCATGCACACCGGTCCTTTGGTTGTTGTCTTATCTCCCCCAGATCTCCTTCCCCATCCCTGCTGTCATTTGACAGTCTGCTTGTTTTATGGTGACTATCTCAGGACCACACGAATAGAATCCGTTCCTCCTCTGGTTCACACCGCCCTTCCTCCCCGAGTCCCACTGCTTCCCCGGGGCACACGGCTCTCCCGGGGCACATGTCTCCCCCGGGGCACACGGCTCTCCCGGGGCACACGGCCCCCCCTGGGACACACGGCTCACTCGGGGCACACGACCCCCTGGGACACATGGCTCACCCGGGGCTCATGGCCCCCTGGGACACATGGCTCATCCGGGGCTCATGGCCCCCTGGGACACATGGTCCCCAGCCTCTGTTTTGAACGTCTGCCTCTTGCCTTGGCCGGGAAGGCCGGCTCGGCCACTGTCGGTTTTGCCAAGTCAGGAGCAGGTACACTTTGGGGAAAGGCCTGCGGACTGTTTTGCTGTGGCAAACACTGTCACCAGCTCTGTGCTCACGTTTACCCCGGCTTGTCAGCCGCCGCCAGTCTTGAGGGCAAAGCGGCCTGGAGTGGGCTTTGCCTGGTTTGATGTGCATCTTCCACAGAGATACCTACTTAATACACGGGCAATGGACCTGAAAGTCCGTGACAAATGGTCTGCCAGGAGACAGAGCCTTCAATTCCTGCCGGAGTTTCCCCATGGAGGAGGAGGAGGACGGGAGCTACAGCTTGGCGTGCCGGCAGCAGCCACGGCCATTTAGTAAGCTCTTCTGTGGGCCGGGTGCTGGGCACACGTCAGCCCGTCAACGCAGATGCTGCCAGCCCTGCAGGTGGATACTGTCTGTAAGATCTGTGCTCAGAGAGGTTAAGTGACTTCCTCAAAGACACACAGCTGACTGGAGAAGGAGCTGGAGTTGGAACCCAGATCTGTCTGCCTCCACGGGCAGGCTTTTACCCACGAGGTGAGCGCCGGGTCATCTCCTTCCCCCGGGGCCAGCCCAGCCGTGGCCGTGGTGCTGAGAACATCGCCAAGAAAGGGCTCCCAGGAGGCCGCAGGCACTGCCCGGCGGCGGTGGCGAGGAGAATGCCGGGCCAAGACACGGATCTGTATGGAGGGGGCCCTGGTGAAATTCCGCCCTCTGCTCCGGGGGCCGGAACAAAAGAGACAGCAGCTGGGGCGGCCCTCCCACTGTGCCCCTGCCCTCCTGGCCAAGGTGTCCTGACTCGGGGCTTTTTCGGGGTCACTGCTAGCTGGGAGTGTGATTGCTGATCTCAGCTGTTCAGTGCAGGCCTGAGGTTGTTTTGGTTGGGGATGTCTGCCGTCAGCTGAGCTGCCCTCCTCCCAGGAGGTGGAGAGGAGGCCCAGTAGCCCGGAGCCACCCCCAATTCTCCTCCCCCACCAGCAGGAAGCGGCTCCCGGGAGGACCTGGCCCGCTGGTCCTCTCTCGGTGACTGCTCTGCTTCTCCCGGGCATGTGGCGGCTGTCATGGCTTCAGCCCCGTCCGGCCCTTCCAGGTCTCCCTGAACTCCAGGGGAGTGGCAGGGGGGGCCCGCCGCGACTGGGCCATGATCTCAGAGGGGAAGAGGTGTGAGCAGTTCATTGCTTAGTCCCAGTGCTCTGTGAGGCACCGGGGAGATTGATGTTCTGAGAGCCAGGCGGAGGGGCTGGAGCTGCGTGGTGGATGCAGTCGGGTCCCAGTCCAGGTTCCCGAGCAGGATGTCACCCAGCGATGAGACGGCCCGGGCACATCCGCTTCCATGCGACGCCAGGCTGCCTGTAAAGAGCGTGTGGAGAGGCTGCCCCATGGGGGGGGAGGGGTGGTCCCGTGGTGGGCTTCAGTGCCGCCCCGCAGACCCCTCGCTGCCTGCCTCCCAGGAGCGTGGCGGGGGTTTTCCTGTCTTTGCCGCAGGTAGGTGTGACCACTGACTTGCTAAGCCCAGTGCAGGGCGGCTTCTCCGGGGTCTGGAGAGCGAGTGCTCTCAGCGCAGGGCCCTGCCGGCTCTCCTGCCACTGCTCACCGCCCCTGGCATGGAAGCTGCCACAGACGTGACACGAAGTGGCATCGGGCCTCTAGTAGACTATAAAGTTTTAAATTTAAATGATTTAAATAAGGCTTAATGGATACTGAACTTCTTGATCAGTATCCATTAAGTTCAAACTTCTTAGTTCAAAATCTTAATAAAATGTTGTTATGATAAAATAAAACTATTGTAATTGTAGCTCTTAAAGTCCATCTAATTGCAAGTCTATCTAGTTGCTAATATAAAGAATCAGGAATACATTTCACATATATTACCTCTGAACCTACATAGATGTGTATAAATTTTTTTTAAAAATGTTTCTTTATTAATTTCAGAGAGAGAGAGGGAGAGAAACATCAATGATGAGAGAGAATCATTGATTGGCTGCCTCCTGCACGCCCCCTACTGGGGATCGAGCCTGCAAGCTGGGCATATGGCCTTGGCTGGAATTGAACCTGGGACCCTTCAGTCCACAGGCCAATGCTGTATTCACTGAGCCTAGCTGGCTAGGGCAGATGTGTGTGAATTTAAGCATTCTGGGAATTGTTTAATATTGCAAACTCTTTCTCCATCTCCCCATGCAAGCCCTGTGAATGCCACACTAATCCAGTGGTACTGCTGGAACCACGGATTGGAAGATGAAGAGAGGCAGAAAAGAAAGGCTACTTGCCCTTCTGGGAAATGATGCTTCCTCATTATTCAGAAGTCTGCTGCACTGATGCCATCTGAGGAGGAGGATTTGATGAGTTAATACGCAAGAGCTGGCACTGCTCAGACTCTCCCTCATCTGAAGCTGCATCTGCCCCTGATCCTGCCAGTGGCCAAGTCCCCAATCTTTCACAACATTTGGACACAGTGGCCTTTTTCTTTGAGATGAACAATGTTTCCCTGGCGCCTAAATGATGTTAGGCACTGATCAAGGCACTGGTCCACTGGGTTGGTGCTCAGCCCTGGGTCCTGAGTAACTGGCACATGTTCTTCAGTAATCGTGTGTGTGATACCCAAGTGGTTTGGGTCAGTGGATAGAGCATCAGCCTGTGGACCACAGGGTCCTGGGTTTGATTCTGGTCAAAGGCACATACTTTGGTTGTAGGCTCCTCCCTGGCCCAGGCCCTGGTTGGGGTACATGCAGTAGTCAACCAGTCTATGTTTCTCTCACATCGGTGTTTCTGTCTGTACCTTTAAAAATCAGTGGGAAAATATCCTCTGGTGAGGATTAACTAATTAACTAAATAAGTAAATATAATTTGTGTGTGTGATAATAAGAGAGAGAGAGAGAGAGAGAGAGAGAGAGAGAGAGAGAGAGAGGAGCAAACGAACCCAGGGCTTTCTGAAATGGGGCTCCATGCCCAACCTCTTCTTGCCTGAGTCTATGATGGTGGTTGCTGTCCCAACTATTAATGGCTTAATCAATATACAAGTTTATTTCCTTCTCATATAACCTTGCAAGCATGAGTAGACCATGAAGTTATGGCAGTTCCTCCCCATGAAGTTATGGCAGCTTCTCAGTCAATGACTCAGACCCCCTCTATCTTGTTGCTCCCCTTTCCTGCGATGTTGCCTTCATTTGAATGGCTCGAGATGGTTCTCATCATATTTGCATTTCATCCAGAAGGAAGAGAAAAGGTTTATAAGCAGGGGATGCTCCTCATTTTTCAAAATTATTTTTAAAATTGATTTTGAGAGAGGAAGGGAGAGCGATAGAGAGATAGAAACATCTATGAGAGGGAAACGTCAATATGCTATCTCTGTACTCCTCCTATTGGGGAGTGAGCCTGAAACCTGGGTATGTGCCCTGACCAGGAATCAAACTAGTGACCTCTTGTTTATGGGTTGACACTCAACCAATGAGCAACACTAGCCAGGCAATGCTTTTTTTAAATTTTTTTATTAAGGGTCTGACCTTGAATTTGCACACATCAATTCCGTGCACATCCCACTGTCCACAGATGGCTGAGAATATAGTCTTCCCCTGGGTGTCCTCATTTCCAATTAAAAGTGATGTTTCTATGACAGAAGGGGAGAACATAACAGGGGTGACAACCAGTAATTCCCACCCAGTGTGTATTTTTATATAAGTTTGGAAGGAAGGATGATAATTTAGATTCAAGGATACACAAGGCTGGTCACGTTCGGTTGTAATTCGTCAAAAGAGTAGACATGTAGGCATAAGGTTTGGATGGTTTTAAGTACATTCAGGCCAGAGGCTACCTGAAGTGTTTACATGAGGTTCCCAACGTTTTCAAGACACCTAGTGGGTGTGTGTGTGTGTGGGGGGGGACCTCACCTGGGTTCATATTCACAACTACCCACGACCTAGTGAAGTGAGCTCGAGCCAGTTACATTACTTCCCTTGATTTCAATTTACTTTTAGTAAAATGAGGGCTTTGGACTAGACTTCTGGTTTACAAACTGGGTTCCAGAGATCCTTAGGGTTCCTCAGGGTCATTTCAGGGGCTAATGATAGGCCCTGAACTCTTCTTACCTATGTATTAGTCACAGCACCACTATTTTTATTGGTTGTGCGGGGGAGAAAAAGGAAGAGGGGCGTTACAGCTAAAGAGAAAGTTTGAAAGTGCCTGGACACTGTGGTGTGCAGTGGAGGGAGCACGCTATAGATTCAGACCGCCTGGATTTAAATCCCGGCTCAGCTGCTTGACCCCTGCGAGACCTCAGGCTGAGTACTTACCTTTCCCGAGCCTCATTGTAAAATATTGTTTCCTCTTTCATAAAATACTAGAGGCCAGGTGCATGGATTCATGCACTGGTGGGGTGTGTGGCCAGTGGGGATCCACCCATTGTGGGAGCACCACTCATCCCAGTCAGCCTGGCCATCCAAGTGGCACTCCCACTGAGGGAGTGCGCTGACCACCAGGGGGTAGCTCCTGCATTGAGCATCACCCCCTGGTGGTCAATGTGTGTCATAGCAACTGGTCAATCCGCTGTTTGGTATATATATATATATATATATATTGCTTCCTCTTTTGCTGCTATCATTTACCCCTTAGGATTGTCTTGAGGCTTAAATGAGATAATATAGTTGAGAGGGCTTATATTGGTGAGTCTGGCATAAATGGCGTATAAAATAAATGAATGAGGACAATTATTATCCTTGTCCCCACCATCAACCTCATCTCTAAGGTGTCAGCTCTAAGGCTTTATGTTTCCATGACTTGTGCCAAGTGGAGGGCCCTTGAATGAAGTGAATAATTCTCAGTGGGTTTTCTCTTTGCTCTTAGGTTTTCACAGGTTCTCTCGAATGAGGCACACTAGGGTTAGCCTGATACTAGAGTTAGCCCGTGCTAGGTAGATCAGCTTGCATATAACAAATAGGTAGTTTCTGTCATTTCAGAGGCAAAATCGAAGACCCCTCTCTCTTTTCACAGAGAAAACAACTTCTGCCTTTTAACTCCAGGAGAAAAGTGATTCCATTTTTAATGCTGTACAGGGGTTAAAGCACTTTAAACCGCCAAAGAGAAGGATAAGCCCCTGGAAAAACCCCATGATATTACTTTCTGTCAAACTTGACTTTCCAGGGATTAAACTGCCTTTGATTTTAGACTCCGGCTTATTCCAGTTTGTTAAGCTCTTCACACACTCCAGTCGGTTTCGCTCGGGAGTTCCACATCTGGGGGCCTCATTACCCGCTCGGTCACAGAGCCGATGAAGCTGTTTGGCCGAACTGTCTGATCCCGGAGCCGAGGGGCGTGGGGGCCACTGCCTGCAGCTATTCCTGTGGCTCCATTGGTTGTTCTACCAAGAGTCAAAGGGAAGAGATGTGAGAGCTCTTCTGATCCACTCACTCATCTTAGGATTTAAAATCCTCTCTGGAACATTCCTGTTACCTTGACTCCACCTTGGAGCCATTGACCTTTAACCTCTCCTCATCCATCTTGTTTTCTAGCTCCGTAGCTGTCCTTGTTTATAGAATCCTGAAGTCATCTCGCTGAAGTGATGCTCAGAGTTTACCCATTGCCAGACTTCTTCATACCGCCCTTGACAAATTGTCGTTGTTTCTTTTCAAGCACGTCCCTTGTCCTCTGTAATATGTATGAATCTGACAGCCCTCTTTTATCTTCCAGACCAATACCATATCAATTGGATCCCTCTTCTCACAGCAATCTTTCCAATATTTGAAGCCAACTCACTTCTGTCAGTATTATTTTTAAAATATATTTTAATTTATTCCAGAGAAGAAGGAAGAGGGAGAGGGAGAGAGAAACATCAATGATGAGAGAGAATCATTGATCGGCTGCCTCCTGCACACTCCACACTGAGTCTACAGCCCAGGCATGTGCCCTGACCGGGAATTGAACTGTGACCTCCTGGTTCATAGATCGATGCTCAACCACTGAGCCATGCTGGCTGGGCCTCCATCTGTAGTCTTAACCTGTTCAGTTCTCCCATCACCCTTCATGTATCATGATGCTTTTGATCTGCCTGGCCACCCTCCCCCCTGCAAAATAAAGACATATTTGAAGGATCTATTGTGAAGACTCCAATTTCTATAAGCCTAGGCTAACAGGATCCAGCCAGTGATGCCTAGCTGAAGGTATAGGAGATCCTGTCTTATACACTAACTAGTCTGCAATTCCGACGTCTGACCCTCCTTCAGAAGAATGAAATGACCAGCCACCATTTATTCTCCTGTGAGTCATTATGATGTTTACCCAGCACATGAACTGCCTCATCAAAATTCAGGTGTTTACATTAAACTGGGCCTAGAATCCTTGACTTGTCCAGTGAGATTGAGCAAATCTCAACTGTCCTTGATGAGTGCCCTGTCTTCCTGGGTGTTTTGGGGAACCCTTCGTTCCCCAGGGCCATGACATACTCATACTCAGGGGAACCTTCAGGCATTACTTTTAACCACTTCATCCTTGAACCGGAAGCCGGGTTGATGTGTCTGTCCCCCTGCCTCTCTGCTGTCCTTTCTGGCTGCATTGTTGGTGACAGAGGCACAACCTCAGGCACAACCTACGGGGAGCCTGGCTGAGGAGAAACCCTGGACTGTGCTGTAGGTTGGCCACGACCAGAACTGGGGTGTTGACTCTCCCAAGGAAATGCAGGCTGTGCAGCCTCTTTGTTTGGGTTGGCAACAGGTAGTCATGCGCTTCACTTTTGCTGAGGCCTGATCACTTGCTGAATATTTATTTGTCCCAAAGATTATTTAGTTATCCTCAGGAACCCAGGCTCTCCGGCCAACGTTTTCCCTTCGGTGGGGGTTCTCCGTGGAGAACATGACTGACCCTTCTCCTTTCCGAGGGGCCTTCACGACCACCCGGTTGGAAGCGTTTGAGTGGAAAAGCAAAATGGGACCCAGGAGGACACGTGATTTGCTAAAAGACAGTTGCAGAGATAAGACTAAAACTTGCATCTTTTGATTCCAAGTCTGGGGTTCTTTCTAGAGTTTCCCAAACTTTCAGGAGCATATAATTACCTGAGGAGCTGGTTAATAAAATGCAGATGCACAGGCCTCTCTCTAGAAAATCTGGTGTGAAAGGTTTGAACTGTTGAACTTGCCTCTCCCTGTGGCCCAAGACCCAAGATCCCTGCACTCACGGGATCACTCTGGCTGATGGATATTGCCTGTCCGCTGTGTGTGCCTAGGGAAGAAGTGAGGCTACACAGTTCAACATGCAGATCGTGTGTGCTCTTAGTTATTAAAAATATCGCAGTGCAAAGAATCTCTCTATATAACAGGCTAATATGCAATATGTCCCCTTGGGAGAATATGTGTTATATCACTCACTATGATGTGCACTGATCACTCGCTATGATGTACATAGAACATGGTGGGTGACCAGCAGCGGTGGGTGGCGGGGTGCTGAGGGAGAGAGGGAAGGAGGAGGTGATCAGCCCTGATCACGGGCCAGGCCAAGGGACCCTACCTGTGCAAGAATTTTGTGCACTGGGCCTCTAGTATTACAATGACATACAGAAAGAAAGAATTCCGTCAATGCCCAGCCCCAATCAAACCATTTATCTTCTCTTCTGTCTTTGGAGAGGTTATCCTTTTATTTATGTAACTATCAACCTAATAATTATTTGTATTTATTTTGAGCCAAGTGGCCTTTTTATCATTTGCTTTGCTAGGAAACAGGTCCCTTGAAACCGGTGAGAGGGGGAAAAATAGTATTTAATAGTATTTCACCAAGCATCGGTTCATTCCCAGCCACTGGTGCTCAGTGTTTTCCACACGTTCACTCACTGAATCACATCAACCCTACGAAGAAGGTCCTATTATCCCCATTTTCCAGATGAGGAGACTGAGGCTTGGGGAGGCTACGCAGCTTGAACCACGTGTCCAGGTTAGTAGGCAGGGAAGCTGAGATCCAAACCCTCCCACTTGAACGCTTATTCTCTTTCCCACCATCCTGCCTCCCAGACAAGAGGCAGAAGGGGCTCGTCCTTCAGGTCCCCACCTCCATGAGGAAAGCAGACCGGAACAGAACCCAGCGAGAGGACAGAACTAGCACGCGTCCTTACGTTCTAGAATGTGTCTTGAAGATAGATGGTGCCGTGGGGAGTAGATGTGGGGAGGTATCTACGTGAGCCGGAAGCCTTTAACACAGGGGAGAAAGATGGGACTTGATCCGAATGGCAGAGGCAGCGGGTGAGGTGTGGAGGCCAGGGAGGAATCCAGCGAGATGAAGAGCCCCAGAGAGAGCCCCAGACTGCCATGAAGCCGTCGGTTTTGGCTGACTCTCCAAACAGACCCGTTGCCGGAGCCACTAAGATTGGAGATTTGGTTCTGTTTTCTCTCCGGAGTTGTTAATCGGCACCGGCAGGTCCCCAGACGGGAGGCGAGAGGGATGGCAGCTGGAGAATGAAGCTCTTCCTAAGACGGAGTGGAAGTGCTGCGGAGAACAGAGTTTCCCCCAGAAATGAAACCTCCCGTCCCCGGCGAGTTAGTTATGACACAAGCTGCTCGTATGAGTTCCCTGGGGTTTCTTCCATCTCCTCCTTCTCCCAGTGTTCACGATACTTTGCACCGTTCATCTGGCACGTGGCGTGAGCCCAGGCCCCGTGTGCTATGCACAGGTCACTGTGAGTGGCGTCCCTGATGTTTACCGGCTGTGCCCCGCGCTGGGCTAGGCATGGGAGACGCCTAAGTCCCTGACGTTGGCCTTCACAGCCTGTGTGGGGAGACAGCCCTCGTCCGGAACACCAATGCCCAGCCCGTATAGTCCCCGCGATCTCAGTGGACTTCATGATAAGGGGAGGCCGGAGGTGGGCCACAGATTAAGAAGAGATCCAAAGGGAGCCAAAGAGGAGGGGAGACCACACCCCCTGTGGCCGTGGCAGTAAGTCCGTCATTCCTGAAGGGGCACTTGGGCGGCACGTACGGTTGGCATGCTCCTAGAACAGTTCACTCCCGGGTGGCCCTGGGTCCCTGACTTGTGGCTGTGATGTAGGCAGAGAAGGTTTGGAAGGGCAGCATTTGTTTAAAACACAGTCATTTCCCAGGCCGGGATAGACCGTTCTGTAGATGGTTGAACAGCAGCCACCACCAACTGCCCAGCAGATGGGTTTCCGGCTTTGCAACCCGAGTGCCATTCCTAAGGAGCGTGGACGCCAGTGTCCCCACGTCGGCTAATGGCTCCTGGGAGGAACCGGGGACCCGGACCTTGAGATAAATGCTATCATTTCAGATACTGTCCCCCATTTTTTTCCCCAGAGACAAAGCCTTGGGAATAAGGTAAATCTCTGTGTAACTATCAGTTAGTTCAGGAGACAGCGCAGGAAGCAGCTTATAGCGTGCCCCCTTCCCAGGAGCCGAAGGAGCTCGGTGGGCATCGCGGGGGCAGGAGTTAAGAAGGTGGCATGGGCTCTGTTTGTTTGGTCAGAGGTGGGGAAAGTCTCCATGGAGTGGGATCAGTTCCCCGGGGCCTCAGCCCAGCACGCGGCTAATCCCCGGCGGCACCTGGCAGCAGGCCTCGGGGTGGAAGGGCCGAGGCCCTCGGAGCAGGGGAGTGGACCTCGGCACCACTGTGGGCGCTGGGCCGCCATCGAGTTTTCACAAACTGGTTCAGGCTCCTCCTGACGCGGCTGTGCCCAGACTGTCCCGTGTGTGAGTGGGGCCCTAAGTGCCGAGTCAGCCGCGCTACATAATTAGGAATCCTCCTTTAACTTTCCTGTTCTTGTTCCTTCCAGCTGGCCTGTCAGCAAATCGCATTAGCCCCACTCCCAGCAGGCCTTCCTCACCTCTCCCCACCCTCCCGCCCTGACCGTGACACCCAAGGGCAAGCGCCAGCTCGCCCACCTGGCTCACCTCAGTGGCCTCCTTACTGGTCTCCCCGTTTTCCCTCTCGCCTCCCACCCCCACCCCCCAGCACATTCTTCACATTTCAGGAATCAGCCAGAGGGAACTTGTAAACATGCAAATTGGTCACATCACTGCCCTCCTGGGCTTCCCAGGCCACTGGGACAACCTTAAAACGCCCTTCTGTGCCACACAAGACTGTGTGTGATCTGCCTTTTCAATCTCGTTCTGACTGCTCCTCTTGTGTTAGCCCCACTAGTCTTTTTTTTTTTTTTTTTAACATACTATGCATTTCCTGCCCCAGGACCTTGGCACTTGCTGCTTTCTCTTCTCCAGCTGTTTACATGGATGGCTCTTCCTTTTCTTGCAGGTCCCCAACCCAAACAACCTCCTTTCAGAGAGGGCTTCCAGCTAAAATAACCCTCTCCCCGGAGAGATGCTGTTACATCACCTATATCTCTATTTCTTTCATGGTCCTTATCAAAATCTGATTTTAATCTGTTTATCTCTGTTTTCTTTTTTTCTAATATATATTTTATTGATTTTTTTACAGAGAGGAAGGGAGAAGGATAGAGAGTTAGAAACATCAATGAGAGAGACGCATCCATCAGTTGCCTCCTGCACACCTCTTACTGGGGATGTGCCTGCAAAAAGGTACATGCCCTTGACCGGAATCGAACCTGGGACCCCTCCAGTCCACAGGCCGATGCTTATCCACTGAGCCACACCAGTTAGGGGCAATCTCCGTTTTCTTATGTATTATCTGTCTTCTCTCCCAGCAGGGACCTGTCTGTTTGGTGGCGTGCTGGTGTATCTTAGCCCTAACACAACGACGGGACATAGTGGGTATTAATCAGCATCTGGTGAAGAAGGGGTGGCTATGTGAGGAGCCGGGCTTTTTGGGGCCTGCTTTACACATGGAAACAGGATAGGAGAGCACCCGCCAAGTTACCATGTCCTCATTGCATTCCTAGAGATTTGTACATTGTTTTAATTTGCAAATACCTTGTGGAAGGTTCTAGAAGGGTGCACCATGTAAAGGAAATCAGCACGCGGGCAACTTGTGATATGCCTGGAGCGATTCAATGATGTGACAGTCTCCTCGTTCACAGAGTTTTTTTTATAGCATATTGCTGATGAGACAGTGCATACTGCACCATCCTAGTTTTCCTTTTATAAGATGTTACTATACACATGCAGCAAAAGGTAGAAGTGTTATCCAAGTGTTGGCCAGGACTATGTGGGGGGTTAGGGTTATTCTTTCTGTGTTTTTTTTCTTCATTGTCTGATTTTTATACAGTAAATTAGTAATTTTTTTCAAAAGCAGCAGTTGTTTTTCCTTTTTTAAACATACCAATGGTGACTCCTTTTGTGGAGTAAAGAGTAAGCACCGTCTTTGTCTTTTGCCTAAATCCAATGTTTTGTACCTTGGTTTTACTTGCTTTCTGTAAAGAACGCTGAGTTAGGTTTGTGTAGCTGGTGTGGTTGGTGATAATGTTGCTTTAAGAAACACCTCTTCCGAGAGGTGCAGGTGTCTTTCTTGGGGAGCCCCATGGCGCACACCCCTGTGGCGGCCTCCTGGGGAGTTCTGGCTGCCTTGGGATCTTTAGAGAACTTAATGTATTCAGAACATGACCTTGAGCACTCAATGGCCCACTAAAAGAGTGCTGAGTCAGCTCTAAGTTTTTGTTTTATTGTGTTTTTTTTAAGAGTGACTTTTAAAAATATGTATTTTTGTTGACTGTAAAGAGGAAGGGATAGGGAGAGAAAGATGAAAACATCAGTGATGAGAGAACCATTGATTGGCTGCCTCCTGCATATCCCCCACTGGGGATTGAGCCTGCATGGAATTGAATCTGGGACCCTACCGTTCACAGGCTGACACTCTATCCACTGAGCCAAACCAGTGAGGGCCGGTCAGTAGTCTTTGTTCCAAGTGGTCATCAAGGCCATTACTTTTTGCCTATTGTCTCCATACTGTCCCATCACGGGAGCCTGTTTTCCTTTTTCTTGTCCTCCTTCCCCTCCCTTTTCTCCTCCTCACACTTTTTCTGTCTTTTCCCTCCTCCCTCAGTTTAAACCTCAGGCCAGACAAAATCTGTCTGGCTCACTGGAGGTCCCAAGAGACTCCAGAAAGTGAGCTGCTAGATATTGGGCGTGATTTAATGCCAGTTGTCTTGATCTGGCATCTAGAAGAGTTCAGCAATCTGGAGAAAGGGATGTGCATAGATTAAATAAGAGTCCAGAGACGAAACATAATTTTGAGAGTCATATTGGGGGAGGCAGAGGAGCTTGGCTGAAGAAACCTAGTTCTCCTTGTCTCAGGACCCCTTGCTTTTTATTAACACAAATTATCCTAAGGCAAGGTGGATATATACACTTCAAAGGGTAGGGTTTCCTACAGAAGCATTGTCAGATTGGGGAATTGCCTTTGGCTGTTCAGGTGTTTGGCCAATAGGAGGCAATAACATGTGGATTAAGATGCCCTGAGCTGTCTGGCAGCAAACAATCAATTTAATGCATCCTTTTCAGATTTGGGGAAATGCCTTCAGCCATTCCCACAGGTGACAACGTATGGCATTCAGCCCTTGTTGAGTCCCCAAGTTCCATCAACCTTTCAAACTCTTGCAATTATGGCATGCTAGAACTGGCTTCCGGCAGTGAGCTTCACTCCAAATCCGCAGAACTAACGGCAGCCTCAGTCCCTGGTGTTCCTTGTGCACCCAGCTCTCAGTGATGCTCAGAAGGAGGCTTTGTCTGTCCTTCCTGCTATTCCCTGACCACTGCCCAATGGGCTCTTTGCTCATGTTAATCGGTATGTGATGTGGTTCATTATGTGGGTATAACTAATACTTTAAGGAGCTCTCGAGACTCCAAGCACAGGGAAACCCACCTCCCAGCGACTCAGGCCCCCATCAATCCGTGAGACAAATGGGTGTTTTCCTTAACCCTGTAGCGAAGGGACGGAGGGAGAGCATTACTATTCCAGCTCAGCACTTCTGCACTTCCCGCCCTGGTCTTGGCCAAGGGGCCTCCATGTCAGCTCCTGTTGCATCTCCTCGGCTGGATCCCACCCGGATCTCCCTCTGAAGGGAGATTCTGAAAGCAAAGAGCTGACAAAAATTATCTGAGGGGGGTACAATGGATAGCAATGGCCAAGTCAGCCCACAGACTCCCTCTTCCAGAACATTCCTTCCTGTTCCCTACCACTAGCTTCCGAGTCCGCCGGAGCCCAAGGTGACGAGAGGCTTCGGCCATGTTTTCTACTCTGTGCCAGACCTCAGCCTGGATTCCCTTCTGATGTGAAAATGGAGCCCAAACACCAAGGCCGTCTGCTTGCCATGGCCCCTTGCCTGCCTTAGCACCCACAGCATTTAACACTGGTTCTCACAGTAATCTGACCGGAGGACAGACCTGTCATCAGCCCCATTGTAGAGCGCAGAGGCGAGGCCCCGAGCCAGAACTCGAACCAGGTCCCTGGCCAGGAGTGACGTGGGGGGTGGGTCTCCCTTGGCCATGAGTTTGGGCGGTGTGTACAGGCCACACGAGAGCCCTGGCGGCAATGGGTGCTCTCTTCCACTTTTTTGAAGGCTAATGGGAGACTCTTCATGAGGTCAGCAACCCAAGTCCGGCAACAGCGGCATTCTCCCCGAGATGTTCAGTTCTGAGCGTGAGCCACAGGCCTGGGGCAGGCGTGGTGTCAGCATTAGGCAGCGGGAGGGGTGACCTGGGTGTTCTCTCAACACAGAGGAAGCAGATGCTTAATCACTGGGGAGTAAGCTCCCACCGGGCCACCCCCCACCCATCTGTCTCCGTGGTGATTTCTGAGTCTCACTCTGAGGGATAAGGTCCCTGGTGGCGGGTGGGGGGCTGGAGAGGAGGGAGGGCTGTTTCCCATTGTAGCTCTCCCCAGATGCTCCGCTAATTGGCAAGCAAGGGAGAAGCAAAAATAGTGAAAATCTGTGAATTAATAAAAACAGCCTTGAAGCTACTGCCAAAATGTGTACAAATCATGAAATAATTAGAAGTGTGAAGAATACGATCGGGTTGGCCGATTCCAGACGCAGCATCTGATCGCGTTAGGAGGCCGCGGGCTGGCAGGCCACGGGGTGTAAATTCTTTCCATTGCACTGCGAGCTTGCCTCCCTGGTGCGGGGGTTCCTGGGCCTCCGTCCAGGGTCCTGGCGGGTTCGCTGGGAGCTGTTCGCATCAAGCGTGGCCCTTCGACGGCCCACTGAACACGTGCAACACCTTGTCCCAGGAGCCTCTTCTAGTTCAGAAGAAAACGTGAAGGCCTCATACTGTGCTGTTTGTTGTTGTTGTTGTTTGTTTGTTTTTTTTTGATCCATGGTCTTATTTAATCTCACTCACACCAAATATTTTTGTCAGCGTTTTTCCGAGGAGGAAATCAAGGCCCAGAGCGTGGATTGATATGAACCCAATTCCAAGAGCTAATTAAAAGCAGAACTAGGGCCAGAACCAGAGTCTTCTTCTCCCTCCAGCCTCTCTCCCGCCCACATCCTCCTTTGGACCCCGCTGTATTCCTCAGCAGGGCCAGGCGTTGGTGTCTCTTTAAAAATATATATATTTTATTGATTTTTTACAGAGAGGAAGAGAGAGGGATAGAGAGTTAGAAACATCGATGAGAGAGAATCATCAATCAGCTGCCTCCTGCACACCCCCCACTAGGTCTAATCAATTTGTGATTAGAGTTTCATGGTGTGGCTTTGCTCTCTGTGAGGACATTTTATTATTTTAAAAAATATATACTTTATTGATTTTTTACAGAGAGGAAGGGAGAGGGACAGAGAGCTAGAAACATCCATGAGAAACATCGACCAGCTGCCTCCTGCGCACCTCCTACGGGGATATGCCCGCAACCTATGTACATGCCCTTGACCGGAATTGAACCTGGGACCTTTCAGTCTGCAGGCCGACGCTCTATTCACTGAGCCAAACCAGTGTGGGCTGTGAGGACTTTTTAAAGAGTAGGTGCTCCCATTCAGTAATTCAAGAGAGGGCATGGCTCAGGGCTGACGCGCGACGTGCTCGGGTTAGAAATTCTGAGAGCAGAACCCGAGAGGGCCACACGAGGAGCTTGTCGTGTGTTAACTCCCCGCCGCGCAGCGCCAGCTCCGGGGGGAGCAAACAGCAGCGTGATTGAGTTACACGCATTCGTTGGCTCCATCATCAGAATAGAAATGCACATGCTCTCGCGCGCGGGAGGGACAGCGTTCAGCACAGCAGCGCTGCTTGCTCAGGCTTGCCTCTGGCCCCCGGTTTGGCCAACCACGCACCCCGGGGGAGAGGGGTCGGGGGTCAGGAGCAGCATCGGCTCCAGGATTTGAAGGGTCCAAGGAGAAATGAACCCATGGCTGCTTGTCTGACATTTAAGAATTTCGGATCGGCCACAGCAGAGCATTAAGCCAGATGCAAGGTCCTTCTGGGCGTGGGTGAGAGCCACATAGGACAGTGGTCGGCAAACTCCTTAGTCTACAGAGCCAAGTATCAACAGGACAACGATTGACATTTCTTTGGAGAGCCACACTTTTTTAAACTTAAACTTCTTCTAACGCCACTTCTTCAGCATAGACTCGCCCCGGCTGTGGTGTTTTGTGGAAGAGCCACCCTCAAGGGGCCAAAGAGCCACATGTGGCTCACAAGCCTCAGTCTGCCGACCACAGGCCTAGGTCAGATGCCCTGCAGTTGGCCCCGGTGGAAGCCGCTGGAGGACGGAGGGTGTGCGCCCGGGTCTGTGGGTTCTGAGTGCCACTCGCCTGGGAGGTTAGGAGGAAAGTCACTTGGCCTATATTCTGGAGTCACTCAGACGCCCCGGCTCTGTTCCTGGCGCGGGGACTCCGCAGGGAGCAGGCAGAGCTGCCAGGTGCATTGTCTGTGGGCAAACTACGGCCCGCGGGCCGGATCCGGCCCGTTCGGCTGTTCTCTCCGGCCCGCAGAGCAGAAAGAGGGGAGGGTTCTCTTGCTCTCCCCTCCGCTCCTTCACCAGCAGCCCAAGAGGAGAGTGCCAGCATGGTCAGGCTGCTTTTGTTCCGGCCCTCCGGTCCAGTGTAAGAACCCATGGTGGCCCTCGAGTCAAAAAGTTTGCCCACCCCTGCTCTATCCACTGAGCCAAACCAGTTAGGGCTTAATTGTTATTTTTGAAAACTATATATTTTTATTGATTTCACAGAGGAAGGGAGAGGGAGAGAGAGAAACATCAATGATGAGAGAGAGTCATCAATCGGCTGCTGCCTGCACGCTCCCCTTGGGGGATGGAGCCCAAAACCTGGGCATGCTCCCTGACTGGGAATGGAACGGTGGCCTCCTGGTTCATAGCTTGACACTCATCCACTGAGCCACCAGGGCTGGGCTTAATTGTTATTCTAATTCTCCAGGTGGGGCCCCCAGGTGAACAGTGAAGGCCTTCCTTTATTTATTTATTTTTTTTGCAAGGTGCTTTTTAAAAAAAAAAAAATATTTTTTTTAAAATTGATTTTTTACAGAGAGGAAGAGAGAGGGTTAGTTAGAAACATCGATGAGGGAGAATCATCAATCAGCTGCCTCTTGCACACCCCCCACTGGGGATGTGCCCGCAACCAAGGTACATGCCCTTGACCGGAATTGAACCCGGGACCCTTCAGTCCGCAGGCCGGCGCTCTATCCACTGAGCCAAACTGGTTTCGGCTCAGTGAAGGCAAACACCATTGGCCCTCACGGTGTCCTTCCCGGGGAGGAGGCCAAGGTGGGACAGCGTTGGCTCTGAGCGTGCTCGTGGGGAGGGAGCGGACACAGTGGGAAACAGGACAACAGAAACCCGATCCGCAGAGAAGCTCGGAGCGCCGGCCCCTCGGGGTGCGTGACCATCAGGGATGTTTGTAGAAGCACAAAGCGAGCTTTGAAGGTGCCCAGGAGGGAGTGTTGCATGTTCTCTGCTTTGACGTCGGCGGGCGGCCCTGAGGAAGGGACCGCCCGGGGGGCTGCGGGGGGGGGGGGGCCTCCAGGCCCACCGGCCCCATGTGGCCCGGAAAGGCTTACTCGGCGCTTTTCCAGCCCGGACCCCGCACCCCACAGCGCCCACACTCCTGAGAGAGCGGTGGTTCCGAATGGCCCGAGCTAGAAGTCCCCGGTAGCTCCGCCGGGCCACCTCCATCAGGCAGAGACAGAGCAAGCGATTTTCAGGCAAACCTCTGGGAGCCCGGGGGGCCGGGGGTGGGGGCCCGAGGTCCAGTTCCCGCAGGGATCCTGGAGCCCCTGGTGGTGGCCGTGGGGGGCTGCAGGGCGCATGCACCCGTCTCTTCTCTGCAGGCCTGAGAAGCCCTTTGTCCTCCTTTGACTTCCGAGCATTAGATTGGCCAGGTCTGTGTGTGTGCTGCCAGAATCTGCCACCCCCCCCCCCCCCTGGTCTCTGCCTCTGGGGCCAGTCACTTCAGCATCCCTCCGCCTCTAGCTTTCCCCTCCGCGGTCCCCCTGGGGTTCTTTCACGTTCTGTCCCATTCTGCCTCTCCTGGTGAACACTTGTGAGTAGCAGTAAGCACCTTCGGACTTCAGCCATCCCTTGCAGACGGAGCCCGGGTCTGGTTTGTTGTTTTCTGTGTCATGGTGCCCGGTGCCGTGCCGGAATGTCCTGGACCCGTTACTGTCCCCTGCTGAACGGATGGAGTCATTGAACGGAAGTCCTCGAGGAGCTGAAGGTTACGTTTGGGCCCCGGGGCCGTAGGACGTGGGCTGTCTGACTCCCGGTCCTCCTCTGGCCCAGGGGTCTGAGTGACAGGGGGCTCGCCAGCACCTGTCCGTTCCGTGCTGGGCGGAGGCCGGTGGTGGCAGGAGAGAGGTGGGAGGATGCAGGAAAGTCCTCCTGGACTCTGGGAGTGCCTCAGGGCACGGGGTCCCCTTCAGAGCACGGGGGTCCCCTTCGAGGGGATCGGTGGGGCAGAGGAACATCCATGGGTCTGCAGTCGTTGCCTGGAAGCCGGGCCTGCCTGTCCTGGCGCAGCCGTGGCCGGGCCGGGCCGGCGGGGAGCCTGGGCCGGGCTGGCAGAAGGCCCGAGGCCCTGCTTGCTGCGGCCCAGAGCCACCAGCACCCGCCCCCCGGCTCCGGGAACGTCCTCATGCGTCTCCAGCCTGTTGGAGGACACCCGGGCCTCTGAGGGTTCGGTTCTGGTCGGAGGCCTGCCTCTGTTTTCGCCTCCTGTGCCCGGTGCAGCCAGACAAGCCTCATTGAAACACCTCGAGCCGCTCACCCTGGAACCCCACCCGGTTCACAAGGCCATTGCTATTCCCCTGAGGGGGGCTCGGAGAGCTTGGGGTTCTGTGGAGGGAGGTTGGGAGGGAATGGGGAAAAGCTCTCATCTTAATGCCAAGCCACCCTTCCTCTATTCCTGTGTGTTTGTTTTGTTATTGTAGGTTTTTTTTTCTTCTGGTTGTAAAATTATGGTCATTGCAGAAAATTAGGGAGAAAAACAAAAAAGTTATAAAATCCGTCACTTGCAGATGACCATCAGCACTTTAATAGATTACCCTCCTATTTATTATTTATTTTCTATTTTCTCAAACTATGAGAAAAGTTTAGAAAATCCCAGAGGCAGAAGTGAGTGGTAGAAGCAATGGGCCCTGGGTGCTTCGGAGAGAGGAGGGTAAAGGGAACAGGTGGGAGGGAGAGGAGGGATGGGAGAGGTGTGGCCAAGCTCCTGAGAGGGAGAATGCCCTCTATGATTTTAAAACAAAAAAGGAACCAAACACTTTGCATAATTTCAGAACCTTTTATCACCGACTAGAGGGCCGGTGCATGAAAATTCGTGCCCTCAGGGGTCCCTCAGCCCCGCCTGCGCCCTCTCACAGTCTGGGACCTCTCCGGGGATGTCCACCTGCCGGCTTAGGCTGGTCCCCTGGGGAACTGCAGTCAGACGTCCCTCTGGCAGCCCCGGAGCCCTCGGCTTAGGCCCGCTGCCCTGTGGAAGGCGCAGCGCTGGGGCTGGGACTGTGGCCACCCCACAGCCTCTGCAGAAGGGGGGGGGAGGTACCCGGACCACCAGGGCTGGCCTGGCAGTGCAGACTCCCTGGCCCCATCCCCCACCCACTGGTCGTTCCTCCTTCCAGCCTAATTAGCATATTAGCTCTTTATTACATAGGATTGCTATTCATGCACATTTTCCAGTATCTTTAAATGTCCTTTTCTTTTTTTTGAAGATTGAGGTTCTTTTTAAAGAAAAGTTATCTTTATTAAAAATATTACAGATATCCCCTTTTTAGCCCCATTAACCCCCTTCTTCAAACACCCCCTCCCCAAATGTCCTTTTCAAACAGAACTTTCCCACGTTGGGTGAGGTACCATGATTGAATTAATCCCTCCCTGTTGGGCATGGTTGGGAGTTCCTTCCCTTGATTAGTTCACCTGGTAGGATGCCCATCAGGAACCTCCGGACGGCGGAAGAGGGTGGGACCTATGCTATGGACATGTAACTTACTCTGTGAACAGTTACCTCTAGAATCAGCTGGCAGAGATCTGGGCGAGAGTTCGTATGTGGTATTTATAGCCACTCCACATTCTTTCTTCCTCCTCAGAGAAACAGCCTAACTGGTTAGAATTTGCACTAAAACTGAGTAAATTAAACAGCCTTGTGCAGTGTGTGTCCTATAGGTCAAGACTCTGGTCACTGTTAGCAGTTCCCCGTCATAGGGACTTGGTTTCCTGTAAGATTGTGTGGCGTGTATTTTTTAGTGTTCTGCCACGTTACCTCTGAGAACACTTCAGACCCGACAGTCCATATCAATCATGTTTTTACCCATAAAACAAAATATATTTGTCTCCCCCAGTATAACACTACATACTATTGATCGTTAATGGTTCTAGAAGGCAGAGGATTAGAATAATTAATTAAAATGAGTAAGTGACAACCATTATAAAGAAGTGCTCTAATGAACCTTAATGAACGGATTTGCTAGTTCTTCCACCCTCTGTGGGCCCCCACTCCCCGCCCCTGCTGTTTGGCTGCCAGCTGAAACATATCTGAGAAGGAGAAACTTAGACGAATCGAAGACTCAAGGCCATCCTAGCCCCAGAGCTCAAGAATTCCACCCCAGAATTTTAGGGAACAGGTTTGGGGCGGTTGCCCTGAATGAAATGCCAAGTGCTGGCTCTCAGTGTGGTTTAGATCAAGTTTGCTATATGCGCTCTTTGCCTTCCTTCCTTCATCTTATTTTATAAAACAGCCACCCAGCATACTTAGCGAAGAGATTTTTCAAGAAATTGCCTACACTTGAGTAGTCAGGGCTATCAGGAGGTTGTTTTTTTTTCAAGAGCAGCTTCATCCTATGCTACAAACACAGGGAAGCATCAAGTATAGCTCCTTCGTAAGGGCCTGGACAAAACAGATGCCCCTCAGTTGAGTCACACGATGCTGGGACATGTGATCCGACGTCACATATCTGACCGGAGAGCATTGTAACTGGGTTCAACTTAGAGCGTCCAGAGCCCAGTGGTCCCTCCGAGTACACCCTGCAGGGGGTGTCGGTAATCCATCAGCCTCCGCGTGGAGCCTTCTCAGTGAGACTAGGGGGGCTGTTCTGTCATCGTCCTCTCGACGGCTGCCCTTCTGCCTTGGGGGAGGGGGTGTCTGCACCCACGTTTCCTCCAAGTCTCTCCAGGTCGGTGATTCGCAAAGTCTGGTCTCGGGACCAGGAGAGTCATCAGCACCACCTGGGGAATGGTTAGAACTCAGACCTCACGTCTCTCCCCAGACCTTCCGAGGCAGATGCTCTGAGGGTGGGGCCAGTCACCTGTGTCTGAATGAGCCTTCCAGCTAATTCTGATGCCCACTCAAGTCTGCGCCCCACTGCTCTGGGACTCAGGTGGAAAGGGCGGCCATTCAGGGCCCGTGTCTGGGGACTTCTGTTGATGTCGTACCAACTGGACCCTTGGGCTTAGACCCTAACTTCACTGGGCTCTGGTCCTAGACAGTCCTCCTCTCGCTTACGAAAAATGGTATCAGTGGTCTTGTCAAAGCACCCCCCCACACACACACACACACAGGTACATGGACCAGACCAGGGCACTCTGGGGTTGCCTATACCAGTGAAAGGACAGCTCCTCTCCCCGTGCTGTGGGGGAGGGTAACCATTTTGCAAGCCAGTCTTCAGCTGCCATGGTCTTCAAACAGCCGCCCACGGGAATCACCTGGGATCCGCACTCCCTGGGAATTCCGACTTAATGATCAGGGTGCGGCCTGGGCATTGGGATCATTTTTCCGTTAAGATTTTATTTTTTTGGGAGCAGTTTTCGGTTCACAGCAAAACTGGGAGGAAGGTACAGAGACTTCCCACATACCCCCAGCCGCCCCATTACCCACATCTCCTGTTCGTGTGGCACATCAGGCACATCTTATTCTCTTCGGGCATCGGGATTTAAAACTTCCCAAGCGGTTCTAATAGACTCCGAGTTTTTTGAATCAAAGGGCGATAATACCAAGGACACCTGAAGGAGGCCAGGATGGGGATGGTGAGGCTGGGAGGGGAAACCCAGTCACTGAGTGAGGCCCAGGCCGCTGTCACGGGTGGCTTCCCTCTTCCCCAGCAGCAGGGTCTGAGCTGGGTCCTTCCTTACGTCTCGTCCCCTGGGGCAGAGTCAGCCTCCCGTCCCTGGAGCGGCCTTCCCGCCTCCACCGGTGGCCCCGTGGGTTGGCAGTAAGTGAATAACTTACAGGTCTTTCTAATTGTTTTAAACCCTCACCTGAGGATATGATTTTACTGATTTGAGAGAGAAGGAAAGGGGGAGGAGGGGGAGGGGGAGAGAGAGAAACACTGATCAGTTGGTTCCCACAGGAGCCCCCTAACCCACAACCTGGGCATGTGCCCTGACTGGGAATCGAACTGGTGACTGGCAACCCTTTGGTACATGGGAACAAAGCTCCAACCCACTGAGCCACACTGGTTGTAATTCCGATTGTAGTCAATGCCACGCCATGGCTGAGAAAAAGATTCAGAGAAGGCTTCTAATGAAAAGCTACCATTCTTGTCCAGCCGTGGGCAAACTACAGCCCGCATGCCCGGATCCAGCCCGTTCGGCTGTTCTATCCGGCCCGCGGAGCCGAAAGAGCGGAGGGTTCTCTTGCTCTCCCCTCCGCTCCTTCACCAGCAGCCCAAGAGGAGAGTGCCAGTACGGTCAGGCTGCTTTTGTTCTGGCCCTCCGGTCCAGTTTAAGAACCCACTGTGGCCCTCGCATCCAAAAGGTTGCCCACCCCTGATTCCTGTCCCATCCCTGACTCCTAACTTGCAAGCATTTCTTTCAGTTGTTTTGTTGGTGAGTTCCGTATCTCTAATATTCACTAGCTGCTTATTAGTGCTTTCTGTTGTTGTTTAAAAAACACAAGTCACTTAAACAGAAAGGGCAAACCTGCCTGCCCGCCCACTAAACACTCGTTCCGTCCTGTGTTTATTTTCCTGTGCCTCCCAACGCCCCCCTCGCTGGGATGCAAGCATCCTGGTCAGCGTCTGTATTTATGTTAAGAGTATC
This sequence comes from Vespertilio murinus, assembly GCA_963924515.1. Taxonomy (NCBI): domain Eukaryota; kingdom Metazoa; phylum Chordata; class Mammalia; order Chiroptera; family Vespertilionidae; genus Vespertilio; species Vespertilio murinus. The sequence goes on from OZ004709.1 coordinate 5,407,245, forward strand.
ACTTTAAAGAGCTCATATTTCTCATCCTGTAGCCTCAAGCGCTTGTATTCATTAGCTTTCTTTCTCATTCCGCCAGCTTTCAGCAGTGGCTCTCATCTGGCGTGAGAGAATATTGCTGATTTTCACTCCCTCCGCTTCCCCTTCCACCTCTCCGGCCGTTTCCCCTACGGAATCCTTTCTTTTACACGCCCACGTAAATGGCGTTGACGTCTTGCTTAGATTGGTTCTAAAAGTTGAACACTGCTAAATATCACTTACTTTATGAATTTGCCGGAAACAAAATAAGAAAAACACACACCACACACACTAAAAAACTTCCCCCTGCTCACTAACTCTCGTCCCATCCCTTATTCTCCATGGCAACCCTCAACAACGTCCCTTCAGAACTTGGGGTTTAAGGAGAGATTTAGAGGGTGAAGAAGAGGCTTGAGGGTTGAAGAAGAGCTTAAAGCAGCTGTGGGCAAACTACGGCCCGCGGGCCGGATCCGGCCCGCTCGGCTGTCCTATCCGGCCCGCGGAGCCGAAAGAGCGGAGGGTTCTCTTGCTCTCCCCTCCGCTCCTTCACCAGCAGCCCAAGAGGAGAGTGCCAGCACGGTCAGGTTGCTTTTGTTCCGGCCCTCCGGTCCAGTGTAAGAACCCATTGTGGCCCTCGAGTCAAAAAGTTTGCCCACCCCTGGCTTACAGGGTTAAGAACTATGCGGGTGAAAGAAGATGGGGAGGGAGGGCGGCAGGCACTGCCTGCTTTTATACCTGCAGAATTTGGGAAGGGCGGCCGGTGGTTTCACGTGCAAACCCTCAAGGAATTCCCTCCCACGGGCTTGTTGACCTCCACCTGGGCCTCTCGTCCTCCTCCGCTGCCCCCTGCCACCCCCTCCTCCCCTGCCCCCCACCCGTGCATTCTGGGCGGAGACGTCCACAATCTCAATCTTTCAGAAATGTGTTGAAATCCTTTGTCTTCTACTGGTTTCCCCATTCTCTTCACTGTGTGGTTCTAGATTGATTGAAAGATTCCTCCCCCCACCCTCACCTCCTCTGCTCTCATGTTAATGTTTGGCCCACACCTTAGTATATAGCATCTGATTTGTCTCCCCTTCTCTGCTGCAGCTGACTCCCAGTAGGACTTGAATGCAAGAAGACTTGGGGATTTCTGCTTCGGAGAGGAGACCTTGCTTAGCTAACGGTTCACGAAGGGGGGGGGGGGGCGGAGAGGGGGAGGGGAGAATAGAATATGATAGTGTGAAATAACGTCCACACTCGGTTGTCTTGGTAACGCCTCCCCCTGTAAATCACACCTGGGGAGGCTGAAGGAGCAGAGAGCTACTGGCAGGGGGTTGATGGGAGAAGGCAAGGCAATCACCGGAGGGGAACCACTCCGTGGCTAGGCCAGCGAGGTGTCTGGGAACAAAGTCACACCTGTCAGTAGCTTCCGCAGGGTCCTGAGCCTGTTCAGTCGCGCAAGCAAGACTCGGAGGTTGAGAGAGAACAGACAGCGTTCTTTTTTTGGGGGGGGGCATTGCTTTAGTTACATTATCCCCCTGCTTAGAGGGGCTCCTTGACCCTCTCTTCCTTTTCTCTCAGCATCCCAGGAAACGACCTCCATGATGTCAGTTTCCTCAACTAGCCAAGGTGATGCCTAACCTTTTCCTCTTTTGATCTTGTTTAATTTAATTTTTTAATTGTTTAAAGTATTATAAATAGTAGAACATATGTCTCCTCCCCCCCCCCCCATTGACCTCCCCAGGCTTCCCTTACCCCGCCACCCCCAGTGTCTGTGTCCACTGGTTATTATATGAATGCATACAAGTCCCTCCGCTGACCTCTTACCCACCCACCCCTAGCCCTGCCCTGCCCTCTGCTGTAGTTTGACAGTCTGTTCGATGCTTCTTTGCTTCCGTATCTATTTCTGTTCATCAGTTTGTGATGTTCCATAAATGCCTAACCTTTTCTAACGCGTTCACAGGTTTTCATTCCACGGCTGGGGATAAGGCTTAAATACAGATTCCCAGGAGAGGGGAAACTGACATCTTGGCCACACAGAGGAGGGAAGGCAGTCCCTTGTCTAGGGGCACATGCCAAGCTGCTGACAAGTGAGTGGTGGCGCTTAGCACACCAGGTTCATGGTCTCGCTACCGGGACAGCTCCCCGCAGGAAGCATGCTGGGGCATCTCGTTCACTCAGCAGCCTCGTGGTAAGGGGAAGGGGTCTGCTGGCAGGCTGCTGGGGTTCCAAGCCCAGCCCTGGCTCTTCCCAGCTGGGTGGCCTGGGCAAGTCTCTTCGCCAGTCTCTGCCTGGATTTCCATTTGTAAGCAGCCATCATACCGACATGTTCCTAGGCATATCGCTCTGAGGTCAGATGAGATGCAGTACATTTGGACCTGCTGTTACTCTTTTTTTTTTTTTTAATATATTGTATTGATTTTCTACAGAGAGGAAGAGAGAGGGGGAGAGAGTTAGAAACATCGATGAGAAAGAAACATCCATCAGCTGCCTCTTGCACACCCCCTCTTGGGGATGTGCCCGCAACCAAGGTACATGACCTTGACCGGAATCGAACCCAGGACCTTCCAGTCTGCAGGCTGACGCTCTATCCACTAAGCCACACCTGCTTCGGCATGCTGTTACTCTTTAGGGTGGGCAGGTGGATAGCATCTACGTGATGATGATTTCAGCGGTCCTTTGTGTGATGGTCTTACTTTTTACACTGCCTTCCTGCCTACTGCTTTGGACACGCACAGAAACCACGTGAGATAAATGTGGAAGGCATTACTATTTTGGTGAACAGATGAGGAAACAGGCTCAAGTTCACGTGACCTATCAGTGGCAGAGGTCAGACTTGAACCCAGTGGGTTTTCATAAACCAAAGGTTCTCCACCACACCACACCTTACAGCCACCTTCCCCCGCCCCCCGAGTTTTCATAGCCAAAGCCCAGGCAGTCGCTGAAGTCTCCTCTGTGGGAGCGGACTGCCTCCTCCTGGTGGTTCCCGACAAACTGGACGAGGCTCTTCATAAAAAGTCAGTGGGAGCATGACCGGGCCATTCGCCCTTGGCAGCGCTCCGTGGTTGGGTGACTCCGTTCTGCGCTGCACCGGGTCCTCTCCCCCTGGGAGGAGCTCGCCTGGCCGGTCAGAGTGAGAGAAATCAACAGGAGCGTGGAATGGAGCAGGTGGGCTCAGCGCAGGCCACTCAAGCACGGACAAGGCAGAACTGCAGCCTGTGGGTTTGTGCAGGGGCCACTGGAGGACATCAACGGGCCAGTCCTCCAGGCGGCCCAGGACCCTCGGGGTCTTGTTCCTTCACGTGCCGGTCAAGGGCATGCACCTTGGTTGAACAAGGCCCCGAGGACTTGGGAGAAGGCTACCCTGGAGCCTCTCTCTCTCTCTCTCTCTCTCTTAAAATATATTGTATTGATTTTTTTACAGAGAGGAAGAAAGAGGGAGAGAAAGTTAATATCAATGAGTGAGAAACATCAATCAGCTGCCTCCTGCACACCCCCTACTGGGGATGTGCTCACAACCAAGGTACATGCCCTTGACCAGAATCGAACCTGGGACACTTGAGTCCACAGGCCAATGCTCTAGCCACTGAGCCAAATGGGCTAGGGCTACCCTGGAGCCTCTTACTCTTCACAGGACACAGAAGAATGCCACCTCCTGCTCCAGCTCTAGGAGAGGAAATGAAAGGTGTTCCCAGTTCCCAGTCCAGCCTCACCTTCCTCTCCAGCCTCACTTCCTCTCCAGCCCCACTCTCCTCCCTGCCACCTGCGGCCCAGCAGATCCATCCCACCGGCTGTCTCTGGTCCTCCAACATCAGGCTCCTCAGGCTCGAGTGGTTCTGATCCCCGTGCCCAGAGGGCTCTCCCTCTCTCCGCCCACCCCCTGGGCAGCCTCTGCTCACTCAAGCATCATGCCTCAATTTCAATGTCACTTCTTCAGGGAACCTGCCATTTCCCCCAAAGCAATTGTCTCTTTGTCATCTCTACTCAGAGCATCCTGTACTTTCCCATCATACACTTCTCACAGTTATCATACATAGGTGCTATTTGTGCCACTGTTTGTGTCCCATCTGCCCCTTCGCCTCCCCCCCCCCACAACGGTTAAGTTGCTTGGTGCGGGGACTGTGTGGGCTTTATTTGCCCCTGGGTCCCACGGCCTGGTACATAATGATGCTCAGTAAATATTACATGAAAGTATTAAATATTAAATAACACTGAATGCAAGCGCTTTGGCCAGTGGAAAGTTGCTGTGCAAATGTGTTTTCATTTTCATTTTATTGCTATCTGTGGGACTCCCAATAATGAGAGGACTGCCTGCAGCAGCTGAGGCTTCAGACGCGGGCCGTGAGAGGCTCAGCTGTGCGGGATCTTGCAGTGTGGCTGCTCCCGAAGGAGAGGAGTAGACGAGCGAGCCCGAGGAGGTCGCTTGTACGCAGTCTTGATAAACAGCCTGCATTTAGCATCCTCAGATTGTCAGGGTGATGATCTGAAAGGCAGGAGGCAAAAAAACCAAACAAACAAACAGTGAGCACCCAAGAGGATGGCAGGAGTCAGCTCTGGGTGTATTTTTGCTTAAGCTGGTCTGTTGCTACCGTGTTGATGACACCTGCCTTCAGTGTGTGCTCAAGAGAACACATACTGAAGGCAGCTGCCAGGGTTCTTCCAGAAAAATCCCTTCTCTGGCCCCCATTTCTTTCAGTTCTGCTGGACTCTCCAAAACTCTTACCAAGGAGTGTTTCCACACCTCCGCTCAGCCCCCGCCTGACCTCACCATCACCCACACCTTTGCCTCAACTCCTCAGGCAGTCGCCCTGCTCTCCGGAAGCCCAGCCTGGTCCACAGGGCCACCCGTCCCACTGCTTCCTTGTGTCATCCCACCTGAACACCTGCTCCTGTCCTAGGGCAGTGATCGGCAAGCCACACGCGGCTCTTTGGTCCCTTGAGGTTTTAGCAAAGGCCAGCTTAGGAGCACCCTAATTGAGTTAATAACAATGCACCTACCTATAGAGTTTAAGTTTTAAAAAATGTGGCTCTCAAAAGAAACTTCAATCATTGTACTGTTGATATTTGGCTCTGTTGACTAATGAGTTCGCCGACCACTGTCCTAGGGAGCTGACCGCATTTCCACCAGCAGGTCCCCCCTTCAGGAGGCAAGCACCCGCATGGACCACTTTCCCCGAGCTCCTCTTCCCAACATTTCCCACCAGCCTCCTTCCCACCCTGTCTCTTCATTTGCTCATCAGCTTTTTACTGTGCACCTGCTGTGTGCCAGGAACTGCGTAAGGCTGGGGATGTAAAATGAATCAGCCAAGGTGCTCTTGCTCTCGGTTGAGTGGGAAGAAGGGTCCACAGAGGGGTCCAGTCCCGGGAGATCACTGCCATATGTGTGTGCAGGGTGACATTTGGGCGCAACATAGATAGGGTTGCGCCACGAACACAAAGAGGACAGCAGACGGGTTTGCGTGTGCTTGAAATGTGGTGAATTGAGTGATCACCCCAAATCTGTGGAATGTAGTTTGTGGGAGTGGTGAATTGGGTGATCACCCCAATCTATGGAGTGCAGTTTGTGAAAGTGGTCAGACATGAGGTGGGAAGACAGATGCAGGGCTGCTGTGGGGGCTGTGGGAGGAGCTTGGGCTTTAACCTTTGGGCAGTGGAGAGCCATTAGAAACATTTAGAGGAGAGTAAAATGATTAGATGTGTTTTAGCAATACCGGGAGGAGGGTGGATTGAAGAAGGCAGCAGAGAGAGCATTTGGGGACTGTTGGGACTTTATTCATTCATTCATCCTAAGCATGTTTACTGAGGGAGCCACAGGTGCCATGGCTGTCTCCCCTGCTGCTGCAAAGAGGTGAGAGGATGCAGACCTGTGCAGAGAGGGATATCCAGGACCTAAACTAGGGCAATATTTCCAGGACAGAGTCTTACCTCCTTCCTGTGGTACCACCTTGACCTGTTCATTCTGGTCAGTCTCCACCATGCTTCCCCTGGGACCTGATCTCCCAACGAGGCCTTGAAAGGGGGTGAAATAGAAGGGACATTCGAGCCGAAGAGAACATCTGAGCACAGGCCCAGGGGTTGAAAGGTCACCGAGATTTCCCCAGGCCTTAGCCCCAATCACTTCTTCTGGCCATTCAAAAGAATCAGAGCAGCTGAAACCAGTTTGGCTCAATGGATAGAGCGTCGGCCTGCAGACCGAAGGGTCCCAGGTTTGATTCTGGTCAAGGGCATGTACCTTGGTTGCGGGCACATCCCCATGAGCGGGTGTGCAGGAGGCAGCTGATTGATGTTTCTCTCTCATTGAAGTTTCTGGCTCTCTATCCTCCCTTCCTCTCTGTAAAAAATCAATAAAATATATTAATAATAATAATAATTTTTTAAAAAAAGAATCAGAGCAAACTTTGATCCATGAGCATAGCATAGAAGCTGGCCCTTCGCGCCTTTCTGCAGTTGTATCCAAGAAAGACAGAACAAATTGGTCCACAGAGTCTAAGGAATCCCTACCAAAGCCAGTGCTTTGGTTTTATTTTATTTTATTTTATTTTATTTTTATTTCAAAGAAATACTTGCCTTATAAAAGTAAACGAAGGGATGGGGATAGGCTGTGGATCGCAGACCCTCCACCTCGGTCTGGTTGATCAGAACTTGGAGGCCCACCTTCTATTTCTCGTCAGGCTTTCCGAGGCCACGCCTCCTGAATTGTCCAAGACCCTGTATCAGCCCATCCTGGGGATCCTCATTTACAAGTGAGATGGTTGAAACAGATTCAGAGCTAAAGACAATTTTCATTGCAACTGGGGAAAAGAAAATTATTTGATCATTGGCAATATAAAGCCTTATTCTAAAAGCAACCTTCTTCCCACCAACACAGTTTTCCCTATAAGCAGGGGTTCTGTCCCCTCCCACCACCCTCAGTGAGCTGTAACCTCAGCTCACCCACGTGGGAGGTGACCAGTGCAGGAGGAGGAGCGCCTTCCGGCCACCCCCTCTTACAATCCGCCTCCACCTCTCCCGCATGTTCTAGAGCAGGGGTGGGCAAACTTTTTGACTCGAGGGCCACAATGAGTTCTTAAACTGGACCAGAGGGCCGGAACAAAAGCAGCCTGACCATGCTGGCACTCTCATCTTGGGCTGCTGGTGAAGGAGCGGAGGGGAGAGCAAGAGAACCCTCCGCTCTTTTGGCTCCGCAGGCAGGATAGAACAGCCGAATGGGCTGGATCCGGCCCAAGAGCCGTAGTTTGCCCATGGCTGTTCTAGAGGCAGTTCTGTCCAGGATGCATAGTCCACTGCCTTACCCACTCCTTTGAGCCCCAATTTGCCCTGGCCCTGTGGCATTGATAGATATTGATGGTTCTATCTATCTAGTAGCCTTCATCCCAAAGGCTGACTTGGAGACTGCGTCTACAGAGAAGCCTGGGGGTGGCGGAGACCTTCCCCAGGTGCCCTCTGCCCAGACCCATTGACGTCCTGCTAGTTCCGGGCACACGAGCACTCCAGGTCACAACGAGGAGACTGCCTGGTTTGGACTGGCTTTTCGGAACTCATTAAACCCTGAGGGTCTTGTATCTGGAGTGCTCTACTGCGCCCCGTCCAGCCTGGGCACTCACACTGGTGTGGCTGGGCGCCAGCCCTGCCCCGGGCTTCCAGCTAACTACTCTGCAGGTAAAATCCAGTTCCTGGCCCGGGACGCCCCACACCTGGGGGAACTGTGGGGTTCTTGGCTGCCGGCGCGATCACATTTGTCACGCTAATGCACGGTGTGGTGTTGGTCATGTGGCTGCTGTTGTCAAGGTTCCAGCATTTTCTGCAGTGAGGACTTTATCGATGTGTGTGGCGAAGGCTCCTGGGCAGCGAGGATGGTCTGTGTGTGCCAAGTGCTAACAATAGCCGAGCAACTCAAATAGGAGGCAGGCAGTCGCCTCTGGGAGGAAGGTGAGGTCCCTCTTTCTTCCCATGACTCTCCTGTTCTCTCTCCTCATCCCTCCGTTCTATTTTTTTCTCTCTTTCTCCTTCCCTTCCTCTTTCCCTACCCCCCTCTCTCTCCTCCCCTAATTCCTCCTGTTCAACCCTGCTCCCCCAGCTGGGGCCCAGACCTTGCCTTGTATCATCAGGGTTCTGAATGTTGGGTTCCCCACCCACGCACACCCATAGGACTGTCCACGTTGCTGTGATTCATTCACTGTCTTGGTTACGCCAGAATGCAGAGTTGCCTTGCTCCTGGCCTTATAGGGGCCTCGTGCTTCTGGGACTAAATGAAGTTGGAGCTTTCCTTACGCAGCAAACACTGGCTTGGCCCCCAGCTCCACACCTCCTCACGGGGATGAGGACCGATCACCATCCCCTTTCCTCCCCGCCTCCCCGCTAAGGCAGCTTGGCCCCAGCTCTGCTCTCAGCGAAGGGACAGGATTCCAGTGGGGAGGGCTGGCAGCTGCTACCTGGTCCGTAGGGGACTCTCTGTTCCTGACACAGAACAGTTACTTAATACGTTCAGGAGCCAGCCAGTCGCTGCCTTGCCCAGCCCTTGGCCAGCTGGGTCAGGATCCCCTTGCTCGACGGATGGAGGGAGGCTGGGGGAGCTGCAAGGCCATCTTGGGGCCCGAGAAACACCTGGAAGGGCCTGTCCCCGAAAGAAAAAACCGTCTCCTGGGCTCTCTACAAAGCCTGGTCCCTGCCTCTGAGTGACCATGGGAGAGTGATGCCCACTCCCCAGATCTGAAACTTCTTGCCCGAGGGCTCTCAGGACTGGAACCCGGGCCTCCTGGCCCCGTCCCATGGCTTTCCTCCTGGGCTGGTCAGCCCCAGGGGGCCCGGGGAATGTTGCTGTCATCTGTGCGGGGGAAACACCCCTTCTGTCCTTTGTGAGCAGGGGGACGGAACTGCCGAGGGACATGCTTTCTGCCCTAGAAATGAGTTCTTTACACATCGGAGCACAGCCATCCCTGTAAATGATTAGCCTCCGTGGGAAGAGTAGGAGGTCGCCGTGCACACGCTCCGGGGGTAATGGGCCGGGAGACCCCGTGAGCAGCAGGGCTGGCGAAAGGACGTCAAGGACTCTGAAATTTAAAGAGACAGAACGCAGGGTTCGAATCAGACAAGAGCTGTGAAAATTCACACATCTGGTTGGCATCTGTTAAAGGGAGGGAAGAAACAGCACTGTCTGTTAACAAATCTGAACTTGTGCGCAACCGTCTGTAGTGGGGTACTTCTCAGAATGTGTTTGTTCTGCCCAAAGATTATTTATTATCGAGTAAGGTTAGTAATTGGGCCTTGGGTGCAGGGCCCGATAGTGACGCAGGCGATGAGGGTCTCCCTGTCCCTTCCAAGTCAAACACTGAATTCAGGCCATGAGAGCTGAAACAAGCTGAGACCGCTTTGGCTCAGTGGATAGAGCATTGGTCTGCGGACTGAAAGGTCCCAGGTTCGATTCCGGTCAAGGGCATGTACATTGGTTGTGGGCACGTCCCCAGTGGGGGGTGTGCAGGAGGCAGCTGATCGATGACTCTCTCATCGATGTTTCTAACTCTCTATCCCTCTCTTCCTCTCTGTAAAAAATCAATTATATATATATATATATATATATTTTAAAGAAAGCTGAAACAAAAAGGGACATGAGGTGGGGAGGACAGGGAGGCACACTGAGCTGGTTGGAGAGGGATCGGGGCATCAGGAGGGCGTCCGGGGCGAAGGGCCTTTAAGCTTGGGCCTCGGGGAGAAGTCGGACTGGCCGGGGCAGGGTGAGCGGGAACAGCACGTGTGGCGGCCCGGAGGCGGGGATCAGGGCATGTCCAGGGAAGGAAAGACGGTTTGCACGGCTGGTGAGCAGAGGCGCGGGAACCACGAGATCAGAGGCTGGAGAGGTTTAGAAGGGATGTCAGTTCCCAAGATGACTTAAGGGAGCAAAGCAAACCCCCTTCCAAGGACTGGGAGAACCAAGAAAGCAAAAGCAGACACTCGTGTGTGCGAGGGCCGGGTTGGGAGTGGGGTCTGCAACCGGAAGCCCGCGGGAGACGCGCTGGGAGTGAGCGGTCCCATGTAAAGGTCCCCGAGCTCAGCAGGAGAGGTCAGGCCTGCACACCGAGCTCCTAGTGGGTCAGCGGCTGTGCTCCCCCACGATGGCTGGGTACACCTGGGCTCAGAGAGGACTCTCCCAATTCAGGACAGGCCGGGGGCCAGGGGCACCGTTCACTGTGGGAGTGACGGGGGGAGGAATTAAAGATGATGGCTCTGCTTTGCAGAAGCTTAGCCCCTGGCTGGGACCTCTGCCCTTAGATCACAGTCTAAGCCAGCCGTGGGCAAACTACGGCCCACGGGCCGGATCCCGCCCGTTCGGCTGTCCTATCCGGCCCGCGGAGCCGAAAGAGCGGAGCGTTCTCTTGCTCTCCCCTCCGCTCCTTCACCAGCAGCCCAAGAGGAGAGTGCCAGCATGGCCAGGTTGCTTTGGTTCCGGCCCTCCGGTCCAGTTGAAGAACCCACTGTGGCCCTCGAGGCAAAAAGTTTGCCCACCCCTGGTCCAAGCCAAGCAAGCCCCAAGCGGGGCCTCCCCTTAGTTGGCCACTGAGCCATACTGTCCTGGTCTAGATTTCGAAAGTGGCCAGCGTCCTCTGCGACCCCGGGTTTATTTCCTTGAGAGAGAGAATGAGACGTTTCCCCTTGAGCCTACAGAGGTCAGACGCAGGAGTGGTCTGAACCCAGCTGGACCAAAACGCGGGCACGCACACACACTCCGCACACCTGTGACCTGCATGCGGGTCAACGCCGGGCTCAAGCTGTGCCGTTTCCATGGTGACCAGCATCCGCACTTCACCTGCGGGACACAGACTGCTCTGTCTCCCCAGCTCCGCTCGAAGACGCGAGCTTGGAGCCCCAGTGTGTTCTCGTCTCTCTGTTAGACCAACCAACTCTGCCGGAACGTGTCTCTGATTCAGGGCTGTTGGGAGGCCCGGGCAGTCGCTGTTCTCCTGGTGGGTTATGTAATTTTTCAAGGAAAAAGGCAGAGCCAAGGCAGAACAGAACGCTCCCCGAGTTACACCCCCTCTCCGGGCCTGACACTGCTTTTGCTCACTTTTTCTTCCCCACTTCGGTGCACCCCCTCTCACCCGCTCCCAGCGAGATCACAGCAGCCGGCCCCTCCGGTCTCCTCCCTGGCAGCTCCCTGCCGGCACGTTCCGTGTTCCGGAGGAAAACAAGCCCACGAGGGCGGCGGGGAGGGCGGGCGCTCAGGGGCCTGGGGCTCGGGGCCTGGGGCGAGGCGTCTGTCTTAGACCAAGCGGGGCTTTGAGCGCGGGGCAGGGGCTGTCCTGTGGCCGGGGTGGGGAGGCTCAGACCTCGGCTGGCAGAGGTCCTGGGCACGGAGGCCTCCTGAGCACCCGCGGGGCAGCCATCTGCCCGCGCACCTGGGTTTCCCCAGACAGAAAGGCCTCCGGACCTGGGCAGGTTACTCCATGTGAACACCGGCTGCTCCCCTCCTGGGTGGAGGGGATGGTGCTTCTTTTAAAAGCTGGAAGACCAGCTGGAACTGGTGTGGCTCAGTGGATAGAGTGTCGGTCTGCGGACTGAAAGGTCCCAGGTTCAATTCCGGTCAAGGGCATGTACCTTGGTTGCGGGCACATCCCCGGTGGGGGGTGTGCAGGAGGCAGCTGGTCGATGTTTCTTTCTCATCGATGTTTCTGGCTCTCTATCCCCCTCCCTTCCTCTCTGTAAAAAATCAATAAAATATATTTAAAAAAATAAAAATAAATAAAAGCCGGAAGACCAGGAAGAGCTTGGCACCACCATCGCAGGGTACACCCAGCCGAGTCACCATTAAAAACCAGACAGAAGCCCGGCTGGCAAGGCTCGGTGGGTGAGCACTGGCCTCTGAACCAGGGGTCGCAGCTTGATTCCCTGTTGGGGCACCTGCCACGGGCCCAGGTTGCGGGCTCGATCCCCAGCGGGGGCTGTGCAGGAGGCAGCTGGTCAATGATTCTCTCACATAATTGATGTTTCTCTCTTTTTCCTCTCTGAAATATATATATATATATATATATATATATATATATATATATATATATATATAGTACATCATAACACAATGATAATGGCCTCAGGGCCAGCAGTTCCTTCCCTGGTGAGGAGATGCCTCCCACTCCCTCTGCTTTTTTGGGGTTCCTTCCCTCTTTGGGGGCCTGTGTGACATCCTTGCTGGAGCACTCCCACCCTGGGAGAGCCCAAAGCTCTCATTTCTGGACCGCAGGGACACATTTTAATTTCTCTTTCCATCTGGGTCATATTTGTCACAACCAAACTCTTCTGCAGACATGCAGCCGCTCTGTGTCCACTGGGACCTCCTCACTGAGGCGCTCCTCTTCCAGACCGGGGCTGGACTTGGGGCTGCCTCAGCGGGAAAGAGCGGGACAGCACCTCCCCACCCCCAGGTTCTGTCTGGCTCTGATGAGATCCACGCCAGGTACGACCCAGATCCCTGGGCCAACGACTTCCCGAGGTCTCAGTCCAAGATGCCCCTTCGCCTCCTGGAACCAGCAAGAACCGCAGGTCTCCAAGCCCCTCCTCCCCAGCAGCTCTCTACCGCTGTGCAACCAACACCCCAACCTAGCAGCGTCCCCAGCATTGACTGTCACACCAGGAGGGCTTCCTGTGGTGCTGAGGTGGCTTCTGTGGGTCAGGCATCAGGCGCAGCTTAGCCAGGTGATGTGGTGGAAGGTCTCGGTGAGACTTCAGCAGGGCTGTGGCCCGGGCTCCCTCAGGAAAGATGTGCCTCCAAGCTCCCTCGCAGGGGTCCACCCGAAGGGCTGCTTCATGCCGTGGTCACCAGCTTCCCACGGGGTGAGCACCCCAGATGGAAGCCTCGGTCTTTCAATAACCTATCTCAGAAGGGAAATCCCATCCCTTCTGCCATGCTCTGTCCCTTAGAAGTGAGTCTGTAAGTCCGGCATACTCTTAAGGGGAGGAGCTTGCACACGGCCAAAGCCAGGAGGGCGATCAGTGGTGGCACCTTAGACGCTGCCTTCCTCGTCTTCTCTGCCTTGCCTGACCGAACTCCTGCTCCACGCGCAAGGGGACCACGTTGTGGCTCCTGAAGAGTCTTGCTCCTGTGGTTGTGATTGCTGTGGTCTCCTCTCCCTGTGGTCTCCTCTCCCTGTGGGGATATGAGTTCTTGGCGGTCAGGAGTCATGTGTTCCACATCTCTCTATGAGACCAACGATTTACCCTTGCTGGTACTAGCATTAGATAATTCAGCCTCTGGTTTACTGTGTCTCACTCTCCCTCCCCTCTTCCCTCTGAGACCTGTCATTCTGTTCCATGCTTCCATGTCTCTGGACCTATTTTGTCAGCCTCAAGTTTAAAAAAAGAAAAAGAGACAGTAAAAAATGTCTTAACAATTGGGCTCGAGGATCTCACTTGGCAGGAAAGCATTTCCAGTCTTGGCTCAGCTACTCCGCGGTGTCAACAAGGGCCCGGCTCATCTGCCAGCCCCGGTGTGCCGGCCTTTGTCCCAGGTGAGGCCCCACATGGTCTCAGGGTGGCGGCTGCAGCACCCACACAACTTCCCCCAAATCAGCATTCAGAGCCGGGAGTGGAGGAGGAGAACTTTCCCCCTGAGGTTCCCAGGGCATGTTCCTCTGAGGCTTAGGGTCCAGAACTGGATCACGTGGCCACCCCTAAACCAACCATTGCCAAAGGGGAACTGAATTGCCACAATCGGCCCAGATGCATGGCCCTCAGCAGAGATGGGTGTGGGAGATACCACTGGCCTCTAGGATTTTGGAATTGTGTGAGGCTGGCACAGCACCCGGGAAGTGCTGTTGGCATTTAGTGGGTTGGGACCAGGACTGCTTAACTTTCCCCAGGGCACCGCACAGCTCCCCCAAACCAACGGCTCTCCTGCTCAGCTGCCGATGCTGTCTCTGCTGGAAGCCGCTGATTTAGACCAGTGTTCTCAACCAAGGATGGTTTTGTCCTCCTCCACTGGTGGCAGTTTCTAAAGATTAGAGGTATTTTTGGTTGTCACCCCAGGGTTGCTACTGGCATTTAGTAAGCAGAGGCCAGGGAGGCTGCTAACGTTCTCCAGCTAAGAACGATCTTGCTCAGAATGCCAGTCGTGCTGAGGTTGAAACCCTGGTTCAGCCCCATCGTGAGTCATCCCTGCGTTGGGCACAGCTGCTCCGATGGCTGTCCCAGGCCTGGCTTTTGTTCGTTCAGAGGAAGTGGGGATAGTTTCTGGATTGCTAGCTAGTGCCAGCTAGAGGGCCTCTGCCAATCAGCCAGCTGGGCAAATGCTCAGCTCAGCCCCCGTCTAGAATGGCCAGTCCCTGCAGCCACAGACTCCGGTGGATTTAGGGTTTACAGTTGAAGAAGAAATCAAGAAATGGTTAGAAGGCAGGGTTATGGTTGTTTAAACATGGTGTTTTCGGTTTTGTGTGTGAGTTTTTCTTCTCAACTCCTGTTCTCATTTTAATGTCCGTTTCTCACTTTCTTCCCATAAAGTGAGCTTATTAACCGTGGCCTCCACGCTGGACTGAATACAGGCAAAAAGGGAGCTGCTTCTCTCTTTAATTTGAGAAGTACCACAAGGTGTGCATACCCCAAACGTGTCCTTTGCCAGGCCTGGGAAGGCACACTGGGCCTAGAGGGTTCAAGGTGAGAACCAGATCACGTGTGCTGATGGTGAGAAGTGTGGGCTGTGGCGTCAGACAGACCAGCTGGTGGCGTGACTTTGGGCAAGTCACTTCTTACTGAAGGCTTCGTGGGAGAATGATAACAACCTCATATACAATCTCATGGGAGACTCAACTGAAGTAATCAGGCAGAGCCCTGGGCCCACAGTAAGCCCTGAATAGTGAGTGTACTTACATCTTCAGCATGTTGCCTTCGCCACCTCTCCAGGAAGCCTCTGTTAAAACCCAAGTGCAGCTCAGGCGTGAGGTGCATCCACAGGACATAGAATTGCAGAGCTGGAAGGTAGCCTGTGGAGAGCAGAGTACTGAGCCCCAAGCACATGCCACCTATGGATGAGATTCACTAAACCTGGGGTCCCACGCTCAGGGTACCTCCCTGGAAGGGGGCAGTCCTGGAATAGTGCCACCATGAAGGACAGCAAGCAGGAGGACCGAGTCCAACAGGGAGGAGGCGGTGCAACAAGAGCTGGGAAGGAGCCCGGGTTGTTACAACACACTTCGGTGCCCACTCAGGAGCAAGCCGGAGGGGGTTCCTACACTATCTGGAGCAGGGATTGGCAAACTACAGCCCCCAGGCCAAATCCGGCTCTCTACTACCTTTATAAATAAAGTTTTATTAAAATGCAGCCATGCCTTTCACTTGGGTATTATCTGTGGCTGCTTCTGTGCTGCGAAGGCAGGGTTGAGTGGTTGGAGAAGAGACTATATGTCCTGCAGAGGCTAAGATAGTTATCCTCTGGTCCTTCATAGAAGAATTTTCTGGTCTCTGGCCCACAGGACTTCATTCACATAGACCCGTGGTCGGCAAACTGCAGCTCGTGAGCCACATGCAGCTCATTGGCCCCTTGAGTGTGGCTCTTCCATAAAATACCACGGCCTGGGCGAGTCTATTTTGAAGAAGTGGCGTTAGAAGAAGTTTAAGTTTAAACAATTTGGCTCTCCAAAGAAATTTCAATCGTTGTGCTGTTGGTCTTTGGCTCTGTTGGCTAATGAGTTTGCCGACCACTGACAGAGACACAGTGGCTAGGATCACAAACCTTCGAGTCACACAGACCTAGATGTGATGGGAACAGTGCCACATCCAATTGTGCAGTGTCCGGCCAGGTCACCTGTAAATGAGCATGATCTCTGTCTGAGAAGGATTTCCTGCACGTTTTGGGGGCTCAGGAGAGGGAAGAAAGCGGCGTCTGTGAAATGTCAGCACCTCACTGGGGGCTTAGTTCCTGCTGAAAGTCAGCAGCATGAGGCCTGGGAGCTCTGAGCAGGCGAGGAGGTGGGTCTAAATTTAGACTTTCCAAAGCTGCTTTGTAAACCAGAGCCTCAGGAATCCCAGAGAGGACAGTTGGCACACACCACCTTGTCTCTGGTTTGCCTCCACATGTTAGAAGGTTGGATGCCTGAGAGGATAATTAATTGGCCTCAGATATTTCTGGAGAGCCAGTGAGAAGTCAGTGGAGAGGTGCTGGGGTAGATATTTCTACTCCTGGGTTTGTTCCCCGTGGAATGCAGGGAGCCTGGACTGCCTTCTCCTTGCTGGGTGTTATTTGAGCACAGCTGAAGCGGTGACCTTTCCTTCTGCCAAGGTGAATGCCCAGTCCCTGGTTGGAAGTCACACTGTGACTCAGAGCAGCTCTGAGCCACCAGCTCCAAGTAGAGACTGAAGCTGCTTCTCCCTGAAGCCCATCATGCCAAGGGCTGCCATACTTAATCCTCTGCCCAGGCAGGCACACCCAGATGCCAGCTCTACCCCTTGCCAGGATGGGTAGGCCCACACCTCTTGGTATATCACACAAGCAATGAACACTGACCCAAGTCTAATTAGGTAACAGGTGTTCTGCAATCAGTCCATATGTGGACAAATCAAAGGGTTGACAGTAGAAATGATAGAAGAACCAGTGGCCCAGTGCACGGATTCGTGCACATTGAAGAAAATTAATTAGAAAAAAATATTTTAATATCACTTCGCATATTCTGCCCACGGCTCCACTTTCTTTCAGCTTCAGAATGTCAACAAAAACAACCAAATTCACGATCAACAACGACAGATTGAAACACACATGTGCAACTGGCACCAGAGAGAGCTTTATATGTATCACACATGTGCAAATCAACATTTATTTTAAAATTGCCAATGCACGTCATATGTACTGGCCGGTCAGTCAGTCGGTCACTTAGCCTTTTATATGTATAGATGATAGCCAAGACCGGTGTGGCTCAGTGGATAGTGCGTTGGCCTGCAGACTGAAAGGTCCCAAGTTCGATTCTGGTCAAGGGCATGTACATTGGTTGCGGGCACATCCCTGGTGGGGTGTGTGCAGAAGGCAGCTGGTCTATGATTCTCTCTTATCGATGTTTCTAGCTCTCTATCCCTCTCCCTTCCTCTCTGTAAAAAAAATCAGTAAAAGATATTTATATGTATAGATGATAGAAAGAAGCTTAGGAAATGAAGAGGTTTGAGAAGAAATGAACAGTCGCACACTCAAATGGGAACAGAGAAAAGGTCAGATGAAGGCTGCCTGGTCAGTGTTGACGTTCTGAGAGAGGCAGCATCGAAGCCGAAGATGATGCTAAGGGAGTTGACGTTCAGAAACGCCGGTTTATCTGAATGGCAGGGCTTATTGAGAGAAGGGTCCTGCCGAGCACATGGCATCGGAGCAGCAAGCACAGGACGGGGAGGCCTGGGGGACGTGGGCGTCTCCATAGTGGAGGCATGGTCGATGCCCCTGGCTACTTCCAATCCTCAGTGATTTCCTGGGTGCTGCGTTGAGCCCTGGACTTAAACCTACAGTCTGGTTGGGAGGTGGACGTGTTCTAAAAGTTAAATCACAGCCCAAATGCGGGTATGGAAAGTGTCGACGACAGTACACACACGAACACCACAGGAGTTTGGAGAGGGGAGAGTGTCGCTGGGAGCTGGGTGGATGCATCCCAGAGGAAGTGAGGCTTCGCCTGGATTCCGAGTGACGGGCAAGGTTTCAACACGTGGGAGGAAGCAGGAGGACTTTGTAGGAACCAGGAAGGTGCAAGGCAGGAGCCGAAGAGTAGACTTAGAGGCCCATGAGGAAGGGGGAGAGGCTGGGTAAGGTGACGCGGTACCTGCCGGCTGAAGCTGACAGTGTGTTGGGAACATACTGAAACACACACACACACACACACACACACACACACACACACACACGAGACAGTCCCTCCCTGCCCCGGAGAGGGAAAGGAAAGAGTTTTGAAACATAAATAGAGCACCTCTTAATCATTCACGGATTATCTGCATTGCAGCTGATCTCACACAGCTGGTCCAAATCCTGCTTCCGGCTTGCCGGTGATGTCACCCCTCTGCGTAGGTGCTCACTCCCGCCTCTGTTTACCACCCTGTGAGGGCAGGGCCGGGAAGAAGGCTTAGGCCTCCCCTCAGAAAGCAAACTATGTCAGTATAAGTGCTTCTGTGTGCCGTGCCCTTAGGAGCCACACCAGGCACATATGGGGAGAAAGGGAGAGAAGCTCCAGGTTAGGCTGTCACCTGCCTTGGGCAGCAGGGGCCGAGGAGGCGTGGCGTGGGCACGGGGCACCTCTCTTGTTCCCCTGAGTCAGACCCCCCAGGTGGACTCCCCAGCACAGATGTGAAGCCGTAGCTCAGGGAGTGGTCCCAGCGCTGACTCTACCTGGCTGGGCGTCCTCGCAGGGAATGGTATTCATTCTCATGTCATCCCGTGTTTACTGATCCTCTCTCTGCAGACGCACTGACCTGGTCTTCTCGGAGCCTCGGTGCCCTCATGGGCAGAGGGCAACTTGCCTCTCGGTGGGGGGCTGGCCGTGGGGTGGGTTCAGATTCCTCACGGAGGGGGACGCTCTGCAGGGTGGGGAGCGAGTCGGGCCCTGCTCGCTAAAGGCCGGTGGCGGCGCCTCCGCTCATGAGCCCAGGAGGGCAGGACCGCCGCCGCTAAGCACCCGGACCTTCTGCTGCGTTGCCTCCCGCCCTGACATTCTGCGAGTCTGTGGTTATTTTTTGCTGCGGAGGCCCCATAGAAACACGCAGAGCGGGTTTGCTGAGGGTTTGATGAGACACCAGGATAGTCAGTGCCACTTCCTATCTATGTGTGAGGGAAGCCATAGGTAGCATCCGTGGAGCGAGGCCTGTGTCCCAGACCCGTGGCACATTTCTCTCATAGGAGTGCTCAGAGGGGACCTGATTACTTACTGTTTCGTATCATCGGTGTCCCCCAATTTGCCTGCTCAATTCAGGGCAGTGGCCCTTGTGTTGCTTCGTGGGGGTATTTTTGTGTGTTTTTTTAATCGTTTGCAGAGTCCTGCAGGGTTCCGACCTGAAAGTGTCCCCACGGAGGACCCGGCCGTGAGAGGGGAACGCACTGGCCAGGTTCCCGCCTCTGTCCTGGGCTCGGTGTGTGTTCTTTGTGAGCCCGTGGACTTAATAAACTCACAAATCCTGTGACTTCCACAGACCGAATTTATGTGGCTAGTTCCGCAGCGTTCTCCTCCCTCCTCGGGGCCGATGCCGGGCCCTGGAGTCCGCAGTCACCGGGGAGCCGGCACGACTGGACTTGACCCATGGCCTTGAAGAGCCAGGTCCCCATCCCCCAAGAGAACGCAGCCCACCAGGCCAGTGCCCCGCTGGGCCCCTCCGTGGGCAGAGCGTCCTTTTATTAAGGGGCAGCGACACCATTTCCTTGCCATTTAGTATGTGTGCTTCTGTCACCTACGTGGATAGCAAGCAATGCCATTGCCATTACCTTGCTCATTTGAATATTAATATATTTAAATATTCAAAGACATCTGCAGAAGAGGGAAGGAAAGGGGTCCGGCTGGAAAGATGGGGACGATGGATCCCTTGCTTTTCGCCTGCTACCGGTTACTGCCCGCCCTCCCCCTTCCCGGCTGGCTCCGATGTGCCCAGAGCTTGAGGAATGAATTTCTCAAAGGTCAGAGCTGACCGTTCCCTCCCACAACCTGTGAGTGTTGCCCTTCGGGGAGCAGGCATTTACATAAAAGGCACGCCGCTTGATGATCTTATCAAATCAATCCATCCCCTCTCTTCCAGGGGAGTGGCCCCCAGCGGGAGGGGGGGCCGGGCGGCCGAGCCTGGAATCCCCTGAGCAAGCAGCGTCCCCGCGGCGGCCGGATCAAACAGCGCCGGCGGCTTGCAGAGCCGGTGGGCAGGTGCCGGGCGCGGAGCGTGGAAATTTACCAGCGTCATTTCTTTGACAGGGAAGGAAGGAGGCTCCGTCCCGGAGATGCCGGTTCCCGCGGCCGCTCCGAGTCCAGCGGAGCGCAGTCTGGCTCCAAGAGGCGTGGATGAGGCGGTGGCAGAGGATGCTGCCCCCTGAAGCCTGCAGAGGTGCCTGGCCTGGCAGCTGAGCCCCCCTCGGACCTGGGACCTCGGATGTAGCTCAGTGTGCAGCTCATGGGAGGCGCTGGGGTCTCCCCGGCTCCCTTCACCGATGCCCACCGGCTGGCTGGGGCTGCAGGGTCTACGGGGAGCAGATAGAAAGGGGAGTTGGCAGAGGCAGAGAGAAGCCCCGAGGAGCCTCCAGAACCTGTGTCGGGGGTCCTTCCGTCCTCCCCGGGACACTGAGGGCGATAAGCGTTTCAGCCCGAAGGAACTTCTTCCAGCCCAGGACACAGAGGGGGGCGTTCGGCCTCTCTGCTTGGTGGCCCCTCCGGAGAGAGCACTTGGCGTCCACTCGGACAACGGGACCGGTTTCTCCGTCCAAGATGCTCCGTGAGGAAGAGGCATGAGCGGAGAAGGGCTGGGGACACGCAGGCGCGGGCCGGCGGCCCCCCCAGGGCCCGCTAAGCAAACAGCATGAGCCTCCAGCCTCTGCAGCCCAGCAAGCTCGGGCCTGTGCCACTCCCGTCTCCGGGGAGCTGGTGGCAGTGACATCACCTGGAGAACAAGCATCCCCCGGCCTCGGGCCCCGACAGGATGAGGTGTGCCGGGGAGGCCACCGGCGGGGACCTGGCCTTGCCCGACCGCCCCTCCGTCCCCCGGGCAGCCCCGGACCGCCCCTGAGCCGACCATGGCCGAGAAGGGGGACTGCTTTGCCAGCGTCTACGGGTACGACCTGGGCGGGCGCTTCGTGGACTTCCGGCCCCTGGGCTTCGGCGTCAACGGGCTGGTGCTGTCGGCCACGGACAGCCGCACCTGCCGGAAGGTGGCCGTGAAGAAGGTCACCCTGAGCGACGCCCGCAGCACGAAGCACGCCCTGCGGGAGATCAAGATCATCCGGCGCCTGGACCACGACAACATCGTGAAGGTGTACGAGGTGCTGGGGCCCCGGGGCGCCAGCCTGCAGGGCGAGCTGCTCCAGCTCAGCGTGGCCTACATCGTGCAGGAGCACATGGAGACCGACCTGGCCCGCCTGCTGGAGCAGGGCACGCTGGCCGAGGAGCACGCCAAGCTGTTCATGTACCAGCTGCTCCGCGGCCTCAAGTACATCCACTCGGCCAACGTGCTGCACCGGGACCTGAAGCCCGCCAACATCTTCATCAGCACCGAGGACCTCGTGCTCAAGATCGGGGACTTCGGCCTGGCGCGCATCGTGGACCAGCATTACTCCCACAAGGTGTGTCTGGCCGGCGGGGCGGGGCGATCGGGGTGGTCCGTGGGGTCCTCAGGACGCGGGCAGGGTCCCTGAGAGTATTCCTGGTGCCATGGGAAAGCCAGTGGCCTGGGGTCTGTGACTGGCGGAGGCCGGAAGGTGCTGGAAAGACCACTGGCCTGAAAGGTTGCTGAGGGCGTGGTTTGGGTTCTTGGTTTTGACTCTGCCGTGCGGCTGTGAGCAGTCACTCCAGGCTGTGCAAGAGAGCGTTGGCCTGGATTATCTCTAAGATTCCTTCCCGGTGCAAACTCTTTAAAATTGTGCAGTGGGTGAATTTTTCTCTAGCATCCCCTAATGAGGCTTCCACCACACCAGCCTTTTGCGCTGGTTCATTTTGCTACCTCTTCCTCTTCCTCCTCCTCCTCTTTCTCCTTCTCCTTCTCTTCCTTCTCTTCTTCCTCCTCCTCTTCCTTCTTCTCCTTCTCCTTCTTCTCTTCTCTTCCTCCTCCTCCTCCTCTTCCTTCTTCTCCTTCTCTTTCTTCTCTTCTCTTCCTCCTCCTCCTCCTCCTCTTCCTTCTTCTCCTTCTCCTTCTTCTCTTCCTCCTCCTCCTACTCCCCCTCCTCCCCCTCTTCCTAGCAAAGCTGACCCACTCTGCGTCCCAGTCTCTCTGTCGGTGGACAAGTTCATCTGATCATTTCATCCTCAGTGTCCATTATCCAGCAAATGGCTCAGCTCCCCAGGTCCCACAATGCCCTGGTCCCTGAGTGTGATGAAGCTCTGGGTGTCTGGGTGGTACTGCTGAGACCCCTGGTGGTGGGTGGCTACATGCAGAGATCAGAGCTGGCCCCGCCATCTGGTGGAGACACTGACGCTCCTCTAGACCTCTTCTTACCTCTTGCACTGCTCCGTTAGGAGCCGGAAATCCTCTGAAATTCTATGCCCCGCGCCCCCTGGTTCCTGCCATTTAGGGGATCCTCTGCGCAGCTCCGCCTGAGCTCGCATCACCAGGTTCCCCTCCCCGGAGCTGGGGGCTGAGTGTCATTTCCAGCCTCCAGCCAACACCTTTGTGCCACAAATTTTAATTAGCATGAAAACATCCCCCAGGAAGTAGGTGCACCAGAAACCAAGGGGCTAGGGTGGGTCAGAAAGGGGAGGGTGGCTCTGACCTTGAACATGCTTCGGCTCCCGATTTGCCTGCAGCCAGAAGCTCACAGGTGCATAGAAAGGCACCGAGCTGCCGGTGCAGCTGCAGCAGGAGGGGAGAGGGGGGAGGGGGAGGCAGGGTTCCCTGTCCCACCCTCACAGGCTGGAACTTGGGCTCCAGCCCAGATTTCAGAGCCCAAATCAGCTCAGATGGCCCTCGCTTCTCGGTGCCGTCTTTGCCAGGAGACTGCCCCGCGCTCCCCTCCCACAGCCAGGCCATCTGTCAGCACGGACAGCCCACTCCGAGGGCAGGAACGTCCGTGGTGAACAAACAAACAAACAAGA
The DNA here is from genome assembly GCA_963924515.1 of Vespertilio murinus. Lineage (NCBI taxonomy): Eukaryota > Metazoa > Chordata > Mammalia > Chiroptera > Vespertilionidae > Vespertilio > Vespertilio murinus. Next base: position 5,429,954 of record OZ004709.1, read on the forward strand.
AAGTCTTCCTGTCCTAATGCCCGGTTTCTACCTGCTCTGTCCTCCAAGGAGCCATGACCCCAAGGAGGTGAAACAAAGATTTTAACCCAAATTAGTTTTTATTCAGTAATTGGAGAGTCCATGACTTTGTTATACAAAATCACCTTCTGAAGTGGAACAAACCAGTACGCCGGGAACAATAGCGGGGCCTTCCTTGGTCACAGAGGCTGAGTAAGTGGGGTGTTACAGGGAAGGTACGCAGAGCAGTCCCTCGGGACAGTCAGAGGAGGTGATTTGGGGCTAAGGTTGGCCGTGGTGACAGTTCCTAGGAGGGGCACTGGGTGAGGCAGGGACGCTATGGGAGCAGGCAGACGCCTGGGCTCGTTTCTGATGGTGGTAAGTTGGGATGCGGATGCTCCCCGTCTGGGAGCCTCAGTTTCCCCTTTTTGACCGGGCTGACAATACAAGCCCTGTCTGTCCCACTGGCTTGTGGTTATGAATGAAAGAGGAATATAAACGCAAAGCCCCTTGGAGAGTAGAGAGGACCCCATCCATTCATTTCTTGAGTGTTTTCTGAGTGCTCACGGGGCCGTGGCCGGGGTCCAGGCCCAACGCTGGGAGCTGGGAGGTCACTGACCACGGACCGAGAGTGGCCGTTGGCGCATTATGCAGGGCAGGGAGCCACTTCTCTGAATGGAGCCTTCATTTTCCTGATGCAGGGGAAAGTAAATGCTCTGCCTTACTCTCCGTGGACTCTTCAATCAAATCAGCTATTGGAGTTTTTTTTAAAAAATCATTGGAGTCACTTGCAAGCCAGTAGGTGTTCACGTCAGTTCTGTGTTTGGCAGGAACCACCTATCCTCACCTACCTCCTCCCTCATTACCGTCTGCTTTTAGCTTCCTCCCTTCTCTTCCCTGAGTGATGATGGAGGCTTGACATGTGTTGCTTTTATTTACCCGAAGTGCATTGAAGTCCGTTCTCATCGAATCCTCAGAATGCTGGGAAGCGCTTAGGAAAAGGGCCCATTTTAAAACAAGAGACCTGGGTTTCTCAGGCTTCCATGGCCAACCGTGGTCAAAGGGGTTCTGGAACTTGGGTCTTCTTGTGTCTTGATGGGTGGTCTTTCCGTGAGCCACCTCCTTCATGAAGGCTCTCTGGACCCCCAGTTGGAATTGATCTTTCCTTCCTTTGAATTTCCATATTGCTTCCTCCCCATCCCAGACCCCGGGTCTTCTAGCGCCGGCGACCGTGCTCTGCTTTGTCTTAGGGGTGCTCATCTGTGTCTGTGTCTTCTATGCTCTCCTCGGCTGAGAGCCCTTGATTCCTTGTGGGCCATCTCATGTCCATCTGGGTTTCCTCCAGGGAGTCTAATCACTGTGCCGGAGACATGCCAGCTGACTTCGTTGGCTGCCTTGAACAGATGGAAGACTAGTCATTTACCAGCACATTACTGTTAGGAAGCTAGTTGAGTTCATTGATTTCATGTGGTTAGAAGATTTGACTCTCAGAAGGAAAGCACATATAAGGGAGAGGCATTAAAATATATGCTTTCAAATCTTAAGTAGATAAAAAATTAGTGTGCAATTTAAGCATGTGTAATGAAAGCTAATACTTGTGTGTGTGTGTGTGTGTATCTATATATATAAAAGCCTAAGCAACCAGTTGACCGAACGACCAAATGACTGGTCGACCAGTCGCTGTGACACTCACTGACCACCAGGGGGCAGATGCTCAATGCAGGACCTGCCCCTTGGTGGTCAGTGCGCTCCCATTGTGGGAGCAACACTCAGCTGACTGTCGAGCACCAGATGCAGGGCTCACAGCTGGCCACTGCAGCCTGAAGACCACAGTGGAGTGGCAGAGAGCCTGCTGAGTGGTGGTAGGCACAGCGGGGCTGGGATGAGCAGGAGTGGCAGGTGGCATTGGATTGCTGGTTTCAGCCCGATCCCTGCAGTCTACACTGAGGGACCCCACTGGTGCACGAATCCGTGCACTGGTCCTCTAGTGTATATATAGATAGATAGATAGATAGATAGATAGATAGATAGATAGATAGATAGATATAGATATATAGATATAGATATATATAGATATATAATTATATATATATATTGTTATATATATAACAATCATATATATTATCAGAGGGGGGAAAAAAGAAAGAGAGCCCATAATTCTCTCAGCCAATGGATTGGTTGGGGTGAGATGTGCGCATCTACTCTCCCTGGTGTGCATGGAGGATGATGTTTACATGTGAACTGCTCTAAATGTACCCCTTCCTCAATTTTATGGATCCTGTACTCACCTTGAAGAGGTCATGCTCACCTGGGCTGCAGCTAGTGCCTTGGTGTGAGTTTCAAAAAAGGTGCCCCCTTTTGCAGGCTGGTTCAGCTTAGTACCTGCGATAGGCTTTGTGATCCAACCGGGGGCTGAACTTGGTCCCTTGGTCAAGCACAACCCACCGAGCACTAAGCAGCAGCTGGAAGCTCACCGTCTTCATCATGACTTTCTCACGGTGGACAGTAAAGTCTCATGAACCTCCCACACCCCCTCCTCTAGCATGGAGTCTGGCGCGGTTAGGTGCCCATTGCATTTGTCAGGTGAAGGAGGTGCTAGGGGAAATGTCTTCTCTTTAATGAGCAGCTGGGAGCACGGGGGCTCCAGTCACAGTCAGAGCACATTCTGAGCACGTGTCCCCTACCACCCCACCCCTGGCGGGCTTGCTCCTTGTGATGTCCAGAAGGAACAAGAGGCCCCAGGAGCCCACATGCAGGGATGTGGCAGTGGGGTGCTCTGATGGCTGTCCCTCAACAGCGACAGCTTGGGGAGTGTGGTCTCTGTATCATTATTACTCACCTCTCTAATTGCATGACCTCGGGCAAGGCCTTTTCCTTGCGCAGCGTATTAAGAAATCTGTAAGAAGACAATCATCTCATTCACTCCCCTCGTTTCACAGATGATAAAACCTTGCCTGGACAGGAAAGGAGACCTGCTCGAGGTCGCACAGTGAGTGGCTGAGCCAGAAGCTCAACACCCGTGCTTCAGCTCCATGCCCGGGGATTTTCCTGAGCCTCTCTTCTCCATTGGCCTCTCTGCCAAATGGGGCATCGCTCCCGTTCTGATTATTCCATAGGATTCTTGTTAGAGTCCAGCTGAAAGTGTGGAAGTCAAAGTGCTTTCAGATGTAGGCTAGATCACTAACAGAACCATCTGCCCAATAAGTGCCCCGCTACAGGATGGGGAACGGGCATACCCCCAGATGTCAGTCTCCCCCCCACACACACACTGAGATATGGAACCAACTCCCCACCTGGCGACCAGAGTCCTGAGGCTTCCCAGCCTGGGGTCCTCGTAGGAACCCCTGCCGCCCTCCTCATTGGCAGGTGTCCTTATTAGCTCTTTACCTAGTGCACTAGGGTGGGCCTGAATGAGCGTTTATGTGGAGAAGAGGCAGGTGAGGGATAAGAGCATGTTTTCCTTTGGATTGATTCTATTAGGAAGCAGATGGTCTCAAAAGAGAGGGGAAAAAATCTTGTTTAAGGCTTCGCTGAGCCCTGTGTAAATTCTAAGACATGTCAGGAGGCCCCGGGAGGCTGTGCAGAGGGCTGAGGAGCGAGCAGGTGGACAGCCTGACTCGCTGTGTGAACACTCCACCCCTGGAGGAGCCGCCATTGGCCCGGGGAGGGAGCCACCTGTCATCCTCATTGGGGTGGCCAGGAGACCGCCAGCCTTTCCCGGAGCAGAAGACAGGAAGTACCCAGGGGAGAAAGCAAGATTGGAGGACCATCAGAAGTTGGGCAACCAAAGGCTCTTGTGTTTGGGTGAACCATTTGAGAAAGTCTGGCCTGCCTGTGGGTCTTGAGTCCTCTCTACTCCATCCTTCTCTTACATCCTTCACGACCAGAATGCTCTCCCACGTTGCCTCTGTGCCTCATGGAGACTCCCTAGACACCAACCCGCGCAGGGGTTCTCCAAGTGGGTGCTGGGCCAGCGGCACCAGCTCCGCCTGAGAACTCCCTCGAGATGCACGTTCTTAGGTCTCATCTCAGACCGACGGAATCGATCACTCGGGGGCGGGGCCCGAGCAAGCTGTGTTCTAACACGCCTCCAGGTGATTCTGATGCTTAACTGTTTGGAACTATTGGCCTGGAGGCCTGGGGCAGCTTGTGTGCGGACAGAGAGCTGGGGCTCCTGGTGTGTCTGCTGGTGCTTCAGGCTGTGGTTCTCCGACTCCAGGGCAAAGGAAGAAGGCTAAGAACGCCTCCCTGCCAACACAGGTGTGCTCGAAGCAGGTGCCCTAACTAAAAGGGGCCGTCAGTGGGGGGGATATCAAGCACCATAACAGGCAGCTGGGAAGATGGTTTTAGGCAGGACGAGTTTCACGACCTCAAGCACATTGCACAGTGCCTGGCTGGTCAACCATCACTTGAGTTTGGCAGAAAGCTGCACACACCAGGGACCTCAACCAAAAGGGAACGTTGGTTCTGTGAGGGTTTGATCTTAATAATAGTTAGGTGATACAAACAACGGTTTTAGAAAACATATACTATTAGTTCTGGTGTAAACTACTTTGCTGGATACTCTGTAAAAACAGAGGCTCTGGTTTTCACGGCTCGGTGAGACTGAGGGTCTGACGGACAGCTCAGCAAGAGGGTACTGTAGTCTGTTAAGGCCTGTGGTTCAATTCAAGGTCCCAAAGGAGGCAGGCAGAGAGGTACGTGATGCCGAACACACACAGCCAGCTTCCACAGGCATGGCGTGGAGTTTTTGTCGGCAGCATTTATGCTGTTTTCGTGATGTCGCTCAACCTCACCTCCTTCCTCCCTCTCCTGGTCACTCCGCCTTCCTTGGATGCCTAGGGATCTGTCTACCCCATGAGAACCTTCCATGTCAGCTGGGGAGACACACAGACACCTTCCCTAAAAGCACAGATTCCTTTGAAACTGCACCTGGGGGGGGGGGGCTGGTGTTGTTTCTTTTTTATGTTTTTATTTTGGGGGGGCTGAAATAGCATCTTTGCTAGTGATCAAGGGGGTGTCCCTGTGATGTTCTAATGCTTCTATTTTGGAAGGTCTCCGCATGGCAGGTGGAAAAACCCTAAGGTGTAAGGAGCGAGTGAGAGCTTCCCAGGATCCCAGAAGAGGGCTGGAACCCACCGGGAGAGGCCCAGCCATCCCCAGAGCCCGTGAGAAAACAGACCCGGGCAAGGCCAGCTTGCTGAGGGCTCAGCTACAGGTTCTTAGGCCACTAAGCGTGTTATTCCAAGTCAGTGGCGCTGAACAGATGGATCTGAAAGGCTGTGGACTATCCCTTTTTGAAAGAGAAAACTTGATCCAGGGGATTGGGACAGAGGCTGGTAAGGGAACCCCCTTGTAGTTGATCTCTCCGGTCCTGGTGGGAGGAGAGCGCCAGTCCCCAGTCTTCGCTCCACGGCCTCTCCACTTGGGCAGCCCCGGGGTGTGAACGCCCCAGCGGCATGAGCTGTCTAGATCTCTAGACAGATATTCCTGTGTTTATACCGATGAAGGGTGGTTAGAAAATGGCATCAAATCCTTCACAATTTTCTCCTGAAATACAGTTTCTTTATTCGGCCTTTGCTAGGGTTGCCTGTTGGGAAGACGGCAGTATAGGAATACAAGACTCAGGGGACAGTATCAGGTTGCTATGCTGGTCCTGACTCGGCTGGCTACCTTCCACATCAGCAGCACACTCTGCTGAGCCGGGAGAGACCAGCTCCTAGCTCCGGCTTCCTTCGCTGCCACCCTTCTCACCTTGTGCTGTAGAGTCCCCGACTTGTCACCGTTCCCCAGAAAACACCACACGCGGTGATAGCTCCGGTCCCACACACTGTTCTCGCTGCTCCCGCCTAAAGTCCTACCTCTCCCTGCAGATCCTGCTCCAAAGATCCACCTCTGCACGGCTTCCCCCAGCTCTCCAGGGGAGAGTTAATTGCAAATTCCTCTGGCTGCCCAAAACCATTATCTTCACTCTATAGTGACTATCTGTGCACATGCCTCTTCCCCAGCAGACAGCGGGGCCCTTAGGAAAGAGGTCTCATTCATCTGTTTTCCTAGCGCCTAGCACGGCGTCTGGCCCATAATCCATGCTCATTAAATGCTTATTGACTGAAAAGCAAAGCCTCTGACTTTACACCGAGTAGAGTGCGGTCCTTAAGAACTTCTCAGGATTGCCGAAACCGGTTTGGCTCAATGGATAGAGCATTGGCCTGCAGACTGAAAGGTCCCGAGTTCGATTCTGGTCAAGGGCATGTACCTTGGTCACGGGCACATCCCCAGTGGGGGGTGTGCAAGAGGCAGCTGATCGATGTCTCTTTCTCATCGATGTTTCTAACTCTCTATCCCTCTCTCTTCCTCTCTGTAAAAAATCAATAAAATATATTTTTTTAAAAAGAACCTCTCAGGATAAAGCTCTTAGATACCTGAAGCCATCTATCATGCCCCTTCCGATCTCTGAAGCCCAGAACCCCTTCGCCTTCACACAACGATGTCCAGGCACTGTTCTGAGTGCTCAGCAGTTACTCGCCTACCGAATCCTCATAACAGCCTGATGTAATGAGTGCTGTGTTGTCCCATTTTACAGATGAAGACACTGAGGCACAGAGAGTAACTTGCCCAAGGTCGTCATCCAGCTAGTAAATGGCAGAGCTGGGTTTCAAAGCCCAGCAGTTCCTTCGGGGGCCATGCTTTCAGCCACTACGCTGCCCTGCCCTGCTGGCTCTTCAGATGGCAGTGTTTCCAGAGCTCACACTGTCCTGACGGCCTTTTTCATTCAGCTCCTCCTGCTTGTCGGACCCTTTCTTAAAAGGTGTCTCCCAGAATGGATGCTCTGTGGGTTAGCCAGCAGGGTTGGTTGGGAGTGTGGTACCTCGACTCTGTAAGTGACTTGCTGTTCATGATGCAGGTGATGTTCTGGCAACCATGTCACACTATCCTAGATAATAAAAGGCTAATATGCAAATTGACCAAACAGCAGAAGGACTGGTTGCTATGATGTGCACTGACCACCAGGGGGACAGACACTCAATGCAGGAGCTTCCCCTTGGCAGTCAGTAAGCTCCCACAGGGGGTATGCCGCTCAGCCAGAAGTCCTGAGCCAGGTTCACGGCTGGTGAACACAGATCATGCAGGATTCTCATTATGGATATTTCTAACTCTCTCTCCCTCTCTGAAGTCAATAAAAATATTGACACACAGAGCTAACCGGTTTGGCTAAGTGGATAGAGCATCGGCCTGTGGACTCAAGGGTCCCAGGTTTGATTCTGGTCAAGAGCATGTACCTTGGTTGCGGGCACATCTCCAGGAGGGGGGTGTGCAGGAGGCAGCTGGTTGATGTTTCTAACTCTCTATCCCTCTCCCTTCCTTTCTGTAAAAAAAAAAAAAAAATCAATAAAAAAAATTTTTTTTTAAAAAAAGGACACACACAAAATAGATTAGAAGGAAAACCTCCAAGATGTTAACAATGGTTGGACAATGCATGGCTTCCCCTCTGCCCCTTTTATTTTTCCACAATTCCCCAAAATGTGCAACACGACATGCACAGTTTTATCACAGTGAGCTTTTCAGGTGGAGGGCGGGAGAGTTGCTGTAAGAGAGAGTTTACCAAGAACATGTTTATTACAAAAAAAAAAGTAGTTAGTCTGAGTTCTTCAGCTCCTGGGAGAGAAGGGTCAAGCACACCAGCACCTGGGCCAGGAGATGTGGGTGCTGACCTCACTGCACCCCACTCTGCGGTGGCCACTGTGCCGCACGTAAATCTTACCTCCCTCCCAGCGTGCAGTCCTGCCTCCGCTGCGGCCTCGGGACAGGCCACCTCGTCTCAGGTGAGGTGCCCAGGTGCTGACCGGTGTCCTGTGACCCAGGAAGTTACTTCACCTGCTGTGGGCTGGCTCCTCCTCTCATAATAACAGGTCTAGTTCACAGGGCTGTGTGAGGAGTGGATGCCATGTGTGTGACATGCTTAGCACTGTGCCAGGCCTCTGGGAAGCAGTAGGACAGTGGTCGGCAAACTCATTAGTCCACAGAGCCAAATATCAACAGTGCAACAATTGACATTTCTTCTGAGAGCCACATTTTTTAAACTTAAACTTCTTCTAATGCCACTTCTTCAAGATAGACTCACCCAGGCCGTGGTATTTTGTGGAAGAGCCACACTCAAGGGGCCAAAGAGCCGCATGTGGCTCTCGAGCCGCAGTTTGCCAACCACGGCTCTAGGTAAATATTAGCTCTCTCTCTCTCTCTCTTTTTTTTTTTAAAAAAAACTGTGATTCTTAACCACTACTGGGGCTTAACCACGGCAGGTGTCTGGGGGGCGGGGGCTCTCAGGTGGCCATGGAGCTTCCATTGCGCACCTTCTATGCAGAGCTGCTGGCCACCTGCAGAAACCACGTGTCCACCGGCGAGCAGTGAAAGCACTGTGATCTGCAGGTCTCATTTTTAATCCCTGTTTAATCCCTACTTCTTTTGTTTGGGGATTGGAGTCGGGGTTAAGCCCAGAATGGCCCGCCTCGCCTGGCGGCACAGGCCTGAGGCCTCACCGTGGCCGGGGAGGTGTCAGCAGCTCCCAAGCCGAGCTGAGAGGAGCCGGGGGCAGGAGGACTGAGCTCTGCGTCTGGCTCTCCGAAGGCCTCTGTCTTAGCTCTGCTCTGTGCTCGCCAGCAGCCCTCCGCCCTGACCCCGAGCAATGTGCAAATGCTGTGTGGGTCAGAAGCCGATGGCCGAGCGAACAGCCCGTGGCTGGGCATCCACACCATCCCATCTGCCCTGTCACTTCCCCTTCGGCTCTGGAGAAAGCACCGGGAGTCCTCCCCACAGGAGTCCTCCCCACGGGAGCTCTTCCCGCGGGGGCCAGCGCTGATCCTCACGCCACCCTCGGAAGGAGGCAGGGCGGGCTCATTATTGTCCTCACCTGGTAGCTGAGGATGAGGGAGCCCCGGGGGCCAAGGGCTCGGCTCAGGCCCCGCTGCTAAGGAGAGGGGCAGAGCGGGCCCGGAGCAGCTGACAGCCGGCTCGGCGCCAGGCCTGGAGGACTCCCTGGAACCTTCGGTGAGGGGGAGCGGGAAGCGTCGGGAGGAATGCTGGGGAACAGGGCGCTCTGTGGCCTGCCCTGGCCACCCTGGTCCTGGGCCCTTCCGTCTCTGCGGCCCCATCGCCCACCCTCCTGCAGCGCTCCCCCCTTCCCAGTCCCTCCTGTGTCCTCTCTGTCGCCCCCACGCTGCTCTCCCCCTCCTTTCTGCCCCCTGGAGACTCACTGAGCCGGGCCTGCTTCTCGGGGACACGCGTTCCTGGGAGGGACCGAGAGCTCCCTGCGCCGGGCACAGCCCATTGGGAAGAGGCTACCGAGAGGGCGTTCCTTCCCGTAGCATAACGGCTTATGTTTGCCTCAAAACTCTTCAAAACGAAAACAGGTTGATTGAGATGTAATCAACATACCATACACATTACCTGTTTAAAGTGCACAGCCTGGAGCTTCTAGGCTAGGGGTGGGCAAACTTTTTGGCTCGAGGGCCACACGGGTTCTTAAACTGGACCGGAGGGCCGGAACAAAAGCAACCTGACCGTGCTGGCACTCTCCTCTTGGGCTGCTGGTGAAGGAGCGGAGGGGAGAGCAAGAGAACCCTCCGCTCTTTCGGCTCCGCGGGCTGGATAGAACAGCCGAACGGGCCAGATCCGGCCCGCGGGCCGTAGTTTGCCCACGGCTGTTCTAGGACACTCGTGGAGCTGTGTGTCTCATCGGAAACCACTTCAGAGGTCTTCCCCTCGAGCAAAGCCCGCCCCCTGAGTCAGCAGGTCCCCAAGCCTCCATCCCCCCCAATCCTAGGCAACCACTAATCGACGTAACGTGTCTATCTATTTGCCTGTTCTGGAAATTTCACATACGGGTAAACGGGCAAGTAGAATGTGCGGCCTTTTGTGACTGACTTCTTTTATTTAGTATGTTTTCAAGGCTCATCCACCTGGTGGCCGGCACCAGCACTTGTATTCCCTCTCATTGCCTGCCAGCGTCCCATTCTGTTTCCTGGCCCCGGAGCTGGTGGCCATCCGGCTGCTCCTCCTTTTGTCCCTCCTGCGCGATGCTGATGGGAACCCTCGTGCACAGGCTTTGGGGGGGCCGCAGGTTTCTGTTTCTCTGGGGCTGGATTCCGAGGAAAGGGCAGGGTTTTCCGAGCGGCCTTCCTGCTGCTCCAGAAAGCTCACCACCATCGCCGGGCCTGGGGCATTCTCCCCGGAGCCTCAGCGCAGGGCCCCCCGGCCGGCGGCTCTGTCTGCTCCCTGGAGGAACCTCCATCGTTCCCCGGGCCGCAGTGGGGCCGTGAGTCTGGTGAGGCCAGCGCACCTTTGTAGGAGGGAATCTGGACTCGGGACTCGGCCTTGCATTCACTAGGAAGAGCCCAAGACAGTGGTGGGCAAACTGCGGCTCGAGAGCCGCCTGCGGCTCTTTGGCCCCTTCTGTGTGGCTCTTCCACAAAATTAGGAGGACCCCAATTAAGTTAATGACAATGTATCTACCTATATAGTTTTAGTTTAAAAAATGTGGCTCTCCAAAGAAATGTCAATCGTTGCCCTGTGGATATTTGGCTCTGCTGACTGATGAGTTTGCCGACCCCTGCATTAAAGTCTCCATCAAAGTGGAGGTGGAGGGAGGGAGGGCAGAGCAGCATCTGGGCTCAGGGCAGGTGCTTCTGGTTTGTTTTCTGTGTGATCCTGACAGCAACCTTATGAGGTACCTTCTCCATTTTGCAGATGAGGAATCTGACGCTCAGAGAGGTCAGGAAAGTTGCTTTGAGTCACCAGCAAGTACGTTGCTGGTCCAGGACTTGAACCCAGGTCCAAAACATGTTCTCAGCACAGACACACAGCATCCGAGCCCTCCTGACTGGCAGGGGAGTGCAGGCTGCCCCGGGGCAGACCACAGCCAGGCCCCCCCACTGAGCAAACCCGGCAGTGTTTCAGCGCATCCCAGGAGCCAGGGCACCAGCAGAGTAGGAACATCCAAAAGTTTTGCACAGAGTTTGACTTTTGCTATTCTAAAGAAAGTTAAAATAGTCGTGGTGGGGAGAAAATAAGACCTGTGTTGGACTTGTGTTCCTGTGCTGGGGCCGCTGTAACAAAACCACGGGCAGAGGGCCGTAAGCCAAAGACAGTTAGACACCTGCTCTCTCCCCGTTCTGGAGGCCAGCACTGCCACCTGGGAACTCATTAGACATGCACATCCTCTGGCCCCATCCCAGACTCGCGGAGTCAGAAACTCTGAGGGTGGGGCTCAGCCTCGGGAGGCTTAACAAGCTCCCCAGGTGACTCTGGTCTGGGCTTCGGTGTGAGAGTTGCTGAGGTAGAGCGAGGTAGAGCTGTTCACAACAAGACTTGGGTTTATTCACAGCTCACCATATCTTTGCCTACTCCTTACTTTGCTCTTCTGTCAAGTAGGAAGAAAAACACCCACTCTGTAAGCTACCAGGCAGATGTCTCAGGGTGGAGCTTATCGGCTTTGTTCACCGCTGTCCCGGCATCCAGGAAAGGAGCAGAAACGTAGTAGGAGCTCAGTAGATATTGCTAGATTAACATTTAAATGGGCCTACTGTGCAGTGCGCAGCGAGGTTCTTTACGCAAAGTGCGGAGAGAGTGCTTGGCAGGCACACGGTAAATGCTTGCAATCCGGCTGTTATGTGATGGTGATGGTGATGTGATGGTGAGGTGATGGTGATGGTGATGTGATGGTGATGTGATGGTGATGTGATGGTGATGGTGATGTGATGGTGATGTGATGGTGATGTGATGGTGATGGTGATGAAGATGAAAGGAGTCCCACTTCTGCAGAAGAGGGACTTGGTTGCAATTCCCTACAGTCTCTCTCTTAGAGGCAGAGACCGAAGCTGAGACCCGCAGCCCCTGTGAGTAAATGGGGCGGAAAGGAGGCAGGCTGACATTTAGATCACAAACGGGGAAGGAAGGCAGCAGGATGGCATCGGCCACCTCTGGGCCTCGGGCTGGCCAAGTATGGAGCCAGTCGTGGTCACTAGAGAGTGACCCAGGGTCCCCTGGACGGGGGGCTGCTTCGCCGGCCCGAGCCGTTCCTGCCAGGGGGACCCCACACTCCCCTGCGCTGGAAACAGTCCTGAGCTGTAGAAAGGGCACGGCACTCAGCTCCGTAAACCACGGCGGTGCTCTTTGCCCCGGAACCAGAATGACAGCTGGTCCTAGTTTTCATTCTCATGAAAAAAAATGCAGTCATGGCCCAGAATACATTGCTTGGGCCCTGCCCCACACACTGCTGTATCTTTGATCAACATGGAATTGAATCAAATCAAACATTGAGTTGGCAAGCTTCCGTGTCAGCTGTCCACAGGCCATTCAGACAGCCCTAAGTTATCAAGGAGCATAACCACACACACAACAGACCCAAAACTGAGAGAAGACTCTGGACCCTAAGCCCATAAATGTTCATTTATTAACTAAATATCTAGTTATATACAATAAATATATATTAGATGATATACAAGTATGTACAATGCATATATATTTATTCAATAATATAAAAATAAATACATATTTTATGAAATAATTACATGAAATAAATTCTTAGAAAAATATAATTTTATGAAATTTGACTCAAGAAGAAATAGAACACCAGGATAATACAATAACTATAAGGAGATGAAATCAGTTGTTTGAAATCTTCTCACAAGGAAAACCTCAGACCCAAGAGCTTTACAGGCAAGCTCAACCAAACTTATTTTTTTAAAGACTTTTTAAAATATATATATTTTATTGTTTTTTTACAGAGAAAAGGGAGAGAGTTAGAAACATTGATGAGAGAGAGTCATCGATCAGCTGCCTTTTGCACACCCCCTACTGGGGATGTGCCCGCAACCAAGGTACATGCCCTTGACTGGAATCGAACCTGGGACCCTTCAGTCCGAAGGCTGATGCTCTATCCACTGAGCCAAACCAGTTTCAGCTCAACCAAACTTTTAAATAATAAAAAGTTCTGATCCTATCAAACTCTTATAGAGGACAGACCCTCACTACCCAAACCAGACAGCCCTGCCGTGCTTCACTTCCAAGAGGTTCCTAGAACATGGGCCCGCTTTCCCACCTTGAGAACCCTGACCGATGCCTCCCTGTTCCCTGGCCGGTCGCCTCCTCTGCGGCCTCCTCACGCCTGGACAGAGCCGAGGTCACCACGGAGCTCAGGAAGCCCAGCCCAGCCTCACGCTTGCATGACCCCCCCCCCCCCACCCAAACCTTCCCCCTAAGCCCCTGGAAGGGATTCTAACAACATGCATCACATATTGTGATATTTGCACAGTAAGATCTGTGGCAGCAATTTGTCAGGAAGTGGTCTGGTCCCATCCTGACATGCTCTCCGTCATGTCCCCCTCATGTTGGGGGGTCTGACTAAGCAGAAGCAGAGCTAAGGATACGTTTAGTTCGGGTTTAATGGGGTACATTTATATGGTTTGCAGTTACTTCTACATTCAGTTACCAGTTGTCTTGGTGTAGAAGTATATTCCAGAAACCCTCCTGTGGCCCACCTACAACCATAGGCCTACATCATGAACATCCTGGGTAATGAAAACTGACTGTGGCCCCAAACCTCACAGCTCATATGCAAAAGAATAGTTACTAGGGCTTCTCCACACTTGACAATAATCCTACACATTTAAATGACATTACCAATCACTAGTTTTGACGGGGAGAGAAATGTCTAGAATATCAGCTGCACTAAAGTATCAACCATATTACAGGAAAGACTAAGTTATCTTTTCAATTATCTCTCAAATCCTGAATGAGCTTTAAATGCTGTCTCGGAAAATTATTTTACAAAATTGTCCCGGAAGAGATGATCAGAGATTATGCAAGGCGCTCACATGTTTGCTACCTGCAGTCTGCCAAGAAGCTAATTAGTCAAAATGTTCTTTTTTTTACAAATCTGGGGGTGTTTGTGGTGTTTTCCAGCTTTTAAAACATGCTGCCATTTTCTGATTCAAAAATAAGCATGATTTTAATACCTCATCCTTTTTAAGAGTTCCTCACCCCCCAAACCTGGATCTACCCTGGCCCTCTCTCTCTGCTTCATCTTCGTGTGGTGACTGCTCCATCTCCCCTCCCTCCCCCAGTGCTGACTGTCCCCTGATTTTAAGGATTGACTTTGAGGTTAAACCAGCAAGCTCTCTGCCCAGACCAGGTGGTGAGCTCCCTGAGGACAGTCCCTCAACTCCATCTGGCACCATGCACCGGGCCAGACCCACGGGAGACCTTAATGCACCCCTGCCAGCAAGGCCTCCGACGTGGGACCACGCTCCGTGGAGCAGAGGACCTGGCATCCTTAGCGCACGTGGGCGTCTTCAGAAGCGGGACCTGCAGTTCTTCTAGGAGGGAAACTGTTTCCGCTGAGAGAAGATGTGGTTGGTGGTCTGACCTGGGTAGGCTGCCGGGTCACCACGGAGAGAGGCCCCTTGTGAAGGTCAGGGTCAGGCAGCTGGGCTGGGACCCTGACAGAAGCCACGTTGGAGAGGGGGCTGGAGTGGGTCTGAGAGTCTCTCCCAGCCTCCTCTCCACAGCCCTCCTCTGTGCGCCCCTGTCTCTCCTCCTCCCTGCACGGGGAGGGGGCTCAGTGCTTCTCACGGTGCATCAGGCTCCCCCCCCACACTCCCCTCCCCACACACTGCAGCCTCTGCTTCCTCCTGCAGGGGAGGGGTATGGGACATGACTACAGCGTTTGGACAGGTTCAAGCCTCGGACTGAGGAGAGGGCACCGTCCTCTCGTGGCCACGTGCAAGCCCCAGCCTGGAGGGCAGAGCCCTCCCCGCACCGTGATAGCCCGCAGCTGTGGTTGTCAGCTTGAACCCGTGGTCCGAACACGTGGCCCACGTGCCTGAGTGACAGAGGCTGCAAGCAAACAAAGCTTGCTCAGGTGCACGCAATTGAGTGGGACTGAAACCCATGAGAACGCTGTAAACATCTTGACCATGCCCTCACTGGGCCTCGTGGCACCTGCTATAAATACAGTCACGTGGTGCTGCTGGCTCCCCATCAGGGAAGGAACGTCCCACCTTTCATCTTGTCTGTCTTTTCTCCATCCTTCATCGCCCCCACTCGGGTCCACCCTTGGCTGTGCTGGCGTGGCACAGAGGGGGCTCAGTGCTTCTCACCCAGCAGGCCTGTACCCTCCCTCCCCCTGCCCACACACACTGCAGTCTCTGCTTCCTCCCTGCAGGGCGAGGGAGGAAGAGGGGGCTCAGTGCTTCTCCCCCAGCAGGCCTCCACCTGCCACACACACACTTCCAATGGCCTTTGTAGCGTGCAGCCACCCTGCCTTCCGTCCCAGAAGGCACAGCAAGTCCCTGCCCCGGGGCTCAGAGACAAGTGTGTGTGTGTGTGGGGGGGGGGAGGAGATGCAGGTTTCCACTCACTGGCGGCCCACTCAGCAGGAGCCCGGGGGACGTGTGTCTTGGCCGGGGTAGAGGCAGTGAGCTAGAGGTAACACGTCTTCTCTTCCAAGGAAACGTGTTCACTGGGACCCGCCCAGGTATTTCCCGAGTGCCCTGAGAAAGGCTGCTCCCCAAGAGGCACCTGGGAAATGGGGCTGTGTGGAGGGTGTTGCTTCCAGACCCGGGGAGGAGACCCAGAGGCGGTCAGTAAACGTATGGGATGCTGCCCATCTGCCCGGGGGCATTTGGCCGCACACGTGTAGCTCCCCCATTCGCATGCTTTGGATGTGAGCGCCGTGGGGAAACGCTGTTCTAACTGAAGCAGTGATGGTGGGCACACAGCTGGCCCCCCGCACCGGGGTGGGCAGGTCGTCAAATCCGGGGGCAGCTGGCTTTCCAGGCTCCCTCCGCCACGTCCCACAGGCGGCTGCCCCCTCCTACCGAGGCCGGGGCCCAGCCGGGCGTCTTCCCGCATCAGGAGCCCCACACAGACCGACCCGGCCTCTTCCCTCACAGGCCCCCGGGGGAGAGGAACGTCTAACGGCCTCCGATAAGCTCCTTTGGGGTCAAGGCCAGCCCTCCCCGAGCCATCTGTACACGCGGCCACCGGAAGGTCTGAGATCTGTCCCCGGCCCTGCTCCGAGAGAGAAGCAACATCAAGACAACATTCCTCATTACTTTTCTTAGGTGATTAATTCCATCTTAGTTTCCTTCAGCGAAGGTGGTGGAGGAGGCCCCAGAGGCTTCAGGGGAAGGAAGGCCCGGAACACCGAGCAAACGCTGAGCTAGGTCCTTGTGAGCACGTTCACGTGTGGACTGTTAGCCCACCGCCGCTGCTGCGCTGGCTTCCAAGGAAGTTTCTCTGAGGCTTCCGAGCGCGCTCTGCGAGCTGAGTGGGGCGGGCATGCTTACCCTCTGGGGAGGGCGGGTGTGTGAGCCGCTGGAAGGGAGGGCAGAGATGGGGTGGCTGGAGAGGAACTCTGGGGACTGAACTGTCTGCTGG
Organism: Vespertilio murinus; assembly: GCA_963924515.1. Taxonomy (NCBI): domain Eukaryota; kingdom Metazoa; phylum Chordata; class Mammalia; order Chiroptera; family Vespertilionidae; genus Vespertilio; species Vespertilio murinus. Next base: position 5,446,388 of record OZ004709.1, read on the forward strand.
GGAGACCTGGTGACCTTGGTCCTGTCCCTGACCTCCTGTCTCAGCTCCCCACCCCCCACCCCAAGGGCAGGGGCAGTAGCAGTGCCCACCTGGTGAGCGTGTCATGAGAATCAAAGAAGGAACACTGAGTGAGCTCAGGGCGCTGCCTGCACACGGCCAGCACCTGGCAAACATTCATTATTCTTACACCACGCAGAAGGGCTTGGGAGTTAATAGTCTGTTTTTGAGAACAGAGGTGGATTGGATGCAATAAAGTGCGGAATCTGACCTCCAAGCCGACCCTCCTGGCAAGATTAGCTGCCCCGGGGGCCTAGCTACCTTGTGTAGCATCAAGTTAATGTCAAACACCACAGCCGCCCCCCCCCCCACTCTCTCTCTCTCTCTCTCTCTCTCTCTCTCTCTCACACACACACACACACACACACACACACACACACCTGGGGGAGCTCCTGGATTTCCAATGGCTGGGCTTGAACATGGCGACTCCCTTAGTGCTGTGATTTTGTTGAAACGTCACCGAGGATATTTTTACATTAATTTTTTTTCTTTTTTTTCTTTAGAGAAAGTGGAATGGGGGGAAAGAAAGGGGAGGGGAGGGGAGAGAGAAGCCACAAGTCAATTGGTTGCCCCTTGCATGTGCCCCAACCAGAGACAGGGATCCAACCTGCAACCCAGGTACGCGCCCTTGACTGGGAATCGAACCCATGACCCTTCAGTGCTCGGGCACACACTCCCATCCCTGAGCCAAACCAGCCAGGGTTGTCCTGTGATTTTAACAACAAACTTCAAAATAATCTCCCCTTGACCAGCGGCCAATTCCTGGAATTCCAACACTGACACATCAATCATCCTTGGCTTGAGGTTGTTACTCCATTTGTTATCCTGTTCACAGTGGGCTCCTCCCTGGGCACCTCGGGCAGCGACTGAGCCGCGGGCCCTGCCTCGGCCTCCCCGCCACAGCGATGTGGAGGTGGAGGGGTCCGGGGACACCAAGGCACTCGCCAGCGAGGCCAGGCAGCGGGGAGGGGCCTGCAGTAATCTCCCCAGATTCAAAATGAAAAAGCAAACTCCTCTCTTACAGGTTGCCATGAGGTCACTGAGCGAATGCTGGCAAAGTCTCCGGTGTAGAATGCTCAACAAATTATGAGGTTCCTTCCCCCACGCTAAGCCGTCCTCGTTATTTATACCCGGGCGGTAATGAGGGGCCGGGGAGGAAGGGTTGCCAGGCGGGAGGAGGAAGAGGAGAGTGCCGCCCTCCTACGGGTTCGGGGTTGGGGGCAGGAAAGGAAGGCTTGGGGCTCAGAGATCCACTTCTCCGACATCCTCCCCCGAATGGGTCACTCCTGGATTCCCCTGCTCACATGCCCCCTTAAATAAAGACCTTCCAGACCACCCACCCCCTCGGTCTCCTTACCCCACCTCACTTTTATCACCAGCACCCTCTCCACCAGACATCCGATGCATTTACGTGGTCAGCTGTCTGTCCCACTGAAGTGGATGCCCCGTGGCTACGGGAACTGGGTTTTGTTCATGGCTCGGATCGAACCCCAGCCTGCCAATTCTTACCCAAGTTGGCCTTGGTCAAGCTGTTCGCCTCTCTCTCTCTCTCTCTCTCTCTCTCTCTCTCTCTCTCTCTCTCTCTCTCTTCTCCCCCCCCCCCCACGGTCATTTCGATAATTAAATGCACTAATAACAAAGCAGCGCTTGGCAGAGTGCCCGGCCCGTTGTGAGTGCTCGCTCCGCGGCCGCTGTAGCTATTAGCGGTTCTCTCCCGGTAAATGTTTGCTTCCTGTGGGCCGGCCATCTGGGGAAGGCCTCGGGCTGCTCAGGGACTCACCTCCTCGTGAACGGAGCTGGACACAGAGGCCTCCGCGCACGGGGCGACCGTGCAGGCACAGCTTACCCTCCAGAGCAGGCGCCGTCAGCGTCTCTGGGCCACCGGCTCTTACACACGGCCACCGTGGGACCCCCGGGGCATGGTAGGCATAACTGGTGCCTGGAGGCGCCTCCGGGATTCTGATGTGAGCAGTGTGGCAGGGGCCGGAGCATCAGAACGGCCTTCAGTTCGCCAGGTGCTTCTAAGCCCGTGTAGCGGGTCTGAGAGCCGGGCCTCCGGGGCGCCCCCAGATTCCCCCTAAAAGTCAGCGAGACGGATGCCCGCTGGCGGCAGTGAATGTGGCCTCCTGAAGGGAGCCATTTACTCACAGACCGGCTGGCCCATTAAACAGTAAACACCGCAGCCCAGCAGGGCCCACCACGAGAGACGGCTGTTGCACCGAAACCAGTTTGGCTCAGTGGATAGAGCATCTTAAACGTCCCGGGTTCAATTCTGGTCAGGCACCTTGGTGGCAGGCACATCCCTAGTGGGGAGGTGCAAGAGGCAGCTGGCCGATGTTTCTCTCTCATCGACGTTTCTAATTCTGTCCCTCTCAATTCCTCTCTGTGTAAAATCAATAAAATATATATATTTTAAAAAAGAAGGCTGTTGCCTGGGATCGTCTTCCTAGGGCTCGAGTGCCCCACAGAGGAAAGCTGGGAGGCCAGCAGCACAGGCAGGTGGGGAAACTGAGGCTGGAGCAGCCGAACCCAGCCTTCCCTCCACCCACCACAGCAGCTGGGCCAGGCGAGGACAGAGATTCTGCCACAGCTCCGAACACAAAACACGTTGTCATGTGTTTGAACTGCAATGGAATCGAGAGTTTGTGATTGGACGCCGGGAGGATGAGGTCCAAAGGCTGTCTCTGCGACGCTGAGTTCTAGCTGGGAGCGAGGACCACCGCATTTCCAGAAAGTGCCTTTTGGAAAGGGCCAAAATTGGCCCGGCCGGCCTGGCCAGGAGTTGAGTATCAGCTTGTGAACCAGAAGGTCACAGTTCGATTCCCAAAGCACATGCCTGGGCTGCGGGCTTGATCCCCAGAAGGGGGCGTGCGGGAGGCAACCCATCAATGATTCTCATCACTGATGTTATTATCTCTCTCTCCCTCTCCCTTCCTCTCTGAAGTCAATTAAAAAAAATATGTTTTTAAAAATATAAAAAGAAGCCCAACTCCATTGTTCTCACTTCCCTGCTGTTTCAAAGTAAGGGGAAGTGCCTTATGCTGAGCGATATGAGCCTGTCCCCAAAGGACAGGTCCTGTCTGATTCCACTTACAGAGGCTCCTGGAGGAACCAAGTTCCTGGAGGCAGAGTAGCCGGGTGCTCGCCGGGGCCCGGAGGAAAGGAGTTGTGTCTGTTTTCCGAGAGGGAAGGATCTGGAGGGGGAGGGTGCTGGTGGCTGCCCAGCAATGTCAGTGTGCGTAATGCCACTGGATCGCACACTTAAAAACGGTTAAGGTGGCCCTGGCCGGTTTGGCTCAGTGGATAGAGCATCGGCCTGCGGACCAAAGATGCTGGGTTGGATTCTGGTCAAGGGCACACACTTTGGTTGCAGGCTCCTCCCTGGTGGGGCTCGTGCAGGAGACAACCAATAGATGCGTTGTTTCCCTCACATCGATGTTTCTCTCTGTCTTTCCCTCCCTCTTCCACTCTCCCTAAAAATAAATCAATGGAAAACATATCCTCAGGTGAGGATTAACAACACAAGCAAAAAAAAAAAAAAAATGGTTAAGACGGTAAACATTATGTTAGGTGCATTTGACCAATTTAAAAATAAATTACTTCTTAAAAAACAATTGTTTCATAGATTTTTTTTAAAGCAAAGTGGAAACCGGGGGACTGCGGGGACTTGGCTGAGCCTTTGGTTGACTTCCGTGGACACCTGGGAAGAGTGGGCAAGAGGCAGAGCCTGGAGTGAGAAGGAGGGAGGCAGAGGATCAGCACCAGCGTCAGGGGCACCTTGGAAGTTAATGAGAACTTGAGGCAGCTGGTGTGAGGTGCTGTTTCCTCGCCCCTGTGTCTTTCCGCTGCACAAACAGAAAGCGCCAGATGACTTACAAATGACTGTGCAGGGCTGTTAGATGGTGTGTTCCTTCCCTCAGCCTCAGAGAGCGACTCCCTGCGGCCTATTTTCATGGAAATGAGTTTCAAAGGGTGCGTCTGGAGTCAGCAAGAAGAAAGTCTATTCGGCTGCGCTGTGGCATTCTTCCTTTTTCAAAGGCTTCTAACGTGTGCGTGCTATGGATATTAGCACAAGTAAACGTTACACCTTCAGAGGGAGAAGACGGCGGAGCAGGGAAGGAGGCCAGCTCTTTCTGCCCAAACTGGGCCTCTGGGATGCTGGTGTTCTCCTGTGCGGTATTGTGATGAGTGTAATACAACGCATCAGCCCCTGCTGTAGGCCAGGCTGCCGGGGGGTTGCAGAGAGCTGCCTGGCCATGAGCAAGGCAATCGTGAATCCTGGGGGATAGGGCATTGAAGATCATCGCCTTGTTCCCCCTGATGCAATGGAATCTGCATTTAACCCAAGTCCTTGAGTACTCGCATGCACCCCCAAGTCTGAGCAGCCGTGCTCTGCATCCACCGTGCGAGTGGGTGTTGGCACGCCTCCCCACGAGGCTGTCCGTTCCGTGATCAGACCTCTCTGCCTGTCTAGGACCCAGTGCCCTGCCTTTGGCAGCTCTTCTGACTGTCGGGGGCTCTTCTGTCAAGGGGAGTAGAGCCCCATATTCAGACAAAGGTGCTACATACACACGGCCTGGGGCTGAACCCCGGCTCTGCCCCTTACAACCTGTCAGGGGTCGGGGGGGTGCAGTAGGGTGCTTTTCCTCTCTGTGCTTCCGTGTTCTCACTGAAAAATGACTATAATGAGAGAGTCTCTACCTCGGGGGGTTGTTGCAAGGATGCAATGAGTTAATCTATATAAAGCAGTTACAGCAGTTTGAGAAGTCCAATAAATGCTAGCTATAAGAATTATGTCTCATACCTCTCACCTGTCCCCAGAGCCTTCCAGAACAAGCTGAACTCCTGGTCTGCACGATAGCCTGGCAAATGTCTAAAGCAGCTCTCCCGGCCCCGCCCATGTCCTCGTGGGTGAAAGTGTCCAGTCCTCCCTCTTGGTGTGACACGCCTTTGGCTGCCACGGCACATGCACCAGTCATGCTCTACAAGAATCACAGCACCCATGCAGCAGCCCCACTCACCCCTAAGGCTGCAGGGTGACTCCTCCACAGCCCAACTGCTTTTTCACTTGACCCAGTTTCTCTAGATCAGACAGGGGTACGTATATGCTTTCCTATCCCCATCCAAGGGAGCGTGGTGCCAGGAGCATCCCTGAGCCCCTTAACCCCCTGCTTTCCGGAGAGCATCATCTTTGCTAGCAGCCCCGCTGGCAAGCATCTCTAGGCTAGGAGTGCAGAGCCTGCAACCACCTGGCTGCGTGGAAGCCCCGCCCACTGTAAGACTGGGCAGGGGCCCTACCACAGCCTGCATGGAAATGCCCATCCTGCCCAAGGCCCCTCCTCCCTCCCTCCGCAAACTTCATTCACTCCGGTGGTCTTGATCTGGCATCTAGGAAGGTTCTGGAATCTGGAGAAGGGCTGTGCTTAAGTTAAATAAGAGTCCAGAGACGAAACATAATTTTGAAAGGCATGCTGGGGAGAGTCAGAGAAGACTTAGCTAAAGGAACTAAGTTCTCTTTGTCTCAGGACCCCTTGCTTTTTATTAACACAATTTGTCCTAAGGCAAGGTGGAGATATCTGTACACATCAAAGGCCAGGGTTTCATACACAAATCCATTGTCAGATTGGTGGAGTTACCTCCGCCGGTTCAGGTGTTTGGCCAGGAGGAGGCAATAACCTCTAGATTAAGATGCCCTGAGCTGTCTGTCAGAAAGCAAACATTTAATGCATCCTTTTCATGTTTGGGGAAATGCCTTTAGCCATTCCAGAGGATTCAGCCCTGCTGACATGCTGGAATTGGCTTCCGGCTCTTCATGCTCCCTTTGTTCTTCCTGGGGTTCTCAAACTGGGCGGGGGCTCATTGAAGATGTACTTCAGTGCCCGGGACAGTTTGCTCAGTGGATGGTCAGCCCACAGACTGAGGGGTCCTGGGTTCGATTCCGGTCAAGAGCACTGGTTGCAGGCTTGAGTCCCAGCCTTGGTCAGGGTTCATGTGAGAGGCAATCAATTGGTATGTCTCTTTCACATTGAAGTTTCTCTCTCTCTCTCCCTTCCACGCTTTATAAAAATCAATGGAGAGCCGAAACCGGTTTGGCTCAGTGGATAGAGCGTCAGCCTGTGGACTGAAAGGTTCCGGGTTCGATTCCGGTCAAGGGCATATACCTTGGTTGCGGGCACATCCCCAGTGGGGGGTATACAAGAGGCAGCTGATCGATGATTCTCTCTCATTGATGTTTCTAACTCTCTATACCTCTCTCTTCATCTCTGTAAAAAAAAAATCAATAAAATATATTTTAAAAAATCAATAGATAAATATTCTTAGGAGTAACAAAAAGAAAAAGATGTACATCCATAGCTTTGCACATCTCACAAGCAATTTCCCTGACTCTGATGCAAGGGGTTTTTGGGGACCAGTGACGCTAAGCCCCTGGCCCCATTTAAATTCCCCCTATGGCTGTGAGCGGCCAGGAGGTGCGTTATCATTAATGGGTGACGTAGGAGGCTTGCCACCCCAGACCCATGAGGTCGGGCTCCAGGTGGTGGAGGCATTGAGAGGGCAAGCCCCACAGAAGTGGACCCCCCAGGGCTGGCTGGTTGGGGCAGCAGAGGGGTGCCCACCTTCCGGGGTGAGTTTGAGCGAGGCTGGCCCTGAATTTCCTGCAGGCATCTGGAACGGAGCACCCCGCTTCTTCTGTAAAAGGAATGCTCAGAGCTTCGCTGACACCTTCCCCCTGAATGTGTTGTGGGTTCCTAATTACCCTCACTCAGGGCAGCTGCTGCTAGATTATTAGTTCAAACACCTTGGAACTTTTCAAAGCAGGGGTGGGCAAAGTTTTTGACTCGAGGGCCACCATGGGTTCTTAAACTGCACCGGAGGGCCGGAACAAAAGCAACCTGACCATGCTGGCACTCTCCTCTTGGGCTGCTGGTGAAGGAGCGGAGGGGAGAGCAAGAGAGCTAATGGGGCTGGCTAGAGCAATAGCTGAAGAAACCCCAAAGGCTCCTGACAGGGTCTAGACAGGAAGCCGGGTCTGACTGCCTCCCAGCGGCGCCTCCTCAAGAGCCAGCTTCTCCCCGGGAGCACCAGCTGGTCCCGGGAGCACCGAGGGACCAGGGCGCAGAAGGAAGGGGCAGGGCGGTTCCAGTCTCCCTCCGGTCTGCCGAGAGGGGCCGTGAAGAACTGCAGTTTTGACTTCGTGTCTTCTCAGCACGCGTGGTCTTAGAGCTCACGGAACAGTGTGTCCTGCGTGGACACACTGTTCCGTGAGCTGTCCTGGGAGAGCCCCCCGCAGACCAGGTCTGATCATGGAAGACAGGGCCCTCCACGTCCAAATGGAGCTGAAACTGTCCTCCCTCAGGCTCAGCAGGAAAGCCATCCAGGGATATGCAAATAAACAGTCTCAGCAGGAAAGCCATCCAGGGATTTCGGGGAGCTAATATCCTTACTGATTTCTGAGCCTGTCCTGTTCTGAAACTGTCCTCCCTCAGGCTCAGCAGGAAAGCCATCCAGGGATATGCAAATAAACAGGCTCAGCAGGAAAGCCATCCAGGGATTTCGGGGAGCTAATATCCTTACTGATTTCTGAGCCCCTCTGATAAAATTGAGTCTCACCCCAGCCAGCAGCGTCGACCTCTGGAGCAGGAGATCACGGTTTGATTCCCGGTCAGGGCACGTGCCTGACTGGGATAGGTTGCTTATCCTCGGTGCCTCCGTGGTTTGCACGCTTGATCCTAGTGGGTGCGTGCAGGAGGCAGCCGATCAATGATTCTCTCTCATCATTGATGTTTCTATTTCTCTCTCCCTCTCCCTTCCTCTTTGAAATCAATAAAAATATCTATTTTTTAAAAATGGAGCCTCTATTCCTGGGTATTTTTTTAAAGATTTTTTTTTTTTAATTCTAGAAAAATCTGACTTTCACCCTATCTACTCAACTGAAACTCCTGTCTTGAAATGAGGTCGCCAGGAGCGTGTTGTGGACCCCAGCGCCTTCCTGCTCAGACTCCCCACCCAGGAAGGGAACCACTCTTTGGGTCCTCCCCCCTCCCCCCCCCACAAGGGTCGGTCCTCTTGCTTCAGAGCCAGGAGAAGGCACTGCACCTCCCAGGAGTCCCCTCTGCCCCCTGGCTTCTGAGACACACCACAAGGGGCTTGAAGGACAAGCAACCATAGGGAAGTAGCTGTAGTAGTTAACTTGGTTAACTTAGTAGTTAATTTAGTAGTTAACTAAATCCAGCAGGTCCTTGGTTTTCATTCAAAAGCAAGAAAGAGCCAGGAGTTAACTTTCTCAACCACTGCCAAGGTCCAGCCCATAATTCTGACCTAGGGGCGGCCTTGCCCCAAGGAACATCTTCCACTTTCAGAGCAGGTGTTTCCAAAGGATTTCCCACCCTCCAACCCTACCCTCCCCTCCCCCAGGTCCCCACGTCTCCTCAGCCCCAACGCTGCAGATCCGCAGGTGCTAATTATGTTAATTACAGGGGATTCCGCTCCTTAAAAGACTGTTTATTTGCATATCAAGGGAAACTTTCTTTAAGTCCCCTCGCTCTGGGTGATCTGGGTTTTAGTCTTCCTCTGACAGTCTCAGCCTCCAACTCCGACTGGAAAATGGAGTCAGACAGCCTTTAGTTACGGCCTGCCCACCCGGAAGTGACCTTCCCTCCGCAGGCCGCCCGGCTTGCCTCTGTAATTTGTAGGATCAAACTTCAGCCCCTAATATGCAACTGCATATACAACGTGGGTGAGTCTCTAAATGCATTATGCTAGGAGAAGCAGTTGGATTCAACAAGCTTCCTGCTGTGGTTCCATTTACAGGACATTCTGAATGGGGCAAAGCTGGAGAGGCAGGAAGGGGATGCGGAATTGCTGGAGGTGACAGAATTGGTGTATTATCTTGATTGCGATGGTGGTTACGTAATGCTATGCTTTTTGTCAAGGCTCGTGGAACTGCACCCTAAAAATGGCACCTTTTATTGTCTGTAAATTATACCGCCACACGCCTGACCTTTTAAAAATGACTTCCATTGCCAGTCCTTTTTGGAACAAGGCAAGGAAGGTATCAATGGCTGTCAGCTGCTGTGAATTTCCCACCCACCTTTGGACGTGGCGCTTGGAACTCTCTGGCAAGTCAAGCATGTCCAAGAAGAGGGTCAGGGGTCCCTGCAAAATCCCTCCTTTTAAAAGGGGTTTGGACCACAGGAGACATTCCTTGTTTATTCATTAATTTATTCATTCATTCATTCACCCATTCAGCAGTGTTTATTGAACACTTCCTAAGAGGCAGACTTGGGTCTGGGCAACTTGGTCGTGACTGTGAACCTGTACCAGCTGCTCCTGTGAGGGGCATAGAGTCCAGGGGACTGGAGAGTGGGCGACGGCACAGAAGTAAAGAAACAGTAGCAAACAGGACCCATGGAGCTCCCGGCGGGGGCGGGGGGGGCTTCCAATCTCATCCCAGCGAACTGGGAAGAGGAAGCAGGCCTGACCTCCGTCCCTGGGATGCACACGTGTAGATGCCCAAAGGAGAGAGAAGGAGGGACACATCCAAAAACCATAAGGAGATCGTGTAGGTGAGAGCTTTGAGGCTAGAGAATGGCTTTGCTGTAGTCACTTCCCTTTGGGGGACGGGGGAGTGTCTTTCCCTCCTTGTCCCGCCAGTTTGAGGTCCCCCCCCTGAAAAAAGTCGTGCGCAGAGGAGAGGAAGCTGTGTCCTAATGCAGGGCTCTCAGAGGCTTTAAACAATCTTCGCTCAACGAGTGAAAAGATTTCAGATAAACTGATCAAAAGCTCCTGGGCACTTGGGCTTCTGAACTTTGCAAACGTTTTAACGTGGGTCTCTGATATACTTTCTGCGTCAGCGAAAAAGCAAATTCAAATGCCAAACGGGGATTACAGCTGTTAACGAAAAAACCATTGAAACCTGTAAAGGAATTTTTTGTGAGTTTATTTGAGCCAAAAACTGTCGACAATTGCCGGGAAGCAGAACCTCAACGGATTGAGATTATGCTCCGGAGAATGGCGGTTACATTTCTGTATTTATACAAAGAAATCAAAGGAGGGACATAGGTGGGTTACATGAATATTCATTGGTGATGGAGTAAGGAGGCGGGAGAAAGCAAGCCGGTGGGAAAGCCCTGGGATACTTAGGTGAGTGCAGGAACAATTAACATGATAACGAAGGAATTTGAGGCATCTGTTCTGGTGCCTACCACATTTAGTTGTACCCCAGGGGCTCCAGAGAAAAGGGAAGTTACAGGTTACTCAGACATCTCACAGATAGGTTATCTTAGAGGCAGGAAGGCAGATGGGCTCAGTAAAGATCAAGCTGATCTTTGTCTGGGAAATATTGGCCTAGGAAATGACTGCCCACTATGACCTGTTGGAAGTAAGATATTTAATTTTCAAACCATCCTTTGTGGTTACTTCAGGTCTCTCAGTCTGCAAGACTGCCACGCAGGCCTTCCCTGAGCTCATCAGGTCAGCAAATGGCTGTTTTCGTTCACACATCCCCCACTTGGTCATTAATCGATCCAAAGGATGCATTGATGACCAACCTTTTGGTTGGATAATGGAGTCCCACGGCGCTAGGAAAGCTCATTCCTAGGATGTCTCAGTGTCAGCATGTCTTGCTGAACCGGTGGACCACTGGGGATGGGTAAGACCATAACCTTAGATGGCATTTAAGGTCGAATTATATATATAAAAAAAGAGGCAGGTAAACAGGAGGCAGTCAGATCCTATATGTCTTAAAAAAATACTCTGGATCATTTCTAATTTTTGAGCCACCATGATCTGAGTCTTTTTGCTGTTTGTCTTACATTTTGCCTTTCTGCATCTGATATAACATTTACATATCATGGACAAAAATAACAATAGTCAACCAATAACAGTGATTAGAAACAGATGTCTAATACTAGACAAGGAAAAGTCTAAGGGGAACAAACATCCCAGCCAACCAAAAACCCTTTACATGCATTATCATAATTTTTATCAAGCTAATTATATGGTTTCCTCCTTCATCTACTGTCATTTGTACCTTATGTTTGGCCAGAAGAATTAAGACTCTCTACTATTTCATTATTTAGAAGTTCTAATTTTCTTCTGACTAGTTAGGTCCCATAAAAATGGCTTCATGGGGAGGATTAAATTCAATTTCCCAATACATTGATTTTTCAGTATCAATATTATCACAGGTTTTATAAATCTCAGGCAGTTATTTTGCCTATAATTTCAGTATTACACCATATTCAAGTATTATTTAAAGTAAACTTGGTATTATTACAGTAAAAAATAGCTTATTATAACAGAAGAGGTTTTTTTTGTTTGTTTGTTTGTTAAACCTTCTCAGCAAAATGTCCCTTTCCCATATACCACATGTTGTTATTCATGGGGATAGATACAATAGGCTAGGACTGGGTGAATTTAGTATTCCATATGGATTGGAGGCATAACCATTCACCTTTCCAATTTTATAAATAGACAGTGAGATGGGTTCACATTGTTTATTATTATTATTATTATTTTTTAATACGGCCCATCTACTTCCCTCTGGAAGCATTCTAGTATTATTAAGGATGGTCCTTACGCCGGCCAGTTGAACTACTGGGAATTTCAAGTTTAGGATTTAACTGGCACCTGGGCTTTTAAAACACAATGTCGTAGAACACATTTTCCAAATTCCTAGGGAACCATATCAGTCCCATAAGTGTCTGGCCTGGGCTCCTATAACCATTACAGTTGGCCAGTTTCATAGCCACTTCAGATTCCATTTGCATTAGCATAGACAATAGACCCAGTTGAGTTAGGGCACAGGCCTGTTGCCAATTGTTGGGTTTTGGCATTAGTTTTTTTGTAGCTTGTTCTATCTATAAAACTAAGGCTTTATTGTCTTTCCATGCTGCTTCCCTCTCTTTGCTTTTTTCCTGAAACAGCATTCCTTCTATATGACCTATTTGAGATAAAAATCCTTTTCTAATATATGATTTTCTTCATTTGCTACAAGTTCAGCTTGTCCCAGAATACCAAGGCCAGCCCCTTCTCTTTCAAGTATTCCCTTTTTCTTCTTTTAGGGAGACCAATGTTGTTGGACCTTCAGAAATGTTGTTGCCATTGGGTAGCTATGGCGTGGGAGCAATTAGAGTATACTGAGTGGACCCAAAAATGTTGAGTTTCCCAGGCCATAGTTAAATGGGTGGAGGTAACTCCCAAATGGACTAGAGTTTGGGTATTCCATAAGGCTCCTCAAGAGTCCAGGACACAAGGACAGTGGGGTAATTATAAACATTATCTACCCACCAAGTGATGTCAATAATTTCTGAAATGAGGACCCATTGATTTCTTTCTTATTTCACAGACATCCAACCATAAGAGCATGGCTGGTGAGTCCGAGGACATAATATGCTATGATAGATAGGACAGACTGCTACAAGCCTTTTGCCATCACATCCAGGTGTTTTTGTTTTTTTTTCTTAGCTATTCATCATCTGTCTCTATAACCATACAATATTCATCTAGATTAGATCCATATACAATTCTACCAATGGAATTACCAGGGAGATATTCTTGGGGGTGTTTGTCTAAGGTGGGTCCTTTATAATAGAGCCAGAAAACAACAACAACCAAAGCTTATAATGATGATAGACCACTGTGTGGTTAACAAAGCATTAACTTCACTATCATACCTGATAATCAGAACATCATTGTGTATTAGGTGGGAAAGATTAGCAGGTATCCAAGTTAAATTTTTCATATCTAATAAAGGAAGATATTGTTTCCACTAGGAAACCATAAGGATAATAAGAATATGAAAATCATTTTACGTACATTCAATCAATAACAATCAGATGATATAAAAGCAAGCAATATCAGTTTGTGAGCATACAGGCCTTGTTGACATCATCTTGGGATAGCTGTCTGCCTCTGTGATCGGCGACTTCTCATCCTCGAAAGTTCTCAGTTGTTTCTTGTCCTTAAAAAGTCTTTGATCTCTGCCACAGACAGAGATGGTATCAGAGATGGGAGTAGGTGTCTATTCACAGACAGGTGCCTTTTTAAAACGAGAAATGTGAATCCATGAGCTAACTCCTTTAAGTTTAGCTGCACACGGGTTAGTTAGTAATACCTGGTAAGGTCCCTTCCAATGAGGTTGGAGATAGTTTTATTTGATGTCTTTTCCAATACCCCAAATCTCCTGGTGTTAAGCTGTGATCTTTGAAATCTTCGTCTCCCAGGAGTGCACTATGAAATGAATCTGTTACCAATTTGTTAGTTCCTACAATGCAGAATATCTGCACTTTACTTTTCCCTATATTTGGGAAACAAGAGATTTTAAAGTCAACAATATTTTAAACAGAATTATAAGAATACTCAACCTCAATTCATTTAGTCCCATAGTTGTTTTTGTTTATCCTGATTATTGACCAGTAGTTTCTGTATTCAGTTATTCCTTAAAATTCTATAAATCTTCATCCAGTTCAAAATATGACCTGCTTAGAAGCCTGCAAGTTAGAATAAGTCCGAGTCCTTCTCATGAATTTTTCTAGACACACATATATATACCTATAAATGCATCAGAATAAAGCTGTCCACAAATGACAAAAAAATTTAAAGTGGCATGGTTACGGATTTGATTAAAAACTTTGCTTTTCTATAAAATATAACATTTCAAGATAACAATTTATTTGTTAAGTAATAGTCCCTGTAATATTATATAGAGAATAACATAAATTTGTATACCTTTAGATTCAATTATAATATCAACATATAAAGAATAATATATTTTTTTAAATCAGGCACATAACTTATTGCAAGCAGTGTTTTGAGTATTGAAAATAATTAATAAACTCCCAATATGTGAAACTCAAATACCCAGAGTATCAATGGTAGAAACCCCCACAGGGATTCATGACGCTTGGCTTGCCAGTGTTCCTGGCTGGACACATGCTACTCTCTTAAAGTTTCCCGTTTAAATTTGACTGAGAATCTTTGCAAGTTCCTTCTGAAGCAGAGTGCTTTAACAATGCACGTGACCTGTTTTTTTTTTTCTTCTTCTTCTTGATTGGAGTACAGCCACATAGTCTTTTCCCATTGGCTAATTCAAAGGGAGGGGGTGGCCCTTGCTCTTTCTATGGGAGCAGCCAAGCCATGCGGTCATGGCGGCTACCCGAGTTACAATCCAAAAATGGAGGCTGTCTAAACTGTTCTTGGACAGAAAAGGTGATTTTGTCTATTCTTACAATAAATAAGGAAAGAGCAAAAACCAAAATTTCTAAAAGATAGACAGGCACAATTATATTGCAGACAAACAGACAGAAATCTCACTATCTATTTCTGGAGGCTGAACCCTGAGAGGGAGAGCAAGAAGAGCCCCCAAGATAAAGAATTCTTGGCAGCTGCTGGGACATTCTTGCAACCTCTCTCAAGCTTTCAACCCCACCACGCACAACTAAGCTTCCCCAGAGTGGGACTTTTCTCTTCTTTCAACAAATTAAACAACAACAAAGAGACACAAAACATCAACACTCTTGTACAAGCGCACAGAACACACTAAGTTTACACTAGAGAATGCTGGACAGCATTCAAGTTTCCAAAGCAATGTCTTTTGTACCTAGTTCGGGAATTGCCCCTCTCTAGAATTTCAATATATTCCCAATGGACTATTCAAAAAGGGTTGGGGTCTTTTCTTGTTGCCTCTAAACCAGAGGCCTGCTTCCTACAGGGAAAAACAGGATGTGTACATTTATTAACTTCAGAATAGTTCTGAGACAGTCTCTAAAACTTTTTTTTTATTAGTTGCCATCTTATTGGAAGAAAAAAAAAATCTATGATTTTCCTTAGAAGCTTCTAGTTTCCAAATCAAGATATGCTTCCCATATACTCATAGTTTAATTTCAGAGCCGGTATTTTCTAATTTCTGCATGCAAGATATTAAGATAGGTACCACAAACAAACCGAATTTCTGGCCATTCATTTCTCAGTTAATAATTTCTAGTTAAATCTTTTCATTTCTGTAAAGTACTTGCAAGTAAAGGCTTCTTATCAGGAGTATTAAATGAGGGCTGGGGTCTCGGGAGCTTCTAGCCGTGGAGGCACAATTTCCCATGTTAATTTTATTCATTCATTTTTTTTAATATCTGTAGTCTGAGCAAACTTTAGATATGTTAAGTAGTGGGTCAAATGTGGCCTCAGTTTTCTCTCCCGGCTGTCTAAAACCACAGGAAAGTTTCGGGGCCCGGGCAGACCAAGCCTTATGGTGGCCCCCAAATAAGCCTTTTAATTAACTGTTGCATAGGGAACTCTAGATGGGGCTCCTGATTTCTGACATCTCCACAAAATTCTTAGTTACCTAAGAACACCTCGGAATCGGACTTTTCTTTAAAAACAAATTGCCCCTTTATCTTAGAAGCTGAATGAGTTCAGCTCATTTATACGGCGCAAGTTATTTTTGCTCAGACTTTCAGCAATTACAATTGAAAAGCCAAAATCAAAACCAGCCACCCATTTTTCTCCTCCAGTTCCGCCTTAGCCTGGGTCTGCCAACCCTTAACCTGGGGTTCTGTTAACCCTGGTTCCACCTCGAGGGTTTTAACACAGCTCAAATAAAGTCAAACCTTCTACCAAAATCAGGGAAGGTCCCAGATCCAAGAGACAACTCACCCACGCTCACCCAATGGGCAGAGAACCGGCGGGCTCAAGGGGCCCTTGGCTGGATCCTAGCTCCGAGTCCAAGTCCAAAGGATGATCGCTGGTTGAGTTTTCTTTGGAATCCTGCCGACTACGCCAATTAATGTTAACGAAAAAACCATTGAAACCTGTAAAGGAATTTTTTGTGAGTTTATTTGAGCCAAAAACTGTCGACAATTGCCGGGAAGCAGAACCTCAACGGATTGAGATTATGCTCCGGAGAATGGCGGTTACATTTCTGTATTTATACAAAGAAATCAAAGGAGGGACATAGGTGGGTTACATGAATATTCATTGGTGATGGAGTAAGGAGGCGGGAGAAAGCAAGCCGGTGGGAAAGCCCTGGGATACTTAGGTGAGTGCAGGAACAATTAACATGATAACGAAGGAATTTGAGGCATCTGTTCTGGTGCCTACCACATTTAGTTGTACCCCAGGGGCTCCAGAGAAAAGGGAAGTTACAGGTTACTCAGACATCTCACAGATAGGTTATCTTAGAGGCGGGAAGGCAGATGGGCTCAGTAAAGATCAAGCTGATCTTTGTCTGGGAAATATTGGCCTAGGAAATGACTGCCCACTATGACCTGTTGGAAGTAAGATATTTAATTTTCAAACCATCCTTTGTGGTTACTTCAGGTCTCTCAGTCTGCAAGACTGCCACGCAGGCCTTCCCTGAGCTCATCAGGTCAGCAAATGGCTGTTTTCGTTCACACAGCAACAACCAAGACCATCCCTGGAACCTCCCATTAGAGCCCCTCGATCGGAATCGTCTCACCTTGAGTCCCAAACGGGTCTGTTTTCTCACTGTAGGGAGATTGCTCAGTTGGTCCAAATGGACATTCCCCGGATTTCACTGTTGGGCCAGCTTTCTGAGTTATATGGAGAATAACTTCCAAATTGCCCAGCTGTTTTCTTTTCTGTGCTAAAACACCTCGGCCATCACTCCATCTTGTGGGGAGGGATTCCAGCCCAGATCAGAAATCTCTGAGCAATGGCTCAAATCAGCTAGAACAGTGGTCGGCAAACTGTGGCTCGAGAGCCCCATGCGGCTCTTTGCCCCTTGAGTGTGACTCTTCCACAAATCACCACGTGCGGGCGTGCACATACAGTGCGATTGAAACTTTGTGGCCCATGCGCAGAAGTAGTTTTTTGGCTCAAAAGAAATTTCAATCATTGTACTGTTGATATTTGGCTCTGTTGACTAATGAGTTTGCCAACCACTGAGCTAGAACATCTATTCCCCCCAGAGACACTGTGTAGAACTCCCAGATTCCTCAGAGCAAAAGCTGTGTCCTCTTTGCCATTAGGTCTGCTGTCATATGCCCTTGGCCTGCATCTATTATGAAGCTAGCCTTATCTGTTCTCATCAGGGGCTTGGCTCTGGCATCGTAGCTGCATTAATTCTAACGATTAACCCCGAAGCAGCTGGCTTGATTCCAAGTGTATAGCTGTGTCTGAGATTCAGCCACTGGATGAATGAAATTCCAGTGTCTCATCATTATTCCGTTGATGGCGATAATGAAATGGAGTGTGGCTCTTACTTATCCATCTTCTTACTAGACGAGGACAGATTTGTTTTTGCATACTTACATCAAGCTGGGGCAGGATATCATTTCTTCTAAAATACTGGTATCCTGCCGAAACCGGTTTGGCTCAGTGGATAGAGCGTTGGCCTGTGGACTGAAAGGTCCCAGGTTTGATTCTGGTCAAGGGCATATACCTGGTTGCGGGCACATCCCTAGTAGGGAGTGTGCAAGAGGCAACCGATCGATGCTTCTAACTTTCTATCCCTCTCTCTTCCTCTCTGTAAAAAATCAATAAAATATATCTTTTTAAAAATAATAATAAAATAAAATACTGGTATCCTGAATCCCTTTCTACACAGGAGAACGCCAGGACCTCCTGAGACCCCCCATCCCCACCCCTTTGAACCCCACAAAATAGCCTGAACCCCTACAATCAGACTTCTGTTCAGTAATGCTTCTAGATCCACAGGAAAGGATCAACGGTGAAGGAATCCCAAAAGGGGTCCTGTCTCCAGGTGAAGAGAAAGGAGAAGAGGCGTGGGGGGGGGGGGTGATGGGGGGAGGACAGAGGGAGAGAATCTGCCTGACGGATGGGTGGGACGGGACTCTGTCTTCCAGGGTTATCTGTCGGAAGGCTTGGTGACGAAGTGGTACCGCTCACCGCGCCTGCTCCTCTCCCCTAACAACTACACCAAAGCCATCGACATGTGGGCGGCCGGCTGCATCCTGGCCGAGATGCTCACGGGGAGAATGCTCTTTGCAGGTAAGTGGCTGACCACTCACCTTCTCTCTCCCCTGGTGTCTGTCTAGACAAAGGGAAGTGGTGCCCAAAACATGCTAGCCTCTCTCTTTGAAGTCACCTCCGTGCCTTTTATGGCACTGCTTGGAGGCACCTTTCCGTCATTCCGGGCACAGCGCTAGAGAGACTAAAAGCAATATTTTGGGACAGAACTTTTTTTTTTAAGATTTTAAAAATATATATATATTTTATTGATTTTTTACAGAGAGGAAGAGAGGGGGATAAAGAGTTAGAAAGGTCAATGAGAGAGAATCATCAATCAGCTGCCTCTTGCATACCCCATACTGGGGATGTGCCCACAACCAATGTACATGCCCTTGACCGGAATCGAACCCAGAACTTTTCAGTCCATAGGCAGATACACTGAGCCAAACCGGTTTCGGCTGGCTGCCAGTCTTTATCAGACTGCTCATCCCAGAAGCACCCAGCGGCAGAGGCATTGAACAAAGCCAGACCCAGAGACAGCAAGCCATTGGCTCACAGTCACCCAGCGAGTTAGCGGCAGGAGGAAGACCAGAGCCAGGGCTGACCCCCTGGCCCCGTGTGGCCCCCCAGGCCTCCTGTTACTGCCGTGGGGCTTCCCCACCCAGCCCCCGGGCAGCACACTGACCCACCTGCACTTGCCTCCCCAGGGGCTCACGAGCTGGAGCAGATGCAGCTCATCCTGGAGACCATCCCTGTGATCCGGGAGGAGGACCGGGACGAGCTGCTCGCGGTGATGCCCTCCTTCGTCAGCAGCTCCTGGGAGGTGAAGCGGCCCCTGCGCAAGCTGCTCCCCGAAGTGAACGGTGAAGGTACCTGAGCCACAGGCAGGCCCGCGTCTGCAGGCTGCGCCCCGAGACCCCTGGGGGCGGGCCAGGGGCGTCCTTCCAGAAGGACCAAGCAGAGTCCTTAGCATAGACGTGAGGGCCCCTGGCAGCCAGCATTCTCGGGAGCCACTTCCAGATGATCAGCCCCTGGAATGTGGCCAGCGGGCAACCTCAAGGCAGTCATTAGGGGTCCTCCATATTCCACCCCTGATTTGCCTCCTTTTCTTTCTTGTCTTTCTCACTTGCTTCCTCCTTCTCCTCCTTCACCCCCTTTACTTTTTTCTCCTTGGAAGGTATGGTGTGGTGCTGAGAACATGGGCTTCATCAGTTTGAGAGCCAAAGCCAGGCGCAATTCCTAGTTGCACCAGTGAATGTTGAGCTGTTGGGCCTTGGGCAAGTTCCTTAACTTCTCTGCATCTCAGTTTCCTTAACTATAACATGGGTATAATAATACATATCACGTAGGGTCGTTATGACGGGTAAGTAAATAGGACCTGTAAGGCCCTGGACATAGGAGGGTTGCTCTGTCATCTTAGATTAAGGTGACCAGATCATCCAGGTGTTGGCGGGACAGTCCTGATTTCTAACAATTTTTCCTGTGTCCCGTGACGTTTTAAAAAATTCCCGATTTTTGGAAAGAATCTTTCCTATGTTTCTAATCTTTAAAAAAATTGGGACTTTTTAAAAACTCTGTGGGATGCAGGAAAATTGTTAGAAATCAGGACTGTCCCGCCAACACCTGGACGATCTGGTCACCTTATCGTAGATGTTACAGTATCATTGGGCTTCAGACCTGTCAGAGGCTTCCTTAGGAAGCTTCAACAGCTGATTGTGACAGAGACCAAAATTCTCAAGGCTCAAATAAGATTTAATCATTACTTAAGAAAAAAGAAATGAAGTTTATTTCTCACCCTGGCCAGTGTTTCTAAGTGGTCAGAACATCTGTCCTGGACTGAAGGTGCTGGGCTTCTTGTCCCAGGTTTACGAAGCTTTCAGCATTCTGGAGAAAGAGGCTGATGTGTAGATTCAAGAAGGAGTCTGGAGACAAAAGATAATTTTGAAAGGCATTGGGAGTCAGGGGATCTTCAGCTAAAGGAACTGGAGACTACTCCTTGTCTAAGGACCTGTGCTTTTATTAACACAATTTGTCCTAAGGCAAGGTGGAGATATACACTTCAGAGGCTAAGGTTTCAAAGGATAGGGTTACAGAAACATTGTCAGATTAGGGAATAGCCTACAGCTGTTCAGGTGTTTGGCCAACAGGAGGCAATAAAATGCCCTGAGCTGTCTGGCAGCAGACGATTATCCTATTCAGGTTTTGGGGGAAGTGCCGGTTAGCCGTTCCAACGGGTAAAGTACGTGTGTGGCTCAGCCCTTGTTGAGCCCCCAAGCTTCACCAACCTTTTGGAGAAACTCCTGCAATTATTACATGCAGGAATTGGTTCCAGGCATGAAGGGTCATGGGATGGATTCCCAGTCAAGGGCAGGTACCTGGGTTACAAGTTCTCAGCCCCAGTCAAGGCATGTGCAGGAGGCAACCACTCAATGTGTCTCTCAAGTTGATGTTTCTCATGCTCTTGTCCCTTCCTTCCACTCCTCTCTAAAAAATCAATAGAAAAAAATATCCACGGGTGAGGAGTAACACAAAAAAGTTAATTTCTCTCTTATATAATAATCCAAAACCAGGCAGTCCAAGGCCAAGATGGTGGACCTGCTCTACAGCTGTCCTTCTGTCTTGTTCTGCAGAGACTTTTGCAGGACAACTGGGGGGCGGGCCAGCGTGAGGCAGGTGGAGAGGGGCCTACATGGGGCATGGCTGCCACCTTGAAGCGTGAGAGGGGCAGGTGTGGGGAAGAGAGAACAGCTGAGGTGGGGACCACAGAGGGCGGAGCCAGGCTCAGGGGTGGAGGGTAAAGGGACAGATGCACGTTGGACAAGGAAAGGGTTTTTTTTAAACATCAGGGCTTCCCAGGGGTGTCTGGGCACCTGTTAGAGGACCTGGAGAGGAAAGAGGAGGTCAGTGGAGTGTCCCTCAGGCAGGCACTGTCCGACTTCAGGGTTCGCTGGGTCTTTCTTGATAATGCCGACAATGGGGATGGTGCCTGAAAGCTTTCACTCTCCGTTTCCGTGTCAAAAGGCCCAGTGTCATAGGGAGGGTCAGAGGCCCAGAGAGGGGAAGGCTTGCCCAGCCTGGAGCCCAGTGGCAGCGCCCACCCCTTCCCAGCCCTGGGCACCGTGAGGCCAATCCTCTTTCGGGTCCGCAGCCCTGGCCCAGAAGCAGCCCCTGAGCCCCAGGGCATTGTGGGTAATCAGAGTTGCTGCTGCCTCGATGGCCTCTGTCTGAGGTTACAGAGCAGCACTGAGTCCCCCTGGGGGCCAGTGACCCACCCCTTCCCTGAATCATCGATGAATCTCCCTGTCCGGAGCTCAGGGCTGCGGGAGGGTAAGGCAGCGGCTGAGGCCCCACGGAGCCCCTCGGAGGGGACAGCCGCCTGGGCCTCGAGCTCCGCTGCCTCCTCCCCCTGCGCCTGGGCTGCCACATAATTAGCAGGTCAGGGTCCCAGCGGGGCCTCCAGCCCCGGGAAGCAACGCCCACCCAGGCTCCGCCTTGCCCAGATAACGGGCACCGAGCTCACGGGGCCGGGGGGACCCTACCTACTCAGGAAAAAGCATCATTGCCTGTGCCCGAGCCGATGGCCAGCAATGTGCACCCAGAACACCCTGAGACCCTAGCCTACTGTCGTGCCGGATGGCAAATGACCACTGACTGCTCAAGGCTTCGCTCCCCACCCCGGGTTCCAGATGCCAGGGCCTCCCCTTGGACCAGCCACTTGAGGGTTTCTGCCTGCACAGCCGGCCGGGTCCTCAGCCAGGTGGTGAAGTATCCTGACCTTCCAGCCCTCCCCCAGCTGACCGCGCCTCCCCCGCTGGCCGGGCCGCCTCCCATCGCTCGGACACGGCGCCAGCTTCTCACCCTCACCTTGCCAGCCCCACGTCCATTTTCTCCCCCGTCTTCGAGTTTCAGTTCAATCCCACAGACAAGGGCCGAGTGCCTCCCCCAGTCCTTCTGGAGCAGAGAACAGGCAATCGCATTGCTCACGGGTTCCGTCCGGGTTTGCCGATCTGCCTGCCCGCTGACACGCATGTTCAACCCCCCGATCAATTCCCACCGCGCTCTCACCGCCGTCCGCGGACACGTGGGGACAGAACAGCCAGAACACACACACACCACCACCACCACCACCCCACCCACCCACCCCCCCCGTGCACGGCCCCCTGAGGCCCACGGATGTGTGCATGCCAGCACTTCTACAAGCACAGGCATGTCTGTATTGATCTCAGAGAGGAAGGTGTGGGCTGCCTTTATTGGTTAGACCTCCCAGGGCAACCTTCGGTGGGAGGCGCGCTGGACATCGACGAGGAGCTCCGGCCTGTCAGGCTGTCCCACCCGCCTCGCCTTCATCACCTTCCTCTCGGGGGGCTGTTTAACCGCTGGGAAGCAGCCCCCCCCCCAGCCACCCCAGCAGCACTCACCCCAACCCCGGGAGCAGGTGGAGAGATACCCCAGCAGTATCTCTACATGCCGGGGCGTCCACGCCCCATGGCTAGTTTGGACAGGTTGCTGGGTTGTCCATGTGGACGGCCGGCATCAAGCGTCGCCAGCAGATGGAGATTAAGGCAAACTCTCTTCTGCTGACCCCTATGCCCCTCAGCGAAGCCCCTTGCAGGTCCTGTGCTGTCTCCTGGGGGACCCAGTGGAAGTGAGTCCAGGAGCCCACAGGGGCACCTGCTCACAGATAATCCTCTCCTGGCTTCTCCCCCACCCCACCCAGCGCACTTAGGGGCTCACCGCCAGGTACCGACTTATACCCCAGTTCTTGTCTCCGGAGAAATCAGCCTAAGGCAGAGTTCTAGCCCTGGGCCTCCCGTCACCACCATGACCTTGGTCTTGCCCCTTTCCCCCTCTGGGCCTCTTACTTAGATTTGTGGGTCCAAGAGCAGCATCAGCCCCCCATTTGTCGCTGGATGGTGGTGAGGCTCAGGAGAAATGAAATGACTACAAACCTTTTCCCAAGCGGGGACGCACCCAGGACCGAGGCCACGCCGCGGGGTCTCCTCAGGGTGGCGGCAGCAGCCCACGGTGACCTTCCTGTCCGGCTCTGCTCCGCAGCCATCGACTTCCTGGAGAAGATCCTGACCTTTAACCCCATGGACCGCCTCACAGCCGAGATGGGGCTGCAGCACCCCTACATGAGCCCCTACTCCTGCCCCGAGGACGAGCCCACCTCCCAGCACCCCTTCCGCATCGAGGATGAGATCGACGACATCCTGCTGATGGCCGCCAGCCAGAGCCAGCCCTCCACGTGGGACAGGTGAGGTGCCAGGCGTGTCTGCCCG
The DNA here is from genome assembly GCA_963924515.1 of Vespertilio murinus. Taxonomy (NCBI): domain Eukaryota; kingdom Metazoa; phylum Chordata; class Mammalia; order Chiroptera; family Vespertilionidae; genus Vespertilio; species Vespertilio murinus. The sequence goes on from OZ004709.1 coordinate 5,469,655, forward strand.
GGGTCTGGAGACCCGTCCCAGGCCTCCCGCGGCCCTTTGCCTCGGATTCCGTGTGACCTTCCCCTCCGTCTCCCACATTGTGTTAGCCCTGGGGCGCGTTCCCCAATGTCCCTGCCGCCTTCCCTCCCCAGGCCCCGGCCCTCAGAGCAGGAGCAGCCTGTCTGGCACGTGGCCCGGGGCCCTAACTTTGGCACCACTGGCTTCCCTCCCCCTTCGCCTCCCCACGTGTACCAGCCCCAGCTCAGCGTTCTGTGGGCATAGAAGGGGGTACCAGCCCCAGCACAGCGTTCTGCGGGTGTAGAAGGGGGTACCAGCCCCAGCTCAGCGTTCTGTGGGCATAGAAGGGGGTACCAGCCCCAGCTCAGCGTTCTGTGGGTGTAGAAGGGGGTACAGACCTCAGCACAGCGTTCTGTGGGTGTAGAAGGAGGCCCCCGGCGGGATCTGCCTTCCGGGGGGTGGGAGTTTTCCTTGGCACCGTTTTTTGCAGCCACGCGAGGCAGGAGGGCGGCATAGAACTTACTGCCCCGCAGCACGCCCCTGTGCTCACCGCCTTTGCACCTCGGCAGAGTGCCACCAGGCAGGGTGCCGTGCCTGGCATTGCCCATCGGCGCAGGAGGAAGCTGCCGCCCAGTGGCTGGGTGGCCCACCCGGGGTGCGCCCCCCTCTGCATCCCGTCAGACACCGCTAAGCCAGGGGTGGGCAAACTCCTTAGTCAGCAGAGCCAGCTGTCAACAGGACAGCGACTGACATTTCTTTGTGGAGAGCCACATTTTTTAAACTTAAACCACATAGGTGGGTGCATTGCTATTAACGTAATCGGGTACACCTTCCATGGCACGGTCCGTGGGTGCCCGTGCGTGGTGTTTTGTGGGAGAGCCACGCTCAGAGGGCCCAAGAGCCGCATGAGCTGGGGTTTGCCGACCACGGTGCTAAGCCGCCACAGGACTCTTTCCTGCTCACCGGGGCCGGGACCAGCCCTCTCCACACGGCGGGCCCTGGCGTCACCACCCACCAGTCAGGGTTGGATAGAAGCTTCTCTTTAAGAGAGAGGCTTTCGAAAGCGGGTACTTCCAGCAGCCTGCATGGAGGGACGGCGTCTGCGATGTCCTCGGCCCCTCCTGCGCTGGTGCCCCAGAGCGAGGACTCCAGGGCCCGAGGGGGATCCGAGGTGGTGGGAGTGACAGCAGTCCCTCCTCTCCCGTCACCGGCCAGTTGATGGGTTTCGGGTGAGGGAAGCAGCCAGGGAAGGCCGCGCCCATTGCTGGTCTGGACAGGCTTTGCTGGGCTGTCCACGCGGATGGTTGGCATCAGGTGCTGCCAGCAAAGGGAGATTAAGGCAAACTCTCTGCTGCTGAGCCCTGTGCACGGCCTGCCCTTGACTGTGGTCCCTGCAGCCCCCTGTCCCCCCCCCCCTCCACGCCACAGTGTTTGGGAACCTCCTGGAAAGTTAGCTCGGAGGACAGGGTTGTGCTGTTGTGTTGGCTGCTGTGTCCGGTTCTAGGCCTAGAGCAGGACTAGAGCAGAGTGGGTGCTCGGGAACTGTGTGCAGGGTAGCGAATGGGCGCCGAGAACCCCGGGGGGGGGGGGGGGGAGGTAACCACAGTCCCTCACCCAGAGCCCTGGCCTGGCGCCCATCACCCTCCCTCCCGGCTGGCAGCGAGGTGGGGGCAGGAGCGGGAGCCGGAGGGAGGGATGGGCCGCGGACCCCATGCCCGGTCCGTCCGCACCCCGCAGGTACCCCGTGAGCCTGTCCTCCGACCTGGAGTGGCGGCCGGAGCGGTGCCCGGAGGCGGGCGAGGCGCAGCGGGACCCGCGCGCGGGCTCGGCGCCGGCGGAGGACGTGCAGGTGGACCCGCGCAAGGACTCGCGGAGCAGCTCGGGCCGCTTCCTGGAGCGGTCGCCGTGCTCCCTGGAGCGCTCCTGCGACGGCCAGGCGGGCGCGCCGGCCTACCTGGACCGGCTGCTGTGGCGCGACGGCAGGCCGCACCACTACTCCGAGCCCAGGCTCATCCTGGACCTGTCCACGCGCTGGGCGCAGGCGGCCGGCGCGCCTGGGCCCGGGGAGGCCGGGGGCATCGGGGGCACCGGGGAGGCCGGGGGCACCGGGGAGGCCGCCGGGGAGCACCACCGGGAGGACGAGCCGGCCAGCCTCTTCCTGGAGATCGCGCAGTGGGTGCGGAGCACGCAGGGCGCGGAGCCCCCCAGCCCGGCCCCCGAGGGCCCCGAGCGCCGCCCGCCCGCCTCCCCGCCCGGCCGCCCGGCCTCCGCGGACGGCGGCGGCAGCACCGGCCCCCCTTTCGACCTGGACGTGTTCATCTCCCGCGCCCTGAAACTCTGCCCCAAGCCCGAGGACCTGCCGGACAGCAAGCTGGGCGACCTCCACGGCGGCGCCGACCTGGTGCAGGCGGACCCCTTCTCCAAAGAGCGGTGGTGAGGCCGCGGGGGGCGCTCCAGGCCCCGCACCCCGCGGGAGGTCACGGGGCAGGCGGGCCTGGTGGGAGGAGGCGCCCCCTGACCCCCCACCCTGGCACCTCCAGCCCCTGGGGGTCAGCAGGACACAGGAAGGATCCGAGGAGCGAGAGGCGTGTCCGTTTCGTAAACTGCCTTAATAACCAGCCTTTAAGCCCTGGGAGCGGGTCCGAGCAGGAGCCTAGATGAGGTGGGGGCTGGTCACTTTCCCAGCGCAGAGGGGCCCTTGGGTCTTGGTCCTGGCGGGCAGGGTGCAGGGCAGAAGCGGCCTCAGGAAGCAGCCCGCAGGCCCCCCGCCCCGGTGGGGAGAGGCTCAGAATCTGGCCCGCTGGTGCCCACAGACACCTGTTGGCCCAACCAGCGGGCAGGCTCGGGAAGACGGTGGGAACCGGAGAATCCGAGCCCAGCCAGGGTCCAGGCCTCCGGGCCCCAGGCCGGTGTCCATCAGTCCTCCACACCATGTCTTCCTCTGCTGCCTCTCCGGCCAGAAAGGTCAGTGCAGGACGCCTCTCCCCTGCCCGTCGCCGTGTCCTTTTCCTCCGAGCCGTGTGTCTCGTAGTCCAGCACTGGAACCTGAGCCAGTCTCTGTCCCTGAGTCAGTCTCTGAGTCAAGCATATTATTCCGGTGCCTCGAATGCTTCCTTCCCATTTGTCAGGCCCCGGTATTTGCCTCACTCCCGAGGGACCTGAAATGACCTTGTGTATGTAGATCAGATCAGTCTGGGGTCTGGGGGTAACAGAACCCATCCGCCTGGGCCTGGGCGCGCACTTCTTCCAGAGCTCCGCATGCGCAGACACAGGCACAGCCCTCTTCCCAAGGGCTGTCAGGTGGGTGAGTGTGAAGATAGCAACTCCATGAATCCCTCCAAGGCCCCCCACCCCCAGTGAGGGGCTCACCGTGGAGCAAATGTTAGGAGAGAAGATTTCGGACCAATGCATCCTTATCAGGCTTTGTTCATCCTGCCCTTGGTTCTGATCGTCCATTAACCCCGGCAAAGAGCAGGCGCTGAAGAAGTGCATGGGAGAGCAGGTGGCCTGGGGACAAGGAATCCAGGGCGGTAGCAATGTGTGAGGGGGGGGGGGTGCCACCGTGAGGACCCTCGGGGGTCAGGCAGAGGCATGGAGACCCCAAAGGAAGGGACTCCGAGCCACCACCTAGCTCAGGCCAGGGTGAGTTTGGAACTTGCAAACCCAGAGGTGCCCGCACACACGGAGCCTGGGGTGATGGTGTGTGGGCACAGCAGACCCCCTGCAGGGGTGTCGCGCCGTCTCCATCGCTGGCGTCCAGCTCCACCCCTCCCCCACCCCAGCACGCCCAAAGACGCCCACAGGAAGTCTGGACACTCTAAGCGGAAGGGACCCCAGGTCTTGGTCTTGGCTGTGTTCACCCTCACCTTAACAGCACCTTAAATCTAATCTGCTAAGTAGGATTTGTACATAGACACATTCAGCATACTAGGAACTTATATTTAAAGACAGAAGTAATCACACTGACCGATTTTTAAATGGAAACTATGTACATATGAAGTGTTCGGTTTTTTGTTTTGTTTTTATTTTAAAGATAAGGAAATGTACACTGCTCCTCATGTGCCATTTGTCCTCAGAGGGCGGCTTTACATTTTTGGTAAAGGAACAAGCTGCTGACCCTGACCAGAAGTTCATATATAATTGTTATTACAGAGGAATTATTATTACTATTCAAGGTTTTAAAAAAAATCTATTAAGCATTATTAAACTTGATCAGGATGGGCCAAATAAAGTTATATTGGAACATGGATTCATGTGTTCGTTTGCCTATTATCTCATTCATTCATTCATTCATGTATGTTATCTGATCTTGTCTTATCGGTGGGTGATCCATCGAGCCACGCTGGCTTCTCCCTGCACCCGTGAAGGCTGGTGTTTGGAGGGATTGCAGCTGGAGGAGAGATGAGAACCTATACAGATTAATAATCAGGAAAGTGATTCCAGAATCATCTGGGTCTGGCCTGGCGTTTATAGTGTAGATTTTAAACCAAATCTGGGAGCCAATTCCAGACCTTTGGACCAAGACTCACCCTTTCCTCCTGGGACAAAAAAGGTGCCAACCTCTCGAGATCTGGGGGAGCCAGCCACCCAGAAATACCAGCTTGAGCCACACCTGACAGGGGCCCGAGATTCCACCCATCTGAGGTTCACCCTTTTGTAATGCCTGTGTCAAAGCACTAGCCCAGACTTCATTTCCTATTCCACGCGTGTCAGTGAAGACAGCAGAGAGGGTTTTAATAATTGGTTTCTGTTTATTTTGATTTCCCTGAAAGACCTTTTGATTAAAGGAACTTTTCTACTGTTGGCGTGCATCTGAGCCAAGAGGAGCGTCCTGGTAAGCCAAGTGGGACTCTCTCCAAAGTGTCAGTGGAGAGTAACTGTCTCCCAGCTGGGCAGATGCAAATGAAGAGAGTGGCCCCGAGCCAGGGCAGAGTCCTGGTTGAAATTTTGTATGTGAGAAGCTTGGGGCTGCTAGAACGTAGAAAGTGGGGTTTGAGGCAGAAGGAATCGAGAATCTCCAATACCAAACAGCACTAACAGGCGTCCCCTCCTGCCCGGCCAGCATGGCTCAGTGGTTGAGCTTCAACCTATGAACCAGGAAGTGTCATGGTTTGATTCCTGGTCATGCCAGGGCACATGCCCAGGTTGCAGGCTCAATCCCCAGTGTGGGGGGTGTAGGAGGCAGCTGATCAATGATTCCCTCTCATCATTGATGTTTCTATCTCTCTCTTTCTCTCCCTTCATCTCTTAAATCAATTTTAAAAAAAATTTTTTAATGTGTCCCCTCCCATAGGAATTGCACGGGGACATACTTAATTCTCCCAGCAGCAATATGTGACAACATGTGCTAAGTACTATCAACCAGGGAATCTCACCTGAGCACTGAGGTTCAGGTGTCCTGAGTTTTTATTGGAGATCGTCCGTGTAGGGCTCTGTGGCTGACCTGAGTCACCCAGCCTCCAGTCCGTCAGAGATCAAACTGATGCAGCAGGGCCCAGGGCCTCCCACTTGCAAACACATTCTCACGGGCAGGATATTACAAGGGCTCAGAGGTTATCGCTTGGGGAGCTGGTAAAGGCACAACTAACTACCTGCCTTCCTTTAGAGCAGGGGTGGGGAACCTTTTTTCTGCCAAGGGCCATTTGGATATTTATAACACCATTTGTGGGCCATACAACATTATCAACTTAAACACTGGCCTGCTACGTTTGGTCAAACATTTCATTAACTCGTCCCTAATGCGTTGTCAGGGCCCGACCAAATGGTTTCGTGGGCCCCTGCTTTAGAATACACAAGGTTTCGTGAAACTAGGGTCTGCTGAGTTAACCTCGACCGACCTTTAATACAGCTGTGTCTCCTGTACTTCTAAAGCTGTGTGAGGGTGTGTCTCCTGTGAGCACTGCAGCAAAGCTGAGGCAACACAGCTCTCTCGTTTGGTAGAATATACCTCCATATATTTAAGAGCATGCAGCATTACTAAATTTATAATAAGCCCTAACCGGTTTTGCTCAGGGATTAGAGTATAGGCCTGCAGACTGAAGGGTCCTCGTTTTGATTCCCATCCAGGGAGGGCACATACCTCAGGTACAGGCTTGGGCCCTGGTTGGGGCACATGCAGGAGGCAACCAATTGCTGTGTCTCTCTCACATCGATGTGTGTGTGTGTGTGTGTGTGTTTCCTCTCTCCCCCTCCTTTCTACTCTCTCTGAAAATCAATGGGAAAAATATCCTCGGGTGAGGGTTAACAAATAATATCATAATAGTAATAGCATGCACGCTGACGCAGGTGTTAGGCAATCTAACACCTGAGATGCCTTTCCTTATTGAATCATGGTTGCCCGTGGAAGCTAAGCTTGTCAACAGATTTGCAAGCTAGCTCCCCGCTCATTCTGTCATGGCTATTACCACGGGGGCAATAATGGCACAGGCATGATGGATTGCTTTAGGAAGCTTCATTTCCACCTGCCTCCGAGCTGTCCTGAACGCCCAGCTGAGGGCTTCAGAGTCCTGTGGCCGAGGGCGCTCTCTGGCGGTGCAGCCCCCTGAGGGACGGCCACGCGAACCAGGAGGTGAGACTGAGACCTGAGGGGGTCGACCGCAGGCCGAGCCGTGCCCTGCCCCCACCCTCGGAAGATGGTTCTCGGGGGGCTCTGGAGGTAGGAAGGAAGGAAGAGATCAGATCCTCACTTAGGGGCTCCAACCAGTTATGATTAGAAGGTGCAATGGGTTAATTTTATGTGCCAACTTTATTGGGCCATGGTGCCTGGATATTTAGTCAAATATTATTCTGGATGTTTCTGTGAGACTGTCTTTGGATGAGATGAACATTGAAAGCAGATTGCCTTCCATAATATGGGGGCTTGGGGGGGGGGGGGTCATCCCATCAGTTGAAGTCCTGAATAGAACAAAAAAGACTGACCTCCCCTGAGCAAGAAGGAATTCTGCCAGCTGACGACCTTCGGACTTCAGCCGCAATATCAGCTCTTCCCTCCCATTCTACAGATTTCACGTTTGCCAGCCTCCATAATTGTGTGAGCCAGTTCTTTATAAAATAAATCTCTCTCACCCTGGCCGGTGCTGCTCAATGGTTGAAACATCGGCCCGCATACGCAAGGGTCATGGGTTTGATTCCCGGTCTAGGGCATGTATCTGGGTTGTGGGTTTGATCCCCAGCCCCAGTTGGGGTGCATGTGGGAAGCAACCAACTGATGTGTCTCTCACATCGATGCTTCTCTCTGCCCACCCCCAACCCCCTTCCACTCTCTCTAAAAAAAATCAATGGAAAAAAATATACTTGGGTGAGTATTAACAAAAAATAAAATAAACCTCTCAATAGATAAGTAGATAGATAGATAGATAGATAGATGATAGATAGATATCCCACGACCTTGATATAACTCCTCTTTGCGTGCCTCTCCCTTGAGCGGACTCTGAGAAGAGCCTTGACCTCGCTGCCTTCCCCTGGCCGCTTGGCCGGCAGGAGCCCAGGCTGAGCACCCACACCCGACCTGGATGTGGGGGCAGCTTTCTCCCCCAGCATTCATGGACGCTTTGGCAAAGGGGGCTCATCCCCACAGCTCCCGTGAGCAGCGCTTTGAGAAGAGGGAGGAAGTTGAGTTGTTCCTTGAGGTGAAGGGCTCTCGTAAGGCTTTAGACAAAGGCCCCATGGACCAGAGTGGGAGAGCAATGAATGCCAGGTGGGAGGGGGCGATGTGGAGGGGCCTCCCTCATCTCCTCCAAGCTCTTTCTGCCTGGGGTGGCCTGGACCTGAGCAGGCAGCAGTCAGTCGATGCCGAGAGGAGTCCCTTTAGCAAAGCACACACACACGCGGTGTCTGACATTCTCACCTGGAACAGACATCCCGAGACCAAGGACATCATGTTATTGGTGTAATTAGATGTCCATCAAAGTCTGTGAGCATGAGAGTTTATCCGGCCAACAGATGTCCCCTGGCCGCAGGAAGGAGAGGAGCCGCAGCTGTTTGTACCCAATGGATCACACATAATTAATCACTTTACACTGGATAGCTAAGCCGATACCCTCAGGGAGGTTAACGAGACCAGAATGTGAGGTAACGAGACCAAAATGAGACCAGTGGCGCTAGGGCAGAAAGAGATGCATCCAACCCCTCCTCCTAGAGAGAAGGTTGTAAGTTCAGGCCGGTGACAGGGACAAGGTCAAGGCAAATAGCACGCTGGTGGCTCCTGGCTCACAACCTACTGCTCTTCCTTGGGCTGCCTTTCCCTGGGACATGAGGCGTTCGCTGTGGCTGGCCATTCAAAAGCCATTTCCGACACCCTTTTCTCCTGGTCCGTCTCCCTCCCCGAGAGCTTGAAATGCAGCCGGTCAGGATTGAGATACACAGCAGACTGTAAAGACTTACTAGTATCCCCCAAAGGGTGTGAAATATCTTTTTCATAACTATTTATATCGATTACTTATTGAAACAATAACATCTTGATAGCGTGTATTAAATAAAATACGTTAAAACTAATGTCACTGGTCTCTTTTGACCTTTTGAGTGTGGCTGGCTAACACAAAAGTTTTAAATTACATAGTTAAATTACATCGGTCACTCACACGTACTTCTCTTTGACGGCCTAGAATGCCATGAGCCGATTAAGCCCTTAATCCTTTTACAGCAATATTTCATTTCAGCAAGGTCTCCATCTTCTCACACTAAAGGAGGAGCCCTCACGGGAGGACTCCAAGCCCTCCCCAGTCTTTGGTCGCTTCCAAATCAAATCGAATCACAGTAGAAGTGTCGGCCTCTTGTCTTAAAGACTGTTTGCAAACACACTTAACCTGCCCTAATCAAACAAAAAGGCGTCTTTCTTAACCAGCTACAATAGTGTCTCTTGATCTGGAGGCAAGAAGCAGGGTGGAGTCTCCTGGGGAACTACACATAAGCCCCTGAGAAGCCAGGAATCGAGGCTCCTCCCTTGGCAGACGGTTTTATTATCTCACGTTGGCCCGTCGACGTCCATTTCACTTGAGGATGCAGGATGTTCACCTGCACCTGAACATCCTTCTACTTGGTCTGAGTTTAGCAAAATCCATCACCGAAGTCGCCAGCCCCGCGAGGAGGATCAAGATCACCTGCTCACCAGATTACAGGTGATTTATTTTCTCTCCCCTGCTGCCCGGCGGTGCGTTTTCATCCAGGTCCCGTGGCTCTGAGCCGTGATTTATTTATTAGGCTTGACGATGACAGAGGAGTCTGCCTCGCGCGCGCAGAGGAAATTTCCGTCTGCACCTGAAGGTGGAAGGAGCTGCTTGGTTCCAAGGACGGCCACTGCTTCAGTGGGAGGCCAGCCTCCTCGCACTCAGGGAGCTCAGCTTTCTGCTTGCAAAATGGGGTCAAAAAAGGTAACTCATAACTGCAAAGATCTGCATCGATGGAGGGCTGTGGAAATAAAACTTCACCCCTTACAAAACCTGGTCAGATATCAATGCAGCCACAGCTAGACCTCTCGTGACAGTGGCAGGGGTTCCCAAATGGAGCGAACAGAGCTCCACAGAGGAGACCCCTCTCCCACTCTCCGGTCTGTCCTACTCCAGCCTGCCCCGGGGTGCCAGTGTCTCTCACACCACAGCCATTCCATCATTGCATGCCACCTGGAAGGAGCAGTACCTGGCACAAGCACGAGAGCCCTCACCAGCTTAGCTAGACTGAGAGCAAGGCCCAAGAGAAAGGGACAGAAGTCTTAGTGGTTTATATGAGACTAGAGGCCTGGTGCACGAAATTTGGGCACGGGTAGGGTCCTTAGGCCTGTCTGGTGATGAGGGCTGATCAGTGGGGCGACTGGCAGGGCAATGGGTTGGGGGGGAGGGAAGCTGTGTCAGCTCCCTCACCAACCAGCCCCACCCCCACTGCCTCCCACTTGCCAGCTGGCCCCGTCCCTCCCTTCCCCAATCCCCACCGCTGGTTGCCTCCCTCTGCAAGGCAACTGGTGGGGCAATTGGGAGGGCCCCTGTTGGCACCCACCTTGGCTGGCCTGGGGTGGCCTCCCTAGGTGGCCCGGTTACTGATCTGCAGCCCTGTCCTGGATCTTTGCTCGGTGGTGAAGCCTCAGTTGGTCATTTCTCCTTCTAAACACCACAGCTCCACATTTCCCAGGCCCCTAGCCTGAGAGCTGAGCCAGCCTTGTGGTAGCGAGAACAGGGAGGGCATCTCTTGTCTCGTCTCTGGCCTGAAGGTGCCGCCGCACTTCCAGCCTTAGCCAATTTCTTCTCCACGAGCGCACCCACCACACCACCGTGGCCACTGCGACACCTCCCATGGCCCCTCCTCAGCTCAGGCTCTGAAAGGCCAAGTTCACCGTCAAAACCAAAGGGACCTAATGGCCACGGGCAGCTGCCAGGGCAACAGAAGCTCCAGGGAAGTTATGGTGAAGCCCTCGACTCAAAGCTCCTTCCGGTGGCATCAAGGGGGAGGGAGGGGAGGGGCTCAGAAATCCCATAAATACAGCCATTTTACTCTTTCCTGCCTCCTCCTAGGACTCCAAGACTCCCTTCCTTTAGAGCAAGAGTCAAGGGGAGGGGGGGGGGTGTCCAGCCCACAGGCATATAAGGCCCTCAAAACCAAGGCATTAGGGGTGAATTAATTAAATGCTTTACCAAGCTGGACTACCAGGCTAATGTTTAAGTTGGTCATTTTGTATGGCGCTCGAATGATGTCATAAATATGCAAATGGCCCGTGGCAGGAAAAAAGGTTCCCCACTGGTGCCGTAGAGGGAGGAAGGAGAGCTGGGGAGAGCTCCGTCCCCTGAAGCAACGGCTCTTAGCAAGGCCCGCCCACCGCCTCTGAGCGGGCGCAGACCAGAGTCTCTGCTGTGCGGGCCCAACAGGTCACTCCTGGCTCCTCTCCTCTGCAGAGAAAGTCTATTGACTAGTAAGAGGGAGGGGGGACGCCTACTAAGTCGTAGGAGTGGGCTCGGTGCAGCCAGCGTTAAAGTTTTATGAGCATGGCCTGGCTGTGAGGCCCATTACCGGCAGCCCACCTGCTGTCCCCCGCCAGCTCCAGCCTCCCCCCCGGCCACTTAGCCCCGGAAAGGCCAGCAGGGGTCCAGCCTCCGTGCCCGGAGGTCCCAGCGAGAACGCTCCCAGATAACACCTCCCAGTCGGTCGCTCTGTGGGGTTTTTGCTTTTCACACCCTCTGAGGGGCCACTGGCCCAGACAGTCACCCACGCTCCCTCCCATCACTTATCCTCTCACCTGCTGCAGCCCAGCCTGGGGAGATGTTTGTTTGTACAGACCAGCAGGGATGACAGCTCTGCCATCGATATTCTTGGTCTGAAAGCTCAGGAATTGACTCTCCTAGTTCTAGGGGACGATGCCTGGGTGGGCTGGGCTCGCAGGGGAGAATCATGCTCAGAAGTGCTGACTCAGGCCTGTCTTCTGTCAAACGGGTCTCACCTGCCGCTGCCCCAGGCCTGGCTGCTGCCCAGGTGTGGCCAACTTTGCCCAGGTTGCCAGTGCTGGCTTCGTACCAGGTACCAACCAGATAAAGGACCGAGGAGGACTCTCGTAGGGATGTATCTGAGCGGTGAGATCAGGATCCTGGCACCTGAAGGGATTTCCATCTGCGAGGATTCGTGACCTGGTCCTGGAGTAATCCCACCACACAGTTCCTCTTCCTGCACCGTGAATGGTCTTTTTATTTTATTTTATTGATTTTCCACAGAGAGGAAGGGAGAGGAATAGAGAGCTAGAAACGTCAATGAGAGAGAAACATTGACCAGCTGCCTCCTGCACACCCCTACTGGGGATGTGCCCGCATCCGAGGTACATGCCCTTGACCGGAATCGAACCCGGGACCTTTCAGTCCGCAGACCGACGCTCTATCCACTGAGCCAAACCGGTTTCGGTGTGAATGGTCTTTCTTAAACCAAAGGCAGGAATGATGGTGACAGAGGACAGACTGGGAAGCCAGAGGTTGCCCACTGCCCCGGCGTCTCGCCCTCCCCTAGGCCACACCCCCTCTGCTGTGCAGAGGGCAGCCCTTGACCTTCTGCCTGAAGCACTACCGACGTTTAATGAGAGCCGACCAAGTGATGGGCTAAAAACAATCAGGGTGGGATTCGGTGACAAACCCACACCTGTCAGAGGCTCCAGTTTAATAGCTGCGCTTCTAGGTCAGGGGTGCTAGGGAAAACAACGATTGTGAGTATGGATTGGTGCGTGAGGAGATTATAAGGCAGGAAGACTTGATATGTGAATCCACCTCCGTAAACCACTGAAGGTGGAAGAGAAGTACATTCACTGTGGGAGCTGAGATCATCGGCAGAGGAAGAGGGTGCTCTTCTGGTAAAACCATCACAGTAGTCCAGACAATGTGGGGGGCAGGTGGAAGGTGGGGTGAGTCTCGACAGGAAGGTGGGGGTTTGGGCCTGTGAATTAACCTGACAAATGGCAGGCCAATGTGAGGAAAGGTTTATTTGTAGACACACGGGAGCCAACAGAAGAAGTCACTGGCTTGTTCAGTAATTAATTACAGTTAGAAGATTATATTCCTAACTTACCCTGTTTCCCCGAAAATAAGACAGTGTCTTATAGTAATTTTTGCTCCCAAAGATGTGCTAGGTCTTATTTTCAGGGAATGTACTATGTTTCCATGAAGTAGGTCTTATTTTCGGAGGACGTCTTATTTTCGGGGAAACACGGGGCGTAGCGGGGAGGGAGGGAAAATAAAATGCTTTTATGAGCTTTAGGAAAAAATAAGTGGGTGGTTTTTTTTTCCCAAACAATCAAGAAATAAATCTTGTGACAACGTTTGTCAATGCAAGCATGAGCCAACTTTCCATCTCCTTCGGGCCCCGGAGAAGGGAGTGGGGCAGGTTTTACTCAGTCTCCCTTCGGGGCCGAGTCTTCCCTGAAGAAGGAACTCGTGGCAGCCTCATTTCCCAGAATGTGCTGCTTTCCGTCAGATAAGGAGAACCCCAGGCGGGTTTCTCTCCGCATCATTTGATTCTCAACTGCCTTCAGCCCCAATGAATCTGTACGCCAAGGCGGAGTGTTTCAGGATGTCATAGCCGCGTCTCCTTGGCAAATGAGGGAGGCCAGATTTCAGCAAACGGTCCCAGGAGAAGCCGCCCCCGGAGAGGTCACTCCAGGTTTCTACCGGGAGCACCTCGCCCCACTGTGCACCCACTTGTCCCCCTGTGCACCCACTGTGCACCCGCTTGTCCCCCTGTGCACCCACTGTGCACCCTTGACCTGCCTGTAACCTGTCCCTTCCCCCCACAAGACTCCCAGTTCCCTTTCCGCTGTGGTGAAAGGGGAGGAAAGTGGAGGAAACCATGATCACTGTTAGAGGAACCACAAACCTCCACCCTAGCTGCTCCTAACCAGCCTGGAGGCCGGGGAGGGGGTGGTGGGGTTGGGGGTTGGTTAGACCTCCAGGCCAGGTCTGCCCACCTGCATCTTGGGGAGTGTGGCCCCTGCCCCGTCCACACCACACAATGCAGACGATGGAGGAGGTGCTGGTGGCGCTGGAAGACCTGCACACAGAGTGTGGGCCATAGGAGGGCTTACAGGGAGGAGGTAAGGCGCGCACACACCCCTGGGCGGATGGCTCTAGCTCCCACATGAGCAGTCCTGTGGGCAGGACTCCATGGCTACAAGGGCCCCCAGCATGGTGTGACCCAACACGGTCAGCACACACCAGGTGCTGAGGGTCGGGGGCAGCGTGAACAGCACCGACCGAGTCCTGCGGGCGGGAGGGGCCTCACAGGCAGGCAGGGGCGGGCGGGGATGTGCGGCTGCGTCCATGCTTCCAGCATCTCCCATCTGACTCCGGCGAAGTCCCAGGCTGACTTTTCACTTGGGGCCTCAGACGCTCCATCTGCCACTGCCAGGAAGCTGTGGGCCCAAATTGGATCAAATGCCGGTGATGGAATTACCAGGAAGTGCCGGGAGCATGAGTCGTGGGGGCGCTGGGAGGGGGGGACACGCAGGCAGCAGAAGGGAAGGGGAGAGTTGAGGAGCACGCAGCCCGCCCGAGGCAGCTGCGGGGCTGGAGGGAGGAGAATGAGACCTGATGTCCCTGCGGGCAGACAAAGCAATGGGCAGGAGTCTGCTGGCCACCTGCTCCCGGCCGGGGGGGACAGTGAGGGTCCCACAGGCCCACAGCGCTAGCCAGACTGGCTCCAGACCCAGCTAACCTTGTCTCTTCCCTTTGCCCCCGCCCAGGGCTTCTCCTGAGCTCAACTCAGAATCTGCTCGCCTTGTAGGTCTGCGATGTGATTTCAAGGACTCCCAAGTTGGCCCAAACACAAAAGGCACCCACGGGGGGCGCGTGGGGGGAGGAAGAGCCTCGGTTAGAGACCCCTTCCTCCTTGGGGACAGCGTTTTCAGATGCTTGTCACCCGTCAAAAGGCCAACCTGGAATCCTTGCAAACCAGCAGCTTTCATGCCTGTCCATGGCCGGCGCCTCACTGTTAACGAGTCTATCTCAGGGAGGGGGAGAGCCTGCGTGGGTCTTATCTCAGGGAGAGGATCTAAGATGTCCCCAAGTGATGGAGAGAGGGAGCGAGGGGGAAGCTTGCTCTGAGATTAAGGGGTGGGGGGGGGGGCAAGAGAAGAGGGGGCGAGGGAGAGGCGCCTGCCTGAGCCGTGACATCATGTTTTCCACGTTCCTCCTCTGGCACCAGCTCCCAGGGGTAGAGTGCTGCTCAGTTGGTTTTTGTCTGTTTACCCTCGTGAACTCTTTGTTCTAACGCGTGTCCCTGACAGCTCACGCCCGCCAGGTCCCCTCGCGCACAGCCCGCCCTGCTGGGGGCCAGGAGCTGGCACTTATCTGGACGCCAGCAGAACACCCCAGCAAGGGGAAAATGGGGGGGGGGCATGAGAGAGATGGGGAGCGACCCTCTCCTGCCCTGGGCAGCCTGCCCATCATCGCCCAGCAGGCAGTGTCGGCTCTTTTCCTGCGCAGTCCGGCCAGAAACACCCACTCCGCCCCCAAGACCCAAACCACCATGAGAGTCAGGGAGGGAATTAAATGAGCAGGAGCTGACGGGTTTAGGGGGGAGAGAGAGAGAGAGAGAGAGAGAGAGAGAGAGAGAGAGAGAGAAGAAGAAGAAGAAGAAGAAGAAGAAGAAGAAGAAGAAGAAGGAGGAGGAGGAGGAGGAGGAGGAGGAGGAGGAGGAGGAAGAGGTGGAGGAGGAGGAGGAGGAGGAAGAGGAGGGGAAGGGGAAAAGGAGAAGGAGAAGAGGAAGAGGAGGAGGAGGAGGGGAAGAGGAAGAGGAGGAGGAGGGGAAGGGGAAAGGAAAGGGGAAGAAGAAGAAGAGGAAGAAGGAGGAGGAGAAGGAGAACGAGGAGAAGGGCTGGTGTATAAGGTTGTGTTCTGTGGCTGCTGTGGTTTGGATTTGATCCAGGGCTTCCTTGTCCAGCCGACAGGGACAGTAAGACGTGAGGCCATCCGGGGATTCAGCGGGCGTCGGTCTGAGACGTTCCCACCACCCACCCTCTCATCCTCCAGAGCTTCGGTGTCCTGACCTGCAAAGCCGGGACAATAAGCATTGCTTCAGTCCGGCCCTCAGTGTGCCACCCCGGAGCGGGGACGACTCTGTGCCCGCGTCTGGGCCAGGGCTGGGGACGCCGATGAACACGCCGGCCCACAAGCAAGTCAGGGCCTAGCCTGTTGGCTCCTCCACCTCCACGTCCAGGGTTGCTGGGAGGCGGCTCCCTCCCCGGGCCGAGGTGGCCCAGGCCAGTGACCCGAGGCTGGAGAAGACGCCCGGCACGTCCCAAAGACCGCGCTGGTGAGAGCAGCTGTGGTGCAAACCCCCGTGGGGAAAGGGGCGGTGGCGAGCCCCACAGGGGGCCCCGGGACAGAACAGGGGCTGCTGGGCTCCGGTGCCTAAAGGCATCTCTGTGAGCTTGTCCTCCACGCCGCGGCCCAGCGGGGCTTGCAGAGCATGTCTTTCTGGGGGTCCGCCGGGCTCAGCAGCCGATTCTCGGTGCACAGCTTGAGGCTTGGCCTGGGTTTCTCCCAAGAGAGCTTCCTTGGAACGTTATAGACTCCCCGTCAATCCCGCATGCTAGCAGCTCAGAGCTGGAGTCCTTGCCCAGTGTTATTATTATTATTATTATTATTACTATTTTATTTTTATTGATTTCAAAGAGGAAGGGGTAGGGGGAGAGAGAGAGAGAGAGAGAGAGAGAGAGAGAGAGAGAGAGAGAGAGAGACATCAATGATGAGAGAGAATCATTGATTGCTGCCTCCCGCACGCCCTGCCTCAGGGAGTCAGCCCACAACCCGGGCCCGGGCCCTGCCTGGGAATCGAACTGTGACCTCCTGGTTCATAGGTCAACACCCAACCACCGAGCCACCCCTGGCCATGCCATGGCTCCTTCTAGAACTGTGGGCTAGAATTTCTGAGAGATGGGCTCCCTCCCCCGGCCTGGCCCTGGCCCCGGAGCTCTGTCTGCCCGGCTGCCCCTGGGTCCAACGGCACCCCACTTTGTAAGTCAAACCCGTAAGCGGGGTGACCAGGCTGGGAAATGCTTCTCCCTGCGAGCCTGCAGCTCACACAGGCTCATGAGCAGAGTCTTCCTCCTTCGCCTGGCAGAGGGCCGATCACAGACATCACTTAATGAGAGCTATGTACCCTGTTTCCCTGAAAATAAGACAGTGTCTTATATTAATTTTTGCTCCCAAAGATGCGCTAGGTCTTATTTTCAGGGGATGTCTTATTTTTCCATGAAGAAGAATACGGTACACATTTATTGCTAAATGAAAATAAAGGAAATGTATTACCTGTCTACGGTACGGTAGAGCGGTAGTTGTCAACACAAACCAGACAAACTGTGAATCCTACAGGATCAGAATTTACTCATTTATTCAGTGACAATCATGTCAGCATCTTCTGGAACATCATCATAACAATCCAATTCCTGCATTTCCTGGTGAATTTCTTGTGACTCCACTTCTTTCAGAATCAGTGGACCAAATCTCTCATGTTTAGCAATAGCACTGTCTTCAAATGAGTACTTCTTTTTTTTTTTTTAATTTTATTTTATTAAGGTATTTTCTGTGTACATAGTTTACCATTGCCCCCCCTCACCTCCCATTTATGCCCTCCCTCCCCAGAGTTCTGTGTTCATTGGTTGTACTTATGTTCATTCATACCAGTCCCTCGGTTGTTCTCCTATCTCCCCCCAGGTCTCCTTCCCCTCCCCCCTGTCATCAAATGAGTACTTCTTGTCAAGGTAGCCTGCTCACAGTGCATTTGCAATGCAGCTGTCAGTGATTTTCTCCCATGAATTCTTCACCCAAGTCACAGCTTCTTGCAGTTTAGGTTTCACAAAGTTTCCACGCTGATTTCTCTCCATTCACACAGCAGTGACGTCAGGACTCCGCGTAATGTTGCTAGACGCCAGTCGGGGCGGCCCAGGCAACCAGTTTATGGTAAATTAATTTTCATTCTGAGACAGAACCTAGGGGCCTTATTTTTGGGGGGATGCCTTATATTTCACTCAGAAGGAAACCTGTAAGTAGGTCTTATTTTCGGAGGATGTCTTATTTTTGGAGAAGCACGGTAGTTAGAGTCCCTGAGTCCCTGTTTTCAAAAGAGAAATATAAAATCAGATGCTTGGGTCTTTTTATTTTTTTAAATCTTACTAATTATTTTTATTGGTACTTAAAAAATAACTGATATAGAGAAAATAATTGGCAGAGACAAATAGAACACACCATGGAGGCAAATGGAAGAGCACGGCATTTTTAAACAGTTTGTAAAAATCAAGAAATTGCGTGGGTCTTTTAAAAATGGGATAAGCTTTTCACTGAAAGAGAGACGAGGAAGCAAATCATTCGGGCCCGAGAGCACCCGCTTAGTTGATGTCATAAATCCCTTCTGGAAAAAGGACTCAGAGGCCTGAGAATATTTACAACCCAGGGAGCCGGAGAAAAAGTGCTTTGCTTGCTAATCAGATTGACACGCGGTCTCCGCAAAGACAATTTAATTACGCTCTGTTTCCAACCACACGCACTTCTGTTGTGTTTTCCTGCAATTCAAAACAAAAAGATAAGAACTCTCGCTTGCTAGCAGTTTGTTTTATTCCAGAGTCGGTGTTTACCCATCAGAAATATACATAAATGTGTAGCGATGTCAAGATTTAGAAAACACACTTTAGATAATAGTGGAAAATCAAACCCTGGCTCATGCAGGGGCTAGAGCAGCCGTGAGCAAACTACGGCCCGCTGGCCGGATCCGGTCCGTTCTGCTGTTCTCTCCGGCCCGCGGAGCCAAAAGAGCAGAAGGTTCTCTTGCTCTCCCCTCCGCTCCTTCACCAGCAGCCCAAGAGGAGAGTGCCAGCATGGCCAGGTTGCTTTTGTCCCGGCCCTCCGGTCCAGTTTAAGTACCCATTGTGGTCCTCGAGTCAAAAAGTTTGCCCACCCTTGGGCTAGAGTATTAGTTTTCCATTTAACCAATTACTACAAACTTACTCGCTTAAAAAGCCATCCCTCTATCCTCTCAGTCTCTCTGGGTGAGGAGTCGGCAGTCAGGCCCAGCAGAGTGGGTCCCGGGCCTAAGGTCCCAAGGTCACGAGGCTGCCGTCGGCGTGGTAACGGGGCTGCATCCCCGAGAGCCTTGACCGGGGAGGGATTTGTTTCCAGGTTCATTGGGCTGCGGGCGGAGTTCGTTTTCTTGAGCTCTGTGCCTGAAGCCCCTGGTTTTTGCCTGCTATCTGCTGGAGGCCCCCCTGGGGTCTCAGAGACCCCCTGCAGTTCCTGCTTCTCCCACTCATGTCCTCAAGCCAGCAAGGAGGGTCTCCCCGGCACGTTGCCGTGTTCTGCTGGTTGCAAACAACGCTCGCGCGGTACCCACACCGGGGACGTGCACACTCAGTGGAGAGGCTCTGAGCCCTAATGGTTAGGAAAGCCCGTGAGTCCCGGCCGGGCCACCTTCCGGCTGGGTGACCGGGGCGGGGAGACCTGGCTCTCTCCTCGTGGAGTTCACTGACGTGTGAAACGGGCCCGTTATCCCCAGAAACGGACCCGCTATCCCCAGACTCGGTCCAGGACGCCCGTCCCCGTGGCCGCAAACGAAGACCATGAAAAGTGACGCCGCCGAGAGGTGCATTTCCCTCCAGCAGGCCATCTGGAGGTGGGCGGGTTCGGGGTTCGTTCACTGTACCCCTTCCTCGTCCTCGGAGACAGGACTGCGTTTTCTTTCTTTGCCCTGCTCCCCGTGGCGTGCTGGTGTTGTTCTGCCCCCTGCCTCACCGTCCTGGGCCGGTGCCGTGGTTCTCAGCCTCCCACCGGGTGAACGGGTCAAATAGGCACAAAGGGACCGAGGCACAGCCCTCCGGGGCACATTGGGGGCGGGGGCAGGGGATGGGGGTGTGGGAGGGGGTTCTTTAAATATTTAAATTCCTAGGCCACTTCTGAGAGCAATTCTAAACTGGCAGAGGCACTGGAGCTCCCGTGTATGCCCTCTCCTCCCCCCTCGGCCTCCTGTTATTACCACCTCGCATTGGTGTGGCGCGTTGGTTAAAATTAACCAACCAGTGTGAATACCTACCTCATCACGAGCGGCAGTCCGTGGTCCACGAGGTTCCTCTTTGGTTGGTGCCGCTCTCGGGTTCTGACAAACGTGCGGGACCCGTACCCACCAGCGCAGCTTCATGCAGAACAGCTCCCCGGCCCTGAGCACCCCCAGGCCCCCCGGAACTCAGACCGCCCCCTTAGCTGTGCCTCCTCCCGAGGGGGCTGGAGCTGGAAGCCTAGGGCACAAGGCTTTGTGGGCGGGCTTCTCTCGCTTAGCGACAGGCGTGTGGGTTTCCTCTGTGTGTTTTCTCGTGCCTTAAATGCTCATTTCTTTTCATGGCTGAATAATTACTACCCCCTTGTCTGGATGTGCCACGGCTCATTTATCTGTTCATTTTCTTGTGGGGAGGTGAAGAAGTTCCGGACCTAGATAGTGGTGACGATTGCACAATATTGTGGATGTCATAATGCCACTGATTTGTATTTTCAAACGATTAAAATGGTGAGTTTTGTGAATTTTGCGCCCCCCCCACCTACCCAAAGAGAGGGTTCTGGAAGCATGAGGGGGGATTAGCCAGCCCCTGGGGCAGGCAGCCCAGGACAAGGAGGGTGGGCAGGGCAGGGGCACCAACAGCCCAGAGGCCCCCTGTGGCTGTCACCAAACAAAGCAGAGTGCCCTTAGGCGATTGCCCGCTGAGCACATAAAAGCCGTCCTCAGATTTCTATTGAAAGGCTACAGCAGGGAAATAAAGCCTTTCTCACGCCAGAATTCCAAGTGTGGCCAGGAAGCCCTCCACCACTCACCCCTTCCTGGAGAAGGGCTGTTAGAGGGAAAGACGGGATGATGTCGCCCTCCTCTGGTCACAGAGCAGCGTTGGCGTTCTCCCTCTGACTCAGGCGAACACCGCCCCCTGCTGGACCAGGCTGGCTGGGCGGCTCCGCTCCCACCGGCAGGTCATGCAGGTAGCACAGCCTTTGTTGTCTGCCCCCTGCCCCTACACACACACACACACACACACACACACACCACACCACACCACACACCACATACACACACCACATACACACCACACACACACCACACACACCACACACCACTCACACACACACCATACACACCACACACCACACACACACACCACACACACACACCACACACATACATCACACACTGCACACACCACACACACACACCACACACCCCCACACACACCACACACATCACACACTACACACACACCACACACACACCACACACACACACACACCACGCATCACACACTACACACACACCACTCACACACACACCACACATACCATACACACACACACACACACACACACACACACACACACCACACATACCACTCACACACATCACACACCACTCACACACACACACACACACAGCTCCTGGGTCTCAGCCTGCCCTCTCTCCCATAGCATCCAGCGGCCACCACCCCCCTCTGCTCACTGCTTGAAAGTCAAGTCCCTGCCCCCTCCGGGTAAGAGGCTGGTTGCTAGCCCCTACCAAGAGCCTACAGAACCCACAAGGATAGAATGCTCCCCATCGATAATGTCTAACTTCCTCCTTTTCCGGGGGATTGGGCTCCCGCCCCCGCTGTCACTCCTGGGGAGGGGACTTTGCACCGTCTTCTCCTCCAGTCCGGAGGGCCTCCTCACCACGAGGGCCCCTCCCCCCAGGCCAGTGAAAAGGTCCAGCGGGGCCTCAGGGGGTCTAATTTCACTTGTGAAGACTCAGTGGGGTCCCAGCAGGTTTGGCTCAGTGGATAGAGTTTCTGAAAGGTCCTGGGTTCGATTCCGGTCAAAGGCACCTGCTCAGGTTGCAGGCTCCATCCCCAGTAGGGGGTGTGCAGGAGGCACCAATCAATGATTCTCTCTCATCATTGACGTTTCTATCTCTCTCTCCCTCTCTCTCAATAATATATATATATATATATATATATATATATATATATATATATATATTTTAAAGATGGGAAGGGGGAATCCTTCATTTTCTTTCTTTTTTTTTTTTTTAAAAAAATATATTTTATTGATTTTCCACAGAGAGGATGAGAGAGAAACATCGACCAGCTGCCTCCTGCCTGGTTACTGGTCCGAGCTTGGTTCCTGGAGGCCAGGTGACCAGCCATCTGGTTTACCCCGGCTGTCCCGGTTTAACCCTGAAAGTCCTATGACCCAGGAACCCCCTTCGTCCCAAGCAAACTGGGGTGGTTGGTCACTCTGCCTGGAGGGGATCCCCATCCAGGGTGCTAAGCTTATGAAGGGCGCAGAAGCAGAGGGGTTCGGTGTGCACATCTGCCTGGATCTACAATCAATAGAATGAGGCCGGATGACTCCTTCAAGGTCACAGAGCTGTTGCCAGGGGCGCTATGCCCAGCCTGGTCCAGCGTCCCGGTTATCAGAATGACGTAGCTGCCATTTCCCCAGGGGCAGAGGGACAACGTACTCGACCTTGCAAGCCTCCCCTTGCTCTCCCAGCCGGAGAGGGCCGCCTCACGCCAGGACTCCAACTGTCCTGGCCAGGCACACCTCATTCGTGGACACGTACGCTTAAATTGTCTTTCTTTAAGAGCCAACATGCTGGGCCAGCCATTCCTTCCCTTGGAAAAGGTGAGAGCAAGGAGGGTAATCAATACGTAGTTAGGTCCGGGTACAAACACAGAGCCCGGTAGGCCAAAGGTCTTTGCAGGTTAAACAGAGTTAATTATACATGTTCCGTTAGATTCATAATCAAAGCCTCTCTTTGGTTACTGACAATGAGAAGCAACACAAATAGTGTCGGTCAGCCATTTAAACAAGTAAACCTTGTTTCCTACAAGAAATTGTGTTTGTTCCCTTAAGTCAATGTTTCCCAAAGTGCTGTACATGTGCCCCCAGGGGGACAGGAAGAGTTTGGTGGGGGTACGCATCGCACCGGAGTTTGGTGGGGATATGCACTGCTCCGTGCATAGCTGCGCCTAATTCTACGTTCTCATGAATCAAGTCAAGACAGTCTTATGAGGCGTGAGAGGGTCCGGTGTGCAAATAAATGTTATTTATAATATAACTTATTTATATTTTATTACGAATAATTTTATTTTTCATTTATTATTATTCTGTGTATGTACCAAAAAATAAAATAAATATATTTTGATTGTTATTAAAATACATCCTTTTTTTTTTGACGAGGGGTACTCAGCGTTACGAAAATTATAGAAGGGGTACACGTATGTCAAAAGTTTGGGAAACACTGCCCTAAGTCCTAAACTTTTTGTGCAGGAAATTGCACCTGTTTGCTGACGTTGTGGAATGCGCTCACGAGCTTTGAAAGTCATTGAGCCCAGGACTGGGCACATGTGCGGGCTCCCTGGTTCACTCCTGTCGGCCTCTCAGGGTCCAGCAAACGAGCTGTCATTCTAGCGGGCTTAAAGCCAAACACAAGGAAACATTAACTTTTCCCTGCAAAGACGTAAATAGTTCAGCTCAATTTGGTTCCGATACTAGAACAATCCCAGGGAAGGGTGCCAGACCTTCCACAAACCCTGGAGGTTACTCTTCCTGGCATAGTGAAAAGGCTTGGGTGTAACTAAGTTGTACGGAAGAGATGCGTGCTCACCTTGCAGACTGGATCCTAGGTCACTCTGTTACAGGGTCATGTGCTGTCTAGAGAAGCATCCTCGAGAAAACCAGTGCACTACCCCTCATTCTGCTATCTTTATCTTTCTAAGGTTCTGGCAGGTGGATTGTAGCTTTTAAATTGGGGTCTGTGCCGAAACCGGTTTGGCTCAGTGGATAGAGCGTCAGCCTGCGGACTGAATGGTCCCAGGTTCGATTCCGGTCAAGGGCATGTACCTCGGTTGCTGGCACATCTCCAGTAGGGGGTGTGCAAGAGGCAGCTGATCGATGATTCTCTTTCATCGGTGTTTCTAAATCTCTATCCCTCTCTCTTCCTCTCTGTAAGAAATCAATAAAATATATTAAAAAATAATAATAAAATAAATTGGGGTCTGTGTCAATACTGCATTTCATTCTTTCTGCCCTTTCCCTGTACAAACAAGCTCCAATAATGAGTAGCTAGCATGCAAGTAAGAATGCCCCATTTCTCGGGGTAACCTTTCACAGTTTCCACAGTCTGTCTCATTTGATCATCAGCATATGTTGTGTAGTGGGTTTCCCTCCCATTCTGCAGATGGAAAAACTGAGACTGTGAGGGATTCACTGTGTGCAGAGCCCGGTTTTCTGCACCAAACCGTGTGTCCTTCTGGCACACGTGATGTCGCGGTCGGGAATTGGACCTCTCCCCTCTGTGGCTGCATCTGCTGATGCGGTCAGTGCATGATGTTGAAAAGCTTTGGATTTCAGACCGCATTTTTGTTTGGGCAGAGGCATGTGCCTCTCGCAGCGTGACTTCCGAAGTCACGTGTTAACGGTCTGATCTACATTTCTCAGAAACAGGTCTTCTTGCAGAGGGACACTTGGCCCATTACCCGGTTAACATTTGCACATTGCTGCGGGAATTCATTGTTTTTTTTAATATATTTTATTGATTTTTTATAGAGAGGAAGAGAGAAGGATAGAGAGTTAGAAACATCGACATCAACGAGAGAGAATCATCGATCAGCTGCCTCTTGCACACCCCCTACTGGGGATGTGCCCACAACCGAGGTGCATGCCCTTGACCGGAATCGAACCTGGGACCTTTCAGTCCGCAGGCCGAGGCTCTATCCACTGAGCCAAACCGGTTTCAGCGCTGCGGGAATTCATTAGCTTAAAAGGAACATGATTATAGCTGTCACACTTGAAAACAGAAGGCGGGACATTAATTATTAACAAAAGATCACCCCAAAGATAGAGCACAGAATTGTTAGCGGAGCTGTTGGGACTGTGAGGCCAGAACAGAGTTCCTGAGCCCTCCTGGGAGCATAAAAGGCACTGCTCCTGCCCTAGCTGGTTTGGCTCAGTGGATGGAGCGTCAGCCTGTGGCCTGGAGGGTCCCGGGTTCAATTCCGGTCAAGGGCATGCACCTCGGTTGCAAACTCCAACCCTGGCCCTGGTTGAGGCTCATGGGCTCATGGGAGAGGCAACCAATCAATGTGTCTCTCACATCGATGTTTCTCTGTCTGTCTCTCCCCCTCCTTTCCACTCTCTCCAAAAATCAATGGAAACAGGGAGAGGATTAACAACAACTCCCCTACAAGAGGCCGGGGAGAGAACGACCTGCAATGCTCGTTCAGTTATGGGTCCCATGCTTTCTTCAATGTGTTGAGCCATTCCTAAATCCAGCGGGTGGCAGATTCACGCTTGGTCAAGGCACCAGCGTTCACGTGCAATCCAATGAAGTCAACCAATCTCTGTCAAACACCTGTGGTGGGCAAAGGTCAAAGCTGCACTCTCGGGGTTCTGCTGAGGAGCAGGAGGCAGGGCTGCCCTTAGTACCACAATCATTCCTTGGGGAGAACCAAGGTAATACTCCAACCCCCAGACTGCAAGAACGGACGTCTCTGAAGACTCGGGCAGCTACCAGAAGGGAAGAGACAATATCCGAAGAGCCTGTTGGAGGTCAGGAGCAAAGCTAACACTCCCTGAGCACCTTCCCTGTGCCAAGTACTGCGCCAAGAGTTCCGTGTTATCTAATTGAATTCTTGTAGCACTGCAAATCTCTGGGATGGGTTATGATGCCCGTTTCACACATCAGCAAACTGAGGCTAGGGGGGCTAGCTTACCCAAAGCCACACTGGTAAGTGGCAGAGCCAGATTTATGCCGGGGGGGCCCCCAGCTGCAAAATAAGAAGAAAGAAAACCCATCCATACCTGCCTCCTGCTACCCCTTCTGTCACCCTTCTCTCTCCTGGGACACGCCTCACCCCTCGTCTGTGTTACACGGTCCTCTCGCCGGGGAGCTGGGGCAGGAAATTGAGTTCCTGGTTCTGAGGATGACGTCAAGGTCCCTCTGTAGCATGTATGACCTTCTCGTGTTTTCCAGTTTCGAAATGGAGCCAGTCCAGGGTACGCCCTGAATGCCGAGTTCAGTGGTAATAACAGAACTTCTGTAGGGGAAGCTCTGGGAGCAATCTGGTTGGAGGGGAGGTGGGAGGCACTAAGAATTTTTTAAAATATATATATATATATTATTGATATTTTACAGAGAGGAAGGGAGAGAGATAGAGAGCCAGAAACGTCGATGAGAGAGAAACATCGACCAGCCGCCTCCTGCACACCCCCCACTGGGGATGTGCCTGCAACCAGTGTACATGCCCTTGACCGGAATCGAACCCGGGACTCTTCAGTCCGCAGATCGACGCTCCACCACTGAGCCAAACTGGTTTCGGCACTAAGAATTTTCTTGAAACCTTTTGTAAGAGTGCTGAGACTTCTCATGGAACTAGGATTGAACGCCCAAAAATTGACGTAATAGCTAATAGATAATTAATAAAAATATATGCTTGGCTCACAAATTAAATTAATAAAAATGTATACTTAGTACATACAAAAGCAAAAGTCAGGTGAGTTAAAGAGAAGAGCAGGCGCTGAGGAGGTTTTCTTTTTAATTTAATTTTTTTACATTTCTAACCATCCATCAATTATTCCCTAGGAAAGTGGTACAGCGTGGTGGTGGAGTGTTGGCTCCAAAAGTCAGATGGTATGCATTTGAGTTCTGGCTGCATCGTTTCCTCAGTCATCTTGGGAAGTTGTGTAATTTCCCCACGCCTTGTTTTTCTATCTATAAAATGAGGGTAATCACAGTACTTTTCTCATAGTGCTGTTGCATTAAATACACTGAGTGGCCAGATTATTATGATCTCTGAATGCATAATAATCTGGCCACACAGTATATATATGCATGGGCCCGGTGCACGAATTCGTGCATGGGTGGGGTCTGGCCAATCTGGTCACAGGGAGAGGACATGGGTGGTTGGCCGGCCTGCCTGCTGGTCGAACTCCTGGATAAAGGAACAATTTGCATATTAGCCTTTTATTATATAGGATATACACTGAGTGCCAGATTATTATGCATTCAGAGATCATAATAATATGGCCATTCAGTGTAGTACTTACACAGCATTTGGCACAAACATTCTCAATAAACGTTACGTAGTGTTTCATAGTTTACCATCAGCCTGAGGTTTTACAATGCATGCTTTATAGATTGTTTTCCCTCTATTAATTCTTGTTTGGAATGACCTTGGAGGCAATGACTGTTGGAGATCATGAGAAGCTGGAGATACTCCTCCAAACCACCCTCTCGGAACCTTGACCGGCTGTGAGCAGGTCTTACCAAGAAAAGGTATCATTAGCAGATAGCAAAGTATCAATAGCATATTTAAAACACACTTAAAGTAATCATTATTCTTCCGAGCCTCAGAAATGGAAATAAAATTAAAAATAGATGATGTGCCTGACCGGCTGCCTCAGTGGTTGAGCATCGGACCTATGAACCAGGAGCTCACGGCTCAATTCCCAGGCAGGGCGCATGCCCAGCTTGAGGCTCAGTCCCCAGTGCGGGGCGTGCAGGAGGGAGCCGGTCAACGACTTTCCCTCATCATAGATGTTTCTGTCTCTCCCTCCCTCTTCCTTCCTCTCTGAAATTGATAAAATAATTTTTTTTTTTTTTTAAAAAAGGGGGGAGCCGAAACTGGTTTGGCTCAGTGGTAGAGCATCAGTCTGTGGACTAAAAGGTCCTGGGTTCGATTCCGGTCAAGGGCACGTACATTGGTTGCGTGCACATCCCCGATGGGGGGTGTGCAAGAGGCGGCTGATCGATGTTTCTCTCTCATCAACGTTTCTGGCTCTCTAGCTCTCTCCCTTCCTCTCTGTAAAATATCAATAAAATGTATTTTTTTTAAAAAAGAAAAATCTATTTTAAAAAGGGGGGGGAGAGAGATGGTGTGCTAGCTTTGAACTTAAGGAAAACGCTGAGAAATAAGCACTGAATCAGCATAGACCTTAAATGCATTATTAAAAGTATGGACCTCACAGGGGGAGCAACGGACATGGGAAAGCCCTTCAGCTTTGCTGCGGATATCATCATATAACACCACAGCACTCCTTTGCCACAGCTGCTCTCCCAATACCCCCTTTTCCATCGCGATGGCCAGAGGCTGGCAGAGCATCTGAAGAGTTAGGAGAGGGAGCGATCAGCCCTCCTGCAATCTGCTCACAGGAAGCATTCCCCGCGGCCCTGCGTTTACAGGATTTTATTTGCGTAGACGTACTGCAGGAGCTCTGGGTGGTAGAGGCTCTGAAAGAAATCAGCAGAGCTACACGTGAGGGAGGACGTTACCAACCCCACCGCTCACACACACACACACACACACACACACACACACACACAGAGAAGGAATAGGCCATCGTCCCGTGCAGGCTGTGGGCACAAGCGACCTTCAGCTTCTCGAGGCATCTCTGCCCGTGTCCATGGAAGGACCTGGGCTGGAACTGCCAGTGTATCTTGTGCCTAATCTTCCGGGCGTTTTGTCACTCACACTGCGCAAGGCCAATCACAATCGGAATGGGAGCCCGTGATGGGGGCAGACTCCTGGCGTGGCCCAGGCGCACGGGGACCTGTGGGGGCTTCTCTCCCGCCCGCCCTCACTCACCAGCTGCCGGCAGAGCCTGGGGTTCCTCCGGTCGTCCTCACTCCGGAAGCCGCGCTCCTTCCTCTGCCTCAGATACGGAGAACAGGCTCGGAGTGTGGCTTTGCAAGCCTGGGAAAGAGACGATTCCCACCTCATGGCCAAAACTATTAGGGAATTCCTCTTTACCTTTTCCATTCCAGTGCACGTGCAATGTTGTTTTGTATTGGTTTCAGATCTACAGCATCGTGGTGAGACAATCTTATACTGTACTAGAGAATTCTATAATCCCAACCAAGGGAGAGGATTGCACTCAGTCGGGTCTGGGGGCCCCTGAGAGTGTGAAAGTGACTTCCAGGAAGTTCGAAACCTTGAACCTTAAAGGATTTGTGCTTATGAAACAACCATGTCTATAATGTGGGGCTGGTGGGAAGGGCATAGCTACCATGTTTCCCTGAAAATAAAACATCCTCCAAAAATAAGACCTACTTCATGGAAACATAATGCATCCCCTGAAAATAAGACCTAGCGCATCTTTGGGAGCAAAAATTAATATGAGACACTGTCTTATTTTCGGGGAAACAGGGTATGTAGTTTACCACAGCCTTTGTTATTGTCCCATCAAAAGTGGTACTGGATTCCTAAATTTAATCTCTTCTCTCTCTCTCTCTCTCTCTCTCTCTCTCTCTCTCTGTGTGTGTGTGGTTTTGTGGGATCCTTTGCTCCCAGTGGTTTTGACACACTCCCCCTATCCCACTCCAGAGCACCCCTGTGGCTGATCCAATGCTATTCGGACACATTCTCTCCAAGAAAGAAACACAAGCTCCCTAGGGAATTGAGAAGCCAGAGGTAGGACGTCTATACTTGGTGCAGTGACAAAAGCTAGCAGGCATGAATAAATGCCTCCTCTTGTGGACTGCCCCCTGGCTTACCCCTGAGCCTCTCTGCCCCGCCCTGCGTTACCCTGAGCTCATCTCGCATTGCCGGGTGCCGGGAGGGGGCCGTGGGGCAGGAGCACTCGGAAAAGAAGACGCTCAGAGAGAGGTTACACGCCCAGGAGACACTTTTCCCAGGGTTCACGTGGATGGGCTGCCCAGGGTTTGTCACTGAACTGGCCGGAGCTGAGAGGCTGGTGCCTCGGGACTCCCCGGAGGAAAGGCACGGAGATTATTTCCGACCGATCGGGGAGTCACGGACTTACCTTGGCAACCTGGGGATTTCTGTCCTGCAAATGGGTCAGGAGGGAATCTCGAGTCTGCTTAACTTGATTGGCGAAAAACTTCTTCCACTTCCGCCCGGCAAAGGCGGGCAATTGCCCAAACAAGACAAAGGCAGAGTGTCTCAGGCTGTCATTCTCCTGCGGGTTCCCCGTGAGCAAAACAACAACACCCAGGTCAGTAGGGAAAGGCAGCTGCATCTGAGAAAACCACAGCGTGTCAGAGGGGGCTGTCAGACCCAACCCCACAGCACGGCTGGCTGGGCGGGGTGAGGTGGCGAGGGCCTGAGTCTTCAATGGACCTCTTCACCAGCGGACAAGAAAGAGGGTGGACTGGGGGGTCACTAGTACTACTCCCAGCTTCCCAGCTTTTTTTTTTTTCCATTACTTATTGATTTAGAGATAAAATACATTTACATGGTTCAAAAAAATTGTTTTAAGTTTATTTTTAAAAAGTAGATCTCACTCTAGCCTGGTGGTTCAGTTGGTTGGAGCATCCTCCCATACACCAAAAGGTTGCAGGTGGGATTCCCAGTTAGGGCTCATACCTAGGTTATGGGTTTTCTCCCCCATCAGAATGCTTATGGGATGCAACCGGTCAATGTTTCTCTCTCACATCTCTCTCTCTCTCTCTCTCTCTCTCTCTCTCTCTCTCTCTCTCTCTTTTCCTGCCTCTCTCTCTAAAAATCATTTTTTTTAAATGGACAGAGGACCCGAACAGACACTTCTCCCAAGAAAACATACAAATGGCAAAGAGATATATGAAACTAGTGGCCCGGTGCACAAATTCATGAACATTAAAAGGAAATGAATTAGAATAAATATTTTAATATCGCTATTTGCCCTTTCTCTATAACAGAAGTGTCAACCAAATTCACAAATGACAATGAAAGATGGAAACACATGTGTGCAATTGGCACTGGCAAAAGCTTTGTATATATAGATAAACTTACTTAATGAGACCTGCTTTCTGATTTAGCTAAAATTATTCCAGCCCAGGGAAGCACCCCAACTTCTCTTTCAGGTAATTGCCAGAAACACAGCAGTAAATATCAACATGAAGCAGATTATTGCTGATCATGCAGGGAGAACAATGGGTAAATTATTTAATTGCAGCAGTGTTTGACTATATTCTGCGCAGTGAAAAAACTTCAAGTCGTTTTCAAATTCCACCATCTCTTATTTCTTTTCAGTTGGGTCAAGTTTCTAAGCTCTCTAAATCTCTGTTTTCCAGCTAATGAAAACAGGATTCTACCGAGTCTCCTTTCTACCAACTCCAGGACTTCTGTGAGGATCAAATGAGATGAGGCATGGGAAAATGCTTTACATACATTTGATCAAAGTGTAAAATGTTGGCACCTGGCTATAAAGCAAGTCTGAAGAAACTGCAAGGAGTCTAGTTGCTATGGAGAGGAAGCCAGGTGTTGCTATGTGATGTCATTACCCAGTGCCCACAGCCAGTTTCCGGGCTGGACTGGGCTGTGGCCCATATTTTGCACCACGGGGGTCTCAGCAGTGTTGGCTGCAATTTGGTGGGGTGTCGCTCCAGGGTGTTGGCTGGGCCTGTGTCCCCTTGGGGAAAGCTGAATGTTGCTTTGTGAGTGCCAGGTCATGGTGCCATTTTTCTATAAATGGCCAGTGTGCATCATAGCAGCTCCTGTGTTGAGCTTCTGCTTCCTGGTGGTCAGTGCGTATCATGGCGACTGGTCAGATGGTTGGACACTTAACATATTAACCTTTTATATATGTAGATGATGCTTAACTCCACTAGCTATTAGGGAAATACAGGTCAAAACTACAACGAGATACCACGTCACAACTGTTAGAATGGCTATTATCAACAAGACAAGTAATTACAAGTATTGGGGAGGTTGTGGAGAAAAAGGAACCTTCATTCACTATTGGTGGGTGTGTACAGTGGTACAGCTACTATGGAAAACAGTCTAAAACTCTATTCTTAACTTCTTTTCTCAAAAAAAAAAGTTAAGAATAGCCGAAACCGGTTTGGCTCAGTGGTAGAGCATCGGTCTGCGGACTGAAGGGTCCCGGGTTCGATTCCGGTCAGGGGCATGTACATTGGTTGCGGGCACATCCCCAGTAGGGGGTGTGCAAGAGGCAGCTGGTCGATGTTTCTCTCTCATCGACGTTTCTAGCTCTCTATCTCTCTCCCTTCCTCTCTGTAAAATATCAATAAAATATATTTTTTTAAAAAGTTAAGAATAGAGTTGCCATATGACCCGGTAATCCCTCTTCTGGATATCTACCTGAAATAATTGAAAACATTTATTCCCAGAGATATATACATCCTTATGTTCACTGTAGCATTATTCATGGTGGCCAAGATATGGAAACAATTGGTGTCCTTTGACAGATGATTAGATAGAGAAGATAGGTACATATATACAATGGAATACTACTCTGCCATAAGAGAAGATGAAATACTGCCATTTGTGACAACGTGGATGGACCCTGAGAATATTATGCTAAGTGAAATAAGTCAGTCAGGAAAAGCCAAAAACCATATGATTTCACTCATATGTAGGATATAAGACTGAAACTCATAGACACAGACAACAGTTTGGTGGTTACTAGAGGGAGGGGGAGGGAGGGGTAATGAAGAGGACAAATACATGGTGACAGAAGATGATCTGACTTTGGTTGGTGAGCATACAATGCAATATACAGCCTTGAAACCTATGTAATCTTGTTAGCCAATGTCACCCCAATAAATTTAATTTTTTTAAAAAGATTTGTTAGTAAATAAGTGAATAATAGAGATCTCGTTCCCTGAGCAGCACCCAGGCCTCACATTTCCAGCCCCAATTTGGTTTTCATGACCTGTAATTTTCCTGAGTCATCCACTTACGTCATCTAGTAACATCCTGGTCTGAAGAGTGATGTCTACGAAGAAGGAGCCCAAGCTTTTCCCCTGAATCTTTCCCAGGATGATGGTCAGAGTCTTCAGACTCTCGTGAACGACTTCAGGACTCACGGGATCGTACAATCCACGCACCAGCAGGTCTAGGACAATTTTCTTATACTTTCTCACCTGTGAGCAAGGTTTAAATGGCATTAGTAGCCCAGGAATTGCTCCCCGTGCAATGAAAAGCAAATCTACTTCTAATTGTCCACTAACCTAGGAGATTATGGTTTTCTTCAGAATCTACCGAAACAACTCTCATCAAAATAAAAATGTTTCAAAAAACAAAACAAAACAAAAAACCACAAATGCTTCCATTCACCTGTCCCAAGAGCCCAAGTCAGTCTTAGAAGGAGAACACAGAGTGATCAGGAGTGTGGCCCATGGGTGGATGAGGTAGGCAGGGCTTGTCAAGGAGGGGGTTGGACTGGATAATCTAGGTATCTGAGGCATACTGGGAACAAGATGAAATGGTCACTGACGTTGACAGATGCTAAAAGAAGAGACGCTAAACAAGAACAGATTGTTTACATGCGTTTGTTAACATGAACGGAATAGGAATTCATGAGCCAGGTGTAACAGGTGAATTTGAATTCACCAAAGTGGTGATATCCAGCTATGTTCAAATCCTGTCCGCACCTCTTTCCCAAGGCTGAGAATTTGGAGGTGTGCTGACCCCAAATGCATGTGTCCTTGTTCAATCTCCTTCCCCTGAGTGTGGGAGGAACTGGTGACTTGATTCTAGCCTATTATTGAATACTAGAGGCCCAATGCACAAAATTCTTGCAAGAGACTCAGCCCTTGCAGCCCTGGCTGCCTTGTGGTCCCAACCCCCCGCCCACTGATCATTCCAGAAGGTCATTTTGGAAGGTCGTTCCACCATCCAGTCTAATTAGCTCTTTATTCTATAGGATGACAACACTCATAAGATGTCATTCCCATGGTTACTTACATTACATAAGACTCCTTCTTAGCAGAGACTTTGCTGACCTTGAAGAAGTAAGCTACCATGGTTTGAGTGGTTGCCCTTAGGAGCTAAGGGTGGCCCCCAACTGACATCCAGCAAAGAAGCAGGGACCTTTGTCCTACAACTGGGAGGAACTGAATTCTCCCAATGGCCTACAAGCCAGGAAGAGGACCCCCAGCTCCCAAAAGGAATGTAATCTGGCCCACACCTTGACTGCAGCCTTACAAGACCCTGGGCAGAGGACCCAGCTAAGCTGTACCTGGACTCCTGACCCAAGGAAACGGCAAGCTAACCAATGCTAGGCCTGTGGTGATCTGTTACCCAGCGATAGTAACTAGTACATGAGCGACCATCTCCCAGTTCTGGGGACTCCAGGCCACCTTCCCTTCCTACCTTGTCAGGGTCCTCACGGGCCATGGTTCCCAGGCCTCTCACTGCCATGCGACGCTTTTTAGCACTGGGGTCCCGGGCTCTTTCTGCCAAGATGTACAGCACATTCTTCAAATGCTCCCTCTTCCGGAACCTCAATTTCCAAGAGATCTGGGAAGTGAGTCAAAAAGTTATCGATTTGGGAGTGTTCAGAGTCATACCCAACCCCAACCCCAGCCCCTTCTTCTAGAGAAAATCCTGCGTTGCCAGCTCAATTTTACACATTCTTTCTTCATCTGAAGACACCTGACTTTTTTTGCTGGAAATACTTTGCTCTCACAGGTGGGAGCAAAGTAGATTTATAGTTGTTTGTAATGAAAATAATAAGAAAAATTAAGAAATAACAATGCAAGAATGAACTCTGTGTTTCGTATACTCACAACTATACTAAACCTACTCTTGCCCCACCCTCTATATTTATGTAGTTTGATCTACATAATGAAGACATTGATGTGGGTGGGGGGGAAGGGGTTAAAAAAATAATGCAGCCCGGCCCGTGTAGCTCAGTAGTTGAGTGTTGACCTATGAACCAGGAGGTCATGGTTCAATTCCCGGTCAGGACACATGTCCCGTTACAGGCTAGATTCCCAGGAAGGGGCATGCAGGAGGCAACTGATCCATCATTCTCTCATCATTAATTTTTACCTCTCTCTCTCTCTCTCTCTACTTCTCCCTTCCTCCTTGAAATCAATAAAAATATATTTTTTTAAATGCAGACCTGGTGTTGATGATGGTTTGGGGGAATTGAGGACAGAGGTGCCCTAGGCCAGCAGAGCGTTTGATAGAACGGAAAAGAAAAGGGGATGGGAAGAGTTGGCGTGAGCTGAGAATAAAGAGCCCTTTAGCAGGATTAGGTTCTCTGTATTCCTCCCATCTCAGAAAAAAAGAGCTTCTTGGACTCTTTTGTCTCCTCCGCCATTTTTTCTGCTCTACTTTGTAGCTAAACACCTTGAAAGACATGCCTATACTTGCTTTCTCCACTTCCTCTCCATTCTGCCTTGAACCTTCTGCAGTCAGGTTGATGACCTCCCTTCCCCAGGCCCCAATATGGCTAAATCCAAGGTCGGTGCTCAGTACTCATGTTACTCAACTCAACAGCACTTGATGTAACAGCAAAGCACACCTACAAATGTTTCAGGGCGCCTGCAGGATGTCCCATCCCAGAATGCATGCATCTGAGCAATTTACAACGAGGAAAATAAATGCAGAGAAATGAAAAACCTGTATTTCAAGGACTAAACTTGACGTGATTGTGGATCAAGGGGCGGGTTATCTCTGCAGTGAGCATAGGAGCCCTGGGACCAGGAAGGCCCTGGGGTTCTGTACAACATTCCACAAACATTCTGTCCGTGTTTGAAGAAGTATCATCAGACATTTTTTCAGAAGAAGGAAGCTCAGTGGAGCCAGCTGGACTCACACAGACCAGGCCAGCACACAGATTACACAGGGGCCGCTGGGAAGGGACATTCGTTCACAATAGTTTGTGTCCAACCTTGGAAAAGAAAGACATCATTGGAGTCCTTTTCTTCTTGGGCTGGGTGGTGGGCATAGAAAGGGGCTGGCCCAGGATTCTTCTCTGTGTTTGGTCCATGGAACTAAAAAAAATAAAAAATAAAAATATTATATGAGCCACTAACATTCTTCGAAGCCTTTATCAACAAGTATCATCCTACAACGTGCTGTATCGGGTAAGAATATGAGGAAGCAACATCCCTGAGGCCTGTCCTTAGGAACCTGTCGCCTTGGTGAGGAGATTAAACAGTCACATAAAAGGATAAAGAGCCATCTGAGGCAGCTCTGGGGGAATCACAGTACAGGGTTCAAGACAGTCTGCCCTGATTCCCACAGTCTTGTAGTATCAGAATCACCAAGAGATAAAAGACAGATTCTGGGCCCCACCCACAGAGAGCTGAAGTGAAAAACAGACTGAAAATTTCTTTAAGGATCCCCAGGAATGTAAATTGGTTCTGCCTTTTAGAGGAGACTCTAATATCTCTTACAATGTTTGAACTGTACCTATCTGTCTGCAAATCTTTCCTACGCTGACACAGCATATGCTCAAAGATATGCACAAAGGATAGGCAACAGAGCTTCGTAATAAACAGCATAACGTCCTTTACTAGTTGTACTAGAAAGAACCCACACACATATACTACAATTATACAACTATGGGACGGCTCCTATGCAGCCATTAAAACAATATTGTGCAGTCTATGTGTGTGCTTAAGTGATCTTCAAAATACACTGTTGAGCGAAAAGTGCAAATCAGTATGTAAGTGTAATCACAAAATGAGGGAGGGAAACCAGTATGTACATGTATGCTTGCATGTGCATAGAGCCCGGGAGAATATCCAAGAAACTTGAACAAAAAATTGCATCCTGGTAGAAATCTGAGCAACTGAGGTGGGAGGGAGACTTACTTTTTTCACTACTTTAAATATTCACGCACTGGAGGGAGAGGGGAGGGGGTACCCCTCAGTCCGACCTGCACCCTCTCCTATCTGGGAGCCCTTAGGGGAGCCCTCTCCAGTCTGGGAGCCCTGATGGCTTAGGCCCACTCCCCATGGTTCTCTGCTTCTGCAGGGCTGGGCCACTCTGCACCTGCGGCCCGGAGGCCCTCTGCAGCTGGGGCGGGACGCTTGCCTCGTCGCCGTGGTGACACAACAGGTCACTCATGCTTCCCACTCTTAGTGGCACCCCCCCCCCCCGAGGCCTGGGGACTCCAGTGGGGCTGAGGGGACTGGGCACCACCATCTTTGTGATGGAGAGATGGCTCATTTACATATTATCCTTTTATTAGCTAGGATATATGTAGTTTTCCATTTAACCACGTGTATATACTTAAAATATCTCTATGTATAAAAGCCTAAGCAACCAGTTGACTGCTTGACCAGTTAACTGGTCGACCAGTAGCTATGACGTGCATTGACCACCAGGGGGCAGACCCTCAATGCAAGAGCTGCTCCCTAGTGGTCAGTGAGCTCCCCCAGCAGAAGCGCTGCTCAGCCAGAAGCCGGGTTCACCGCTGGCGAGCGCAGCTACAGCAGTGCGAGCCCCAGCGGTGGCAGCGGCGACAGGCGCAGTGGGTCCTGAATGAGCAGGAGCAGCTCAGCACCGGCCTCGGCTGCGGCTCCTCCCCAGCTGCCTGCCACTCCATGCACTACTACCTCTCTCAGGGGATGCTGCGCTGCAGGTCTCCGCCTGATCCCTGGCAGTCCGACATCCCCTGAGGGGTCCCGGATTGTGAGAGGGCACAGCCAGGCTGAGGCACCCCACTGGTGCATGAATCCACGCACCAGCCTCTAGTATATTATAAATAAATACAGCTCACGCCAAAACCGGTTTGGATCAGTGGATAGAGCGTCAGCCTGCGGACTGAAGGGTCCCGGGTTCGATTCCGGTCAAGGGCATGTACCTTGGTTGCGGGCACATCCTCAGTAGGGGTTGTGCAGGAGGCAGCTGATTGATGATTCTCTCTCATCAATGTTTCTAGCTCTCTATCCCTCTCTCTTCATCTCTGTAAAACACCAATAAAATATTTTTTAATAAATAAGTAAATAAATAAACACAGCTCACAAAGTGATGCGGATTTACATCCTAATTGGAGGCCCACCAGTAGAAGCCTGTGCTTCTCAGACTCCATCACCAGAGGATCATGTTAAAATGCAGATTTGGACTCAGTGGGTCTGGGGTTGGGCACCAGGTTCTGCCCCTCTGAGAAGCTCCCAGGGGGCAGCAGTGCTCCTGGTCCCAGGACCGGGCTTCGAGGGGAAGGGGGTAAAGGTAAGAGCTACAAGAATCAAGAGAGGACTGTGGCTGGGACTGCTGATAGAGACCTCCCTTGCCACGTGGGAGAGCTTTCAAGGCGAGGCAGGGTGTATTTGGCACGCTGGGATTTCAGTGGAATTCCATGGATAGGCAGTTTGTATCATGAGAGTGATAAAAGATAAGGCCACAGCAAAGATCACAGTAATGATCAGCTGTGAAGGACTTTGACCGCTAAAGAGTTTAGTCTCAATTGTACTTTGTAGTTAAGAGTAAACCATTAATTTTTCTATTGAGGTGAAATCCAGATAACATACAATCAACTATTTTAACAGTGTGGTATAACTACCACTTCGATTTAGTCCTAAACTTTTCCATCACCCTACAAGTTAAGAAGTCACTCCCCATCCTGCCCTCTCCCAGCCCCTGGCAGCCATTCACCTGCCTTCTGTCTCTATTAATTACTGTGTTCTGGGTATTCTATATGAATGGACTCATTCGATATTGTGGCCTTTTGAGCTGGATTCTTTCTCTTCACATGTTTTTGAGGTTCACCCATGTTCGAGTTCCTATTGGTTCTTCATTCCTTTTCATGTCTGGGTAAGATTCCGTTACATGGATATACCACATTTTGTTTATCCATTCTTCTGCTGACAGACATTTGGTTTGTTTTCACCGTCTGGTTTTTGTGAGTAGTGCTGCTATGAACATTGGGATTTGTTTGAGTATCTACTTTCAATTCTTTGGAATATATACCTACACGTGGAATTGCTGAGTCATACGATAGCTCATGTTTCTCTGTCTGAGGAACCACCCAACTGTTTTCCATAGTGGCTGTACCACTTTACAGTTCCACCAGCAGTGTGTGAAGATTGCAATTTCTCCACATCACCAATAGGTGTTATTTCCCAGCTTTTTAAATTATTATGATATCCATTCTAGTGGGCATGAAGGGTTATGTCTTTGTGGATTTGATTTGCACTTCCCTGGTGACTAACGGCATTTTTGTGTGTGTTTGTTGGTGATTTGTGCATCTTTTTCAAAGAAATGTCTATTCATCTCCTGTGCCCATTTTTAGTGTTTTGTTTTGTTTTTCTTTTGAGTCATAGAGATCTTTATATATTCTGGATAGTAGACCCTTATCAGATATATGATTTATAAATACTTTTCCCTCTGTAGGTTTGCTTTTTACTTTCTTAATAATGTCTTTTGGCTGGGAGCACGGTTGGTTAGAGCGTCTTCCTGATACATCAAGGTTGCAGGTTCAATCCACAATCAGGGCACATTCAAGAATCAACCAATGAATGCATAAATAAGTGAAACAACAAATTTCTCTCTCTCACTCTTTCTTTCTCTCTCTAAAATCAATAACTTAAAAAATTAATGTCTTTTAATACATGATAGTCTTTAATTTTGACATCCAATTTATCTATTCCCCTCTGGGGCCGGCCCAGGCAGCAGTGATTTTAAAGCTTACCATGAGATTCTAACGGGCAGTCACTGAGCTAGGGTAACTGGTGGCCTTGGTTTGCCCATGGGACTTCCAGGGGCTTCCAGGCTAAGACCAGGGAAGCCCTGGACAAACTGGAATAAGCTGGCCGCCCTGATGATTATCCCTGAGTCTTGAGTGTATTTAAATGCGGGAGCTGGTAGAGCCAGCCCTGTCACACAGGTGAGCTTTGGGACATCTGACTCTGATTGACCTGGAGGTACGTGGGGATTGGGGTGCTCCGCCATCTTTGCCCTCTGGGTGATTTGGTAACACTCAGAGCCCATGCCCAGGGTGTGGGCTTGATCCCCTGTGTGGGGCCTGCAGGAGGCAGCCGGTCAATTATTCTCTCATCACTGATGTTTCTATCTCCCTCTCCCTTCCTCTCTGAAATCAATTTAAAAATATATTTTTTTAAAAGATAATGGTGTAAGTACACATGGTACTAACATCCCCCAAACCACATCAAAATTACAGACAACCTACAGAACACCCATCAGGCAGAACCACCTGAAGTCTAGCTGCCAGAATTCCTACAACAGCGGGTGAAAGAGGCCACGCAGAGACTGGCAGACACCTAACTGGGCCGTTCGCACGCCCACAGGAGGAGGTGGACATCAGCAGGGATAGCTCGCTGTACAGGCACCCCTGGGAGTGAAGGCCCCAGCCAGGTTCCAGTGCCAGGAAGAGAAGTCTCCATAACTTGGGGCAGTAACACTGAGAAAAACAAAGGGCCATTGGAGGCCCAGGCGTGTCTCTTAAAGGGCCCTGGCCCGACTCACTCAGACTCCCTCCCTCCCTCGGAGCTCCCACACTGGGGCAGCAGCTGAAGAGGCACCGGGGGTGGAAGGGAGACACCGAATTGCCTGGCTTCGGGGAGAGAGCGGAGGCAGCTTCCTCCCAAACAGGAGGGCCTGCAGAGCTGCTGCTCCTCTGCTGCACCCTCCAGAGAGCGGGCAGGAGGGCATATCTGTCTCCTTCGACCCCTATCACCACTAACCCTGCCCTAGCGATCCCCGAGACCCTGCCCCGGGCAACTCGCCTGCCCACTTCCAGCAATTTTGTCATGCAAATGGCCTGTCTTGGCTCAGGCCTCCGATTTTCCTAAACTCTCTCAAACAAGCCCCAGGCCTCCTGCTAAAGCAGCCGGGCGGGGCCTGGTCCTTCCCATCACTGTATTCCGGGCACAGCCCGCGCTCAGATGGTGCCTGGTGCTGGCTGCCGACACACTGCGGAGACACGTGGTTTGAAGCACCAGCATCTTCCCTTCAGCTCCCTTCCTCCTGAAGCTCTTAGCCGACTGAGCATAATAATCTACAACCCATGTATTGATCACAGGTGGATCGATAATGATTGGATTGGCAGAGCTGCTGGGTAAAAGGGGACGGGAGGGGGCAGTGTAGGGAGGTTCATAGTCCGCATCACCCACTTCAGTTTTGCAAAGAGAGCATCAGCCTGCTCAGGACGGTGTCAGTGCGGAATGAGGGTGCAGAGCGGCCTGGGAGCCCCTCCCGCTGCACCCGGCAGCCCTTACCTGCAGAGGTGCTGGCGGCAGCCAATGGGATGACTCAGCTCAGAGCTCCCAGCCCCGCGTTCCTAGCACAGAGGGGC
Source organism: Vespertilio murinus (assembly GCA_963924515.1). Classification (NCBI taxonomy): domain Eukaryota; kingdom Metazoa; phylum Chordata; class Mammalia; order Chiroptera; family Vespertilionidae; genus Vespertilio; species Vespertilio murinus. The sequence goes on from OZ004709.1 coordinate 5,510,124, forward strand.
GATGGGAAGGCGAAGCAGGTCTGACCAGGGTAAAGGAGTGCTGGACAGTGAAGGGGGGGGGGGGATCAAAGTTCAGATGGCCCCGGGGTTGGGGGGGGGAGGGAAGGGGTTGGGGGTTGGATTGTCCTCTGAGGCCGACCAGGTGGTTGTAGGTGGGCACCAGCATCACCCTGCCTTTCACTTCCCCAAACTGCGTGGGGTGGTGCTTCCCCCATCCCTCCCTCCGGCCGGGTGGCGCCCAGGCTTTCTGCGGAGGGGCCTGGGCTCTGAGGCTCTCCCGCAGCCAACGGACTGGACCGGACCGGGCCGCCCCCGCCGCCAGAGGGCAGGGCCGCCCCGCCCCCCCCCTCCCCCGCAGCCCCTCCGCCCTCACCGGGCCGCCTCCGGGCTGAGGGTCTGGGGGTGGGAGCCCCGCTCCAGGCCGGGCGCCCGTGGCTGATGGCTGGCCCGCAGCCGGAGCTGTCACTGCTCGGCCAGCACCGGGGTCCCGAAAGGACGGACTTAAACACTCAGCCAATTAAATGACTTATTGCTGAGACAAACCGAACCAAAACCCCGGAGGTAACGGGCAGAATTGGGGCGCCTCCCTCACCCCGCCATTCCTCCCTCTGGACTGTCCAGCCGCCGCATAAACCCGTCTATCCGTAATCGCTTGCTGCCTGGCCCTGTTCTGGGTAAAGTGGGCAATTGTCCCAAAGGGGGTGGGGAGGGGTCACATATCCGAAGCTCTTCAAAGCCGGCGGGTAGGCTCAGAGATAACACATTTTCTAGGTGCCAGACATTGACATATATGTGACACAGACTGTCTCCACTGATTCTTACAGCAAACCTGCCGCCAGCACTTTCACTATGATGATCCCCCATTTTATTTTATCTTCATTTTTTAAAAATATTTTTTTATTGATTTCAGAGAGGAAAGAAAAGGGAAAGACAGATAGAAACATCAGTGATAAGAGAGAATCATTGGTCGGCTGCCTCCTGCACTCCCCCCTACTGGGGATCAAGCCTGCAACCGGGGCATGTGCCCTTGACTGGAATGGAATCTGGGACCCTTCAGTCCGCAGGCCAACGTTCTAGCCGGCGAACCAAACTGGCTAGGGCTTGGTCCCTGTTTTAAAAGCGGGGAAACTGAGACACAGAGAGATGGCCTCACTAAACAAAGGCCGTGCATTTAACTAGCGGCAGAGTTAGAATTCACCCACAGGCAGGCTGAGGGCAGAGCCCTTAGAATACCCTAGACCAGGGGTGGGCAAACTTTTTGACTCGAGGGCCACAGTGAGTTCTTAAACTGGACCGGAGGGCCGGAACAAAAGCAACCTGACCATGCTGGCACTCTCCTCTTGGGCTGCTGGTGAAGGAGCGGAGGGGAGAGCAAGAGAACCCTCCGCTCTTTCGGCTCCGCGGGCCAGATAGAACAGCCGAACGGGCCGGATCCATCTTGTGGGCTGTAGTTTGCCCACGGCTGGTCTAGACTCTCAGCCGCAGTGCTCTGCAGAGGGCACATCTGGGAAATCTAACCAGGAGGTGAGCACAAAAGTACATCAGAAGGGGAGGTTGACAGAAAAAAAGTGGCCAGAAAGATGCTTCTGAGGAAACAAGGATGAGGCTGAAACCGTGCCCTTTGGACTGGGGCCACCAGGGCACCGCGGGGACCGCTGTGAGGGCAGTCTCAGCAGCCAGGCGGAAGGAAGCTAACAGTCTGAGGGGCTGATCGAAAGGAGGAAATTGAGACGTCTTGCTGCAAAGGGACAGCAATAAATAGACTCGAGGTGCCAGCAAGGTCAAGCAAAGGCACTTGGGTTTTCTTGTGGGCTTTTCTCAATAGAACACGAGTTGGGTGTGCTAGAAAAATCATCATAAGGAAAAACATAAAAAAAGCCCTAGCCAGGTTGGCTAGGTGGATAGAGCGTTGGCCTGCAGACCAAAAGGTCCCCGGTTCAATTCAGGTCAAGGGCACATACCTTGGTTGTAGGCTCCTCCCTGGCCCTGGGCCCTGGTTGGGACTCGTGCAGGAGGCAACCGATTGATGTGTTTCTCTCACATCGATGTTTCTCTCTGTCTTTCCCTCTCCCCTCCACTCTCCCTAAAAATCAATGGGAAAATGTCCTCAGGTGAGGATTAACAAAACAAACGAACAAAAATGGTCGCACGGGAGACCTAAGATGTGACGGTTGGTGTGAGGAGTGAGGAGGGATACAGGGAGAGGCCAAGGGCAGGGTCAGGGGTCAAGGGAAAGAGTTAGCACTGATAGGAGGGAGAGGCGCCTTCCTTTCGGTCTGAAATTGGGAGACACCCACAGAGATAGAGATAAGCCAATAGAAAATGGGAAGGCTGAGCAAGTTCAAGTTATCACACCAGCCTTACTCTTTCCAGTAAAACCAGAGGTAGTTATCTGCCAAGCTCGGGGGAGGGGGGGGGTTTAAGGTAACAGATTCACGATGAATGCCCCCCCCCCGGCCCCACATCCCCCCCCCTCCACTTCTGAGCTTTCTTTGTATTCCGGGTTGAGATATTCGCCAGAGAAAGAGTGTCTTTCTCGTCTGGGAAAGCCACAGTACAGACAGGTTTTCCTGTTTGGCTTAAAGCCACAGAGAAAACCAGCATTAGGACCCAGGAGCCTTTCCGACCCAACGTCCCCTCCATTGACCGGAAGGCCATGGATGCTCTTGGGAAGCATCCAAACCCAGACAGGACGGCCCAGAGACCAAGAATGCTCCTGACCTGGCCTCAGGGAGTTCTCCTGGGATGATCTGATTGCCCAATGACGTGGCGTCCTACACACACCCTCATCCTGCATTCTGTTGTTTACTGACTCTTTCCGTTCCTGATTAATACTTCCCCGTCATTGGGCACTGGGGCTGATGCCACCGGCAAGGGCACACGGGGTGGTTCTTCAGCCTGCATCCCTGATGAAAATGGCAAAAGCCACCCAATCCATGGTTCTCTTTCAGTTCAGCCGTGGGAAAGGAAGGCAAATGACAGTCACCCATCAAACCGGTTTCTGTTCAGGGTCAGGCTCTTCAGAAGACCCTCCTTCTGTGATTGCACATCGTCTACTGTATTTCTCCCTCTCATCTCCTTGCTGGATGTACTATCGGCCAGACCAAACCCTCTCTCAATTTTTACTTCCAAAAGGGAATAAAATCGGCCACAGCTTAGGAATTCCAATTCCTCACTCGTTCGCCCAGCGTTCTGCACGTGTGCACTGAGATCCAGCTTTCCGCAAGGCCGAGGGCCCGTCGGCGGCGCACACTGACTGCAGAGGACCGGCCAGCAGAGGAGCTGGGCGGCGGTCTCCCGTGCCCACAGGAATGGAGGCGCAGCACAGAGCGGAGTCAACGGAGAGTGGGGCCAACAGGTGGCTGGGCTTCCAGGGGCAGAGCTGAGCAGGGAGGGGAGAGAAGGAGGCCTTCCAGGAGGCAGGCCCAGGACAGGCGAGAGGCCCAGCCAGGTGGCCCCAGGTGAGCCAGGTCACCTCGGCCCCCCCAGCTCTCCACGAGGCGCCTGCCCCGACGGCAGAGCCCAGAGCTGCCCGCTTGTGCCGCCCTCTTCACAGACTTCAGGCCGGGTCTGTTTCCCTTGTTCAAATAAACATCTGGATTATGTGCATCTAAAACAATGGTCTTGCCGAAACCAGTGTTGCTCAGTGGTAGAGCGTCGGTCTGCGGACTGAAAGGTCCCGGGTTCGATTCCGGCCAAGGGCATGTACATTGGTTGCGGGCACATCCCCGGTAGGGGGTGTGCAAGAGGCAGCTGGTCGATGTTTCTCTCTCATCGATGTTTCTAGCTCTCTATCTCTCTCCCTTCCTCTCTGTAAAATATCAATAAAATATATATTTTAAAAAATAAAATAAAACAATGGTCTCTGGCTGCAGTGGATGCCGCATGTAGAAGCACCCTCATTCTCCCCCCCCCCCCCCCCCCGTGGCTTCAAACAGCCTCTGGCACAGAGAGGCGGGAGCCTCCTGCAGCCTCACCTCCTGAGCGCTCCGATGGGGGTGGGGGGTGGGGTGGGAGTGGACCAAAGGCCCCTGGTTCCGCAAACTATGAGCAAAACTCTCAGCCGTGCGCTGGCCCAGCCCACCACCTGGCCGACCTGCCTTCTGTCTCCCCGGCTTTCTTCCTTCACGGTCAAGACTATCGTCGGAATGCAAGAATGAGCCCCGGTGCCTTCGCAAGCAGCCTAAACTGACCTCTGAGCGTGGTCTGCTACTCACTTGGCCCTGAAAACACACACACACACACACACGCACACGCACACGCACACGCACACGCACACGCACACGCACATGGACAGGTTCATGACTCCATGTACACCTGGGGACCCCCTCGAGGCTGTCCAGACCACCATGGTGTGCACATCGGAGAAGCCACCGCGCCTCTGGCAGGTGCCCCTTTGCAGAAGCAATGGGTGCCCTCCCTGTTACAGGGTGGGGTGCCCAAGCCAAACGGGGGCGGGGGACACGCAAGGCCGATGGCCCCTGGAGAGCGCTGGGCCCTTGGTGCAGAGGGAGGCCGAGCTCAGAGCTGCCGTGTCCGTCGGTTCTCAGGCCGGCGAGGCGGCCGGCGGGCACCCACGCTGCCCCCCGCGCCCTCCCGCCCAGCCAGCGGCACTTACCGAGGGCAGCAGAGCAGGGGCTCCAGAAGGAAAAGGTATCCCCGAGGAAACAAGCACACACGGTCCGGGAGCAGATTCAGCACAAAATAAATGCAAATAAACGTAGAAAGAAAAAGGTGTTGGGCTGACACACCCAGCCTATGTGGAGGGGAGCTAGCCCCTCGCCACCGCCCCGCCTTCCAAAGGCAATCGGAGGGGCGTCTGCAGACACCCCAGCCCCCCGGGAAGGGGAGTCTGGCCGGGAGGAGCGGGGAAGGCCGGGTCAGGAGCAGCGGGAGTCCAGGAGCGGCCTGTGCTGTCCTCCCGGCCGGCCTCCTGCCCGCGGCTCACCCCCTGGGCGGCCCCGGAACACCCGGCCCCTGACCTTGAGGATGACACAGCACAGGCAGCTTCTCATCACGAGGGGAGAGGCAGGATCAGGCCTTCCGGCTCCCCGCCCTGAGAAGCGCTGGACACCCAGCCAGGGAGGGTCTCCCGTGAGTGGCCGGCCTGGGGTCCCTGTGGCTTGTAGAGGAGAACTGGACCGACCCCGCAGGCAAGACCCCGAGTCGTCTGTCCCTGCTTTTAACCGCACCCCGAAGCAGCCTGTGCTGAGGGCTCCTTTTGTGCCTCCCATCTGAGCAGGGAGTGGCTCCCCGGCCCCTGACAGGGAGGGAAACCGAGGCCGGCAGCGGGAGGGGGCAGCTGCCCAGGTCTCACGTGAGCGGATGGACGGGGGGTCCCGGCGGTCTGCGCTGACCGGCCAGAGCCCTCTGTGGGCGCTGCCCTCCCCTCCGAGGCCACCCTGACTCTCTGGCCCTCCTTTCTGCCCCCCTTCCGTCCCGTCTCCCCTCGCCTCCTCTCTGCCCCCTCCCCGCACCGCCCTCCGCTCTGCTAGGCTTGGCGTGGACTTTCCACAGCACCTTCCTTCCTGTCCACGCAGCCAGCCGGGACAGGCTGGACAAGCACATTGGACGCCTTCCCACAGTGAGTGCTGGGAGCCGGGGGGAAGAGAGCGCAGTCGATGTGTGATGCAAAGATGTTGCAGGTATGTCACTAAGTGACAGAAGCAGGGGCAGAGGGGACTACAGTATAAGCATAATATGCTGATTAGACCGGACATCCTTCCTCCCAGACAAAGCTTCGGGGGGGTGGGGGCTGAGGCAGAGGCGGCAGAGGGCGGGGGCGGGGCCAAGACTTCAGCAGTGGGCGGGGCTGGGGCCAAGGCCCTTGCATGAATTTCATGCATTTGGGCCTCTAGTTTAATGTACCATAATTAAGTGACATAGCAACCCCAAATCTAGAAATAGAGTGACAGTTATATCATATATAAAACCAGCTGGCATGGCTCAATGCTATCAGGAGATCATGGTTCAATTCCCAGTCAAGGCACATTCCTGGGTTGCAGTCTTTTTTTTTTTTTTTAATATAAATTTTATTGATTTTTCACAGAGAGGAAGAGAGAAGGATAGAGAGCTAGAAACATTGATGAGATAGAATCATTGATCAGCTGCCTGCTGCACACCCCCTACTGGGGATGTGCCCACAACCAAGGTACATGCCCTTGACCGGAATCGAACCTGGGACCCTTAGGTCCACAGGCTGATGGCCTATCCACTGAGCCAAACCGGTTTCGGCTGGGTTGCAGTCTTGATCCCCAGTGTGGGGCATACAGGAGGCAGCTGATCAATGATTCTCACTCATTATTGATATTTCTCTCTCTGAATATCATTATTGATATTTCTCTCTCTCTCTCCCTTCCTCTCTGAAATCAATAAAATATTTTTTAAAATAAAAATTATTTTTTAAAAATAATTTTTTTAAAATGTACTTTAAAAAAATCTCTTCAGGGAAGGATGTAGGAGCAAAGTATTATAAATGTCAGAATTTTTACAAAATGTTTTTCTTCTTTGGAGATTGACGTTTTGAATCATGCCTTTGTTCTAGGTCAGGGTATTAGACCTTGATTTGGATTACAAGTTATACACATTTTGATTGTGTTACATGCCCTCCATTCTGCTACACATGGCAAAATGGGCTTAAATACTGAACTCTTTCTTCTCTCAACACGCCAGTGTAGCAAATGCTCTTTAGACCGTGCTGATCTCAGTTTGGAAGGCTCCGGTATTTATTTGCTTACCATATTTGCTGTGGTTGCCCTGACTGTCATTAGACAAATCATTTTTCATTCAATAAGCATTTATTGCGTCTCTTCAGTGCCAGGCTCTTTGCCCGGTGTGAGGGTATAGGGCATATAAAGATAAACATACGGATAAAAACTATATGCTCCCTGCCCTGCCCTCAGAGAGGGCACAGGCTGGGAGGCCATGGGCTCTTCCGTCCAATGTCCACTCTGTGTCTTCTGCACAATCAGGGCCACGGCAAGAGAGACGCCCAGGTCAAAATTCCAGGAGATATCTCAAGGGTGTGGGGTGTGGGGACAGGGTCTCAGGAAATGCTGAGCCCTAAGGCTCCTAGCTTCGCCCTGGGTGCAGTAGTTTGATCAACAGGCAAAGCAAAATAATTTCATGTATCTTAAATGTGACAAAACAGAGACTCCGAGAGACGTAACTGGGAGTACAATAATATTAAGTGTCATAATCTGTACACTATTCATGATGCTATATGTATTAGAGTTCCCAGAGAAGGAGAACCGAGAGAGAGAGAGAGAGAGAGAGAGAGAGAGAGAGAGAGAGAGACTGGTGAATCAAAAGTCTGATGCGTCAGCTGGCAGACTGGAGGCCACGGGGAGAGTTCAACCAAAGGCAGTCTTCTAGCTAGCAGCATCCCTTCTTGCTCAGGAGGTCAGTCCTTCTTCTATGAAGGCCTTCAACTGATTGAACAAGCCATCCCCCCCATCTGAGAGGGTAATCAGTCTTATTCCAGGTGCACTGATTCTAAGTGCCATCCCATGCAAAAGACACCTTCACAGGAGCATCCGGATCGCGTTTGACGAAATCCCTGGGCGCCTGGCCCTGCCGAGTTGACGCCTGAACTTAGCCGTTCCAGGGCAAAAAGCACGCATCCCCACCCGGTGCACTTGAGGACCATAGCGTTTCACTGTTCACCTCGGCCTGCGGTTTTTCGTGTTTCCTCTTCCATCTTGGCTTGAGCCCATTCCCCTCCCTACCTCTGCTCCAGGGCTGGCTCTTGTGCGATCCCCGCGGAAGTTTCCTGACCGATCTCTTTTCGGGGGGGCCAACACCATGGTACCACTTCATGGCTTCTCTTACTCACAGAATCAATGTCCTCTAGGCCGGAGGCACCCCCTCAGCGATGCCCGCGCAGGTGGGCGCCTGGGCGTGGGGGCCCAGGTGAATGCTCTCGGGCTCCTGGCTTCGCCCTCTTCCTGGCTGGCCAGTACTCGAACCTGGCCCCCCGCTGCCCGGCCTCACCACATGGCCTCCTCTTCCCTCTGCTTCCCTTCTCTCATCTCACAAGCACACCCAATCTCATCTCAGCTCTCACTTCCCCACAAATGTCTACACCCAGTGTCTACTTTCCAGGCCTGGGAGTACACAACCCTCCTCGCAATCACTTCTTCCAGGCCTTGTTCAACCCCCAACGAAAGGTCTCCCCAGACCTAATCGCCTCATCAATGTCTCCCTTGCACTTGGCGCTCTTGTGATTACATAGAAAGCTACCCCCCCAACCGAGGCCAGGAGGCTGGGAAAGGCACAGCTGTGTTCAGCTTCTGCAGGACCTCACTCCAAACCCGGGGCATCCAGCACGTGCTTTGTGTATGGTGGGTGTCCTCGTCTCTCAGGCTGCCATAGACAGGGGGCCTTTGACAGTGAACATTTATTTCTCACCGTTCTAGAGGCTAGGAAGTCCAAGATCAAGGTGCCAGCAGATACAGTGCCTGGTGAGAGACAGGTTCCTGGTTTGCAGACCTCCTGCCTTCTCACTGAGTCCTCATATGGCAGAAAGCAGGGATAGGATGCAAACCCTGCCCTGTCTCTTCATATAGGGCACTCATTTCATTCCCGAGGGCCCCACCCCGTGACCCATCACTGCCCAAACGCCCACCTCCCAATGCCATCTCACTCAGATGTGCCTTAAAATGTAGCGAGTTTGCAGCCTAGGAGCGAATAAAGAGGAAATCACACTGGTTGGTGAATCCGCTTCTGGAAAGGTGTGTAAAGACTGAAATTCTGTAAAAATCAATGAGATTTTGAAATTAATTAATTGGGAGTTGCTTGTTTTAAAGGAAATATGAATGAAGAACCAATTTTATCTGCTTCCAAGCTTTAGCTTTAGGGCTTTCCAAAAGTATGGAGGTTTCCTCAACATATTAAAATTAGAGCTACCTTATGATCCAGCAATTCCACTTCTGGAATTTATCAGAAGGAAACAAAATCACTGTCTTGAAGTGATATCTTCACCCTCATATCTATTACTCACATTAGCCAAGGCATGGAAACAACCTAAGTGTCTATCCATGGATGAATGGATAAAGACAAAGTGATGGGTGTACATAGCTATAACATAAAATATTGCATAACATAAAATATTATTCGGCCATAAAAAATGAAGACAATCCTACCATTTGCATTGACATAGATGGACCTTAAGGCTTATGTTAAGCTAAACAAGTCAGGCAGAGAAAGATAAATACTGTATGATCTCACTTATATATGAAATCTAAATTTTAAAAAATGGACTCAAGAAACAGATAACAGATTGATGGTTGCCAGAGGCAAGGGAGCAGGGGCTAGGGTAAATGGGCAAAGACAGTTTAAAAAAAATAGGAAAGAAGACTATTTTGTGATTTAGGGAAATTATATGAAACTCAAATGGCAGTGTCCATAAATAAAATTTAATTGGAACACACATACATAAAAGTAGCCAGCCAGCTCTTTGAGGCCTGGGTTCCACAAACACAGACTTGCTCCACCGAGAATGTGAGGAAGGGAATCTATACAGAAGTCACTCAGTGCCAAGTGCTCTGAGGTCATACCGTCCATTTGAAGTGGGAATGGCAGAAAGGAAGAACGCTTTTCCTAGGTCTTGGTTTCTGTCTCTGTGGTCACACACGCTGGTACTCTTTGCCTCCTCAGATTCAGAAACCAAGGTTAGCATGATCATGAAATCACCAAATTGAGGGTGTTGGGAACAAATAAACTAACACCAACGAACTCATCCCAATTGGTCATCTATCCTTGGCAATGTCCTAGAAAGAACTGCAAAAACTCAAGTCTCATTCCTTCAAACTTGAGCAGGTGTCTCTTGGTAATGTCATTTCATTGGTTTGAGGTCGTGTAAATAATTACGTGGCCCTCGCCAGTTTGGCTCAGTGGATAGAGCATCAGCCTGTGGAATGAAGGGTCCCAAGTTCGATTCTGGCCAAGGACACATGCCGGGATTTTGGGCTTAATCTCCAGGAGGGGGCATTCAGGAGGCAGGCGATCAATGATTGTTTCTCATCACTGATGTTTCTCTCTCTCCCTCTCCCTTCTTCTCTGAAATCTATTTTTTTTTTAATTATGTGAAATCTTTTTGGATATATAACTTGAATATAAGGTGGTGTATATGCACAAGAATACCAAACAGATGAAAGATGAAACCTCTGCCCTTAAGAAGTTCATAGATAAATTAAAAAATCAAAACAATCTCCCCAACTTCATTCTTTGTGCAGTTCACACGGCCCCACAATCTTCTAAACGAGGGTGCCAGAGCCTTCTGATCTCCCACCTGATCTTCTAAAACTGCCAAGGACTTCATATGGCTCTTCAAAGTTTCCTGGGCTCTGCCCCACTTTACCTCCCCAACCATATCTCCCCTGGCCTGAGTCAAGTTTGACCCACATCCCACCTCCCCCAGACCCACCCTAGCTCCTGGTAGCCCAGACCTCGTAGTGATCCCACAGTATCACGTTTGGTCCAGCCTCCCAGTCATTGCTCATCAAAGATTGCCACTAGCCAACAAAGGCTTTCTTTAAGAGACTGGAGGCCCGTTGCACAAAGAGATTCATGCAATAGGCCTTCCTTCCCCTGGCTGCCAACACTGGTTTTCCTCTGGCACCCGGGACCCAGGCCTTTGCTCTGGCTGCCACCTTCAGTCTTCGCTCAGGGCAGAGCACTGCTCCTGTAGCTCCCTCCGTCCCTTGCCCTCCCTCTCATAGCAGGCGTCCAGCCCCACCTGGCCATTCTGTGCCTGCGAGCGTGCTGCCCACAGGCCACCACCATCTTTGTTGGGTTAATTTGCATACTCACTCCTGATTGGCTAGTGGGCGTAGCGAAGTGATGGCCAACTTGCATGTTTCTCTTTTATTAATGTAGATGATTCAAAAGCAGTGGCGCTCTGTTGACTAATGAGTATGCTGACCACTGTTCTAGAGCAAGCAATTTTCAACCAGTGTGCAGCAGCAATTCTTGAAACATGCACTACCTGACAATTTAGTCAGGGGCACTGACCTCTTTCCCTTTAGATTTTCAAATTAAAAAATGACAACAGCAAACCCAACAATAGCCATCCAGTGTGAATGAATCAAAATTATACCTATTTTTTGTTGGATTGACAAGACATTTTTTTTTGCTGTGCTGTAGAATTATAATATTTAATTTATGTGTGCCATGAGATGAAAAGGTTGAAAATCACTATTCTAGAGAATGAACACCTATTTTAAAAACCTCCTGTGGGGCCTGAGCTAATTAGCTTCCATCTCCTCACTTTAAATTTACCCATTTTTATCCAAATGGGTAAATACGTAGTGTGGACACCAAAAGGGGGTTCTATGGAAAGTTATATAACAAGGAGATCTTATTATAAGTTCCTGGCTGGGCAGCTCATAGTGGGAAGCCATGCCCTGGACGTATAACTTTCAGTAAAAGGCTTACCTTGCCTTAAAGAAACCCTGGTTTCTGTGCATCTAGGTTAATGCACCTTTGAAATACCCCCTTTTAGACCCCTCAAGAGAACACATAATCTTAATTACTTTACAATCCCTTCTCCACCGTGACTACCCCCAAGATAGCACAAGATCTTTTTTTTTTTTTTTTGTAATATATTTTTATTGATTTCATAGAAGAAGGGAGAGGGAGAGAGAGATAGAGACAAAAATATCAATGAGAGAGAATCTTTGATTGGCTGCCTCCCACATCCCCCTCCTGGGAATCAAGCTTGCAACCTGAACATATACCCTGACTGGGAATTGAACCATGACCTCCTGGTTCTTAGGTCGATTGATGCTCAACCACTGAGCCACACTGGCTGGGCAGAGAGCACAAGATCTTAGCAGTCCTATAATCCCATCCCTGCTTGCTTCCTCCCAACTCCACATGACGCTTCCAACATGCCCTCATTGATTTCAAATCCATAAAAGAAGCTGCAAAACTCTTCTCTGGAGCATTTGAGATCTTGCTCCCTGGCATTTGTCAGCATGGCTCAAATAAACTTTCATAAAAATTCTCCATAGGTTTAGATGTTTCTTACGTCGACAGTAGTAAAACTTAATTGATTCTTATAATTTGGAACGTATGCAGACAAGGATTAATTTGAAGTTTGATTTTTCTAACTGACAAATCACAGCAATTAATATTAAAGCAAATCTCATGGGGGGAAGGTTCAAATATCTTAAAAGATCAAATACTTTTAGTTGATTTTGAGAGAAACATTGATTTGTTGCTCCACTTATTTATGCATTCGTCGGCTGGTTGTTGCGGGTACCCTGACTGGGGACTGAACCTGCAACCTTGTTGTATCAGGACAACACTCTCGCTAACTGAGCTCCCTGGCCAGAGCCACAGGTCAGAGAGACTGTGAGCAGCTTCAAGTGTTTTAGGGATATCCTTTACACAAAAAAAGAAAACAACTGGTGTACTAATTAGAAACAGATCTTCTATATTGATTAAAGCAAGATATAAAAAGTAATCTACTAGGATTATTATTTAAGGTGCTGTACCTATGTCAAAGTAATCAGAACCCATTTTCTTTACATAATCTAACTTTTTCTGTAAGTTAGATCCCCTTCAATTTGGTGCAAATGGATTCATTTCATAATAATGAAAACATTATTCATGTAAAGACTTTATCAATTTAGAGATCATTAAAATAATTTTCTAGGCCTACACTCCAACCAACTGAGCCACACCGGCCAGGGCTACTGTGTATATGAATATGAGAATATCTCGTATTATGCCCTTATCTGGACCTTATTCAAGTTATAGTCAGTTAGAAGGTCAAGACCTTTTTTAGAATGTCCAATCTTTTTTTTATTTCAGCTTATTTTTCCTCCATAAGTTAACGAATATGTACTTTACTCTATCCATACCTTTTGAAACAATTTGAACCTATATCATTCCATCATTCTACAAACACTTTAAAAGTGCTTACTCGGTGCCTCACTTTGGAAATATAAAGATGGAGAAGATACACCCCCCCCTTTTTTTTTTAATCTACAAGCATCTTACAATCTGGGAGAGCGGCAGATCAGTAAACTAACACTGTACAAGGAATAGGATGCCATAGGTGCTGTGGGAGGAACTGTAGAGGCGATGGGAGAGAAAGGCAGAAACGGTCAGTTCCTAACAGAGTACGAGTTCTAAGAATGCGTCTTTAACCTGAGAGACCGTCTCCAGAGCTGTTTCTGGACTGATTGGATCTTCAGGGAGCGGGTTCAGATGTGTTCTGCCTTAATTAACAATGGCAGAAGTGAGGAGCAATTTGATGACAGGTTTGTTGGTAGGAAGGTTCTCTGGTTTTCAATGATGACAGATTGTATCATGGCCCGTCGTGGCGATCTCTAGTTTGTGGGAAGATAGCCAAAGGGGAAAAACTGATTTCCCAGTTTCCTTCCAGGTCGGTGGGAAACCACTCACTTTCCTGCCTCCTGGCCACCACGGGGCCCCCCTGACCCACGCTTATACCTGATTCGAGGGCGTGCGTGGGCACCTGCTCCTGATGGCCAGCTTCTGCGTTTAGTTCCTCAGCTTTTAGCTCAATGGAGGTGAAATTAGAAATTCAGTAACTCCTTGGATCAGCTAGAGTTCTCCAAACGGCAGATTGTGACTATTCGCAGGTCAGGAAATCAGTTCATCAAGACTTAATCCCCTTTTTACCACACTGGACAGAATGGGCACCAGCAGCTTTCAGTAAACGACACATGTGTCCTCTCTGGCTGGCGCACACACACGTGTAACCTCATGGTGTGCTCACATGTCCGAAGTGTGTGTGTGTGTGTGTGTGTGTGTGTGTGTGTGTGTTGAGTCGCAGTGTAACATGTATTTCTGACCCGGCCACAGCGAGAAAGCTAAGCCACTGAACCAGACTCTAATCCCCAAGAAGGCACTGATCAGCCGTCTAGCAAATATTTGTTGAGTTGGATGGATCTGATATATTTGTGTGGATTTACCCAACAAATATTTACTGTGTCTCACTGTGCACACAACAGTGACCTGGGCAAGCCCTCGTGTAAATTTTGTGAAAACACAGGACACCAGCAGGCCCTCGACATCTCAATCAGACTCAGTCAATGTTGCTTTTTGGGGATAAATCATTCCACTCACCAGGACTGCTTCCTAATCTGTAATCTGGTTTAGCTCCCACCTGCTGCATAAAACAGACCCTAAGGTCTCTAAACGGTACCCAGAAAAAAACACACAAACATTTTTTGAAAGCAGGAGTTGCAATGGGTCAGCAAAGAGCCTTCAGATCCATTTCCGTCCTGTTCTGGTCCAAACCCTCCGGCTCAGTGGATCAGAGCCAAACTGCACCACGTCCTTGCCTCCATCCCAGATGACATCCCAGGCCCCAGGCCCAGGGCGCCTTGCGGGGGGCCGTAAGGATCCCGCTCCCACCAGCCCTGCCACCGGGGGCTTTGCTCTCCGGGAAGCCAGGCCCATCCTCACTGGCCCTCAGCGGTCCAGCGCCATCGCCTTCTGCGCGCCCAGGATGTGCCCCTGAGGGTCCCGTGCTCTGCCCGGGAGCCTGCGCCTTACCAGCCCTGGGACCCGCCCGAGGTGGCCTCCACCACCTGCTCTTCTCCCTGCTTGCCTGGGGCAGGCCCTCCTCACCCCTGCATCCTCCACCCTGCGTGGGCCAGGAGGCCCGCTGTGGCAGGGGACCAGGTTAACCCCGCAGGCATCGCTAAGACAGCCCTGACCTTCTGGCAGCCCGCAGCCCGCAGCCCGCAGCCCGCAGCCCGCAGCCCGGTGGAGGTCAGACACCCTGATGATCAGCAGATACGAGCACAACCAGGGGGCTGGGCCAGACTCCCAAAGTCCCTTCCCCTCTCCCCTCCTCCTCTAAAAGAGAAGGCACACTGTGAGCTGGTGGCTGCAGGGCTGGGCGGGTTTTCAGTCTGACGGTGCGGGAGCCCGTGCTTCCTGGAGCGGCTTCTCTTCCCTGTCCCAGCCCCTGAAGGTGAGACGTGCAGCACCCGAGCTCGGGTGGCCTTGTGGAAGCCCAGCCTGCGTCTCCGAGGCTCCAGGCCTCGCCCGCTGCTCTCATCCCGGGCTTTCTGGCCTCCAAACCGGCCCCGGGCCAGGAAACCAAGGCTGGCGGCAGTGGACACGCTGTGAGTCACCAGTCCTCTGTCCTGACCGCATCCCTCTGCACGGGAGGTGCGGGGTCTGCAGGTGTTTCTCAGCCCCGTTCCCATCAGAGCCTTGTCTGTGGGCAGTTGTCCCTCCTCCTCCTGCCTGGACGCCCCCGGCTGGGGAGCTGGCCTCTGTGGGACTCCTTCCCATCGGTCAGCAAAGGCAGCAGGCTGCACTGTCCCCAAGGCAGGCCGCTGGCCCGTCCTGGCTCCGGCCTCACGAGTTCCCTCCCGTGGGCCTGCCTGGTTTGTTTTGTAAACTCCAGGCCTTCAGGGGGCCCCTAGATTCCAGTGGGGGGAGAGCCGGGGAGGTAGGTGGGATGGGACGCACTGCGCAGACAGTCTGCGAAGGGCCCGTTTTGGTAGCCTTGGTCCCAGAGCCAATCAGCCCCCAGCCCGGGGTCTCTGTCTGTGCACACCAGCGCCCCGGCCTCCGCGGGGACGGCTCCCAAATGGAGCTCCACCGGCGCGTTCCCGACGGAACGGCACCCCGAACCTCCCCCAGGAGCGCCCCTTCAGAACCCAGGGAGGGCTGCTCCGTCACGGCTGGGTGATCGAAACCACCTGTCGCATTCCAGAATGTTCCTCCAGGTAAAACATCCAGGCAGCCTGCAGGGCGCTTTCAGGCTGCCTGTGGTCTGGTGTGGGGCACCGCGGCAAACTGGCTAAGAACGCGCCTTTGGAATCAGGTGGGAATCAGATCCCAGCTTTGCCACTTACCCTCCGGGTCTCCGTGTATGCCATGGGGACAGTTCCAGAGCCAGCCCACCAGGCTGTTGTGAGGACTGGCTGAGAGCACCTCCCTGAGGCGCCCCGGATAGAGTATCCGACGTAAAGGGGACAGGAAGTGTTCACTCGCTACCGTTGCCATTATGAGCAATGATGGGAACGGGTGAAAGTAAGTATGGTGCCAAAACCGGTGTGGCTCAGTGGATAGAGTGTCGGCCTGCGGACTGAAAGGTCCCAGGTTCGATTCCGGTCAAGGGCATGTACCTTGGTTGCGGGCACATTCCCAGTGGGGGGTGTGCAAGAGGCAGCTGATCGATAATTCTCTCTCATCGATGTTTCTAATTCTCTACCCCTCTCTCTTCCTCTCTGTAAAAAAATCAATAAAATATATATTTTTTTAAAAGAAAGTAAGTAAGTATGGTAATGAAGACAAAGACAAAGGATGCTGCATTTGTAGAGCTGGGTCCTTACCTTGAAGTAAACAGGTTGAACTGCATTTCAGTGTAGTCCACTTGCTTGTCTGTCCACATGACAAAGCACCGGGGACACAGACGTGATGTCAAGCCTGGCACTGAGCAGCTGCTTTCAAGCTTCTATCTAGCCCCAGGCATTGCCAGCATTGTCACTGTGCAACCTGAAGATGCTCACCCAGGATACCACTGTTTTATAAAACAAACTAAAGGCCAGTGCACAAAACTCTTGCACTTGGGAGGGAGGGGGGATCCCTCAACCTGACCTGTGCCCATTCGCAGTCCAGGACCCTTCAGGGTATGTCCGCCTGCGGGCTAATTAAGCCCTATCCTACTGGGGATCGGGCCTGAGCCAGCAGTCAGACATCCCCCTTGCAGTCCGGAACTCCTCGCTCCTTACCGCCCACCTGCAGTGAAGGCAGGAGAGGCTCCAGCCACCACCACTGTGCTCACCAGCCATGAGCCTGGCTTCTGGCTGAGTGGCACCCCCGCCCACCCCCCTGTGGGAGTGCACTGACCACCAGCGGGCAGCTCCTGCATTGAGCATCTGCCCCCTGGTGGTCAGTGCACATCATAGCGACCAGTCGTTCTGCTGTTCGGTCAATTTGCACATTAGGGTTTTATTATATAGGATAAGCAAAATTATTCTGGGGAGGTAGGGTTTCCATAAAAGGAAGCATGGTAAGAGACAGAAGTTAGAAGAGATGGAGAACATTGTTCACAGCTCCTCATGATGGGCTGGATGCTGATGAAAATGGAAGCAGGCACCTGTCAATTGGACTAACGTATTTTTTTGTGGAAACTAGTTTACTAGATTTAAGGGCCTCAAAAATTACAAACAACTGATTCTGCCCTGTTATAAATGCAGCTATGTATTTTTGTCCTTTTTTTAACTACCTCAGAGCATATAAGACACATCCAAGGGCTGCAGAATTGTCTAGAATCACCTGTGGTTTGAAGGCTGTATTCAAATTTGTAGCCCAATTACCAGGGTCAACTCAGGTGTGAGATAGCTTATAGCTATTTTTTGAACCACCCTCATTCTAGAAAGATAGGAACTTGTTCTTGGCGGTTTTTCTCAGTGGTTAGGGCATTGGCCTGAGGACTGAAGGGTCATGGGTTTGGTTCAGGTCAAGGGCACATACTTCGGTGGCTGACTCAATCCCTGGTCCAGTCAGGGTGCAGGTTGGAGGCAACCAATCCCTGTGTCTCTCTCACATCTATGTTTCCCACTCCGTCTCTCCCCCTTCTTTCCATTCTCTTTTTAAAAAAATCAATGGAAAAAATAACTTTGGGTGAGGATTAACTAACAAAGAAAGATAGGGGTGCTGCAAAGGTGCACGCCTCTGCCCAGCTGTATACCTCTTCCTCCAGCAAAACAGACTCAGGCTTGCCTAATCCTGAGACAGCAACCACCAAGGCTAATCCAGAGCTTACATATGTATGATAGTTTTGTTTCTCTATGATGCAACACCTATTAATAATAAAATACAAAGCTACCATTAACAGCATTAACTGGCTATCAGATGAACTCATTACAATATAGAATCCTGAAAGTATAGATTCCTATGAATAAGAAAAAGAAGCAAGAAGTACTAGGACCTGAAAAATCACTCCCCTCAATTTAGGGTAGAGGCTTCCTTCCCCGTCCCCCTAGCTTTGTGTAATGCCATCACCAATTTCTCGACCACTTAAAACTCTGAAGCTTGGAGCAGCCTCTTTGACCCACTCTCCTTTTGTATCACCTTGATCCCGTTATGTATCACTTTCTAGGCGGTATTTCCTTGAAAACTTGCAGGTCCTTCTTTCATCTGCTCTCAGCTAGGGCAGGTCTTCCGTAATCACACATTCATTACTACAACCTTTTACATATCACTGAAATGTCATCTCCTTTGAGACATCCCTTAGTGCAAACACAGAACAGCAACCACCCCCCACAACCCATACTGGCACTTCTAACATCAGTCTATAATCTCTATATATAAAAACCTAAGATACCGGTATAACTGAATGACTAGAATGACTGGTTGCGATGACGTGCACTGACCACCAGGGTGCAAATGCTCAATGCAGGAGTTGCCCCCAGCCCGCAGGCCCTGATCGCCAATGGGGCCTGCCGGCCAACCTTCCAGTCCCTCCTCCTGGCCTGCAGGCCCCAAATGTCTGTTTGGGGCCAGGCCCTGAGCTGGGACAGGAAACTGGGGCTGGGTGATGGTGGACATGGGCAGCAAGGAAAAGAGGAAGTGGGGAAGAAGAGAGGTGGAGAAGCTGATTAGCAGGCCAGGCCTAGGAACCCCACCCATGTGAGAATTTCATGCACGGGGCCTCTAGTCCACTATACTTCAAGGTCCTACATAATTTAGATTCTTCCATTAGACTTTCACCTCCTGGATTGCAAGGTTGGTCTTGCTGATCCCCATTGTAAACCAGCATAGATTGCAATGGGGAGTGGGCAGGGAGTAAATTTACACCAAGTGACCCAACAAACCTTGAAGCTCATGGAACAGGTTATAGTGCCAGCTGGTCATAAGCACTGGAATCGGTAATGAGAGGCAGGGATGTTTTGCTTTTGCACAGGTAGGAAAGCATGGGAAGGGCATTTTGCTGGATCAGTGCTTTGCTTGATCTTACAAGGTCTTGAGATCCTCCCACAGTTGGCAGTTAGACAGGCGTGGGCAGAGCAGGGACGAGAGGCCAGGTATGGGATGTCACGAGGGCAGAAAGCCCCATGTAGCCCGCAAAGGGAAAACAAAGACCTCCCCACCAGGGTGACCTTCTGTCTACTAGCATTTCATTGGTCATGCAGATCAGACCCTCCCCTACTTTTCTTTCCTCGGTATGTTGCTAGTCAGCGATAGAGCACCTTCGAGGAGAAACAAGGGGGGCGGAGAGTAACTTTGCAGGACTCCCACGCAAGTCCTTGCACAACCACTCTCTTACGCATTGGACCCTCCAGACAAGAGGTTCTGACTCACATCACATGTCTTAGGAGCAAAGCCTCCAGTCTGCTCACCACAAGACAGAGCCAGAGTGTTGATCAAACTGGAGATGACATTTAGGCCTCAGTTGTGTTTCAGCTCCAGGCCCAGAGAAGCAGTAAAACCAGACAGAGCAATGTCAAGGCTGACATCAGGACCAGATGCAATGACCAATGACCCCCTTCCCTGGCACTGACCAAACAGGAGAGACAACGACCCTGAGGGGGGAACACACCTAAAAAGTCGATGGATATCCTATTGAGCTCCTCCCCTGAGACCTCCAGATTAAAATCCTCAGGACAGCCCCAGCTGGTTTGGTTCAGTGGATAGAGCATTGGTCTGCAGACTTGAAGGGTCCCGGGTTTGATTCCAATCAAGAGCATGTACCTCAGTTGTAGGCTCCTCCCCCGCCCCCGCCCTAGTCAGGGTGTGTACAGGAGGCAGCCAATCAATGTGTTTTTCTCACATCAATATTTCTGTCTTTCCCTCTCTCTAAAAATAATTGAAAAATAGCTGAAACCGGTTTGGCTCAGTGGATAGAGCGTCAGCCTGTGGATTGAAAGGTCCCAAGTTCAATTCTGGTCAAGGGCATATACCTTGGTTGTGGGCACATCCCCGGTGGGGGGTGTGCAAGAGGCGGCTGGTCGATGTTTCTCTCTCATTGATGTTTCTAGCTCTCTACCCCTCTCCCTTCCTCTCTGTGGAAAATCAATAAAATATTTTAAAAAATAATAATAATAATGGAAAAATATCCTAGGGTGAGGATTAAAAAACAAATAAAAACAAACACAAAAAAAACCTCTCAAGACAAAGGACTCAGCAAAATGCTCTTTCTCTCTCTTGAGCACATGTACCTTTCCCCCACCCCCTACGTTCCCCAGGGTGCATGTCCTCCAGCTAGCTCTCAGCACCTTTCCCCCCTCCTTCCACAAGGGGTGTCCTTACTGCCTTTCTTTTTCCTAAGCTCCAAGGGCCCTTCTTTTGCTTTGTAACTCCTTTCCTGAGCCCACGAAGCCCAGCTGGCTCACCGTCTCTAGCCCTGTGACCTTCTAAATTTACTTTCTTTTATCATTTGAGTTCCTTGGCTTTGAATTCTTTCTTTGCCAAACTCAAGTACCACGGCTGCTGGACTGAGGTCCAATAACATTCTGGAGCCCTTTCGAAGCTCACACTTCTTGAGTGCGAATAAAATAATTCTTTTGTGGTACTTAGAAATAGCACAGATGTTAGAGGTTTGGATATAGAACTTTCTTAGAGTTTTCTAGGCATAATTTGAGGTTATGATTAATACCTGTATCATAAGAGCTCATTGATGTATATTTTTTTATCATGTGTGCTTCCACATGAATCAGAAACACTATATAGAGGATCGCTTAAAAATATACAAACAAGAGGACCAGTGACGTTGAGCAAGCTGTTGACATTTCTGGGCCTCAAATTCCTCCTCTGAAAATGAGGAAGTTGCACAAACTAGATGAGCTCACTTCTGACGTTATTTTATTTTGAATGCCAAAATCCACTCTCTGCTCCTCAAACCAGAACATTCATCAGTTGGAGCGCTTGCTGTTAAGTTTTCAGAGACCAGCAAACTTCCCTTATTTCCAGTGGTTTTCTGTGGCTCTTCATAGGGTTAGAAGCCTTTTATTATGACAACAAAGAGTTGATTTTTTTTTTTTTACTAACAACCATTGGCATCACGTCACTTTAACAAGCCAGCTTAAGACCAGAAATTTAATTTCTAGATAAGAGATAATTTTTATATTTAGTTTAGGAATATATATATATATATATATATATATATATAAAACCATTATTTTATTTTATTTGTCATTCTACCACAGACTAGTGAAAGCTTGGTCACAACCTGGTATCCATGGTCGTCCTGACCGACCATCTTTTTCCCTCTGTTTGAACGAGGGTGTGGTAAACCCAGCTCTCCCTTCTGAAACAAAGGGACATGAGTAAATCCGCCATTTTACCACCTATAAATATTATGAAATCTAAAATTTCAGCATTGGAATTAGATTAAATTAGAAGTAAGGATAGTCGGAAAGATGTCCGCATTCTTTCTACTACCCCATCAGTTATCCAAACTGACAGCTGTCACTGGGTAGATCTCTGATTCTTTTCTTATTGTAAAATATATTTTTATTGATTTCAGAGAGGAAGGGAGAGAGAGAAATATCAATGATGAGAGAGAATCATTGATTGGCTACCTCCTGCATGCTCCACACTGGCGATTGAGCGCACAGCTCCAGCATGTGCCCTGACCAGGAATTGAACGCTGACGGGGAATCGAACCCTGACCTCTTGGTTCATAGGCCGATGCTCAACTACTGAGCAACAATGGCTGGGCCAGGTCTCTGATTCTTAAGGTGGGATTCGAAATCTAGCAGCTGGCTACGCTTAAAAATGCTTCTTTCCCACCAGCTTCCCTTTTACAAATCCCATGCGGTGCTTTGTGCACTCTGAAATGAGACACGAAGGCAGCCTCGGGTGTGCATTTGATGTAGCACTGACGTAAGGCTCTGTTTCTCCATGTCTAACCACCTGTACGTCACAGGCGTTTACAGACGTAAGCGGAGGACCTTTTTAATTAAATTTAAAATATCGTGGCAGTTAACTGGTTAAATGGTCCCCTCTCTTATGGCTCACTGCAAGTGTCCCTTCCTCCGGCTCCCTGGTCAGAAGCCATCCTCCTTCTGTTGTATTTCCTCAGTTTGACCCTTGCCTATGACACTTCCCAGTTTCTCCCACTTTTTGGCTACAGTACAATATGTAAAAATCTTATTTCTTCTACTGGATTGTAAAGGAACTATGTCCTTAGACATCACATGTAACCGGACACTTTTAGCAGAGGATCCTACAGGAAATGGATTCTCAGTACACAGAGGGCAGAAGAAAAAGAGAAGTCTGTCTCATAAAGGAGAGGCCTTCCTACAGGGAAAAGTCCTTGAAGGGAATATTCAAGAGAAAGTGAGGAAGTAGAAGAGGAAAGAGATGAATTAAAGGCCAAGGGAGCCCAGCCAGTGTGGTTCAGTGGTTAAGCACTGACCCATGAACCAGGAGGTCATGGTTTGATTCCCAGTCAGGGCACATGCCAGGGTTGCAGTCTCAATCCCCAGTGTGGGATGTGCAGGAGGCAGCCAGTCGATTATTCTCTCTCACCATGGATGCTCCTATCTCTCTCTCTCCCCCCCCCCTCCCTATAATCAATAAAAAATCTTTTAAAATGCCAAGGGATTGTGCCTAAACAAATAGGCAGATAGAGGAGGAAGGAGGTGGGCCTACGATCATGTGATCGTTATGGGTGATATTTTACCTCATAGCGTGACTTTCTTTTTCTCACCTCTCGCTTTTCCAGGCCAGCTGAATAGCTTCTTGCTATCCTTCACGAAGTCAGAGCTGAGCATAGGCAATAGCCACAGGCAGTTTGAACTCCAAGAAGCCAATCTCATTCCTTTCCTAGAATATAAGCATGTCTCTCAGAGCAATCAGATAAGTAAGTTATCAACTTTTCTCCGCTGCAAATGGGCAGATTTGGTCCTACAACTAGATCACTGGAACATCTTGTTCGGTCAAATCATTACGTCAAGAAACCCGTATCAGGGCTCACAATGCCAGGCTGTTTCTCCCTAACCCAGGACACTGTCTTGACAAATGACTTAGCCCCAGTCAGTAGGAGCATTGACCAGAACCTTCTGACTCTGGTTGGAAGAAAGGGCATGTCACCCACATACTGCCCATCAGACCATCCTTCCATACGTAGATGTTATTTTCATTGGATGTTAGGTTGGTTTTGACCATTGAGCCCCATCAGCCCAGATCTGGCTCTCCAGGAAAGAGCTGTCTCCATAGGGCCAGCACCTCAAAATGGAACCCTTCACCCTCCCACACGCCAAGGCTGCTTTTCTTTCTGGTTCCTCGGTCCTGGATAAACATACGCTATCTCCCAGGTTCAGGAATCCTCGGGACCTTTCCACTACCCTGTCCTAGGGGCCCTTTCTCTCCTGGGCCAACTCAGAGGCTGGGTTCTCCCCCCATCGTTGCTGCAAAGTCCAGTTCCCCTCCTCATTCCCTTTCTCATCCAAGGATTGCCACCAAAGCCAAATTAAGTTGGCATGGACTTAAACCACTCTGAAACCAGACAACAAATGGGTCCGGGATGCCTGTCACTACTTGAGACAGTTAAGCAGAGACTGGGTTGAATCGTTTATGAGCATTTATTTTCCAATATTGCTGGCAGTATGGGGTCCTCCACAAAAATCTGCTCTGCTCCCCCTGCCCCCCCCCCAAGAAACAAGTTGCTTATATTGGGTAGAAGGGCAAAGATTGCAGGCATGGAGAAGTAGGCAAAAACAATAAGAATGGGTATAATGGTTACCGATGACATGCAATTGAGGCTGGAGGTTGCAAAGGGCTGGGCTGGGTGCCTCCTCCATTGTTTTGGCAACAGGGTTGTTAGTCTTCCCTCGATGATAGGCAGCTCTCAGATCGGGAGAATGGACAGCATGTCAAGGTTAAGTCCCAGGTCCCAGGGTGTCCAACTCCCAGCCGGGTCACAATGTGCTTTCTTTAATCAAAACAAAACAATCAAGGTTAACAGAGCGTGATTAATATTTCTCATAACTATAGCTGGTCCCACTGTTCCCTGCTGCCCCTAACAACTCTCCTAGGAAATCTATTAATATGCTAGTGGTAGGTTTAGTCAACAACGTTTGTTGACTAAAGAGCTTCAACCTTGGGGGGGGGGGGCTAAAAGGCATCAATGGGTGGGGGAAAAGAGGACAGATGTAATACTTTCTTTCAACAATAAAATTGTTTTTTGTTTGTGTGTTTTTTTTTAAAGATTCAACATCAAGCTATAAAGTTTTTTTTACTTTGGGTACATTTTTCCAGGAAGTTTTGTTAATCATTTATCATATAATTATATTCTCTCAGTCCAGAGGTCAAACTGTATAGGGATGAGCTTTAATTGCAAATCCAAGCAAATTCTATATGAGATGATTGTATAGTGCCAGCCTGGCACTCTGCACAAGAACCAACTCTTTTGTACTCCCCGTGAGTCATAGGAAGAAAAGAAACCAGATGAGTAAGGAACACACTCAAGGTCCCCAGCAAATGAGGGCAGAGATTAGATATGGAACATTGCAAAGCTGGGGGAAGGGTGTGTGCTGAGATCCCAGGGGCGCTGGTTCTCCAAGTGGTTGGTGAGTCACCCCATCAAGGCGCTGATTAATAAACAATGAGATTTGGCAACGTAAGAACAAAAATTGAGACTTGGTATTAAATTCATTATAGGGAGTGGAAAGAAAAACCACATTCAGATTCCATCGGTGTTTAGTGAACTGGGCTCCTGGTTATACCCTTGGGTGCTTTCAGAGGCTCACTTACTTTGGTCTCCAGAACAACCCTGCAGAGATGAGTGTTACAGGAACTATTGAGAGAATCATCATGGCTGATGGCTAGGAAATGGTAGAATCCAGCTGCCCTTCCTCCCAGGCCCATGTCCTCTTCATGACATTATGAATCTAAAGAGGTGGCATTTACAGAAATGGCACATTTGGGAGGCATGGCCCACCACAGGGAAAGACGCTGAGT
The DNA here is from genome assembly GCA_963924515.1 of Vespertilio murinus. NCBI lineage: Eukaryota > Metazoa > Chordata > Mammalia > Chiroptera > Vespertilionidae > Vespertilio > Vespertilio murinus. Next base: position 5,535,036 of record OZ004709.1, read on the forward strand.
TTGGATTTGGTCCCACAGATCTGAGCCATGGCGGGACATCCCATTGGGGACATTCTGTACTGGCCTGGCTCCGTCTTCTTTCCATCCCAACTCGCACAGAGCCTGTGGCCTCCAGTGGGACGTCAGTGCATTTCTCCTCCTAGACACGCTCGGGCAACTGCTTCATCCTGTGTACCCCTGTTTTCTATCCCCTGCCGCCCAGGTTTCCAGTTGTCTCATTCCCCTTACAGATGCCTTCGCCTTTTTTGAAATATCAGTCCCTGGATCTTTTTGTTTTCTTCCAATTCTTCTTATGAGTTCTTCCAGGTTTCTCCACCTCCCAGGATGACCCCGGGCTCCTTGGCTGGTCATCTAAATGCTGATCTTACCAGCACCGTCGATTCCCTTGCACCCCATCCCTCTGTAGCATCTCCCAAACAACACCCCAAGCCTGGCTCAGTGCTGTACTTGGTCTTCATGCTTAACTTAGCTGCCAGAGACAATTGTCTCAGTCTTGTAGAAAACACTTATCCATGATCTCCAACCTCGCCTAGCTCCTCAGCACCTCTCTCAAGCCTTTCCTTCTTGGGGTCCCTTTCTGTTGCCTCCTCTATCACAGTCAAATCCTCAAGATCATCATCATGCATGTTCTCCCCGTGACCCTCGCCTCAATGCCTACTCCCTTCCTTCCTGCTTTTCCTCCCACAATGGAGACTCAGCTGTCCCCCCTGCCCAAGGCTAGGCCCTCCTCTCCCTCCCGCGCCCCGCTTCCTCAGGACTCTGCTCCTTCCTAGCACGGTATGTCCTCTCTCTTCCTCTGAGGTTTCTTTCTTCCAGCTTCTAAACATGCTCCAACCTCTCTTCCTTGACCGCACAGGCCCTTAGCTCTTGCTCAACTTACCTTCCCTGCTTATCCCAACTTCTCAAAAGAGAGTCCTAGTCTCGGCTTCCTCTCCTTGCCCTTGCCCTTGCCCCTCAGCCCACTGCAGTCTGACTTCCAACCAGCTGATGAAACTGCTTTCCTAAGATCTTAAATGCCTTCCTAAATGACACAGATAATTCTTATCTTCCTGGTTTCTCTGTTCTATTTTTATTTTTAATTGTAGTAAAATACACACCACATAAAGTTTACTGTCTGACCATTTTTAAGTGAAGTCTAATAATGTTAAGTGTGTTCACCTTGTTGTGTAACCATCTTACAGAACTGAAACTTGGTTCTCATTAAACAACTCCCCCCTTCCCTCAGCCCCTGCAACCACCGTTCTACTTTGTCTCTATGAGTTTGACTACTCTAAAAACCTCCTATAAGTGAAATTATATAGTATTTTCATCTTTTTTGGATTGCATATTTCAAGGTTCACCTATGTTGTAACATGTCAGAATTCCCTTCTTTTTAAAGGTTGAATAGAATTCCATTTTATATGTATACCACGTGTTTATCTATTCATCTGTTGATGGGCACTTGGGTTCCTTCCACCTTTGGCTATTGTGAATGATGTTGCTCTTTGAGACCCTGATTTCATTCTTTTGGGATATACATCCAGTAGTAGTATCACTGGATGATATCATCTGCTCAGTTTTTTTAAAAAAATATATATATTTCAAATTAATTTCAGAGAGGAAGAGAGAAAGAGAGAGAGAGAGAGAGAAATATCAATGATGAGAGAGAATCATTGATTAGCTGCTTCCTACATGTCCCACATTGGGGATCAAGCCCACAACCCGGGCATGTGCCCTGGCCATGAATCAAACTGAGACCTCCTGGTTCAAAGGTTGACACTCAACCACAGAGCCATGGGTTGCTCAGTTTTTAACATTCTATCATTTTCTCCTTCTCTGCTCTCTGCTACACAGCTGAAATCAGGCGCCTGCATCACAAAAAAAGAGAAAAAACAACTCTCAGGGTGTATACTCCAAGCAGAGACTATCTAACGATCCATCAGATTATGTCTAGGATTAGACTTTGGGCATCACCCTTCTTTATGGAGCAGGAGGAAGAGGAGATATCCAAGATGAAGACAGAGACCAGAGAAGTACTGAGCCAGGGAAACGGAAGGAAGCATTTCAAGAAGGAGGGGAGGGTCAGTGAGGTCAAATTTTACTGAAAGAACAAGAAAGTTGGGGACTGAAAAAAAGTTTGAATTACACACACACACACACACACACACACACAAAGAGGAAGTTTTGCACAATTTTAATAAAGTTGTATAGATGGAAGTCACATTGTATGAGATAAAGAAGAGACTGGTTTCATAGGAGGCAGGAGAGCTGCAGGCTCTTTGTTGAAAGGGCAACATGGAGGTGAGGCAAGCCCTCCCATTGGGCAGAGTAAAAAGAACCCCAGAATGTTCCTTCTCATATTTTCTTCTCACTTCTCCTTTCTGCCCGAATAAGAACAGAATGGGCTGAATTCGTGGCAAAAAACCTCAATTGCCGTTTTCTCTCTGTTGGCATAATGTCTTTTGAATGTAATTTTCACAGCTGGCATGAAATAAAATTCTATTCCTTCCCCAAACTTACACAAAGATCACTGTTGCTTTTTCATGCCTATTCAGATAATGTGAATGAAATATAAAAATACAAAATACGTGTTTTTTAAAAAAAATATGTTTGTATTGATATTTGAGAGAGAAAGAAAGAGTGAGAAAACAAAAGAGAGAGAGAGAGAGAAACATTGATGGTTGCCTCCTGTATGCACTCCAGGAACCGAATCCACAATCTGGGTGTGTGCCCTGATGGGGAATCAAACCAGTGACCTTTTGGTTCTCAACTGAGTTAAACATGCTTTAAAAAAAAATTCTCATGATAGGCTTTCAAAAAATGTATTCTAGAATAAATACTCCAAGAAAAAGAATCCTATATAATAAAAGGGTAATGACCGAATAGTGGAATGATTGGTCGCTATGACGAGCACTGACCACCAGGGGGAAGACGCTCAATGCAGGAGCTACCTCCTGGTGGTCAGTGTGCTCCCACAAGAGGAGCACTGCTCAGCCAGCTGTGGTGGCGGGAGCCTCTCCCACCTCCCGAGGCAGCACTAAGGATGTTCTACTGGTGGCTTAAGCCCGATCCCCCAGGGGGCTCCCGGACTGCTAAAGGGTGCAGGCCAGGCTGAGGGACCCCCCCACCCCCCCAGTGCACGAATATTGTGCACCAGGCCTCTAGTGCTGTAATAAGTTTTTTCTTAACACACCGAACAGTATTTGCCCCTGCCGCAAGGAGATCATGAGCAAATTCCTCTTAACAAGGAACAGAGATAACTAAGAGAAGTTTTCTAAGTTATAACCCTTGGAGGTACGGAAATTTGGCCCGTTTTCAACTTGAAAACAACCCCCGGCAATGCTAATCAGGCAAACTTGCATTTGTGTCAGAAAGCTGAGTCACCAGAAAGCGCAGGTAGCTCTGGCCCCAGCAAAGGTCAGTAAGTTGAAATGCAGCAGACTCGACCGAAAGTCACAAAGACCAGTTGACAGAGAATGTCTCCACATAGCCTTGAAGCTGAAGATCTAACAAAAATTTTCTGTATCAAAAGTTGGACCTGCCAATAGGTAGATCTAGGCTCTTATTTGAACTCAGATAAGAACAGATAACCTCATACAGGGAGTATGTGAACTTGGATTGTGAAAAGTATACTTATATTCATTAATCTCTAACTGGAATTTAATATTTTTCTTAAATTATGAATTTAGGCAACACCCCTCTAGAATTAACGGAAATCATGGATTTTTCATATCACCTTATAGTGGTTGCAAAAACTTTGAAATTGCCTGTATAATACTCATCATCACTAGTTATTATATATGCCATTGGAATTTGATAACATGCATTATAAAGAAGCACATGCATTATTACACCGGAAATTTGGGGCCTAAAAATATTTTTGATAACTTTATGGCATAATTGGATTGCTAGTTATTCTATGTATTCTGTTTTATGCACTTAAAACCCCATTCTGTAGTCTTTACCAGACTGCCAAGGGGGTTCATTGCACAGAAAGATTAAGAAGTCCCGACCTGGTATTTTAAAAAAACAAAGCGAAGGGTTCATCATTTCTATTTGCAAGCATAAAGACATGAACAACAGACACTATTTGCAACATTTGGTGCCCTTCGTGAATTGGAACCCGCATATAATTTTTGCAAGGTTGTGTTGTTTAGGACAAATCATTGGTTCCATGTTTGCCTATGGAATATAATTTTAGTCCACGTGTAAGGAAGGGAAGATATTTTACTTCCCTTTGGATGCCCGTTGGATCAGACGGCTCCTGATTAATTGATGTGGCTGGCACAGACTCCACGGTGGCCAAGTTCCCATGTGAACCCTGGGATGAGTCAAACCTCCAGGGAGGTACTGGGGTCCCCCGACATTCCTAATGCAACCAATGAAAGAACATCGGGACAGACTCCCAGCCTGCAAGTGCGGCTCCGTGTGGGAGGCGACGCACTTTGGGAAGCACCTCAGAATGCTAGCAAGTCTGGAGTGAAACAGTTTGGGGAGGAAAGGAACATCTGGAAGATTTCTTTTGTGGTTAGACCACATCTTGTTGACTTAAAAAAAAATCTGCAATTTTCCTTAAAAATGTCAAGGCTGTTTTTAGAGTTCTGATACCTCATGTCGCAAAGAACCCCTCATTTGTTGCTCAGTAGGAAAGTATGTTGGATAATGAAAGCCAATTTATCAATTTAGCCTCCCATAAATTACTGTACTTACTACAGCTGCTCTCTTGGCAAAGAAATCTTGAACACTTCATAGAAAAATGTCCCTGTATTGCCCTCAAGAGATAGAATCACAGAGGCAGCTTATGTAGTCTGAGAACTATGGATCCTGTAGTCTATTTAAGGACCCGTATGTAGAGTTATGCTCAAGATACAAGGAACACTAGTTGAGTCATCAAGGCAAATATGCCTGGGATTTATTTTTTTCCCAAGACATCAGCCAGAGACTTTGGTGAAACGGTCTGTCCAATACCTAGTTCATAACTACACATCTGGTGAATGAACAATAAAATTGTATTGCACATGGCTTTAAGCAGAACATCCTCAGAGAAGAAAGGAAAAAAAGAACTGTGTTTGCCTTGGCACAGAACTTTGTGAAGGTAAAGAAAGTATGTAAATAAGAATCCATTCACAGCACCATGAGTTCACAGCATCTAGAACTTCAGGGTGCCTCCATGTTTCTCAAAATTTATTTACACAAAACACCTGGTCATGGTGGATTCCATGGAGTAGGTCTGGGGTGGAGATCCAGATTTCAGTTTTCTTTCTTTTTTTAAAAAAATTTTATTTTAAATTTTAGAGGAAAAGAGAGTCATGGATTTGTTGTTCCATTTACTTATGCATTCATTGGTTGGTGGTTGTTGTTGTTGTTGTTTTAAATCTCTGCTCCCCCTGAGAATTACTTTTATTTAAAAAAATATATATTTTATTGATATTTTACAGAGAGGAAGGGAGAGAGATAGAGAGCTAGAAACATCGATGAGAGAGAAACATCAATCAGCTGCCTCTTATGCCCGCAACCAATGTACATGCCCTTGACTGAAATCGAACCCGGGACCTTTCAGTCCGCAGACCGATGCTCTACCACTGAGCCAAACCAGTTTCGGCTGTTGTTGTTTTTTATGTTTTGATTTTAGAGAGAGGAGGGAGAAGCATCGATGAGAGAGAGAGAAACATCAATTGGTTGCTTGTCATACATGCCCCAATCAGGGACTGAATTGGTAACTTAGGTATGTGCCCTGACCAGGAATTAAACCAGTGATCTTTCAATATATGAGATGACACTCCAACCAACTGAGCCACAACGGGTCATTGGCTGATTCTTTAATGTGTTCTGACTAGGAATCAAACCTATAACCTTGGTATATTAGGAGATGCTCTAACTAACTAAGCTACCCAGCCAGAGCCCAGATTTTAGTTTCCTAACAAATTCCTTGGCAAGTGGAATGGGGAAATAGGCAGATAGCTTATTCAAACTGGCCCCATGCAGCACCCTGACTCACCTGTCTCCTTCTCCCTTACACAACTACTCCCTTAAGCACTAAGATAATGAGATTCAGATCAACTTCAAATAATCTTAGGAACAAAGCCTCAGGTCTGTTGACCGTAGAGACAGAGTTTTGGTCAAACTAAAATAACATCTAAGCCTCAGCTGTATTTCAGCTCTGGGCCTAGAAAAGTGGCAAAACCAGTCAGAGTGTTGCCATAGCCAATATCAGGACCAGACTCAATGACTAATGACCATTATCTAGGGCCATGGCCCGGAAAGCTCAAGAGTTGATGAATATTCTACTGAGATCCACCCCTAAAATTCCTGTTTTTAGAAAACAGATAGAAACCCTTAAGACAAAGGACCCCGGGTGTGCTCTCCTTGGAACACGCTCTTGCTTTTCCCCCCATTCTTTCCCTGGCACACATTTTTGCTTTGTTTTCTCCTAAGCTTTAAAGGTTCCCAGGAGACTTCCTAGTACCATCAGGAGAGCGGCTCATTTCAGGCTAACCTCCTGGACCTGTCTCCGAGGTCGCTTCTTTTGTCTCTGTAACTTATTCCCCTGAGCCCATGCAGCCCAGATGGCTCACTTCTTCTGACTCTGTGATTTTCCTTGTAAAAGTCCAAGGCAGCTCTCTAAGCAGTCTGCTTGAGTCTTCTCTTCAAGTATACTTTGCTTTGCTTGCTAAATAAACTTCCTCTTGCGCTAGAGTTCTGGGCTCTGAATTCTTGCTTTGCTCAACTTACTACCCTGGTTCCCCGAAAATAAGACAGTGTCTTATATTAATTTTTGCTCCCAAAGATGGGCTAGGTCTTATTTTCAGGGGATGTCTTATGTTTCCATGAAGTAGGTCTTATTTTCAGAGGATGTCTTATTTTGGGGAAAACACGGTAGGTGTACTGGTTAATAATAGCAGATTCTGTCATTAAAGAAAACATGGTAATTTCAAGAGAAACATCAAAAGTGCTTTATTTAAAGTAATGACCATCGCTAGCTACACATTTCTCCTATCTTTCAGATAATTTGTGGATACCGTCCCAATAGAACTCTTCTTGTTTTGAGGTAAACCATTCAGAGACCCAATTTTCCACTTCTTCATACGTTTTGAAGTGCTGCTCAGAAAGTGCATGTGCCATCAATCTGAAGAAGTGGTCATCTGAAGGAGCAAAGTCTGGTGAATACAGAGGGTGGGTTAATTCTTCCCAGGCAAGATCTTTTAAGGTGTCTTTAACTGGTTTTGAAGTGTGTGATGGTGCATCATCATTAAGCAAAATTACTTTGCCGTGTTTTCTGGAACATTCTGGTTGTTTCACAATCAAAGCATGGTTCAAATTGATTGTTGTTGGTAGTGATCAGTATTAACGGTTTCACCTGGTTTTAGAAGCTCATCATATACCACACCTTCCTGATCCCACCAAACGCAGAGCATTGTCTTCTTTCCAAAGCAATTTGGCCTTTGATGGTTGACCTGGATTAACCCATGATTTTATGCATTTGGGATTCTCAGAATAAATCCACTTTACATCGCCAGTCACAATTCGATGCAAAAAAAGACTTTCGTGCCATCGAAGCAACATTTTACTGATGACTTTTTGGTTTTCTATTTGTCTTTCGTTCAGTTGATGTGGCACCCATTTTCCTTCCTTTAAAATCTTTCCCATTGCTTGTAAATGATCAGAAATTGTTTGCGGAGCAATGTTTAATCTGTCTGCGAGTTGTTTTTGAGTTTGACATGCATCTTCATCCAATAATGCTTGTAATTGTTGGTCTTCAAACTTTTTCGGTTAACCTGGACATCTTTGTCTTTCACATCAAAATCATTACTTTTAAAGTGTTTACGCCAGCATTCACAAGTATCTTGAGATGGAGCATGTTCACCATAAGCTTCCCAAAGTATTCAGCAACACTTTTCTTAAAAATAATGAATTAAAACTTCCCGCAAATGCTCTTTTTTTGGCACGAAATTCGACCTTTTTAAGTGTAAAAATATCTACGATGTCAACACCTTCAGCAAATTTGACATATGAAGTTTTGAAGCTTGTTGTTAATACAACAAAATAGCATACATATCAAATCGCATATATATCACCATATGTGTAACTCCAGGTATTGAAAAGAATCCACATTAACCGGTACACCTAGTAAGAACCATCCTCTCCATTAACTATACTAATGTTGCTGTTTCTTGAATCTTCTCTTAAGGGCTTATAGACAATAACAGGGCCAGGACAAGGATTTGGTTATAAATAGCACCAAGCAGCTTAGGCTCTCCTTACCAAGACCATAAGTGAAAAATATTATTTCTACAATGACATGATGCTAGTAAATTTTTGCCTTACTCTTTCCAGGTTACCTAAAAGTCCTAGAAAAACAAAAACAAAAAACAAGCGTGGTAGAATATTATCTATAAATATCAAAGTGTTATTTTTCCTTGAACAGTTAAAGTTCTATTATTAATAAACCTATGATATTAAATTCTTTGTTCTTCACAAAAACGTCTAGAACTGTCCTTAAAATATTTTGTTAATGAAGACACTGCTTATTATGGTATTAGCTTACACTTTTAGATAGCCTGAAAAGTTACATTTATTTTAATTATAAAGAATTGTTAATACTTTTTCGGAGGTAATTATCATCATTAACAAACACTTCATTGCATTTTGGGAATAACAAAAACATTATTGTTTTTTAATGACAGTACTCACCTACATCAAATGCTTTCATGTCTCACTTCCACAGTAGGCTGACAAGGAATTTTGCCTCTGCAGTATTTAGCACAAATGCCTTTAGATATACTGTTTACTTTCTGTTGTATTTTTAAAGAGTTTGCATTTTTAATGGCCCTCGTTCATTGGAGGACAATTCCCCGTGGCGCAGTCAGCATTCATTATTAATGTTTCCTATTCTAAGGCAGATGGAGTTGTGTAAGTCTAAACATGTGATTAGTACACTCTGCTTTTGCTATAAATGATGTGTCAACCTAAAGCAAACAATCCTGTTCACATACACCCTCCTCTCAAAGAGAATGACCTTCCATAATCCTCTGAAACCCAATAATATGGACTTTTCTCAAGGAAACACTCTGTTACGCTTCCTCTCTGAAATCAATAAAAAAGAATGGGGTGGACCAGCCACATAGCAGTGTCTGCCTCCTTGACATTAACAGATATTTCATTTTAGGAAGGAATTAACCTCAATTTAACCAAAATCATTCCCATCCATGATAGCTCTCTACCACCCTTCAACTTGGAATTATTCTAGAGTAGAACAAACTGTCTTTCAAAGACAAGATACTGCCGAAACCGGTTTGGCTCAATGGCTAGAGTGTAGGCCTGTGGACTGAAAGGTCCCGGGTTCAATTCCGGTCAGGGGCATGTACCTTGGTTGCGGGCACATCCCCAGTAAGAGGTGTACAAGAGGCAACTGATCGATGATTCTCTCTCATCGATGTTTCTAACTCTCCCTCTCTCTCCCTCTCTATAAAAATCAATAAAATATATATTTTTTAAAAGATATGTTGCTCTTATTAAAAAAAAACACAACAAAGACAAGATACTTTTACCTCCATCAATGAAGCCTTTATAATGTAATATTTGAAGTTCCTCATTCAGCTTCCTGCATCATGACAATTTCTGGCATGCAAGGTTATTGTAGGTCATGCTAATTTATGGTCCCTCTTTAGCTGCAGTGGTTATAGCAGCCATGCCTATCATTTATCATCTAACTACAGTGTTCACAACGTGCCCCGCCCTGCCATCCTCAGATGGGCAGTGTTGCTCCAGATGTACGTAACTGTCAAAGCCTTTAGGCCGGGACAAGTCACTTTTCTCTAACTCCACGCAATTTTGTTTTCCATTTTCCATCACTTTCAGTTTTCTTATTCCATTTGCCTTGCCTCCTTTTTTTATCCTTTACATGTTGGTTTTTAAATTATCATCACTATTCTTTAAGAGTACACAAATTCAAGTAATTCTTATAACACTTTCGGGAGGGGGGAGTTAAGAGTAAAGAAATACTTTCCAATGTCATAACCGTGGTTGGGTATAGTTGTATCAAGTCATGGTCCCTGCTTCTTTTTACATTTTGATTTATTTTGCGCGCGAGAGATTCCTTGTTCTACTTGTTTATGCATTCACTGGCTGATTCTCGGAGGTGCCCTGACTGACAACCTACAGCCCTGGCGTATTGGGAGGATGCTCCAACCGAGCTACCTGGCCAGGGCCCATTTCAAGATGGCCATTTGGTGTCCTCGTGTCCTGTTGCTTCCCTGGGTGAGAACGTTGACTATGTGTTTATGGTGACTGTGATGCTAGGGGATCATCTGTCAATTCCCTACGGGCCAATAACGGTGCCAGCAGCAGTGGCTCCTGGCGGAAGAGCGAGTTGTAGACACACACACACACACACACACACAGCCCAGGAACAGACAGCTTCCTTCCTCCGGTGCAGAAGGCTCCGCACTTCCTGGGTCCCCCTCTCCGGCGGCTCTCCATTCCCTGACCTGTATCCACCTCCTCCATCCTCCATCCTCGCCCGGCCCCCGCCGGCGGTCCCGGGCGGCCCCGAGCTCCCGGCCTCCCCCGCGCCTCCCGCGGCGGCGGGGCAGGGAGACTGGTACCCACCGGCCCCACCGGCCGCGCCCGCGCAGGCGCACAGCCCCTCCTCGCCTCGCGCGGCCGGGCGCCCGGCGGCGGCCCCACCCGCCCGCCCTGGGATGCGCGGTCCGCGGCCAGGCGGCCTCCGGTCCTGCGGGCGAGCGACGGGGCGTCGCCAGCCCCTCCGGACTCGTCCTGACCTGCGCGACAGCCCCTCACATTCCCGGGGGCCCCGTCCCCGGGGCGCGCCGGGCCTCGGGAGCCGTCCCCGGGGGCTCCGCACGCAGGAAGGTGCGGCGGGGCGGGCCCGGAACGCGCGGCCGCCGGGCCCCGAGGCGGAGCCCCGCCCCCCGGGGCCGACTTCCTGCCTCCGCATTGGCCCGCGCGCCCGTCAGTCTCCGCCCATGGGGCCCGCCGGTCCTCCCCCGGGTCCCTCCCGCTCCCGGATCCCGTCCGCGCACGACGTTACCTCAGGGCCCGCCGGCTCCCCGACGCGCCGCCGCCGCCGCCCCGCTCCTGCGCTGGCGCTGCCCCCGTGAGACCCGGCGACGGGAGGGCCGGGCCGGCCGGAGCTGATCACCGCCCGGCGGGGCCGGTCCGCGGCCTCCGCCCGCAGCACCACCTGTCGCGGAGCCGGACGTCGGGTAAGGCTGCGGGCGGCCTGGGCGGCGGGGCCCGGCGGGAGGGGGTCCGGGGGGCTCCGGGCGTCGGCCTCCCCCCCCGCCCTGGCCGCCGGGCCCGGGGGGCCGAGGCTGGCCCGCCGCCGCCGGCCCTGCGCGTGCGGCCGGCGAGGTCCCCGCTCGGCGGTTGGGGGGGCGGGGTGAAGGGAAGGGGTTCGCCGAGGGCGGGGGTTCGGGGGGCGGGGGGCGGGGAGCGGCCAGGTCGCGGAACCCGAGTCCGGCCGGCCCGCCGCCCGGTTCGGGGGGCGTGCCGTCCCCGGTTCTCCGCTCGCTGGCCCCGGGGCGACCCTTCCCCCGCGCCCGAGCGGGGCCCCGTGGCCTCCGCAACGCGAGCATCTCTCCCGCCGCCCGCCCCGCGGGGACCGGCTCCCGCGGAGACTCCGCGGCTCCCGGGCAGATCGGCCTCTTTTCCCGCGGGGGTGAGTTGGCGGGGAGTTAGGGGCGTGTGTGTGTGTGTGTGCGTGTGCGTGTGCGTGTGCGTGTGTGTGTGTGTTCGCGTGTGTGTGTGTGTTCGCGTGTTCGCTCTTCCCTGGAAGGAAGTTTGCTGCAGCCTGGAAAGTTCTGAGATCGGACCGGCTCTGCCCATTCCTGTGACATGGCATCTGTGGACCCGGGTCGGCAGGTGTTCGACGCCGCTGATAGCCATCTCCGCTTGCGTGTGGTTCCGTCCGCGGTCCTGGATTTGACTTCCTTGATTCCGAAGATAATTCTAGAACCCACATGTGTTGCCCTTTCGTGAGGGGCTAATCAAAGTAATAGCTCTCAACCGGAGTGCTTCCCTGCAGAAGCCATTGCCTACCTGCTTCCACTGCGCTTGCAAGGGCAGCCCCTTCTTTGAGTTTTGCAATTGATGGCGGAAACCGTAGAAGCACATACTGTTCTCTGCCTGAATTGTTTCCAAATTGCACTTTGAGATGGTACTGTTATTCTGTCCAGTTTACAAGTAAAGAAACTAAGTATTAGGAAGGTTAAGTAACTTGCCCAAGATCACAGGTTTTAAAGGGCAAATCCTGCTGTCCAAACCCAGTAACCTAACATAATAGCTCCAGGCCTGTAAAATTAATGGCAGTGTTTTACTCAAAAGTTTCCCTCTTTAGTTGCCAAGCAGCCAAGCATTCTGGAAGGTAGGGAAGATACAGTTGTTTCATATATACATATAGTTACTACGTATAAATATATACATACATATATATGCTCACATCTACACATACATATGAGTAGTAGTACACAAAAGATAAATATATAATCTATTAAGAAATTACATGTGTGTGTATATACATATATACACATGCTAGTTATAGTAGTTACACAAAAGATGATAAATATATAATCTATTGTATAACTACTATAACTAGTTGTTACATGTTGCTATGTTACATGGTTTGCAGAAATACAGAAAAAAAACAGTTTAACTGTATCTTCTAATATTAGACACTTAAATAATCAACTGTGAGCTCTAATTTTCTATCCTATATCTGACAGTTTTATGGTAGTTATAAAGACTTAAAGTTAGACATTAAGACCAGAAATTCTGTTACAACCTTTACCATGCATTAATAGGAAATGTTGGGCTATGCTTTTGTTGACATTCTTCATTTTCTTGAGAATTAAAACATACTCAGTCAATAGTTACTCCTGTAAAAGAACTGCTAATGGACTTCTCCCTTAGAAGGTGTTTATGTATAATGTTTTTGTCTTTTTAAATATAAGAAAACACATTAAAATTTTATAAAGGAAAAAACCATGTATCATTTCAGAATTTCTTTTATAAATTAACTATTATGTAAACTAAAATAAATTCTAATTGATGTTGATGAATTTCAGAAAAACGTAGTAATATTTTAAAATGTAAATAATACTAAAACCTATAGTTTACTAAGGAAAATATTAGAGGATTTATCCTTTACATAATATAAATATAAATATAAAATTACATTTGGTTTTATAAAAAGGTAGCTATTTTATTAAACGCTAAATTTTTAAAAAATCACCATTTTCATTATATGACTGTATATTTTACCTCCTTTGATCAATATAAACAAATTTCAAAAGCAATGAAAATATTGATTTTCTAGATATTGTTTAGGATGACATTTGATGATGCCTGCATCTGTATGTCATCCAAATTCTCATTCTTGACCTGGAGATTTCATTTGAAATAGTTTAAATAAATATTAACCCTGATTATCCTCATATTACACATGTGTATTACAAAAGTATTACACATAGACGTCACATTAGAATATGTTGATGCAGAAACTAACACGCATTTAGAAAGCACTTCTGACCACTCTCTAGTAATATTAACAATGATGCTTAATTAAGAAGTATAGAGCACTTAGAGAGCACTGTGATAAGCATGTTACTTGGATTACCTAAGTTAAATCTTATAAAAGCCCGATTTGGTAGGTCCTATTTTTTTATCAATCCCACTTGAGTGATGAATTGTAACTTACTCTGACTTACTCAGGATCACAGAGCTAGCAGTGGCAAAGCCAGGATTTAAATCCAGCTGTTTGATCCCAGAGCTTACTTTTGATGATTGTGCTAGACTGCCTGGATATGGATATTACTGAATAAACCTTCAGATCAAGAAGTCAAGGTTTTTATGATAATAAAGCTCTGAAGGTGTTTTATTATCTGATGATGCTTTATATATGTCATCATCACTGCACCCCACCTCTGCAAAAGAGTTTTTCATCTCCTATTTTATTGATGAGAAAGGGAGACTTCTAAGTCAGGAGTTCCCAGACTTTTGGACTTTATGAGCAAGTCAAAAACAAAAACAAAAAAAAAACGGAAAGTCTGTGTATAGGGGACTATCAGGACCAGACATAAGATGGCAGATATAATTCTGTTAAGGTTAAGAACCTATTTAAATATTACTACAATCTACCATCCCCATCCTTTCATAAAATAAAGGACATTGTTACCACCAAAAGATTTGGTAGGAACATCATAATCACCACAGGAAAACAAAGACAAATTTAGTGTTATGAAAAGCTATATTACATTGTCCTAGTTTTTTCTTGTTTGGTCACAGACCAATTCAGAGAGCATCTGGGATTGCCTGAGTGACACAGCTGATTCCAAGCTGGTTATTTGCCGAGTCCAGATTCGGACTCAGGTCTGTCTGACTGCAGAGTTTGCGCTCACTGCAGCAATTCATGACCTCTCTCTAATTTGCATCTCCAGTGCATTGGCCTTCTCCTTTCTCCCCTCAGGTAGGGGGGGGGGGGGGGCAGGGGAGTAGTCTCCAGCAGCCAGTGGCCTGGTAGGTTCAGTCCCAGTCCAATTTATAAACAGCACTCACAGAGAAAGTTCTACTGCTCCCCGGGGCAAGGCACTGGGAATTACAATCAGGGGAGAAACTACAGGTGTATCTCAATATCCGAGAAGCTCTCAAGTAAGCAGCTTGATTCACATATTTATTCAGAATGAGAAGTCCCACCATTTTTGGTGTCCTGTTCTTACTTCACTCATTTTTACAGTTCTATTTTCATCATCTATCCTATCTAATAAAAAAGTAATATGCAAATTGATCATCACTCCAACACACAAGATGGCTGTCCCCATGTGGACACAAGATGGCCGGCAGGGGAGGGCAGTTGTGAGCAATCAGGCCAGCAGGGGAGGGCAGTTGGGGGCAACCAGGCCTGCAGGGGAGGGAAATTGGGGGACACCAGGCCTGCAGGGGAGGGCAGTTAGGGGCAACCAGGCCTGAAGGGTAAGGCAGTTGGGGGTGACCAGGCTGGCAGGGGAAGGCAGTGAGGGGTGGCCAGGAGGGCATTTAGGAGCAATCGGGCCAGCAGGGGAGCAGTTAGGCATTGATCAGGCTGGCAAAGGAGTGATTAGGTGGTTATCAGGTGGCAGGCAAAGCAGTTAGAGGCAATCAGGCAGGCAAGTGGTTGGGAGCCAGCAGTCCTGGATTGTGAGAGGGATGTCCCAGATTGGAGAGGGTGCAGGCTGGGCTGAGGGGACCCCCCCCCCATCATGAATTTCATGTACCAGGCCTCTAGTATATGCTAAGTGTCCATCTGGGTAATGACATCACGTAGCAGCACCCAGCTTCCTCTCCCTAGCAACTAGTCTCCTTGCAGTTCCTTCAGCCCAGGAACATGACTTGCTTTATATTAACCAAATGTCTGTGAAGCATTTTCCTGTACCTCATCTCATTTGATCCCCACAGAAGTTCTGGAGTGGGTAGATAAGGAGACTCAGTAGAATTCTGTTTTCATTAGCTAGAAAATGGGAGATTTAGAAACTTGCCCCAACTGAAAAGGTAAGAAATAGTGGACCTTGAAAATGACTTCAGGTTTTCTCACTGTGCAGAATATAGTCAAACACTGCTGCAGTTAAATATTTTACCTTTTGTTTTTCCTGTATGATGTACAATAATAATCTGCTTCGTATTGATATTTACTGCTGTGTTGCTGACAATTACCTGTAAGAGAAATTGGGGTGCTTCACTGGGCTAGAAAAAGTTTAGCTACGTCAGAAAGTAGGTCTAATTAAGTAAGTTTGTTCTATATCTATAAAAGGCTAAGTTGACTTGTGTGTGCACAATACATATAAAGCTCTCACTGGCGCCAATTGCATGAATATGTTTCCACTTGTCATTGTCGATCATGAATTTGGTTGACACTTCTATTATAGAGAAAGTGCGAATAGCAATATTAAAATATTTCTTCTAATTAATTTTTTTCAGTGTGCACGAATTCATGCACCGGGCCACTAGTATCTATATAACATAAGAGTTAGGTGTGGCTCCCCTCTCCCCCATTTCATCTTGTCTCCTGGTCCTTGTCTTTCAGTCCTTGGATTGAATTTTGATAGGGATTTTTCTTTTTCTTTAAGTTATTTATTTATTTTTATTTATGCCTGTTTGTTCTAACGGCACTATTAAACTTACAGATGACATTTTGAATAACTTGAGGGTTAAGGGAGCTGACTAGCCACACAGTCAATATCCATGTAAAACTCAAGTCGGCCCTCCACATAAACAGGTTCTCAACCATGCTCTCAGAAATATAGTTGACCCTTGTACAACGTAGATTTGAACTATGTGGGTCCATTTATTCACAGATTTAAATCCATCATGGATTTAGGTGCATTGTTCAAGCATCAACTATACTTTTATATTTTACTGTAATAAAATAATTTGAGTGATATAACACTATTTAAATCTTTAGAATATTTTTTTGCATATCTTTCATTTGATCATCACAATAATGAGGTAGATCTGACAGTGTTATCTTTATTAGACAGGCTAAATTCAGTATTTGATAAAAGCAAAATTTTAAGCAGAACTCAAAATAGATTTCATTTATCAGAAGGTTGCTCTTAAGTTAACTACTTAAAGAAAAAACTGCTTTCCCCTACTCACAAATGCAGTTCTTTTAGCCACCAGATGTGTTTTTCCCACATCCAGCAACTCCCCCGTTCCCAGCAGACACTGGCAGGGCGTGCTACAACTGAACTGCATTCTGTCACCGTCTTCTGGAGTAGCCTCACTTTCTACACGTGAAGGCTCGATCCCGAAAGCTTGCCCCACGCTGCAGATGCCGCTCTCAAGTCCCCGGTTGTGACCTATACTTCAGACCAGCCACTTATAAACCAGGGCTTCCCACACACCTCCTCCGATTGGATAGTTTGCTAAAATGGCTTACAGAACTCAGGGATGCACTTTACTTATGTTTACCAGTTTATTATAAAAGGGTACAACTGTTAACCTAAAAGTGAAAGGCCAAAGTGAAAGGCAACAAACATTTATTTGATCCAAAAGACTAGTTATTTAGGAAGCACTGACTGAGGTAGAAACCTAAATAGTGTTCCAATTAGGAGGAGAAGACAAGGGGTATTTGTGAGAAAGGGAAGGGCAATGGTTACATAAAGAAGGAAGGACTTTCTGTCAATGCAGGTAAGCTAACATAGTGATGCTAATTCTCAAGAATGTTTTTAATGTTCAGTCCATTAGTCATAAAGTTTGCTCTTGTTATCTGAACAAACAGTTGTTTGGGATACAGTGCTGCTTTAGGCTCAGTCCAAAGGTTATTTTGCCCAGTTTTAACACTAATGGTTTGAAGACTAAGACCGACTCCATTTTTAAAGTGGTTCCATTTATATTTTTCACATTTTCCCCTTTTGATCAGATCTTTCCTTGAAAGCATCATTGATCAGTCATTGGAAAGCAACACTGATTAGATATTAAAAGCATTGTTGGTCCCTCATTGCCGGGAAGGCTCATTCCTAGTATGTCATGTTTCACATAAGAGGGAAAGTGGTTGGTTTTCTTAGGAGCCTTGAGCCACATCTGATAAGAGCACCAGAACTAAAGGCTTTGCTTTCATGTTCCTTTCAGGTCAAATAGCTATCATTTCTTGAGGTTTCTCATACAATGTCTGATAGGTCTTAATGATCATCTCAGAATGTTGAGCAAACCATTATCTGACTGGTGCATCAGGCTATACAAAACAAAATTTTATAACAAAAAAATTCCTATAATAACAGATGAAATGTTAGGCCAGGAGGCAATACCTCAAGGCAGCCAGCTAAGGATATCCAAAAATCATGAGGTTCTGTGTTTACCATTTGATTTGTGCAGGATTTTATCTAGACCCATCTGGATTTCACCAGATGTTTGTTCAAGTTCTACTAGTATAAGAGGTATTAACAGCAAAGCAAACCCCACCTTGTTCAGCTGGGATATGGTCAAGAGCAATTCTGTTTTAACACAAGCGTTGTAAGAGAATTGATATTTCTAGTAGGCTTTACTTTGGTGATAGCTCCAGCAGTTTCCCGTGATGTTATGATAAATTTCTAATTGTGTACTCATTCACTGCAGTGCCTGCCTAAAGAAAAAATGTTCTTCCCAATCTGGCCCCTCTCCTGGGATTGACATTGCCAGACATTGAACACCCTTGACAATGTTTTTACCACCATCTGCATGTTTTTACTTGTTAACTAGGTTTAAAGGTAATGCCCAAAGTTTAGTTATCTTTGTAGGCAGAAATATAAGGGGAACGGGAAACTATAACTATTATAGTGAATGATTTGCCTCTCGTATTATTTGTAAGATAGAGAGGAACTAAAGTAAGGAAAAATGAAGTTATAGATCCAGAATTTGGGTTTAGATTTTTTAAAAACAATGGTAATAATTTCAAATAAAGTCATGGATATTATAATTATTCTTAAGTTCATTCAGTCCCATATTCTTACTGATCTTCATCTTTTTGTTAGCAGTTTTATGAATCCAGTTTTTCCTTAGTGTTCTATAGTCCTCACCCAGTTTAAAAGTATGATCTGAATTGACAAAACAATTTGCTTTACTCTGTAGTACACCATTTTAAGATATCAGCTAGAATTATAAATGAAAAAGTTGATTCGGGACATTTTGGATTTTTAGACACTTTATATAATTTCTAAATAGAACAATAACAATAATTTCTCCTTAGTAAAAAACAGGAAGAAGGGAGGGAAGAGAGTGGGGAGAGGGAGACAGATAAATCTTTCTTGAAATGGTGCAGGGATTCTTCTGAAAATTTTGTTTCTAATTTTTGAATTTGTTAAACATACAAGTTTTAAAACATTTGATCAAGTAGAATCATAGGTTACTGTGAAACTCTTAATTATGTGAAACAACTCAATTATCATGATGACAAAGACTACAGACAATACAGAAAGTTAAATAGTTGTTAGCAAAATTTGCTTTTTTAAAAATATATTTTTTATTGATTTTAGGGAGGAAGGGGGGGGGAGAAACATCAATGATGAGAGAGAATCATTGATTGGCTGCCTCCTGCACGCCCCTTACTGGGGGATCAAGCCCACAACCAAGGAACATGCCCTTGAACAAATTTTGCTTTTTTAATATTAACTCTTAGTTTAACTAAACAATCAAAGATCTTATGATAGAGAGCAATAACATGCTAATTGTATAGAAAGACTTTGTCCTTTTAGCAGATGAAATAACATTTTTTTAATTTTATGTACGGTTAAGTACACAGTTGATATTAAAGCTTATAATACATTCCAGCTTGATCATACACAAAATTTTCTTTCTCAAGATTTCTTTTCCCAGCCCTAGCTGGTTTGGTTCAGTGGATACAGCATCAGCCTGTGGACTGAAAGGTCCCAGATTCGATTCCGGTCAAGGACACATGCCTGTGTTCTGGGCTTGATCCTTATTTATTTCAGAGAGACTGGGGGTGGAGGGAGAGAGAAACATTGATGTAAGAGAGATCCATCTATTGGTTGACTCCTGTAACACTTCAACAACTTTTTTTTTTTTTATGGTAAGTCTCAAGTCACCAAAGAATCCAAGGAAACTAGTTCTGAGCATCCAAAAGAAGGGCTGTATTACCAAGGCTTTGACTCTGTAATGGTATTGCAGGTCAAATATGGTGGCCAGCCATTGGCTTTGCGAGTTCAGTCTGAGATTCCTTATGAAAGGACCCAGAAAGCGGTGTTCGGAAGAGATTATTTGATCAGTCACTATTTTTGCTGCACTTATATTAACTAATTAAGTCAAGTTTAATGCAGACAAATTAGTTTTACTGTGATTATCTTTGGTTTTTTAAAAAAAGGAATTGTAGAGAAAAAAAATAATGTTGGTACCTTTGTAGATACTAGTTTCTAGTCCTGTTGATTGCCTTTGAGGTTTTGTTATATACCTTTAGACTGGATCCTGAGTTCTCTTTTCCTCAAATATCTGCTATGACTAGCTCCAAAGTGCACTGCAGACAGTGGAATTATCCTGCTCCCAGTAATCATAGTAATCATCTCAGCACACTGTAGTCTCTCAAAGGTTTTAAGTGCATGTTCTCAGTGGCTCACCACCAAGCAGATGATCTTCCTAAGCCTGGAACATCAAAAAAGAAATGAGCCCTAACCGGTTTGACTCAGTGGATAGAGCATTGGCCTGTGCACTGAAAGGTCCCAGGTTCGATTCCGGTCAAGGGCATGTACCTTGGTTGCAGGCACATCCCCAGTAGGAGGTGTGCAGGAGGCAGCTGATTGATATTTCTCTCTTCAATGTTTCCATCTCTGTCCTCCCTTCCTTTCTGTAAAAAAATCAGTAATATATATTGAAAAAAAAGAAATGAAGAGAATAACCAACTTAAAAATGAACCTGAAAAGAAAGAAAAGCAAGGGATGCGCTGAAAAACAAAAATCGACAAAGTCCTATCTTTATGGAGTTTATTCTAATTTTAAAGACAGATATTAAGTAATAATACAAAAATATAAAAATTATAATTATAATAAAATGGTTTTCTATGAAAATGTAAAGTATAGGATGTTAAGTAAAGTGTCCTGGAGAAGTGAAAGCAGAAGCAAGTTTAAAGATTAAGTGGGTGGAGAGGAAGAGGCGAGGGTTAGGGAGTGTCCTTACAAAGAAAAGATACGAAAAGGCCTTTGACTGGTTTGGAGATTAAGTAAAGGAACTGAAACAATGCTAATATGGCATCAAATTATGTCTATATAAGGCTAGAGATGTAGGTCAAAGCTAGGTCACAAAAGGTTTTTGTGAGCCTTGTTCGAGGTCTTGATCTTTATTAATTGGAATGAATCTGACTAATGGGAATCTATTGAAGAAGTATGTGTGGGGGGAGATGAACCAGAAGTCATGATCTGCGAATACCATAGAAAATCAGAAAAGAAAGGGAAAAAATCACACATGCTCAGTAAAAGCTGTGAGAACTACAGAATAGTGTTAGCTGAGAGTGTGCAAATGCCTTAAGTTTTAATCACATCTCTCAGGCTGAGACTCTGAGCAAAATGAGTGAAATTATTTAAATAAATAAATAGATACAAAATAGAGTCACTTGTCCCCAGAACATAAAATCAATATTTTATTGTAGTTTCAATCTCCCAGCTTTGTGTCCTTTAACCGGTCAATATGGCATTTCCTGAGTAGGACCACTGAGGCGATCTGCGTAATGGACCCCTGCCCTTTCCCTAAAGGAAGGTGACTAACTTGCTTGTCCCATCCCCTTTTAGCCTTTAGAAACTTTGTACTTCCTACAGCTCCTCAGATACTTTTTTAAAATAAATCTTTATCGTTCAGATTATTACAAATGTGTTCCTCTCCCCCCCCTCAATTGTTCCCCTCCACCAGGTTCCCACCCCACCCTCTGTCCTTTCCCCACCCCCATTGTCCTCATCCATAGGTGCACAGTTTTTGTTCAGTCTCTTCCCGCACCCCCCATTCCCCTTGTCCCCGAGAATCGTCAGTCCACTCTCCTTACATGCCTCTGATTCTATTATATTCACCAGTTAATATTGTTCATCAGGTTTTTTAATTCCCTTGGTTTTTAGTTTCATTTGTTGATAGTTACGTATTTGTTGTTCATAATTTTTATCTTTATCTTCTTCCTCTTCCTAAAGAACCCCCTTCAGTAATTCATATAATTCTGGTTTTGCGGTGAACTCCTTTAGCTTTTTTTTATTTGTGAAGCTCTTTATCTGGACTTCAATTCTGAGTGATACCCTGTTTCCCCGAAAATAAGACAGTGTCTTATATTAATTTTTGCTCCCAAAGATGCACTAGGTCTTATTTTCAGGGCATGTCTTATTTTTCCATGAAGAAGAATACGGTACACATTTATTGTTAAATGAAAATAAAGGAAATGTATTACCTGTATACGGTAAGGTAGTATGGTAGTTGTCAACACAAACCAGACAAACTGTGAATCCTACAGTATCAAGAATTTACTCATTGATTCAATGACAATCATGTCATCATCTTCTGGAACATCATCATAATCCAATTCCTGAATTTCCTGGTGAATTTCTTGTAACTCCATTTCTTTCAGAATCAGTGGACCAAATCTCTCATGTTTAGCAATAGTACTGTCTTTAAATGAGTACTTCTTGTCAAGGTAGCCTGCTCGCAGCGCATTTGCAATGCAACTGTCAGTGATTTTCTCCCATGAATTCTTCACCCAAGTCACAACTTGTTGCAGTTTAGGTTTCCCAAAGTTTCCACGCTGATTTCTCTCCATTCACCCAGCAGTGAAGTCAGGACTCCGGGTAAGGTCACTGGTTGCTAAATGCCAGTCGGGGCGGCCCTAGCGACCAGTTTACGGTAAATCAATTTTCATTCTGAGACAGAGCCTGGGGGCCTTATTTTCAGGGGGGGGGGGATGCCTTATATTTCACTCAGAAGGAAACCTGTAAGTAGGTCTTATTTTCGGAGGATGTCTTATTTTCGGGCAAACACAGTAGCTTTGCTGAGTAGAGTATTTTTGGCTGTAGGTTCTTGCTATTCATCACCTTGAATATTTCTTGCCATTCCCATCTGGCCTGCATGGTTTCTGATGAGAAATCAGCTGACAATCGTATGGGTGCTCCTTTATAGATAACTACCTGCTTTTCTCTTGCTGCTTTTAATATTCTCTCTTTGTCTATTGCTCTTGGAATTTTAATTATGATGTGTCTTGGTGTGGTCCTCTTTGGATTCCTTTTGTTTGGGGTTCTGTGGGCTTCCTGGATTTGTAACTCTATTTCTTTCCCAAGGTGGGGGAAGTTTTCTGTCACTATTTCTTCCAGTATTCTTTCGGTATCTCTCTCTCTTCTTCTGGGATGCCCATAATTCTGATGTTGGTTCGCTTGAAATTGTCCCAGAGGTTTCTTACACTATCTTCAACTTTCTGGATTCTCTTATCTTCTTGCTTCTGTAGAGGAGTGTCTTCTGACTCTTTGTGTTCTAAATCTGTCTTGATTCTTGCAATCTTCCAGTCTGTTTTTAGGACTCTGTGTAATATTTTTTAAATTCAGACAATGTTTTCTTTATTTCTAGTTGATCCCTTTTTATTTCTAGTTGATCCCTTTTCATATCCTCATAGGTCTCATTTATTTTATCGGCCTTTTTAAGGATATTATTGAAAAGCCTTATAACTGTAGTTTTGAACTCAATGTCCATTCTTTTCTTTTCCTCCATCTCCTTTCTTTGTGTCCTGCTTCTTGCCTGCTTTTTAGTTGTTTTCCTGATTTGATGGAATAATTTTGTGTGCTAAGTATTCTGGCACAGCCTTCCCAGTTACCTGCGGTGGACAGTTTTGGTGTAGCCCTTTGTGGGCTGTGTGTGCAGTCTTGTTGTTAAGCCTTGCTTATTGTTGGTATCACTGGGAAGCGCTGATCTCCAAGCCAATTGGCTGTGAGGATCAGCAGTGTCTCAGCTAGGAGGGCTTCTGTACTCCGTTTGGATGGGGCAGAGTCTCAGGGTGGTGCAGACAATCTTTGGTTCCCTGTCAGTCTCGCCTTAGAAAAGTCCTGTTCACGGTGAGTCTCGCATGATTGGTTGCAGGCACGTGCACCTCTTTGTTTGTTTGTTTGTTTGTGTTTTGTTTTGTTTTGTTTTTATTAAAAAATATATTTTATTGATATTTTACAGAGAGGAAGGGAGAGAGATAAGAAAGCTAGAAATGTCGATGAAAGAGAAACATCGACCAGCCACCTCCTGCACACCCCCTACTGGGGATGACGTGCACCTCTTTGGTAAAGGCCCAGACAAGCTTTGGATTCCAGCCAGTCCCTCCATAGACAAAGCCAGCCTCCGGGAGAGCTTCTGTGCTCAGCTTGGATGGGGCTGAATCTCGGGTTCGTGCAGACAAGCTATGTTTTCCCATCGGCTCCTCCCCAAGTCCCGCAGTGATGGCCTCTGGCTTCACACACCTCTGAGAGATCTCTGCCTGCTGCCTGACAGTCTGGCCTCTCCCTGACTGGGGCCGTCTATCAGAGCAATAGGGTGATTCTGTTTTCCTCTCGAACAAGAAAGCCAGCCATGCGATAGCTGTCTGCCCTCTCCGTGCACTACCTCGGGAGTAAGCCAGCAGCGAGTTCAGCCCAGCCCGCCCTCTTCGCACAGTTCTCCGCACCTTCACAGTTTCTGAGGGTCAGCACGCTTTCTCCCCCCCTCCCAGATAGCAGAGCCTCCTCTCAGCTAGCCGTCCAGTGCTTCAGGGCAATGCCTCCCCTATTTTCCAGTAATAAATCCAAATTTGTTGTGGTAGGCTGCATTTGGGTGTCTACCCTATGCCGCCATCTTGGTTTTCTCCTCCTCAGATATTTTTTCTGTTTGCTGGGTGGGATGCTGTTTGATTGGTGAATCCTATCTAGTAAGAGTAATATGGTAATTGACCATCACTCTGTGACGCCCACAGCCAATCGGGAGGCAATGTGCAAATTAGTGGGACAAAGCAGCAGCCACAGAGCCAGCTGGAGTGGGGAGGAGGCTTAGATCACCCCTGGCGATGGAGGAAGCCAAGCTTCCCACCCACTTTGGTCAGCCGCTGAAGGAGGGGCCTATGGGCGGCAGGCCAGAGTGAGCGGGAGGCTTGGGTTGCCTAAGCTAGCCAATGAGGGAGGGGCCTGCAAATGGCCCTCAGCCTCTCAGCCAGGCTGGCCAGGCACACCAGCAGGGACCCCACCCTGAAGGGGATGTGGCCAGCCTGAAAACAGCCCTCAGCCCCCCACCCAGCCTGGCCACACCTCCCCAGTGGGGACCTTCACCCCATGGAGGTGTGGCTAGCCTGCACATTGCCCCAGCCCCTCACCCAGGCCAGCACTATCTTCAGTGGGGACTCCCACCCCAATGGGGGCATGGCCAGCCTGCAATCCACCACAGACCCCTCGCCCAGGCTGCCCCACCTCCCAAGGGAACCCCCACCCTGATCTGGACCCCACCCAAGCACCAGGTCTCTAGCTATAATAATAAAATGGTAATAAGCTAATTAGACTGAGAGACCTTCCAGATGTTCTTCTGGACAAAGCCATGGTAATGGGGCCAAGATAGAGGTGGTTAGGGGCCAAGAAGGGAGGGCAGTTGTGGGTGATAAGGCCAGGATGGGATGGCAGTTGGGGGTGATCAGGTCTGCAGGGTGGGCAGTTGGGGGTGAGCAGGCCGGCAGGCAGAGGGGTTAGGGGCAATTAGGCAGGTAGGCAGGTAAGCAGTTAGGAGCCAGCAGTCCCAGGTTGCAGTCGGACATCCCTCGAGGGGTTCCAGATTGGAGAGGGTGCAGGCCGGGCTGAGGGACAGCACCCTCCCCCATGCACAAAGTTATGCACCGGGCCACTAGCCATTTAATAAAGTTAGTTAGAGTCTTCCAATTTACTTTATTGAATTTTTGTATTTTTAATATGTCCTTCATGACATTAACATTTTTTTTAAGAAAAGCAATTATGTCTCATGAAATATATTTGACATATAACACTGTAAATTTAAGGTGTACATGTTAATTTAATACACTTACATCCTATCTAATAAAAGAGTAGTATGCAAAATAACCATCACTCTCAAAGCCACACCCACCAGCCAATCAGAGAAATTATGCAAATTAACCCCAACCAAGATGGCTGCAGCCACAGAGAACAGTTGATAGGCTTGGGTTTCCCCGGCAAAGGAAGCCAAGCCTTCCACACACCCTGGCTGGCCTATTCCTCCACTCAAGGCTACAAAGTTTCAATTATAGAAGATACATAAAACTAAACAGAAATGGTGGCAGCCATGGAGTGAGCAGGGGGCTTGGCTCTGCTCCAGGCTACAAAGTTTCAATTGTAGAAGGTAAATAAATTCCAGATACCAGGGCCTCCGCTTGGGTCGCCAGAGGGCATGGCCAGCCTGCAAACCACCACAGCCCCTCGCCCAGGTGGCCCCATGCCCCAAGGGAACCCCCACCCTGATCTGAGACACCTTTCAGGGCAAACCTACTGGCCCCCACCCATGTACCAGGCCTCTATCCTATCTAATAAAAGAGTAATATGCAGATTGACCATCACTCCAACACACAATAGCTGCCTCCATGTGGTCAAAGATCCTGTCCTCATGTAGACACAAGATGGCCACCACAAGATGGCCAGCAGGAAAGGGCAGTTGGGAGGGACCAGGCCTGCAAGGGAGGACAGTTAGGGGTGACCAGGCTGGCAGAGGAGGGAAGTTGGGGAAATCAGACTGGCAGGAGAATAGTTAGACATCAATTAGGCTGGCATGAGAGTGGTTAGGGGCTGATCAGGCTGGCAGGCAGAAGTGGTTAGGGGCAATCAGGAAGGCAGGCAGGTGAGTGAGCAATTGAGAGCCAGCAGTCCTAGATTGTGAGAGGAATGCCCCAGATTGGAGATGGGGCAGACTGGGCTGAGGGACACCCCCCACCCCGTGCATGAATTTCGTGCACCGGACCTCTAGTATTATAATATGTTGTCATTGTAGCAATAATTAGCTCCTTTGTCAATGCATAATTATTTCATTTTGGTGGTTGGCATAATTAAGTTGTAGTCTTTTACCAACTATGACAATTGTACTACAATATTATTGTCTATATTCACTATACCCTGTTAGAAATCTATAACTTACTTGCTACTTGTTGCAAGTTTGTACCCTTAAACCTCATCCCCATCTCCATTTCTTGTGATTCTTGATGTGCTTATGATTTTTTGGTTGTGTGGCCTTATTGAGGTCCCACATTTATGTGAAGTATCCAGAATAGTTAAGTCCACGGAGACAGAAAGCAAATTGGTGTTGTAGGCACTAGAGGAGTGAGGAAAACTGTTTAAATGGATAGGTGTTCCCTTCTGGGATGATAAAAATGTTTTGGAACTAGATAGAGGTGGTGGTTGTACAATGGTTATTTTTATGTTATGTGAATTTCATCTAAAAATTAACTTTAAAAAATCCCAGGGTGTAAGTGGTTTTGCTACATTCCCATATACAGACCATAGGTTTCTCAGCCAGTAGAAATTTCATTAAAAAACATATTGTATGACAATTGCAATGATTTCTAATGATTTTTTAAAAATAATGATTTCTAAAATAATAAATATGAATTGCAAATTGTTTTTTGGCAGTAGAATTGATATGCAGAAAAATCTATTATATTCCCATCATTAGATATTTAAAGTTTAATGCATTGTGTACAGTTTTCCACTTTGAAAAATTCCCATGTTTGGGATGGATGTGAAAAGATAAAGGTTTAGTGGTAAACTGATTCATATTCTTGAATTCTCTCCTTTGTCACCTGGGTGATGCTGGACTTATCATACAGCTATCAGCAGGAATATTAAAGGTTATTATGGGTTATTAAGTTGAGAACTGAAGTTTTGTTTGACAACTGAGACATTTTTTTCCACGAACAACTTGGTCGAGAACTGAATTATTTGAAACGGGAGATGTTTGAGAACTGAAGTCTGACTGTGTTTGCTGTTTTTCCAGGTGAAAGAAAAGATGTGGTCCCGGTTAAGAGTGATTGCCACTCCCTGTTCTCTGGCATGCCGGCATATCCACACCAAAGAGAAAGGCAAGCCACTCATGTTGAACCCAAGAACAAACAAGGTGAGTAACATGACTAGTGACATACCTTGCCTCTTGTCCCAACAACAGTTTGATTTTATGTATTTTAGACTGATAAAGTGAAACTTTTCTGTTTTGTAGCTTTGCAATAAAACTATTCGGAGGTATTTGTTTTTTCTGCATGAACTTTTCACTTCTCTATATGGCAAGAATCATGGCTGCGTTATCCCTCTCAACTCACAACTTCTCCACTAGGAAAGGACTGACTATTTCCTAGTTCTGGCTCAGAAAACCCCACAGAATAGCAGTCTGGCCAGATGTGAAATATTTAGATTTACCCAGGTTAGATCAAGTACTCATCCTGGACCAATCAGTTGGGCCCTTGGAAGATGGGGTCAGATTGTAAAATGAAATTTAATGCTGCCACACCTTCGCACAGCTTTTTGAACACAAATCATTACACGCTAGTGATTGTGCCCATTAATCACACTCCTGTTTCAAAAGACAGAGACCTCTGACTCCCTTTACATTCTTGGGGCAGAAGTGATGGCAATATTGAGATCTAGTTGTGACTTTATTCCTTATCTAAGCTGGGCTCAGTGGGCATTCCCTCTCCATATTTTAGGAACAATTGTAAGTAAATGAAATAGTAAGTAAATGTAATTCTGGAATGAGATTTTTTACAGGAAGATTACAATAGGATACATAGGTTTGTTGCAATATATGAAATTTACCTTTTGAGAATGGTGCGTTTGTACAAAGATGTGGTTTATTTTAAAACAGTAATAAATTTGCTAGTCCCATTTGTTTTCTCTTACGGGTAGGAGGACAATAATTGGAGAGTGTGATTTGAGGGTTTGGGGGCCTACAAAGGGGGTTTGACTAAGGGTCACACAGCACTTCATCTGTGCATTTTTGGCACCTGGCTAGGATGAAAATTGAGCAAGCAGTTAGTGAAGAAAATGAAGCTTAATGAGAGAATATTCTAAGCCTCTCTTGTTTCTGCCGCATCTCCCCAAATCTTACTTGCTCTTCAAGATGCAGCTCTTTGAAAACCCAGTTCTGCAGAGCCTTTGCGCACCCCACAGACTGGGTAACTGCTCCCTTCTCCAACTCGTGGAGCAGTGTCTGTCTTCCTCTTCTGGGGCAAGTCATCTGGATGTTGGCTTTGTGCTGCTTCTTATGTCTTAAGCTGCTGTTGAAATAATTGATAGTATTTACATTTTCATGACTTTGTATTTCTTACTTATATCTCAGGTTCCTCTTAAGCAAGGACTGTTGAAAATTTCTTTGTAACTTTTATAACTTCACTAGTGGCCTGGTGCACGAAATTTGTGCAAAGGGGAAAAGGGGGTATTCCTCAGCTTGGCCTGTGCCTTCTCCAATCTGGGACCCTTCGGGGGATGTTTGACTGCCGGCAGTTGGATGTAGGGATCGGGCCTAAACCAGCAATTGGACATCCCTCTCGTAATCTGGGACTGCTATATCCCTACATCCCTGGTCACCTGCCTGCCTGCCTGATTGCCCCTAACCTCTCTGCCTGCTGGCTGGCTTACCTCAACTGCAACCCCTTGCTGGCCTTCTTGCCCCCAACTGCTCCCCCTTGCTGGCCCTCTTGCCCCCAACTGACCCCCCTGGCGGCCTGCTCACCCTGAACTGATCCCCACTGAACTGGTCTGTTCACCCTCATCTACCCCTCCTCTCCTGGCCTGATCACCCCTAGCCACCTTTGCTTCGGCCCTGCCACCATGGCTTTGTCTGGAAAGACGTCTAGAAGGTCTCCTGATCTAATTAGCATATTATCCTTTTATTAGTATAGATGGGCATAGTAAACATTTGACAAATATGTTGGCTTTCTCTTACTATAGAAACTATATAAAACTACTTTGTGGGGGTTATAAGAAATTTATAAAGTATATTGCAGGGAATGAATTTTAAGGAGGAAGATAGTCTATAAATGCATTACAATACCTCTATAAAGAAAATAAATTCTAATACACTGGCCTTCTGAAATCTCTACGGTGGAATAGCATCTGATACCTCATCTCTTAAGCATCAGGAAGAGTTTTTTGTTGTGGTTTTATATTTAAGGAGGAACATAGACTAATGATTCCTATTTTGAGAGTCAGGAACTCCTTGGGGACTTACCACGTAAAGAAGTCAGTTCGTGCTTCAAACCTTGTAGTCTAAATGACTTTTTAAATGTTTATAAGTACTGTTTTAAGAGTATGTTGCTGCTGTGATTAATAAGCTAGTAATTAAAGGCAATACTGAATTCTTAATCCTTTTTATTATTATTTTATTGTTGAGAGTTATTATAGACGTCCCGTTTTCTCCCTTTTCTGCCCCCCTCCACCAAATGTGGAATGTCTGTAATCACTGTCTTCTTAAGATATATCTGCTATTATTTCTGTGAAACTTTTTTATTATGGTAAATTAAACATGATTTTAAAATGTGCAGTTCAGTGGCATTAAGTACATTCAGTATTGTGCATACGTTACCACTATCAATTCCAAATCTTTTTACTACCGAAATGGAAACCCAGGACACGTTAAGCAGTCCCTCCCTTACTTCCCCTCCCTCCTCAGCCCTGGTAACCACTCCCTATTTTCAGGTTGTATGAATTCGAATATGAAATTTTTAATATTTTTTTAGAAGTCCTACTTTAAAGGATTGGACATCATTATGGTATACACTAGGTACTAATTTGAGCTCTGCCCTTTACTAGCCAGGAAACTTAGGAAAGTCATTTAAGCCTCTCTAAGTTTCAGTTTTCTCACCTAAATAATGTAGTAATCATAGCATTTGGAAACATTTAAAGGGCTGTACAAGTGTAGGGTTGGATATCTCCTTCTCTCCCTGTGCTCACTTGACCTTCCTATTATTATTATTTTTTAAATTGAGCTCTGCATCTTTCCCTCTGGGGAGTTTTCACTTCCCAATTTGTTTCTGGAGCTTTGGTTTTATGGTTCTCAGTTTTGAGGATTTTTGTTTGTTTTTAATTTCCCGAGATCTTTGAGGAAAAACTAAATATTTCTTGTGATTCTTACTATTTGCACAAATAATGTTATGACAAATAAAAAAAGGAAAGACCTATTTCTACCATGCTAATATATTATCTTTTTTATTTGGCCATAATCCTCTTAAAATTGCTTTTAAAACTGTAGCATGCAGTCTTACAGGCCGTTTTCAGCACTTTGGGCATGTCAGCCCACTGCATTATCGCTGTCATGGTTTCTGGTAAGAAACTAGCTTGTATGCATGCGTATAAGCATGACCAATGGACACAGACACCAGGGGGTGAAGGCATGAGTCGGGGATGGGGCGGTAATGGGGGGATAAGGACCCATGTAATATCTTACTCTATAAAGAAAGAAGAAAGAAAAAAAAACTAGCTGTTTCTCTTCCTGGGGATTCCCAGTATGCCTGTTGAGTCTTTTCTGCTTTTCATTTTCTCTTTTTATGTTTGCCTTCTGACAGTTTGATGTGTCTAGGTGTAGATCTCTGAATTTTTGAGATGTTCAGCTTCTTGGATGTGTGAGTTAATGTTTCTGATCAAATTTGAAACGTTTTTAGCCCATTATTTCTTAGATATTCTTTTTCTCCCCTGGCTCTCTGAGGGCTTGTGTTTTCAAATGTTGGCACTCTTGATGGTTATCCCACCGGTCTCTGAGCTCTGTTCATATTTAATCATGGTGTGCGTGTGTTTTCTCAGACTGGATAATCTCAGTTGATCTGTCTTAAAATTTGTTGATTCTTTCATCTGTTAGAATCTAGCCCCCTCTAGTGAATTAAAAAAATATTTTTTTTATTGAGTTTAGAGATGAAGGGAAACGGAGAGAGAGATAAAAACCAATCAATATGAGAGAGAATCATTGATAAGCTGCCTCCTGCATGCCCCCTACTGGGGATCGAGCCACAACCTGGGCATGTGCCCTGACTGGGGATCTAACCATGACCACCTGGTTTAGATGCCATATCCGGGCCCTCTAGTGAATTTTAAAATTTCAGTTATTGTACTTTCAACTCCAGAATTTCTGTTTAGTTCCTTTTTTATATTTCCTGTCTCTTTACTGACATTCTCAACATGTCTTCCATTATTTGCCAAATGGCTCTGTAACATTGGCTTCTGTACTCAGCCAAGTAGTTTAGGACTCTGTGTCAGCCCTCACTTTCTGTGCTTGAGGCGTACGCACAGCCTCAAGGTGAGCCAGAGGTGGCGTTTAGCGCCTTCTCAAGTCTTTCCTGGGCATGAAAACAGTTCCTCCTGCACAGGCCTTCTAGAAGGAATAAATCCACGGTTTTCAAAGCTCCTCCAAAGCTCTTCTGAGGAAAAGGCTATTCACACTGGATGAGCTTCAAATCAAGTCAAATAAAGACAGTCTTGCAAAAGGTTTCTTCAAGGGAACCACCCGACACGGCAAAGAATGACAGAGTTCTGGAGTTTTAGGAAAATCTCTAACCCCTTCATCCTCTCCAGTGGCTGACAGCCTCTGGTTTTCAAAGTGATTATTACACAGTGATTGCTGTTTTCTTTTTTTTACTTTTATATATATAATTGATTTTTAGAGAGAGGGTAAGAGAGAGAGATAGAGAGATAGAAAATCAATGAGAAACATCATTGATCGGCTGCCTCCTGCACACTCCCTACTAGGGATGGAGCCTGCAACCAGGGCATGTGTCCTGACTGGGAGTCCAACTAGTGACCTCTTATTCCTGGGTCAGTGCTCAACCACTGAGCCACACTGGCCAGGCAGTGATTGCTATTTTCGAGGCTGCTGTGGAGTTGGTGAGGAGAGAGTGAATAAGGCAAATTAAAAAGGCGCAAAGCTTGCTAGTCTTGATGCAATTCAGCAGTTTTTCTTGAGTAAATGCTCCCTATTGTTAAAGTCTGGCTTATTTCCAGAATTCTGAGAAAGTTTATTCTGATCAGTTGTCCAGTGTTCTTACTGCTTTTTTTGGAGGAAATGATTTTTGGAAGTCCTTTCTCTGGTGTTTTCACTGGCATCACTTTGACTCAAAGAATTTAACCGATAGCTGAATACCAGAAATTGCAAAAGATTTTCTTAGGGCATAGGTTAATTTTTTTCTTATCATTTCTTCCTTCCTTCTCCTAGTCAGCCTCACTCCTTTCTGTTTGGGGTAGCCAGTCTTACCAGCTTGTTTTATGTTCTTTCAAACCATATTTTGTTGATTTCATTTCTAATGTATGATGCATCTGTGTATATGTACTTTATGAGGGTTTTCTAAATATTACAGTTTACAGTAAGTGTGTTTTGATGAGCACCTTGCCTTTTTTCTCTCTCTCTCTCTCTTAACTGTGTGTCTGGGAGATCTTTCTATGGCACACACAGATATACATTTAAGTGTGATGGTATTTTAGGATATTGAAATATTGTGGGTTCCATAACTGCTCCATAATTGATGATGTTTTAATTTATAATAGACAAGAGAGCTTGAAATAGTGCTAGAACAAATCTCTTTGTATATGCCTCTTTATGTGTGAATATTTATGTAGGATGGATGTCCAGAGTAGAATTGCATTATTATAGAGTATGTGTATTTAAAATGTTAAGATTACTTTAAAATTGTCTTCCCCAAAGCCTAAATCAGTTTACATTTCTAGCATGTA
This sequence comes from Vespertilio murinus, assembly GCA_963924515.1. Taxonomy (NCBI): domain Eukaryota; kingdom Metazoa; phylum Chordata; class Mammalia; order Chiroptera; family Vespertilionidae; genus Vespertilio; species Vespertilio murinus. The sequence goes on from OZ004709.1 coordinate 5,568,191, forward strand.
TGTGAGAGTAACTGTTTTATCACACCTTTTCTAATACTATTTATGACAAATCTTACACATTTTTGGCAGTCTGGGAAAAAATATCTCACTGATTTTAAAATATATATATGTTTAAATTACATTTTCTGGGACATCTCTACTGCTATCCCATTAAGTAATAATTTTTAACCTTTTTTCCTCCTTTTTTTTCTTCTTTTTTTTAGGGAATGGCATTTACATTACGAGAACGACAAATGCTTGGTCTTCAAGGACTTCTACCTCCCAAAATAGAGACACAAGATATTCAAGCCTTACGATTCCATAGAAATGTGAAAAAATTAAATTGCCCTTTGGAAAAGTAAGAATTGCTTAGATGTTTAGTTTTTATCGATTTATGATCAGAAAAATTGGGAGTATTGTGGTTATTATGGCATGAGAAACTTACAGTCTCATAATGAAGTTTGTGTTGTAGCCCACTCCTGTTACTCTTGTAATGATAATGTGTTTTTCATTGCAGAGAACACTTCACTTATTTTCCCTATTGTGAAATTTAGGGAAAAGGGGGTCCTAATATATGGTGACAGGAGAAGATCTGATTTTGGGTGGTGGGCACCTGGTGCATTATATAGATCTTGTAACATAGAAACCTATATGTTCATATTAACCAATGTCACCCCAATAAATTTAATAAAAAATAAATAAGCCCCAATGAAATATCCTTTTAAAAAGTAGCAGAAGTCAGTTTTTTATGCTCAAAATCACAAAGCATTTCAGGTTTGAATGGAATATTAGAGGAGCAAAGCTCTCATCTAATTTTCACCCGTTCTATTCAATAACTTTTATTGATCATCTACTTTGTGTGTGCTACTATACTGGCCACTGAGAATTTTTTTAAAAAAAAAAGGTAATATTCAATCCAGGACACTTTAGGGAGTGAAAAAGGAGTAACTGAACGTGGCCGAGGCAAACTGAAATGTATGCCCTCTACAGTAACGCAGCCCTTCCCTCTAGGAGCTCATCGGTAGGTGGTCGGGTTTATGTCTGAACCACGCCGACTGGCAACGTCTCTGCTTTTTGTTTCCTAGTCGGTCCATAGCCCTGTCTTAGTTTTCTTCCCTGTGCTAAGAAGCAATCTCCTCCCTTCAGTGTCTCCCTATGGTATTATGTCCGCCTGTGGTAACTATATACAAAACATTACTCCGCTTCTGTTTTCTTTCTTTGCCTTGTCTGCAAGGAACTCAAAATTATAAGAGAAAGTTTATTTAGAAAGTCACAGAGGTAAAAAAGAAAAAGAAAAAAAGTGAGCCAGTTGGGCTGAATGGTCTCAGAAAGGAGTTATAGAGACAAAAAAAGGGGGGGGGGGCCTTGGAGCTTAGGAAAGAGAAAGGCAGAGTGAATGAGTATACCTGGGGGAAGAAGAGGAGAGGGGGGGTGTGCTCCAAAGAGAGAGAGCTTGCCTTGGGGAAAGAAGAGGGTGGGGAAAGGCATGGGCTTGCTCAAGAGAGGGAAAGAGCACGTTTATTCCTCTTCTAAATGGAACTGTCTTCCCTATTATTCACTGAAAATGAACACATCAGTTATATTCCACATAGAACTGTTTATTCCCTCAGTGGTATTTGCTAGTTCCTGGAATTGTGGAAGTTTATAAAGTGATAGTCCCTAACTCATTATCTTATGTAGGCTGGAGGGAAGACAGAAAGGGGAGTGAGAGTTACAGAAGAGGAGTAGATTGCTTTGGAATCTAAAAGCAGGAAACCTAACGTGGCTGTATGTGTCATGGGGATTGGGAACCGAGAGAGCCTTCCACCTGGGCTGCTTCGGAGAGCATGAGGATGGGGTGTTCCATGCAAAGGGCGCCTCAGAAGTAGCAGCTCCCAGGGCAGAGCTGTGATGCACTGAGGAGCTGGAGTAAATTCATTATGAGGGTGAGAAGTATTGGAGGTCTTGATGACTATTTTAGGAGCTTAAACCCATTTAACCATTTTTGGAGCTTAAGCCTATTTAAGTTTGTTCATTTTTACTCCTGGGTGTTAAATAATGATAAGTTAGGGATTTGCTTTCCGGGAGGGAATGGGTCCTCAATTTTAGATGGCTACATTTACCTTTCAGAGGACAGAACTTGGAATGTATTACTGGCTGGTGTAGATATTACTTGCTGTGCTTAATTTCAGATACATCTATATAATGGGAATACAAGAAAGAAATGAGAAGTTGTTTTATAGAATACTGCAAGATGATATCGAAAACCTATTGCCAATTGTATATACACCAACAGTTGGTCTTGCCTGCTCCCAATATGGACACATCTTTAGAAGACCTAAGTAAGACTTATTTTTAAAAAATATATTTGAAAATGATTATTATGTAGGAGAAATATCACTCCATGACACTTACTACATTTCTGTTTTATTTGTTGCAGTCTTATCTCAGCCACATTTGTCATCTCATAAAAGCTTAATTTGGGCAAAAAGGGATTAGTAAAAACCCAACATATTCCTTTCTTCCATTTTTGTAGAAATGGTATCATTCTTTCTTAACTTTCTTTAAATTATTATTGTTGGAGGAACTGTGCTTTTTTGTACCAAAAGGAAAGGTACTCTTTTCTTTTTCTTTTTCTTCTTCTTTTTTTTTCTTCATGGTAGCAGATTCTCCGGGATCATCATTAATGTTTTTGACAATCTCGCCAAATTAAAAGGGTTGATTCTCACTTTTTTATCATCTTTCATTTCTGTTATTTGTTGTTTTTATGGACATTTATAAAGTTTTAATTTCACATAGTTCCATCACCTCCAGTTATTTTAAGTGGAAAAAGACTGGAATGGGTATTGACTCAGGTCTTTGAATAAGTGACCGTATCACTCTGAACCTGTTTTCTCATAAAATAGTGATACCTGTACCTACCAGAGAGCAGCTGAGAAGGTCGGATGAGGAAACTGGTGTGACTGCCGGTTGTTTGTAAACTTCTAAGCATTAAATAAATGCTATTTTTACTTAATTTGAGTTTTCTTGTCTTGTTCTTCTGATCTGTTATTTTCCTCAATCCTTGTATGTCTCCCATGTCGTACGCCAATCCTTCTCCTTTTAAATTCCCAAGAGTCTGAAGAAAAAGAGAAAGGTCTGGAAGTCTGAATTTAATGGATATCATGGGGGGGGGAGGCCCTTTGAGAACTCTGTCCTGCGTGCAGCCATCAGTGTGTCTGAAATACTCCTGTGACAGAATCGCGCTGCTCAGCTCTTTGACAGTTCTTTTTCACGTAGAGCAGTGGTTCTCAATCCAGGTTAAAGAACAAAGGGGACATTAAAAATACTGATTCCTGGGCCCCCCTTGCAGAGATCCTGATTTATTTAGTCTAGAATTGGACCCAAGTGTTGGTGTTTCATAAAAGCTCCTGGTGTGATTCTGATGTGCACCAGAGAAGAGAACTGGCGTGAAACATACGGAGCGGAGCGTGGCTTCTGGATGAGGGCAGATACTGTGTCATTTATGTGGTGCACTGCTGCAGTGGTTTTTGTTTGCTTTTTACATAAAGGATGGTCAGTAAATCTGATCTAAACTCCAAGCCAGTTAAATCGGAATTCATGGGGGCATTTTTATTTTATTTTATTTTTTAAATATATATATTTTATTGATTTTTTTTTTTTTTTCAGAGAGGAAGAGAGAGGGATAGAGAGTTAGAAACATTCGTGAGAGAGAATCATCGATCAGCCGCCTCTTGCACATACCCCACAGGGGATGTGCCTGCAACCAAGGTACATGCCCTTGACCGGAATTGAACCCGGGACCTTTCAGTCCGCAGGCTGATGCTCTATCCACTGAGCCAAACCGGTTTCGGCCATGGGGGCATTTTTAAAAAGCTCATCAAATGGTTCTATTATGCAGTAGTTATGGTTGGGAAACTGTTGAACTAAACTGATTTGGGCTAGGATAGTAAAGCCAAAGGTAAGATACAATGAGAAAGTTATAAGAATCAGTTTAAAGGCACTTGAAACCTGGTGGACCTCATCTCGGCCTGCCCTGTTTTCTAGAACCTGTGCTTTGGTTTTGGTTTTGGTTTCCATCTCTCCCCTTCCCTCCCCTCCACTCCCCTGTCCTCTTCCTTTTTTTTTTTTTTTTTTTAATATATCTTTATTTCAGAGAGGAAGGGAGAGGGAAAGAGATAGAAACATCAATGATGAGAGAGAATCATTGATTGGCTGCCTCCTACACGTCCCCCAATGGGGATCAAGCCCGAAACTCAGGCATGTGCCCTCGACCGGAATCGAACCCAGGACCCTTCTGCAGGCTAATGCTCTATCCACTGAGCCAAACCAGCCAGGACATGCCCTCTTCCTTTTTTGAAGTCTGGATTCATTATCTCAATTGGATAGCAATATACTGTGTGTTTACTAGTAAAATAACTTCACTTTTTCCTGATGCCTCAAGGGTAATTAATGTCTTTTATATGAAACTACTGTACTTCTCTTCCTTCCTGTTCCTTCACATTTCAATTTTTTTCAGTTCAATGAGTTTTAGCAGTAGTATATTATGCTCTTCTCCATTGGTTTATTTATATATTGCTTTTCACTGGAGGTATATTGGGTTTATTTGAAAATGATACGTGGATGTATTTCTTCTCGTGTAAAATGATCACTTCATTTAATAATAATCTTTGTGGCAATGTAATTACAGTTTGAAGTAGTTACAAATGTTTGAAAATAAACCAGTGTGATTTAGCTAAATCTGCTTGGAAATTATACTATGTCTTGATGTTTTATTAAAATAACTAAATATTCCAGTTAATGAACAAAGACTTAGAAAAAAAACACACAAAAAAAACTGTTGTGAAATGCAAAGGTGTTTTTGTTCTGTTGCAGGGGATTATTTATTTCAATCTCAGACAGAGGTCATGTTAGATCAATTGTGGATAACTGGCCAGAAAATCATGTTAAGGTACTAATAGCACAACCTTCCTTTTCACAATGCTATTTCTTTCCTTGTAACTTGCCTCTAAATTTCCAAGAACAGTTTTTCATTGTTGCTCTGATTTATTTTGCACTTATATACATGCATATTTAGTGCTCTGAGGAGATCATGATAGTAATAGCTACAAAATGGGTAAATGGTATAAACTTGAATTTTGGGAAAGAAATTGGAGCTAAATTGGAGGAAAGAAAGAAGGTGAGCTTGCTCGCTGTCGATACCACTGGTGTCTCCTGCCTTCTCTTTATTTCTTTTCTATTTCAATTAGTATTAATATTTCCTATTTTACTTAATATTAACCAAGTAATCATACCATATTATTAAAATAATAAAACTTTTATTTGGTGGGTAGTGGGGAGGATTCATTAGGTCTTTTTTTCTTCTAAATCTAAGATAGATTTAGATCCTTAAGCAAATGTAAAACTCTTAAAGTTTTAAATTTAGCAAATGTATTGGTCAATCTGGCTGCCTTTCATAAAATAATAAAATCTAATGATTTACATCTTCTGTTAGGTTTTAGTATTTACTACATGCAGTAATCATACTTGTCTTTATTACTTTTTCTTCACCAAAATAATATTTGAGGAATAATCATTAGTTCTATGATCTAAAGAAAATTTGGTCAGATCATTAAATTCACTGTATTATCTTAAAATCTTATAGGTAGGTATATATTTTATTCTAGATCTTTTTCTCTTACCATTGCTAAGGTTTTTCTTGTTTGGCCTAGATTATTTTGTTGGAGTAGCATGTTGTTTATTTCTAAACTCTAATTTTTCTGTTATGGTTAATCTCTTTATCAGAAGTTTGTTTGATTTTCCAGTTTAGTCTTTGTGAGGCATTTAGTTGACCCTCCAGTCAGAAGCATTATGTTCCTAAACCAAAGATAGGAAGACAAATCTAGTTAGTGCTCTTTTTTGACATCTACATTCTAGAAATACTAGAATTATAAGTATGCTTGGTTGGTTTCCTTTGGAAGATAGTCAAGAAGCAATTTTATTTTTTAAATTGAGTGTAAAAATATCAAGAAAATCTTTTTTAAATGCTTTTCTTTAATGTTCCTTTTTTTAAAAAAACCCTTTTAATTAATTATTATTCTTTTTTTTTTGTAATTAAGGCTGTTGTGGTGACTGATGGCGAGAGAATTCTGGGTCTTGGCGATCTGGGCGTCTATGGAATGGGAATTCCAGTAGGAAAACTTTGCTTGTATACAGCTTGTGCGGGGATTCGGCCCGACAAGTGCCTGCCCGTGTGCATTGATGTAGGAACTGATAATCCAGTGAGTAAAACCATTTTCCACGCCCCCCCTCCATCTGACCCTCCTTCTATATTAAAAAATATTTTTTATCACATTCCTCTTTTGAAGATAACATATGAAGGGAAATTTTGTGATGAGATGTTAGTCTTTGTCTCAAACTCCGCTTTTAATATCTATACAAATAATAGTAAATTAGCCTATTAAAAGTGGCTTGAAGTAGGGCAGGGCAGTAAGGTTTAAAAAACTATATTAATAATTTATTTTGCTATTGTTTTTAAAAATATGTTTGAACTGGTTATGTAACAAATAATTTTATTTTTACATTTGGTCCATTTTATAGGCACTATTAAAAGACCCATTTTACATGGGCTTATATCAGAAACGAGATCGATCACAACGTTATGATGACCTGATTGATGAGTTTATGAAGGCCATTACTGACAGGTACTTTTTAAGTTTGAGTATATAAAAGCATCTTTAATTATAGAAAAAAGAAATCAGTTTTGTTTTGTTCACCTCATAAAGATAGGCAGGAGATTAAATTTTGAGAACTTTGGTCTTTCCTGCTGATCAGATGTGCTGGTACATGGGGATAACCTACCCGCTCTGCCTTGCCTTCCTGAGCTGTCCAATATATTTTTCTGTTGTTGTTAATCCTCACTTGAGAATGTTTTCCCATTAATTTTTAGAGAGTGAAAGAGAGGGAAGGAGGGGAAAACAGATGGGAGAGAGAGAAACATCGGTGTGAGAGAGACACATACACGGCCCCAACTGGGGCCTGGGATTGAACCTACAATTCACGTATGATCCCTTGCCTAGGAATCGAACCCATGACCCTTCATTGTGCAGGCCAGTATTCTAACCACTCATCAACATCGGCCAGGGCAAGTTGTCCGACACCTTGAGGGAAGTCTGCACTCACTGCTCCGATCAGAACCTCACTGTCAAGTTCTTTCAGCCCTTGGCATTACACTCCTTTCCCCATTCTGGTGAAACTCTTGTACCACTCTCATGTTTTAAATTCCCTGACCTCTTCTCTCCATCTGTCTGCAGCATCTCGCCAGGTTTTGCAATCCTCGAATTTCCCCCATCCCTTGACTACCAAGATTTTCCTGACTTGGTCTTTCACCCATCTTTTTCTTTCTTTAGTTATCTTCATTGGCTCTTGCTCATTTTTATTACATGTGAATGAGTACATGTTAAGTTATAACCTTTATGCACGTGACTCCTCCCCCCATGAAAACCTCCCTCTGAGGCCTGTATTTCTAACACCTGGAATTCTCCATTCAGACATTCTGTTGCTCTTTCATATTCCTGTCCAAAACAACTCCTTCCCATTCCATTCTGCTTATTATCTTCTGTGTATGCGGCCTCTATTAATGGCGGTAACCTTCACCCTACTGCCAAACTTTTAAACTTGGTGTTATCTTTGACTCTTCTGCTTCTCCAATCCTCAAATCCAGTCGGTGGAACCTCAAATGCCTCCGAAATAGAGCTCCTCTCCCATTGCTATCGCCTTTCTGCAGATTCTCACCTCTCTTCCGGCTTTTTCTAAACCATTTTCCAACTTCTCTCCTTTCCAGCTCTTCGCCATGTGACCACCAGATTACATTTTTTTAAAAACACGTTCTTCATTATGTCATTCTTTTGCTTGAAATCTCTAATTGGTTTTTTATTGACATAGGGTAAAGTCTAAACTCTTTACTTTTATAACAAAGTCCAAACTCTACATTTATGACCTAGCCCTGCCCTACCTTTTAAATTATTGGTACGTAGACGATATTTAAAATTTTTTAAAATTTCAGTCGAAGTTGACACATCTCAAAAAACTAAACTTTTCATTCCTTAGGAATTGCCATCTCCCCTGCTTTTCTGTCTTAGACAGTCAAATGACATCTTCTTAGTGATCCAGGTTGCCTTGGCATTTTAGCAAACTTCCTCCCTACTTCCCAGTTGGCCTCATCACCAAGTTCTGTTTGTTTATTCTAATGTCTCCTAATCATCCTTCTTACTTCCTGTGGCTTCTTCCGATCTTTTGGTCCTCATGCTAGAGCAGCCTCCTTAGCTGCTCCTCCTGGCTTTCTCATTCCTCCGCGCAACAGTCTGTGCTGCACATTACTGGCAGTGCATCCTTCCTAAAGGGAGTCGCACATGAATTTGCTCCTCTCTAAAGCCTCCACTGATTCTGCACCAGATACAGAATGAAGCCCCATCCCCTAGCTGCTGCGCAAGACCCTCCTTCCTCTGGCCCAACTCACCTAACCAGCTTCTTCCTTATCTTTTCATAGAGAGCCAGGCTGTTGAAAATTTAGTCACCAAAATAATTCTTGTTTTTCTTCCTACCTTTTGACTTTTTGTTCTTTGAGAGCCCAAATAAAGTCCCACCTCCTTTTTAAACCTTCCCTTATTACCCCATCTCACTGAGATGATTGACGTCTTCTTCTGAATGCTCATGAACTCATGCTATAGTAGCCTCCTACTCCTGAGTGCTTCAGTTATACATAATTTAAAATAATAGTTGTTTAAATATACCAGACATTGTGCTAAAACTTTACATTTGTTATTTCATTTAATCTTCTCGATTATTTTTAACCTTTTATTATATACTTCCTGTTAACGTTAATGTAATGAGTATACATAGCTAATATTACACATTTGAGATTCAGAAACAAAAGCTCTCTCTTTTTTAAGAAGTTATTTGGTGCATTTATGTGCTGGGCACCCTTATAGGCACTAGAAAATAGTTTATGTAGATTGATATCCCAGGGCTCACCCTGGTACTACATTCATTTTCAGCATCCTGTAAATTTTTTGAATGAGAAATAGATTTCTACATTTTGGGTCTAGTCTTTCAGACTCTGAAAATTGCCACATGGCCTTAAATGAACTGACAACATAATTTGTAATGCTATTATAAGGAAGATTAGACAGGAAAGCTGTTTAGTAGTGGCTTTTCAACACAACCTTATGGGTTTTGCTATGTTTTAGGTATGGACGGAACACTCTTATTCAGTTTGAAGACTTTGGAAATCATAATGCATTCAGGTTCTTGAGAAAATATCGAGAAAAATACTGTACCTTCAATGATGATATTCAAGGTAAAGCAAAAAGAGAACTTCGGGATTTTAATTTCTATTTCTTAAACCCTTTTTATATGACCACTTATGTTTTAAAATCTTTATTTTTCTTGTAGGGACAGCTTCAGTAGCTCTCTCAGGTCTTCTTGCAGCACAAAAAGTTGTTGGCAAATCACTCTCAGAACACAAAATCTTATTTCTTGGAGCAGGAGAGGTAAGTTTCTATAAGCTATTTTGAATTTAAAACCAACATTCATCTTTAGATTTGGAAAATGGAGCATAATGAACTTATAAATTTGAGATAGATAAGGAGATCTTTGTAATTCAAATTTTCTGTTGTAAAGTAGGTAATTTAAAATATGCTTAGAGACTATCACAAAGAATCAGCTTGTGTGTGATTTATAAGGGAAGAATAAATCAAATATTCCTCATAACAAAACATTATAATTCAAGCATTGCATCATATTCTCGTGTTTACTTTTTGAATTTTGGTTCTGTTTGACAGGCTGCTCTTGGAATTGCAAATCTTATAGTTATGGCTATGGTAGAAAATGGCGTCCCAGAAGAAGAAGCACAAAAGAAAATTTGGATGTTTGACAAGTTTGGTTTATTATTTAAGGTAAGGTATTTAAAAGTTGGAGAAGCAAAACAATGTCATCATAATGATATTTTTAGTTTGATTTTTATTTATTTATTTATTTATTTTTAATATATCTTATTGATTTTTCACAGAGAGGAAGAGAGAGGGATAGAAAGTTAGAAACATCGATGAGAGAGAATCATCCATCAGCTGCCTCCAGCACACCCCCCACTGGGGATGTGCCTGCAACCCAGGCACATGCCCTTGACCGGAATCGAACCCGGGACCTTCTAGTCCGCAGGCTGACACTCTATCCACTGAGCCAAACCAGTTCTGGCTTTAGTTTGATTTTTAAAACATCATCAATTTTTTAAAATTTATATCTCACTGAACTATCCAAATTGTACTAATTGGGGATCTTACAGAATGCTCTTAACAGAAAGAGTCTTGCTTTGTATTCAGATCATAGTCTTTGTGTTGGCATTAGACTTACTCCTTCCTCGATTTCCAGACTCTTAAGAGATCAAATAATCATGCAAATAATATTGTACTTGACCCTTCTGAGACTAGGTTTTTAATTGGAACTCAGACTATTCTAGTTAAATTGTTAGCAGGACATCTGATATTTGAACAAAATTCGTTAACCCCTTGCTGGTCATAATCCCCATAATCTAATAGAAATATATGGACCCTCTCCTCAGAAAAAGGCACCCTCCCTTTTTTTTCACTACTTAAAAAAAAGTAATTTTTAATTGTTTTTAGAAGTGGGGGCATCAAGTTGTTGTTCCACTTCCTAATGTATTCATTGGTTGTTTCTTTTATGTACCCTGACTGGGGATCCAACCTGCACATCATTTTGGTATGTCAGGATGATACTCTAACCACCTGCCTACTCAGCCAGGGCAAGGCATATATATTCTTAAGGCCAGTTCATGGGTAATAAAGAGCTTCTATCTGAGATTGATTTAGTGTCCTTTGACATGCCTGCCTTCCTAGCGTTGATTGTCATTTTATTAGCTTAAGAAATGCCTTATTGCTTATATCTATAACACATTGAAATGTAGGTAAACTATATCATAATAGAACCTATCCCAACACAGTGTTGTACTTTTGCCTTGTATAATGATATAGCAGTTACTTGTCATTTACATCTTTGGAGCAAACTTATCTCAATGTACTTTGCTCCAATTCTGTAATCTCTTCTTCTTAAGTAGTACCAATATTCTATTAGTACATTTTATCAAAAGATAAAATGAAAAAGTGTGTGAGTAAAAAACCTTGCTTGAATGGTTTAATTATACATAATAAAATAATAGTTGTTTAAAAATATACCAGACGTTGTGCTAAAACTTTACATTTATTATTTTATTTAATCTCAAAAACCATATGGAGCCCAGCTATGTGGCTCAGTGGTTGAGCATCAACCTATGAATCCAGAAGTCACAGATTCCTGGTCAGGGCACCTGCCGGTTGCGGCTCAATCCCCAGTGCGGGCTGTGGGCGACTGATGATTCTCTCTCATCATTGATGTTTCTATCTCTCCCCTTCTCTTCCTCTCTGAAATGAATAAAACCATATATTTTAAAACAAAACAAAAAACCACTGCCCTAGTCAGTTTGGCTCAGTGGATAGAGCATTGGCCCATGGATTGAAGGATCCCGGGTTTGTTTCCAGTGAAAGGCATGTACCTCGGTTGCAAGCTCGATCCCTGGTCTTTCTCAGGGTACATGTGGGTGGCAACATTGATGTTTCTCTCTGTCTCTCCGCCTCCCTTCTAGTCTCTTTAGAAATCAATGGGAAAACATTCTCCAGTGAGAATTTACAACAACAAAAACAAACCTGTGGGATTTTACAAATGAGGAAACTGAGGGTTAGAAAGGTCAGATGACTTTTTCAAGGATATCAGCTTATAAGTGATGGAATTCGGATTCGTACCCAAGTAGCCTATGAAGCCTGGGCTCTTAACCATTCAATTAAGTTCCCTCTCAAGTAAACTAACTGCTTTGTTAGCTTGTAGAAGATGCAAGGATTATAAGACATACTTTTGGAAAGCTATTGGGAGGATCTGTAGTTTTACTGGTACACAGTAGATGGGGGTTTCTTTTTGTGATGTTCATTTTCACAAATGTGATTATCATTTGTAATTAGTGGCCCATGTTGAAAGGAAATTTGTTAGAAGAAATATTTTAATATTGCTATTCGCATTTTCTCTATAATAGAAGTGTCAACCAAATTCACAATTGACAGTGACAGGTCGAAACACAGTAGTGCGATTGGCACCAGTGAGAACTTTATATGTGTATTGCACATGTGCAAGTCAAATTAGCCTTTTATAGTTATAGAATAAACTTAATTAGACCTACTTTCTGATGTAGGTGAACTTTTTCCAGCCCAGTGAAGCACCCAACTTCTCTTTCAGGAAATTGTCAGCAACACAGCAGTAAATATCAACACAAAGCACGTTATTATTGTAGATTACGCAGGGAGAACAAAGGGTAAAATATTTAACTGCAGCAGTGTTTGACTATATTCTGTGCAGTGAGAAAACCTGAAGTCATTTTCAAGGTTCACCATTTCTTCTTTTCAGTCAGGTGAAGTTTGTAAACCTTCTAAATCCCCATTTCCTGGCTAATGAAAATAGGATTCTACCAAGTCTCCTATCTACCTACTTCAGGACTTCTGTGAGGAACAAATGAGATGAGGCATGGGAAAATGCTTCCCAGACATTTGGTTACAGTGTGAAATGTTTGCACCTGGCTATAAAGCAAGTGGTGTTCCTGGGCTAAAGAGCTGCAAGGAGGCTAGTTGCTAGGGAGAGGAAGCTGGGCGTTGCTCCGTGACGTCATTACCTGGACAGGCACTTGGCATATTAGCCTTTATATATAGACTAGAGGCCCGGGGTGCAAAATTTGTGCACTCAGGGCTTGGAGGTGCTTCAGCCCGGCCTACACCCTCTCCCAGTCCGGGAGGCCCTTGATTGATCACCCTGCCGAGGGAGGCCCCGCCCACCACCGCCGGCCTGGTAGCCTAGCCTCCCTCTTTGGGGCAATTGCAGAGCCCCCTGGCAGGTGGCCTGGGCCTCCCTCTGGGGCATTTATGGAGCGATGGCGGGGGCCCCCCCCAACCAATCACATCACACTCTCCTTGGCGGTGGCAGTCAGTGCTGGATCACCACAGCACCCGTGACCCAGGAGGGACGAGAGGTCAGCAGTTAGCCCGCTTGCCAGTCCCCGTCCACCCGAGCCTGCTGCTCGTGCAGCCTGGCATTCAGTTGTCCATTCGGTCATTTTGGACGTTACGGACCCTGGCTCTTTATATATTAGGATAAGTCAGCTCTAGAATGCATCTAGTATTGGATAGCACAGTGAGAAGCCCCTCCTTGTTCATCTGCAGGTTCACAGTGTATTTTTCTTTTAGTCTGTTATGTAGCTTGCCTGAATGAGTTAGGCTTCCAGTCTCTCCTGCTGTCCCTAACGCTGCCCTCCTTTCTGAGACTGTCCTATTGAACACTGTAGTGGAGAGCGGTGTTTCTCCTGGAGACAGACACAGCATACAAAGCCATTATTCTGAGGACCTCCACCTGGGGAGGCTGTATATCAGCCCTTTCAATCCACTTCCCAGCCAGCTGGCGGTGCTGTGTAGCTTGTCCCAGCCCTGCTGGCTTTTATCTGGATTATTCTGGAGCTCTGATGAAACATTTGCAGGGGATGTCTTCTCTTTTGCCAAAGTCAAGGTACGGATTTCTCAGCCTGGTTAGATTTCCATCCACGTTTTGCCTGCTTTAAATCATTGAGAAACGTTTCATTGTTTTCATTTGTCACTAGTGCCTCTCCTGGCTTTGTGACACTGCTAAGAATTTGACACTACTAAGGGTTTTAACTGGGGTCTTGGGGAGCAAAGCATGTTTCTTCAGTCAGCCATCTTGAGCCAGAAGTCTCTGTTCCTCTTGTTTCTGGTCTTTTTTTTAAATATATTTTATTGATATTTTACAGAGAGGAAGGGAGAAAGATAGAGAGCTGGAAACATCGATGAGAGAGAAACATCGACCAGCTGCCTCTTGCACACCCCCTACCGGGGATGTGCCCGCAACCAAGGTACATACCTTTGACCGGAATCGAACCTGGGACCTTTCAGTCCGCAGGCTGACGCTCTATGCACTGAGCCAAACCGGTTTCAGCTTGTTTCTGAAGTCTTGGGAATCGAGGTACAATTCTGAAATTCTAAAAGCTCTGCATCCAGTTAGTGACATCTGACTGACCTGAACTTCTCTGGTAACAAAACCAGAGAGGCATTTGTAGTCTTCACCTTTTGTGCTTGGCGTGACTTTTCTTTTTTAATCCTCACCCAAGGAGCGAGGATATTTTTTCCATTGACATTTAGAGGGAGTAGAAAGAAGGGAGCCAGAGAAAGAGAGACAGAGAGCAAAACATTGATGTGAGAGACATGGACTGGTGTTCTCCCACACTGCCCTGACCAGGGATGGGAATCAAACCTACAACCCATGTATGTGCCCTTGACTGGGAATCGAACCTGTGAAACCACACTGGTCAGGGCATGATGTGACTTCATAAATTTTGTTCAGTTGTGGAGCACCCCTTGGGAGGCATTTGTAATATTTTATATATTGATTGCCATCATATGTTTCTAAAATATGAGAAATTCTAAATTCCAAACCATCTAACCCAGAAAAGGGATTGTAGGACTTGTACCATATTGACTTTAGGAGGACTTCACAGAGTATAAGAGTTGTTGAGAGGGATTACTGTTTCTAGTTATAAGGAGATTTGATTTATGTTTTATATTGGGGTTTATGGACACTATGAAGATAGAATTAGAAGATACGGGTTGAAGAGAAAAGTAAATGAAAATACATTCCTATTGTAGAAACAATATGTGACTCATAATGATGTCTTTTCACTTAATCCTCAATAAGCATTTACCAAAAACACTGTATTTTTATGTAATAATAACTCAGGGGCGGAAAGCTAAAATAGAGTGTCATCAGGAATCATTTGCACACCTAACCCCAGAGAGAATACCTGATACTTTTGAAGATGCAGTAAAGATACTTAAACCTTCCGTTATAATTGGTAAGTAAAGTTGTTGCAGGTTATTCTCTTACTTAACTCTATCTTGCCAATCATAACTTACATGCAGGATTACTAAAAAAGAAATGATAGATTTTACCTACTTTTCTGCATATATGGTATTTTTCATAATAGCTTTTTGATTGTAGTGTGTAATGAAAGTTCAGTTAATGTATATTGCTTGTATTTTTAAGAGTAGAATCTGTGAGATTTTACACTTTATTTTTAGAGTTGGTATGACTGTTGGGCTCAAAACTTAAAAAGAACAAGGTCATTTGGCACACTGTACTAAGAAAATCCTATGCAGAGTCCAAGATTATCATTGGCAACAAAACTGAAAGCATTTGGAAGCTTTTGAGTCAGGCATTGCATAGCTGACATGAACTATGACAACATGGCATTACGTTCACAGCAGAAAATATAACAGTCTTTAAAGGGGGAGCTGTGTTCTTTCCAATGTAGCTCTAAGATTTTGAGTCTATCATTTTCTTTTAATTGTAACTATTTCATGTACGAGCCCTATTGAATGCTAAATAGCAAAATAGTCACAAACAGTGTCTATGGACAGGAAAAGTATGTCTTTTTTAGTTTCTTCATTGATTAGAATTCATATAAGTGAAATCATACAGTGTGTCTTTTTGTAACTGGTTTATTTCACTTAGCATATTATCCTCAAGGATCATCCATGTTGTAGCAGTTTTTAATTAGACATAGTGATGGAGATAATCTAATACTCCCCCCCCCCCATACACACACACAATTTATTATGTCTGGGGTGGACAATAAATATTTTAAGTGGAAATTTAGCATTTTATTGTTTTTCTTTTCAGATTTAAAATTGTATTCATATAACTTTATTTCAGCAATGTAAAATCCATCTTTATAACAAGAGTTCACCTATGCTTTTGTTACGTTAAACCTGTTGTAGAAATGCTGTATATAAGAATTGCTTTTAGCTCACCCAGTGTGGCTTAGCAGTTGAGCATGGACCTATGAACCAGAGGTCATGTGCCCGGGTTGTGGGCTCAATCCCCAGTGTGGGGCATGCAGGAGGCAGCCAATCAATGAATCTCACTCATCATTGATGTTTCTATCTCTCCCTCTCTCTTCCTCTCTCTGAAATCAATAAAAAAAAATTTTTTTTTAAGAATTGCTGTATTTTGCTTGTAATGAAGTTGGCTGTTTTTCCCCTTATTTATTTCAGGAGTTTCAGGAGCTGGCCGGCTTTTCACTCCTGGTGTAATCAAAACCATGGCTGATATCAACGAAAGGCCTATAATCTTTGCATTAAGTAATCCTACAAAAATGGCTGAGTGTACAGCTGAAGAGGCATATACACTTACAGAGGTATTAATAATAATTTAATGAATTAGTTATGTCTTATTTTCCCTCTGTTACCCTGTTGGTTACACATTCTTGCATAATTTTCATGATTACTCTGGAGATAACATACATCCATGGATCATCAAATTCTGGTATTAATTATTGCTTGTAACAATTCTGGAAAGTAATTACCTCATAATTCTATTTTTTAATGTCTTTATGCCTTTTGTGTTATTTTATATTTTTAAAAATATATCTTTATTGATTTCAGAGAGAAAGGGAGAGGGAGAGAGAGATAAAAACATCATTGGTGAGAGAGAATCATTGATAGGCTGCCTCCTGCATGTACCCATGAGCCTGCAACCCGGCCATGTTGCCCTGACCAGAAATTGAACTATGACCTCCTGGTTCATAGTCGAGCTCATCCACCAGCCAGATGAGATAAAACATTTTTCACAATATTTATAACTTTGAAACTGCTATATCTTTTTTTTTAATTATTTTTTAAAGCATTGCATCATAGTTTAATTTTATATAATTTCTTAGTGTTACATAAAATAATGACATATTTATGTATTTGTGATCACCTCTTAAATTTTTAGTTCCTTTGCTTTCAATGGAGAGATGTGTTAGTGTTACTCTAACACCCTTGATGTTTAAGTGAAAGAGCAGCAGTTTCTTATAGAATAGAGAATAGGCCAACTTGGGCCTCAGAATGACATGACAGTACTGTTACCATTAAGATCTGGCTATTTAAGTAATAGATAGAATAAGAACAGATGGTTTGGAGAAGATGAACTGCTGTAGAATCTCACCATTCTAGAGAACTTTCCCAAGATCTTTCTAAATCTCCAAATTTACTGGTATCATGTGAATTTAACACATTCCCCATAAAGTACTATATTGTATAATCTTGATGAAACTATTAAAATTAATGGTGCCCCCATAATATTTATTATTATACACACTTGAGGCCCAGTGCACAAAATAGCATTTTTTTTAGTATCATGGCACATATTAACTAATTACTAAAAGTCTGTAGCATACCAAAATTATATTTTTTGTTGATCTGATAAAAATAATAAGTATAATTTTGATTCATTCACACTGGGCAGCTATTGTTGTGTTGGCTATTATCATTTTTTGCTTTGTCTTATTATTTTTGTCAGGGAAAGGTGGGTGTGGTGATATTTGTTAGGGGTCTTTTATATATAAAGGACTTCATTTTATAAATTAATGTTTAGATACTCTTCAATTTCACAGGCATTTACTTGTCTTAGAAATACAGATTATACCAGTAACATTTGCTATATGCTATTTTGGAACACTAGAAGCCCAGTGCACAAATTTGTGCACAGGTTGGGTCCAGCTGACCTGCTCTGATCAGGCCGATCAGGCTTGGTCTGCAGGGGGAGAGGACATGGGAAGTTTGCCGGACTGCCCTGCCCCAAATAGGGAGATGGGGTGATCAGGGGTGGGTCAGCCAGGGGGAGAGACCGTGGCTGTTGGCCGGCCAGCTTGCCCCCCTGGTCGAAATCCCGGTCAAACTCCCAGTCAAGGAGAGAGTTTGCATATTAGCCTTTTATTATATAGTATAGTACTAAAATGGGTGATTATGACAAATTTGGAGACTTTTTAACAAGGCAACATGCCATTTTTTTCTGGGATTGATAGTGTGGTTTTATCGATGCCTCACTAGAGGGCATTGTAGTGTAACAGAAAGAGACCATGGGCTTCAACGTTTTAAATATCTGGATTCCCATGCTGAAACCGGTTTGGCTCAGTGGTAGAGCGTCGGTCTGCGGACTGAAAGGTCCCGGGTTCGATTCCGGTCAGGGGCATGTACATTGGTTGCGGGCACATCCCCAGTGGGGGGTGTGCAGGAGGCAGCTGGTCAATGTTTCTCTCTCATTGACGTTTCTAGCTCTCTAGCTCTCCCTTCCTCTCTGTAAAATATCAATAAAATATATTTTTTTAAAAATATATCTGGATTCCCGTTTAACTGCTACAGTTGCAATGTGTAACATTTTACAGCAAGCATGTCAAACTCAAAGGCTAACCTGGGCCAAATAAAGTGGTTTAAGTCTATGTGGACCACAAAAAAAAAAAAAAAGCTTTAATTTTCATAGAAACATTGGCTTATTTCTATAGAGACATGCTGAATACACAGGGCTGAAATAAATGAGTGATCATTAACACAAAATAGAACATTTTAATAAAAATTAATATTTTTTCTTGAACATTAACTTACCAGACACTGAATAATTACACAAATTAATAAGTGTAACGCAAATAAACCTACTTTTTTTGTTCTGAAAGTGATATATTTCCTGTTGCGCACACCAAACAAGTCAATACAAGGCTGATGATGTGGCCATCAGCTGCTAAAACATTTGCTGCTAGTATTAGTGGAGAGAATGGTGCGCCTGCGCATAAGGCACATAAGAGAGACGAATACAACACAGTTATAGTAATTAGTCATTAGCAAACGTTGTAGTTCGTTATTATTAATTATGTATAACAGGATATTGTAAAAATTAAGTTACAAAATTTTTATTAAAATGTTTCTTACATACCGTTATTTTGGCTGGGCCAGGCCATGTGCAGTCGTTTTCCCACAAGTTTGACATGCTTGTTTGACAAAGCGTACTTGGAAATATCTAAGCCAGGGGTGGGCAAACTTTTTGACTCGAGGGCCACCATGGGTTCTTAATCTGGGCCGGAGGGCCAGAACAAAAGCAACCTGACCGTGCTGGCACTCTCCTCTTGGGCTGCTGGTGAAGGAGCGGAGGGGAGAGCAAGAGAGCCCTCCACTCTTTCAGCTCCGAGGGCCGTAGTTTGCCCACGGCTGATCTAGGCCTTAGTTTTCTCATTCTATCAGTGAAATTAAGATAATGATAACCTCTAAGGTTTTCATGCAGGTTCAGTTCACTGAGTTCACACAGAGAGCCCCTGGCACCGAGACAGCAGATGTACAGTAAATGGTAGCAGTTTAATTTTTTATGTTTTCCCCTTCATTCACAGATGTTTACATCAATCTCTAATATTTTGGGATAGTATTTATTGGTCATCTACATCTCTAAATTTTTTTTAAATATATTTTATTGATTTTCCACAGAGAGGAAGGGAGAGGGACAGAGAGTTAGAAACATCGATGAGAGAGAATTATCCATCAGCTGCCTCTTGCACACCCCCTACTGGGGATGTGCCCGCAACCAAGGTACATGCCCTTGACCAGAATCGAACCTGGGACCTTTCAGTCTGCAGGCTGACGCTCTATCCACTGAGCCAAACTGGTTTCGGCTTAAATTTTTTTTTAAGGGAAATGGAAGGTGTAAGGTTTTTGAAAAGTTATTAATGGACATTTTTCAACTTTAGAATGTATGCATAAAACACACTTTATTCCAATAAAAATTAAGTGACAAGATTATGTGAGATTATATATATATATATATATATATATATATATATATATATATATATATAAATTATTTCCGTTTGTAAATAATAGGTTTGTCTGCTTTACCATAGGATTTAATCTTATTTGAGTTTACCTCGATTTCCTAAGCCACATAAAGTAACAAAATCAAGGCCATTTCCTTTCTTCACAGGGAAGGTGTTTGTTTGCCAGCGGCAGTCCTTTTGAGCCGGTGAAACTAAGTGATGGGCGCGTGTTCACGCCGGGCCAAGGCAACAATGCGTATATTTTTCCAGGTAAATGTCACCATTATTTACGTTTTAGAGTAATAATTAATGACACATAAATACTTCAGAAATTCTGTAGAATTTAAGATTAAGATGAACAATGAGATTTACAGGATTTTTGGTATGAATGCTAGGGAAACTCAAGAAATTCATCAGATCCAACTTGCTCTATTTCCTCTGAAAATGTATTTATTCATAGAGGGGTTGGCAAAAGTAGGTTTACAGTTATAATACAGAAAAATAATTCAATAATTACAGTTCTGAGTATGCAAAACATAGTTTATTCTTGTATTATTAATTATTTTATTATTTTCCATATAAGCAACTGTAAACCTACTTTTGTCCCACCATTATAAGAGGAGAGTCATTTTTCCCCCAAACATTTTAATAACTGCATTAAGTGTAAATGGACCAGTTACTCTTCTTTAAAATTTTCTATACTTTCCAGAGAGTGGATTAAATAAGGAAGCTAGTAATCATTTGATCTTCCTGTCCTCCCCATTCTATTGGAGTAATCTTTGAATAGTTTAAAACAAAATTTATATTTTTTAAAATATATTTTTATTGATTTTTTTACAGAGAGGAAGGGAGAGAGATAGAGAGCTAGAAACGTCGATGAGAGAGAAACATCGACCAGCTGCCTTTTGCACACCCCCTACCGGGGGATGTGCCCGCAACGAAGGTACATGCCCTTAACCAGAATCAAACCCGGGACCCTTCAGTCTGCAGACTGACGCTCTACCACTGAGCCACACCGATTTCGGCTACAACAAAATTTCTAGACTTTGAGACAACAGACATAGTTGAGGACAGAGGTGCTAGAAAGTGGGAGATTAAAAGCCAGATCATAGTGGTAGAGTAGGCAGGCCCCATCCTTGTGTTTATAGTTACCAATAATTTTTAGTTCCAAACCCTTGCACATGAGAAACAGTCAAAGATTACTGCCTGGCTGGTGTGGCTCAGTGGTTGAGTATTGACCTATGATCAATGAGAGGTCATGGTTCAATTCCCAGTCAGGGCATGCAGGAGGCAACCAGTCAGTGATTTTCATTATTGATGTTTCTATCTATCTCTCCCTATCCCTTCCTCTCTATGAAATTAATTAATTATATGTGTGTGTGTGTGTGTGTGTGTGTGTATAAACACAAATATATATACTAGAGGCCCAGTGCACGGAATTCGTGCATGGGGTGGGGGTTGTCCCTCAGCCCAGCCTGCACCCTCTCCAATCTGGGACCCCTTGAGGGATGTTAAACTGTGGGATCGGGTCTAAATGGGCAGTCGGACATCCCTCTCACAATCCAGGACTGCTGGCTCCCATACATACATACACAAATACACACACACTAGGAGCCCATTTGCAGGAATATTCCTGCAAGCGGCCACTCAGCAACAGGCACTGTTGCTGCTGCTGCTGCCCACCCCGCCCACGCTTTCCCTCTGGCAGCCACCTTGCTTTCTGCTTTTCCTCCTTCCTTCTAAGCTGTTTTCAGTCTTCACTCCTTCTCCCTCAGCATATGCAAATTAACTGCCATCTTTTGTGAGTTAATTTGCATACTCACTCTGATTGGCTGTGGGCATAGTGGAGGTATGGACAATTAGCATTTTTCTCTTTTATTAGTCTGTGTATATATATTTTTTTTTATTTTTTTTTTAAGATTACTAGTCCTATGTGGGAAAAAGGAAAATTAAAAACTATCAATATAATCATGGCGACAAATGATTGCATCTCTGAAACAAGACTTATTTTTTAAAATTAGAAAACAAAAATAAAGTCTTGAAAATGAAAATTATAGTAGCATAAGGACTAGGTGAAAAAGTTGAGGAAGTAACCTAGAACTAGAGCAAAGAACAGAGATAGAAACAGAGGAGAGGATTAGAGAAATAGTCCAGGAGGTACAATAGCAGAACATGGGAATTTCAGGAAGAGAGCACAGGAACACGGGTAAACAGGCATTATCCAAAGCTTTATGAACCTTTCCCCAAACAGAAAGGCTCAAGGTTCCCAGATACGAAGGGCCTTCCCACTGAATGCCAAATACCTCAGTGAAAATGATGCACCTCAGGGCACATCCTGAAATTACAGAACATTAGCTACACACACAAAAATATCCTACATACTTCCAGAGAGGAAGTAAAAAGAAAATCACTAAGAAAGTATCTGGAATCACATTGGCACTGGGTCGTCACCAATAAAATAATGTGGGAAGCTTATTTCTAAACTACAGTTCTAAACTCAAAACTATCAAAATGTAGAGTAGGAAAAGAAAAACGAAGAAAAAGAAAAAGATGGTTGAGGAATATAAGAATTCAGTGTAAGATTTCAAAAAATAAATCTCCCATGCACTGTTTTTCAGAAAACTATAGGAGAATATATCCTATCAATAAGAGGTAGTAACAAAAAAATAGGAAGAAGTGGTATTTAGGAAATAAACTCAACTTAGAAGCAAAGGGAATCTGATGACAGAGGGGTTTTCCAGCATGACAACTCCATATCTAACGGACTGCAGCCAGATCAGATTTAATCCAAAGGGTGAAATGAGAGACTACATGAGGTAGCTGAAATACTAGAAGAAAATTTAAACAAATGAATGAATGTTTTGGCATGAAATTATTTCAAATTCTAAAAAAAAAAAAAACCACTAAAGTCAAGAAAAAAAATAGGATAGTATCTTTAGGGAAAACAAAGTTATACAGAAGAGGAAAATTAGTCATGATACAGTGTTAATGGATAGCTCAGCTGTGAAGAGCATTTATGAAGTCATGATATAGACACTAAATGTTCATTCAATCCAAATGATGGGAAGAAGAGAAAAGGCTGGAAATGTGACAGAAAGCTAATTACTTGTTTCCCACAGGAAGGAGTCAGTGATACTTAAAATTGAGAAGTCAGAACTATAAGCAAGCTGTTTAAGAGAGAGAAATGAATAGAGAAGAAATGGAGGGTTAGAGGTGTGTGGGAATAGTGTTTTTTTGTAACAAGTGTCAATAAATTGTATGCATTTGTAATTTTGATAAATATAAAAACAATATTGGGGAAAGCTACTTTATATTTTTTTCTATAAATAAGAATTGGAGTGGTTACTAAAGATCATTGGACTATAACTCAGGTTTCTGTGTGTGTTTCTCTTGGCTGCTTGGGGTTTTTCTGGAGGGGGGGATTCAGAGGGAATGGCTTGCTATTCACTTGCTTTAAATGTGGGAATTTCTTTGGCTCCTTTCACAATTTGGAAAGTGGCCTTACTAAATAAACTGTGTTAACTGTATTCTAGGAGTGGCTCTAGCTGTCATTCTCTGTCACACCCGGCATATTAGTGACCATGTCTTCCTAGAAGCTGCAAAGGTAATTATTTTTAATATTGTTCAGTTATTTTATAAAGGATGAATTAGGAAGATGAAAAGCAGAAAGAAAAAGAGAATGGGTTGAATCTGCCTTACGAATGTAAAGGAAGTTACTCATCTATTTCTCTTTTGATTTGCCCATCTACTTTTGCATAAAATTATTTTTAGCATGATTTTTCAAATGTGTGATGGTAAACTATGAATCCTTTCATATTTATAACATATCTACTATACCTGTATTTTATGTATCTGAAAGTAACATATCTATGACAGCATAAAGTATAACTCCTTATGAATTTTTAATGACAACTACAGATTTATTTAGAATAATGCAACATCAAACTTGGCAGTATGAGTTTTGAAGAACTCACATTAATACAGATATGTATGTCTATTTTCATAGTAGCTGTTGTAATTATGCCAAACTCTGTATGTTAAGTAGAACATATTAATAGTCTTTAAATCTGGTTTATTTCTTTATTGTTTAGTAGTGAACAGTTTTAATTTCTGCAGTAGTTTAAGTGTATTCCTGCTAGAAATAGGAGAATTATATTATCTGTATTTCTGTTCCTCAACCCTTTCTATGTTTCATTAGGTCTTTGTTATTCTGTATTATTTAAACAAACAAACTTAAAGTTCTGTTTTTCTCTTTAGGCACTGACAAGTCAGTTGACGGATAAAGAGCTAGCTCAAGGCAGACTTTACCCCCCTTTTTCCGGTATTCAGGAAGTTTCCATTAACATTGCTATTAAAGTAAGTAATAGTTTATACCTCTTCACAGAAATGTTAATAGAATTTTCTTATGTAAGTAACACAAGTGTATTAGAGAAAAGTTTGAAACATTTAGAGAGTGCAAAGAAGGAATTTTAGTTCACCCATATTCTACCAGAATATGATCCACATTATTATTTTGGGTTTGTTGCCTTCTAATCTTTTTTCTTCCCAAACTCATACATACATAAGCACACACATGTCCAGTCACCAATACTTAATTTTATAATTGGGTTGTCACTGCACTTTTTCCCACTTAATGCAGTATGTCTTTTCCCATATAAGTCAATAATAATTCTCTCTTTGTTATCATGTCATAATTACTTTAACCATTTCCCCTTGGACGTTTAAGTGTTTTCTCATTTTGGTAGAAATAAGTCTTTATGTGCATTTGTGATTGTTTTTCCTTAACATAAATTTCTAATTATAAGGATAAACGATGTTAACATGCTAAGGCTACTGATTCATATTGCCAAATATTTCTTCAGAAAAAAAATACTTATCTACATAGTATCTATTAGATATGAGTGTATTTGTTTTCCCACACCTTTGTCCATACTTAGAATTATTATTTTTAAGTCTTATATATTAATAATAGATGAAAATTATTTTTATTTAAAGCACTTATTTTATTATTAGATTGAAGAATATTTTGTGTTTATTGAGCAATCATACTTTTTTGTGAAATGCCTATTCATGGCCTGTGCTTGTTTGTATGTTATATGTATTTCTACTTGTTAAAAATATATATTTTTTTTTTATTGACTTTAGAGAGGAAGGAATGGGGGGAGGGAGAGAGATAGAAACATCAGTAATGAGAGAGAATCACTGATTGGCTACCTCCTGTACACCTCACACTATGAATCAAGCCCAAAACCCAAGCATGTGCCCTGACCAGAAATCAAATCATGACCTCCTGGTTCTGAGCCACTCCAGGCAGCTCTTTCCACTTTCTGATACTGACTCATAAGAGCTCTTCATTAAGGACTAGAGGCCAGATGCACAAAATTCAGGCAACAGGCTCCAACTGCCCTCACTGGCCCTCCCAAGCCCGGCTTCATCCGGAAGGTCTTCTGGATGGTCATTCTGTTATTTGTTCTAATTAGCACATTAGCTCTTTATTATATAGGACTAGATAGAGGACCACTGCATGAAAATTCATCCACTGTATAGGGGTCCCTCAGCCCTGCCTGCCCCCTCTCACAGTCTGGGAGCCCTCAGGGGTGGGAGGCAACCCAGCAGTCAGGCGAAGGTGACACCCCCATCACACCTCTGCTGCTGCCACTGCCGGCAGCAGCGCAAGCCTCACCCCGCCCTGGTTACCTGAGCCTTGAATGGCCCAGGACGGCCAGGAAGCCACCATCTGAGGCTTGCCTGTGTCTCGGGCATCGGTTAGGCAGCTGCCATCCAAGGCTTGCCTGTGCCTCGGGCTGGCCCTGGGAAGCTGGGGGACTGAGATGACTGGGAGACTCTCCAGGCAGGTGCGCAGAGGGCCAGGCCTGCCTGGGGGTAGGCCCAGCTGTGCTATGGGCCTGCCTCCCCAACAGACCTGAGGGAACTGGAAGCCACCATTTTATGGCTATAGGTGCCTCCATCTTTGGGGGCATGTCAGTCAATTAGCATATTCCCTCCTTATTGGCTGTGGGTGCTGCCATCATTTTGAGGGTGTGACAGTCAATTAGCATATTCCCTCTATTAGATAGGATAGTGATCCTTCTGTTTGCTGTGGTGCAGGTGTTGTCCCATTGTCAATTATTCTAAACTTAGCATTGTTTTATGTACCATTTTTCAAAAGCTTTTTCATGAAATTATCTGTTAATTTATAGATTGTTTTTCATCTTTTGTGATTGTTAATACCTTCTTCTACTCCAAAATTATATAAATATCTACCTGTGTTTTCTAATAACATAAAACTTCTTAATCACACAGGTTTATTTTAGTGTATGTTGTGAGACAGAGAAACTTTTTCTTCTGAGTAGGTAACCAGTTGTTTTGCCACCAGATGATCAAGAATACTGCTTTTATTAGCATAAAATTTTTTATTCTGTTACTGGGAATCTGTTCCTGATCATATTTATCTATCATTATGCACTGTTTAATTATTATAATATGTATAAAGTATATTATTTGATACTGTGTATTTTCTGTCATGATTTTTCAGTATTGTCTGTTCTCAACTGTTTATTCTTTTGGATGAATTTTTATATCAGTTCTTTGAGTTTAAAAAAACCTGCAACTATATATACAACTATGTCATATTTATAAGTTAAATAGGTAAAATTGAATCATCCCCATTTAGTATCTCTCTCAAGTTTTTTGGCTTTAAGTCTTTCAATATAATTCTGTTGTTTTCTTCACCTAAATGTGGCAGGTCTCTTATTATTTTCCTAGATATTTAAAATTGTTTGTAAATAAGATTCCTCACTGGTCATTTCTGTTATAAATTCTTATTTACTTTTCAGGTTACAGAATACCTGTATGCTAATAAAATGGCTTTTCGATACCCAGAACCTGAGGACAAGGCTCAATATGTCAGAGAAAGAATATGGCGAAGTCAATATGAATCCATGCTTCCAGATATGTATGAATGGCCAGAATCTGGAATAAACCCTCCCTCGCTACCGGAATAGAAGTGCCCACCAATAAATACTTTCTGTGCTTCAGGGAACCCCTCTTTTCAGACAAAAATATAATGTTCTCAAATTTATGGGGGTTTTTTTTCTGTGTTTTCATTGTCCCCCACTGCTTTGCCAGACTTATTTTTCCCATGAATCTACACTTCTGTGTAGATATATGTGTTGACTACATTGTTAATGCCCACTGGCACCCTGCCACCAAATAGCCATAATGCTTTCATTCTGATTTGTAGCTCATATGATATCAAAGAGATGTTAAAAATGTTTTTTAAATGTCTTCACCTCTGCTCTTGATCACACTTGCCCAAGTGTTTGCTATATACTGTTATCTATATAATAAAACCCTAGGCAACTGAACAACCAATCAACCGGTCGCTATGCCATGCACTGACCACCAGGGGTAGATGCTCAACACAGAAGCTGCTCCCTGGTGGTCAGTGCACTACCACAGCCAACCTCCCGCAGCCGGGCCAACCTCCCATGGCTCCTCCCTCTGGCCACCCTCCTACAACCCAATCACCGTCCGGGCCAAGGGACCCCCCCCCTGTGCACAAATTCGTGCACCTGGCCTCCAGTAGGTAATAATTTCTCACTGAGCTCTTTGAGGACTATTAATATACTAACTGACTTCTGTGGAGACGAGCACACAGTATGAGGAAAAGGTCACATTTAACAAATTCTAAGGACAAATTGTCTATCTAAAATGTT
This sequence comes from Vespertilio murinus, assembly GCA_963924515.1. Classification (NCBI taxonomy): domain Eukaryota; kingdom Metazoa; phylum Chordata; class Mammalia; order Chiroptera; family Vespertilionidae; genus Vespertilio; species Vespertilio murinus. The sequence goes on from OZ004709.1 coordinate 5,595,617, forward strand.
TTTTTTATTTCTTCTTCATGCTCTGAAATTTCTTTCCAGTATATAGAGCTAGAGAAATATGTAAAATATACCCTATTATTTATTTCCTAAAACTAAACTAAGGCTTAACTATAACATTGTAAGAGAGAAACGGGAAACTACTGCTGCTTTTAGACAATTTAAAAAATAGTCATTGAGCCTGTAATAATGTCAACATTAAAACATTTAATTTAAAAAGTCATTGTTTTCAACAGTGTATAAAAATCATAGTGTAACTTTTTTATTTAATAAAGGAAATAACTTCAATTTAATTGCTTCAATTATGCTATTTTATTGCTCAGGTAGAAATTTAACTTTGCTTATTATGAAAAACATTTTCATCATCTTAATTTCTAGATGATTCTAAGGAGAGGGGAATAGGATGCATAAATTATTATTAACGTCATGACTTTTAACAAATTAGTCAGATGTTTCACACCTAAATGAGTCATATTTAACTGAAGAAGTCATACCTCTCTTCCAATAGCGATGCTCTACTTGAGATAATTTTGGAATATTCCTACGAGACATTCCTTTGAATATCATCAGTGATAATTCTTTCTCCATTAAAAGTGAATTTAAATTTTTGAAGCCATCAAAATTAATTTAGAGCTAATTGGGATAAATAAGGTAGGTGTCAGCCATTTTTAATAGTCCATTTTCAACCCAGTAAAATAGATAACAATTGACTAGTGAGACCAGTTTTTTCTGTGACTTACAAATTGGAGAGTTCTGAAGGAAAACCCAGAACTACTTTAAGAAGTAGTAGTATGGCTATATATGTGCCTAAAACGGTTGTTTGAAAAAAACTAAAATTTTAAATGCGCATTCTACAATATCACTACAAAAATTATCCATAGCTGCTTATCAGCATGCACATTATTTGACATTTCTCTCCACAGTCTTTAATATGGTAAATATAATATTCTCTAGATTAAAAAAGGGCTTTGTGTTTATTTTCATATTTCCTCTACCTATAGCCAGAGATTAATTCACAATATTTTTGAGTAAATTCTTCATTTTAAGAATGCTCAAAATGGCATTGCCATTTAAAGTATGGGGAAATGCAATTACTTAGTTTAACAGATGAGCAAAGTCAGAAGTCTGTTACATAAATCTGTTTCATAAAATAAGCTACTAGATCACAATTTGTTTCTTTTAATTAAATATGAAAGGTTTATGTTTTTCATATTACCTTTGTCAAGACACAGTCACTCCCAAAAATATTCTCTGAAATCTTGATTTCAGTTTAACCTTATAAATATTATTACAAACCTGACTTGTGCTTGCCGAAGGTAAGAACATACGCTGAATTTTACTTAGTAATTTGACTAATATGTTCACTTATTAATATGGCTAGTACAGACCTCATGGGAATTATCAGTATTTCAAGGAAGAAAAACAAGGCCAAATAGCATATTGTTTTTTTAAATAAGAGAAATCTTATATGTATATATTTTTAAAGCTACTTAATTCTCATTATGTATTATTTACCAACCAGTATTTTTATTAAGTATCAGATATAAAGTAATGAAACCATTTTTAATATTAAAACTAAGAAAATAGAGGCAAGAATTGTCATCATGGTGGGAGGAGGTAGCATTATGGCATCAAATTAGAAAAGAGGCTGAAACGTTTGATTTACGTGGAAACATATACTTAGGAAGGGCGCCATTGTTTTGAAAAAACAGGACCTGAAAGTCATTTTAATGCTTTTGAGTAAAGAAGAAATTCTGTAGATTTGTCTGTCAGAAATGATTACCGTATTTGCCGGCGTATAAGACGATTTTTTGGCCCTGAAAAATACGTATTTGCCGGCGTATAAGAGACTGGGCGTATAAGACGACCCCCTAACATTTCCACTAAAAATACAGAGTTTGTTATATACTCGCCGTATAAGACTACCCCCCACTTGGAGGCATATTTTTCAGGGCCAAAGGATCGTCTTATACACCAGCAAATACGGTAAATAGGAAAAAGTGGTGATGCGCTTTTCTAATCTGGTAGTACCTACCACCTGTGATGTGAAACAAATGGATAAATAGTGCGGGTAGCCGAAACCGGTTTGGCTCAGTGGTAGATCGTCGGTCTGCGGACTGAAAGGTCCCGGGTTCGATTCCGGTCAAGGGCATGTACCTTGGTTGCGGGCATATCCTTGGTAGGGGGAGGGGTGTGCAAGAGGCTGCGGGTTGATGTCTCTCTCTCATTGACGTTTCTAGCTCTCTATCTCTCTCCCTTCCTCTCTGTAAAATATCAATAAAATATATATTTTTTTAAAATAATAATAATAAAATAGTGCGGGTAAGGTTTATTGACTATAATGGGAAAAGTATTAAAGATTTTGGTTAAAACCTTTCTAAAGTATGGATTCTTACCCAGAAAGTTGCCTCAGAATCTCTGGGAAGCGTAAGACACTTCTTTAAAATGCAGAGGCCTCTGTTCCCTCCTCCGAGCCCTGGACCCCCGGGCAGAGTCGTGGCAGGTGTATTCTCAGCACACACTTCCCCTGTCCTCCTGTCACCGCCTCAGAGAAGGTGTCCGAGTCTCCTGGAGAGCTGACCCATTCCGCCGCGGATGCCCGGTGATGCCCGGTGCTGCCGGCACAGAGAAGGCCTGAACGGCACTGCTCTCGAGTCCTGGGTGCTGTGCATTGTGAGTTCAGTGCTCCTAGAGTATTACTGCACGTGAAAAAGATGACGCATTTCCTTCTTACAAATAATTGGCTCCATCTATTTCTGTTATGTATAGTGTTTGCAGGATGTTTATAAGATCAAACATTAATATAGAACTTTTAAACAGATTTTTCTAAAAAACGCATAACTTGAATACTGTTTAATTTCAAATCACTGATTTTAAATGTACTTATTAAAACCTAGCGACCAGTTTTCGTTTATAAAAGATTAGCTATCAAATGAATCTTTGTTTCTTCTCTGTTTTTGTTTGTCTCATGCTGTGACTTAACCCTTTCCTTTGTCTTTTCTTTCTCTAAATTATCTGCATCTGGAGAAATAAGATTCTGTATGATCCTTTGCAAAGGAATTACTAGCAAATTAATACCAATGCATAATCATTATTAAGGGGTGAATAATAATCATTAATAATCATTATTATTTACTGCTCTTAGAAAACTAAGAAAGTCCAAAGGGAGTATGAAAAACCTTCCTTTAGGAAAAAAAAACTCCTTCATCCAAATGCTTCTCTAACGTTTTTCCTAAACCCATTCAGTATCCCTCAAAGATAATTTCTTCATACAGTTGAACAGCTCTAGTGTTTTGTTGAATTCATGAAAATGGAAATCATCTTTGTTGAGCATACATAATACTTGAGGCTCTCTATGAGGGTTCCATTTAAAGGGATTCTCCTACTTTCAGATGGTTATTTAATCTTGCTTTTTTTTTTTTTTCAAATAAATACTTACTTGCCACTTAGCTGTTTGGGAAGTTATCCCCACATTCAGCATACTTTTTAAAGTTTTAAGACTAAGGAGAAATCTATTCCCCAGTTTTCGGTATGTTGTAGAAAATTGTTTTTCCTTTCCTAATTTTAAGTGTTTATTCTAGTAAATCATTGATTCCTATGTAACCATTGAAATATCACCAACACGTTAGGTGTGCAGGTATCGGGTAATGATAAAATGCATTTTATGAATAGCACCTCCTCTGTGCCGGGCATTGTTCTAAGTATCCTACCCGCATCATTCTATTTAATCTTCACAGTCACCTTCTGTCACCCCCCCTGTTCTAGAGGGGGCCTCCCGGCCAGGCTCTGAGGGGCAAGTGGCAGCCCCTCACGGGGAAGAAGGCCCCTGTGCTAGAGGACATTATCTGAATCTTACATTCCTTTTCTTCAAGACTTGTTATTTCAGATGACAGTTGCCACCTATTTTATTGTTAATCTTCACCCAAGGATATTTTCCCCATTGGTTTTCGGAGAGGGTGGAAGGGAGGGTGAGAGACAGAGAGAGAGAAACATTGATGTGTCTGGTTGCCTCCCACACACATCCTGCCCACAGCCCTTCAGTCTGAGGGCCAACGCTAACCACTGAGCAGCCAGGCTATTTCTATAACAGGTCCTTTTATTTATTTTTTTTTAAAGTAGGCTTACGGCTATGAATACGTGAAACACAGAGTTTATCCTTTTTTAAAATATATATTATTGATATTTTAGAGGAAGGGAGAGAGATAGCTAGAAACATCGATGAGAGAGAAACATCTACCAGCTGCCTCCTGCACACACACACACAAACACATACACACACCCGGGGGATGTGCCCTCAACCAATGTACATGCCCCTGACCGGAATCGAACCCGGGACCTTTCAGTCCAGAGACCGACGCTCTACCACTGAGCCAAACCGGTTTCAGCCATGTCCTTTTAATGCTCTTTGCCAGTTCATTTGATTTTTACTTTGTTCCCATTTATAACTCAAATACAATATAAACATTAGTCCTCAGCACTTGAGGTATTGGATGGTAACATAAAAGATGTGGTTTTGAATAAGATAAATTGCAACAGATTCTCAGTAGCTAGTTCACATATGTTGATTTGGTCATCTTCACAGAACCACCAATTGCTATCATTTTGGGGCAAATTGGTTTCAAGAATCTGCCAATGTCAATGTGAATTTGAACTGTAAAGTTTATTTTAAATTATATATATTGTATTATATGCATAATATACATATATATACACATACATATATATAATCTTTATTAAAAGGCGAGAACAGTTAGAAAGTAGTAATATGTATGTGTGGAATTAAGAGTTCCTGAAGAGACTAATTTTAGCTATATATTTGATCAAGTAAAAATTTTGCCTAATGTTGCCGAAACTGGTTTGGCTCAGTGGTAGAGCATTGGTCTGCGGACTGAAAGGTCCCGGGTTCGATTCCGGTCAAGGGCATGTACCTTGGTTGCGGGCACATCCCTGGTAGGGGGTGTGCAAGAGGCAGCTGGTCGATGTTTCCCTCTCATCGACGTTTCTAGCTCTCTATCTCCCTTCCTCTCTGTAAAATATCAATAAAATATATTTTAAAAAATTTTGCCTAATGATTTATTATCTAATGACCTTTAAAATTAACAGAAATTAAAACCATATTTTTGCAATTGATACTGTGTTCCTTTTGATAACATACCCAGCATTAATTATTGACTTCAAGGAAACCACAAGTTGCAAAAGTCACCACTTAGCCTTTCTCACCTTTATGTGTGAGATAGAGCGCCCAGCCGGTGGCAGTGGTTGAGTGTTGACCTCTGAACCAGGAGGTCACGGTTCGATTCCCGGTCAGGGCACATGCCTGGGTTTCAGCTCAATCCCCAGTTGGGGGTGTGCAGGAGGCAGCTGATCAATGATTCTCTCTCATCACTGATGTTTCTCTCTCTCTCTCCCTCTCCCTTTCTCTCTGAAATCAATAAAAATATATCTTTTTTACAAAGATAAAGAGATGGGATGGTCTTGCTGTAATTGCTTATGGGAATGCTAGTTAAGGGGAATGCCTTGTGTAGAGTATATTATCCCAGATCGACTTATTACATGTGGTTCCAGGAATCAGTCTTTACACTTCATAATGATGTGAATTGTTTTTTCCCTTTCCTGTATATCAATAAAATTTTCCTATACATAAAAGATACATTATGACCTTTTAAATTGTTTTCAACTGTTTCAACTGGGTGTTGTTGTTTTTTGTTTGCTTGTGTTTGTTTTTTTGTTTTTGCTTTTTATTGAATTTATCGGGGTGACTGGTTAATGAAATTATAGATTTCAGGTGTACAATTCTATAATACATCACCTGTATGTTGTATTATGTGTTCACCACTCCTTGTTTTGGAGGCACTTTTAAAACCTGGCATTATTAAACCTTTAAACACATAAACACACACACACACACACACACACACACACACACACACACACACATACACACACACATACACACACCTCCCAGACTATTGGACCCCATGGGAATATATTGTTAGACTTCAGTTCTTAAGTGGAGCACTAGTCGAGTTCCTCATCTTTTTATCTCCTTTTGTTCAGCTTCCTTCTCTATTTCTCTCCTTATTTAATCATAGATAGCAGTAAGGGAATTACTTCTCACCTCTTCTCCCCACGCCCAGCATATACATATTCTAAGACTCTCATTATTGAAAGACTAAATCAGGAAGTACTCAGCACCACCTATGAAGCCGACCTGCCAAAACATAGGCCCTGGATCAGAACAGGCCTCTGGCTCTCAGTCCCATGTGGGAGAAACACAGAGGACAGAGCACCGTGTTAAATGATGTTGTGGGACTGCCATCAGCCAATTTGGGAAATTCTGCAGAACAAATGAATGACCCAGTTTCTTCCACAAATGGCAAGAAAAAAACCGGTAAGCTTAAAAAGAGACTTAAGAGACTTCGGCCAAATGCAACGTGTAATCCTTTGAATCCTGATTCATACAAACCAACTACATATGAAATATTTGGGGATAATTAGGGAAATTTGAACATGGTATTAATAAATAAGGATGTCACTAATTAGCAAAGAAATATTGTGAACTTTCAGGTTAGATAACAGTGCAATTAAGTTTTTTAAAAGAGCTTTTTCGTTTTTTTAAATTTTAATTTTCTGACTCGACCAGAGAGGGAGGGAGAGGGAGAGATAGAAACATCAATGACGAGAGAGAATCATTGGTCGGCTGCCTCCCACACGCCCCCCCCCCCCCCCCGGGCTCAATCCCGAAACCCAGGCCCGTGCCCCTGATCAATCAAACCCGGGACCCTTCAGTCCGCAGGCCAATGCCCTATCCCCTGAGCCACACCGGCCAGGGCAGGGGGGTCAGTGTTCTTGGTTCCGCTCGCTGATAGTTTCCAAACACGGGGCCCCCACACAGCTCCTTAGTTGCCTGCATTTGGCTACCGCATGCTTTGACCACCTCGGTGGGTCGAGCAAACACCCGCGCGCCTGGCACTGCATGGGAGCTTGGAACACTTCCCCCAGAGGCTGGACCTGAAGCAGAACGGGGTTTGACCCCTGGGGGTTTGCACCCCCGGGCGTCCGCGGGCTGGGTGGCCCCGGAGAGGCCGCGGCTGGAAGCAGGCCCCCTGGGGTGGGGGGGCAGGCGGAGAAGGGCCGGGCTCGGGGTCCACACCGCGCCGGCGTGAACCCGGGCCCCCCCAAGCACTTTGCCTTCCCTCCTCGGGCGCCTCCCGCGGGCGCCCCAGGTCTGGGGGCTGCAGGCTCCGTCCCAACGGAAGAGGAGACTTCACACCAACCAGTGCAGGGGCAACGCGTCGGGCCGCGCTCTGGTTTGCAAAGATGACACAGAAAACAAACAAACAAACAAACAAACAAACAAACAAACAAACAAACAGAACAGGAGACGTTTTCTCCCGCGGCGCCCGGTCCTCACGGTTGCCGCCCGGACCCTGCCCAGCGCCCCGTGCGGGACCCCGGGCCCGGGCGGCGTCTCCAGCCTCCGCCGCGGGAGGGCCGGGCGGGCGCCACCGAGCGCGGACCTCCGGCGCGTCCTAGAGCGGCCGCCGCGCACTTCCGCCCGCGGACCGCCGACGCCGACGCCGCCCCGCTGCCGTCCTGCGCCCCGCGCTCCCCGGCCCGGCGTGGTGAGTGCGGCCGGCCGCGCCGGAGGGGGTCGGGCAGGGTCTTCCTTTCTCCTCGCGGCCCGGGCCCCGCGCCCAGCCCCCGGGCCCGGGGAGCCGCCTCGCCCAGCGCCGGGGGCGGGAGCCGCCTCGGCCCGCGCGCCGGCCGCCGCCCACCCGCCCTGGGGGACCCCGACCCCGACCGGAAGGGGCCCTGGCCGCGCTCGGGGAGACCCGGCCTCCGGCGGCCCCGCCTTGGCCACGCCCCGCCTCCCCGGCCGCTCCTTCCCCCCGGACACGGAGGCGGGGTCCCCGGGGGGCGCCGCGGGCCCGGGGGCGCCGGGTGCCGTGCGGGCGGCGGGCGGAGCGGGGCGCTGTCCCGCGGGGGTGCGTCCCGGCGGGCGGACGGGCACCCTGTCCCGGGAGGGTCCTGTCGGGAGAAAGCAGGCGGCTGGGGTTTTGGGGGATTTTTGTCCCAAGAAGCTGGGGACCGAGTCTGGCCGGGTTCCGTTAACCCCTGGCGCCTAGGAGTGGCCCCTGACACCGAACACGCACCGCTGAGCACAGGAAAGGCGGTGACTCCCCGACCCCGTGGAGGGGTGAGGATGGGTTGGTTTGTTACTAAGTTGGTTTGTGACTTTTGATTATGGGAACTTTCAAACATAGGAGAGTCAGGCAGTGTGCTGAAGGCCCAGCTCACGGTCAGCCTGGCTTTATTTGTTACCCTCACCCCAGGGGTTACTTAAAGCAAATCGAAACGCTCATTGCGTCCGTTAAATGCTTAGGTTTATAAGACACAACTGCTTTTTTAATTTTTTTAATGTGTTTTTATTGACGTCAGAGAGGAAGGGGGAGAGAGAAACATCAACGATGAGAGAGAATCACTGACGGGCCGCCTCCTGCACGCCCTCCTCTGGGAATGGAGCCTGAATCTAACTGTGGAGGCTCGACCACTGAGCCACGCTGGCTGGGCTCAACTCCTTTAAAAAATAATAATAATAAAGCCATTATTAACCCAATAAGCGTTTCATATTATCATCTACCCAGTCAGTATGCGCATTTTCCCAGTTCTCCTTTTCCCCACCCATTATCCTTTCCTCCAAATCAAGATCCAACCATCTCTCGTTTTAATTTCTTTATCCCCTCCATCCTCATTACCCAGCCCCCTGGAATTCACTTGTTGAAGAAATCAAGTCATTTGTCCTGTAAACTTTCCTATATTCTGGATTTGGCTTTGGGTACTCTAGTAAACTGGTTATTTCGATGACACACTCAGAGGATCCAGGTTCTGCTTTTTGGCAAGAAAAGCGGGTAGGATTTCTGTGCGCTTCCTGTGGCGTCACATCGGGAGTTGGAGAAGGTCTGGTCTGCCTCTCGGTGTTAGGATTAATGGGCACTTCTGTACTAATGGCACCATAGGGTGCCCTGGCCGGGTGGCTCCGTTGGTTGGAGCGTCCCATACCCCAAAAGGTTGTGGATTCGATCCTTTCTAAATCAATAAGCATATCCTTGGTGAGGATTTAAAAAAAAATAACAAACTGTACCTCCGGGTAACTAAATAATTGACCAGGGGATTACAGAAGGATGCCGCCCAGAGGAATGAGAGAATGCCTCCTTTTGGCAACCCTTAATGAAATAGTGGATTCTGGCAGTGATCATTAGCGCCTGTTAACATCAGAAAAAGAGGCTCATGGCCCACGGCAATGCCGACAGTGTGTATTTCCTGGTGCAAGGGCCCAGTACACTTGTCAGATATTCTTGGGTGATGGGTAGAGGATACTGATGAAAAAAGATTGACCATTAATTAGTTGATAACTATTGAAGTTTGGCGATGGTGTGGCAGTACAGTACACTAATCTCTACCTTTGTGTGTGTGTGTGTGTGACATGTTTTCATAAAAAGGTTTTAAAAAATGGACTACTAGTGCGTGAGTTCAAGTCAGCTGATCCATCTATTATAGCTCTGTTCTTCATTATTCTCTCATTAAGTGGGTCTCAGATCTGACTGCACATTAGAATCTCAGGGGGAGCATTTAAAAAAAAAAAAATACTGAAACACATATCTCACTTGCAGAATTTCCTGTTTAATTGTTCTGGGATGGAGCCCAATCATTGATGACTTAAAAGCTGATTGGAATAAGCCCCAGGGTTATGTACCACTGGCCTAGATCCATCATTTTTAGGGATTGCAGAGTGATTATATTCTATTATTCCTCCCGCATTTATTAGCTTTTAATGTGTTTTTTTTAACTTTCTTTTTGTTTATTCTTGTTTGTCTTGCAAACTGCAATCCTATAGGAAACCTCTGCAGATTAAACTACTTAATTACCAGTGGAAGGTTTCTTCTTGGAAGTGAAAGTGTGGAGCAGCATATGGAAGGGACACTAGCAATAACCTAAAGGCTGTGTGTGGAGTAGAGAGAGGTACCATCTGTGTGTGTAAGGTGTGTGTGTGTGTGAAGGGTGTGGGGGCAAGTCGAGGGAGCAGACTGTATCCCCAATGGAAAGGAAGATTGGGAGAATTGTAGTTTGAAAAGCAGGTTCAGCCATATGACACATTTTTTTGAAAATCACTTTTAATGAAATCTTAAATATATATAAAAACCTAATACGCAAAGTGTCCCCTCGGGAGTTTTACCAACTGGGATTTCTATCACCTGCTATGATGTGCACCGACCACGAGGGGGCGCCGCAGAATAAAGGAAGGGCCAGCTGGCAGCTGGGGAAGGGAGGCCTTGCCAACAGCTGCTAGGGACCCTACCCGTGTTTGAATTTTGTGCACTGGGCCTCTAGTTATATATAAAATAAATGCTCTTTATTGCAACTAAAAGTCAATTCAAAGATTTAAAGGAAAAAATAATCTCTTCCCCTCTCCATTTAGTCACCCTGGTATTAACAGTATGGTGTGTATCCTCCACACCAGGCTTTCTCTGTCTCATATTAACGTGGGGGTTTTGGACATTGTTATGGAAATGAGATCATACCATAGCCATCTGTAAGTTTTCTCTCTGTCATCCCTCTCGGACAAGAGCTACAGACCTGACGTAGCTGCAGAACAAATAATCCATGGCATGACTGTATAATAAAATATTCAGTTGCTTCCCTATTGATTTTTTTTCCAGATTGCTTCCAAATTTTAGCCACCTTAAAAGTACCACAATAAACATCATTATACATAAATCCTTTACTTCTGTAGGGTAGAGTCTCAAAAATAGGAGTGTTGGGTTAAAGTGTTGTTATTAACAGCATCATTATTATTGGTAATATATATTGCCAGATTACTCTCCCAAAACATAACAGCAGTTCACACCCACCACCAGTAACATATGAACGCCGATCTTGTTCTGGTGAGCACTGGCTGGCATTAATATTTGCCAATGGGTGTGGGGAAAATGGTGTTTGTTTCTTCAATTTGCATTTCCTCTACCTGGAGAATGAACACTTTTCATGCTTATTGGTTGTTTAGATTTCTTATGTGAATTTCCTGTATATATCCATTTATCTATTGTATCAGTGTTTTGGTTTGGGTTTTTGGTTTGGGTATTTTGTCTACCAGATGTTTGGTATTTTGAATTGGTTTCAAGGGGCATTAACTAGTGTAAATAGTTTTCTCCAGGTGCCTTTTTTTTTTTTTTTTTTGTTCTTTGATTCTGAGTCTTAATATATGAAAGTTTATATGTAGTGAAAACGTCTATTTTTTAAAATTTTTCTGAATTTCCTGACTTGCTAAAAAGGGCTTCCCCAACCCCCAAATTACTATATACATGTTCTCCTAGTATTTTAAAACCTATTTTATTGGACCTCTTACATTTAAATTTCTAAACTTCGTGGGATATATTTTTATATGCATTGCAAAGTGAATATCTTGCTCTTCTTTTTTTCCTGCGCTATATCAGTGATGTTTTTTAAATGTCACCCTTTTTACACTTTGGTTACGTATTGATTCCCATGAGTTCCTAGACTTACTTTAGACTATTTCTTCTCTTTCACCTCTATTTTCTTGTGTCAATATTATTCTCTTAATTATAGTATAGTAAGTACTGGTGTAATATCTAAAAAGGTAATTCTCTACTTACTGTTTTATGTAATTTTCTTGTCCATTCTCAGACATTATTTTCTTCCATCTTTTGATTATTTTTTGTTCCAAGATGACTGTCATTGGAAGTCTGACCAAATTTGCATTAAATATATCTGTACTAATTATGAAAAAATGAACATTTCTGTGATACTAAGTCTTATTAAGGGACCTAATATGCACCTGGGACTTCTAGAGCCTGTTTATTTCCTGTTATTAATAGTGATTTTATAAGTTTTTTTCTCTCTTGTGAATGAGATCTTTCCCATTCCTATTTTTTATCTGGTTATTGCTAAGACTGAGAGAAGTCATATTTATCCAGCTCTCTATCAGATGTCCTTACCTTAGTATTTTTTCTTAAAATTATGTTGTGGCTTTTTTGTTTTTGTTTTTTTGGTTTTTTTGCTCCCAGCCCTCAGTATGGATGACCTATGATTGTTTATGCACAAGTTTGAGTTTATTCTCATTTATTCTATTTGGTGCATCTCATCACAGAAGTATAGCAGCGATGGCAGATGTGCCCAAAAACAGCAGAAAGAAAAAGAGATGCCAGGAGCTGGCAGAAATCTACACACTCAGAGGTTATTGCCGGTCACCATACAGCACCAGGTCCTGTCACTTAGAGGCCTCCCCTCGGCGGTGCTGTAGAGCTGCGGAGCGGGGATTAGCAACCTTTCTCATCTCATGGTGTACAAGCTAATTACTGAAATCCTGCGCACACCAAAAAATAGGCTTTTTGCTGTTTTAATTTGGCTTAGTGGATAGAGCGGCAGCCTATGGACTGAAAGGTCCCAGGTTCAATTCCGGTCTTGGTAGTGGGGACACCCCCAGTAGGGGTTGTGAAGGAGTCAGCTGATTGCTATTTCTCTCTCATCAATGTTTCTAACTCTATCCTTCTCTCTTCCTCTCTGTAAAAATCAATAAAATATATTTTTTAAAAAAATAGGTATAATTTTGATTCATTCACACTGGATGGCTATTCTTGTGTTGGCTGTTGTCATTTTTAAAAATATATATTTTATTGATTTTTTTTACCGAGAGGAAGAGAGAGGAACAGAGAGCCAGAAACATCGGTGAGAGAGAAACATCGGCCAGCACAACCTGCACAACCCCCACTGGGGATGTGCCCGCAGCCAATGTACATGCCCTTGACCGGAATCAAACCTGGGACCTTTCAGTCCGAAGACCAACGCTCTACCACTGAGCCAAACCGGTTTCAGCTGTCATTTTTTTTTATTTGACAATCTAAGGGGAAAGAGGTCAGTACTTCTGATTAAATAGGTATTGCCTGTTTTAAGAATTCTTGGGGCACAAAAATTCGCGGGGCGTTGGTTGAAATGCTGTAGAGCATCGCTGTGTTTATGCTCATTCAGCACGATGGGCCCAGGCATACCACTCAGTGAATGTAATTAAATCCCATGTCAGATCCCGTGGTGGTTGCCGGTTAGTGTTTATTAGAAGGATTTAAAAAAAAAAAAAAAGTAAGGAGTTCCTATATCTTCCCCACTCCTCTTCCTGTTGTTAACATCCTGCAGTAGTGTGGTAGGTCTGTTACCATTGATGGGCCAACATCGATACATTATTATTAACTACAGTGTACGCTGGGGTCCATTCACCCCGAGCGAGCGAGCATCCTGTGGGTTTTAACCAGTGCATGCCGATGACGTCTGTCTCCTCTGCACGATGCAGGGGAAGAGTCCCACCGCCCTCACAACACTCAGCCTCTCGGGAACACGTTTTGGTGACCTTGAGCAGCGATGTGGAATAACGCCGCGGTGATCTCTCCGTTGCAGGGGAGAAGATGTCCATGGATGTGACGTTTCTGGGGACCGGCGCCGCGTACCCCTCCCCAGCCCGGGGCGCCTCTGCCCTGGTGCTGCGGTGTGAGGGCGAGTGCTGGCTCTTTGACTGTGGGGAGGGCACCCAGACGCAGCTCATGAAGAGCCAGCTTAAAGCAGGTCAGTGCCTTCAGCCTCGTCTCATTAAGGGCATCCCTCGTTCTGCCTCATCTTCCCGGCTCTCCGGGTCTTTGCCTGGAGAGCCTGCGGGCAGCTGGTGCACCCCCTGGACTCCCTTCCTTTACTCATTTACCCATCATTCCTCCTGTCATTCCTCCTGTGAGTTCTGGGAGCGAAGATTTATAGCGGCTCCAAGGAGAGGACGCAGAGATACCGGAGGCTTGTGTGGATGGAGCTGCCCGAGCAGAAGGACGGGATGTGTGCTCCCTTCTTTCCGCCAGGAGATGACCAGGAGAGGCGGGTCTCCTGAGAGAGTGCAAAGGGCAGTAGATGTACCAGGAGGGACTCTCTTCTCACTCGGTTATCGGGGTACGCACGTTGGAGGGTGACGTGTGAGCTGTTGGAGGAAGAGGAGAGGAGAGGGCATTTCAGCCAGGGGGAGGGAGTGAGCAAAGGCCGGCAGCAGGGAAACGCGGGCCCCGGTGAAAGGCCTGCGTCACTCAGGCCTGCGTGCCGGTCCCAGCGGTGACTCGGCTGTGGTCTTAGCAGATCGGCATCCCCAAAATGGGAATAACAACTTGTACTTAGGAAGGCATGTTATGAGAATTATCTATAATAATAGAAGTATAATATGCTAATTAGACCAGATGAAACCGGAGCTGTGAGGGAAGCCCAGGTCCCAGGTGCCAGAGAGAATCCCAGGGGGAAGTCGGTGCTGGCAGCTGGGGGAAGGGAGGCCTATTGCACCATTTTCGTGTATCGGGCCTCTAGTGTATAATAATCCCTTTTCGGTGTGGTTTTCTCCTCACCAGTTAGCTGTTAGCTCACAGGCCGTTTCCTCAGAGGCTTTTCCTGACTCTCCATAGTTAATTAGTTCCTCTCGCCCCAGGCCTTCTACAGGCTTGTCCTGTTTTTGTTAACTTCTTAACATCATCAGCATCTAAAATGATGTTATTTAATCATTTTACGTGCACTATCGCCCTGTTCTAAGCTTAGCGGTCACCTGTGTACTTTGTAGACGCCTAGTAAATATTTGTTCAATAGAAGCATGGCTAACATGTTCAGTACTTTGTGCAGCGCCTCTCTTATTAGACCTTGACAGATGGTGATTATTGAGGTTACTTTCCCTGAGACTCAACGGAGTGCATGGCATTGGATGCCTAAAAGCAAGAGAGTTCTAGCATCCAAGGATCATCCATAGAGGAAGCTGACATGCCAGCAGTCATGTGGAATGTGATAAGGAGAATAGTGGAGGTGTTGTCTAAGTCCCTTTGCGTTCAGAGGAGGGGTACACTAGCGATCTGTGGGTTTAGAGATCATTCCAGAGATGGAAACAGTTGAGCTAGGATCTAAGAGAAGTGTCTCTGGGGAGACAAGCAGGGCTAGACATTTGAGGAACAAACAAAGTGAGCAACTACTGTGTTTCCCCGAAAATAAGACCTACTTCATGGAAACAAAATACATCCCCTAAAAATAAGACCTAGCGCATCTTTGGGAGCAAAAATTACTATAAGACACTGTCTTATTTTCGGGGAAACAGGGTAGTAAGGACATTTCCAGACATGTTTGGGGAATAGTAAGCCATCCAGAGCACTGAGTCCTTGGCTAAGACAGAAGAGAGATAAGAATGCTGAAAGTAAGTGCGGGCAGACTGTGAAGCCTTGTGTGGTGCGCTAAGGTATTTGGACCTTGCCATTCTCTTGGCAAAAAGGAACAATTAAAGGTTTTTAGACAGGGGTGACACGGTCTGATTTGTGTTTTAGGACAGAGGTTTCCTATGGCAGAAAGTAAATAGCATCAGAGAGACCAGTTTCAAGGCAATTGCATTCATCTGAGAGAACATGAGGATGCTGAAGCAGGAAGTGGGAATAGGGATGAAGAGGCACTTAATCTGAGGGGCACTTGTAGAGCCAACAGGAGGGGTGACTGATTAAATACCTAGAGTGTGAAGAAGTGAGGAATTATTACAAGTTACAGATGGCTGTGTCCTGGACCTGGGTGTCATGAAAAGAGCAGTTGGAGGAATGAACTAATGATATCACTTGGGACATGTTCAACCCCAAGTATGCACTGCCTTGTCCTGAAGCCCCGAGGTGAGGGCAGGTGCTGTGCTCTATGTCCCTTGGGTCTCCCGGGTCTTCTTCTGTGAAAACTCTCAGGGCAGGCACAGACCAGAGTGGGGCTGTCATATGTAACTGTTCAGAGAGCAGGGGTTGCTGTGGCAAGGTGGTTAAAATGGAAAGAAGAAACTGTATGAGAGGTTTGGGTATGGGGATAAGTCTTTCCTTTTTACTGAATGCTGCATCATTTATTTAATGCTACAAAACAGATTACACGTTTAGTGTCCTGTTCGCATTTACCATCTTATAGTTTCCGTGGTTAGAGAGTTAGGGCCTGGTTTATCTGGGTTTCCTGCTTCAGGGTCTCACTAAGCTGCAGAGTTGTAATTGGCTGAGGCTGAGGTCTCATCAGAGGCTCGAGTGGGAAGAATCTGCTTCAGAGCTCACTCAGGCTGTTGGCAGAGTCCTTACAGTTGTAGGACCAGGCTTCCCCCAGCTCCTAGAGGCCCCTGGTCACGTGGGCTTGTGCTTCATGTAGCTTAGAGTAGTACCAGCAAAGGAGAAGGAAACTCAAGAGGAAACCCATAAGCAATCTGGAGTCTTAAAACATGATGAAATCACATTGTATCTCTGGGTCATTGTTTACTGGTTAGAAGCCAATCACAGGCCCCATCCACACTCAAGGAGAGGGACTTACAGAACACCAGTAGGTCATTAGTTTCTCTCAGTGACACAATATGGCCTGTCATTATTTCATTCATTGAAACCCTTTAAGCTTGTACTACCTCCTGGGATAATAATATTTTATGAGTTTCATAAAGAAGTACTTTGTATTTATCTAAATATACATATCTTTCAAGCTTCCATGGTTCTAATATGCAAGCATCTGATTAACAAGTATAGGCTTGCCATATCCATTTCTGTCATAATATTAAAGACTGAGCTTAGCCTTTTTTTCACTTAAAAATAATTTTAAAAAGTATACATGCTCATTGTAAAAATTCAAACAAAACAGAAAAGTGGAAATAAGAAGAGCCCAGCCCTGGCCAGTGTGGCTCAGTTGGTTGTATGTCATCCAGTGCAGCAGGAAGTTGCTGGTTCGAGTCCCAGCCAAGGGCACATGCCCAGGTTTCCAGCTCGATCCCCAGTAGTGGGTATATAGGAGGCAGCCAATTGATGTTGCGTTTCTCTGTCCCTCTCCCTTCCTCTCTCTAAAAATAAATAAACTATTCCTTTAAAAATACAAAAAAAAAAGGAAGCAAACAAAAAAGAAAAGCCTAAGACTGCATCTCATAAGTAAAATTTCTGTACATGTAGATAAGATAACAGTGTAGGTATAGTGTGTGTGTATAATTTTTTCATAAATGGAATCGCTATACTTCCTATAATCTGTTTTTTTTCCAATGAACAACATATACAAGGACTGTATTGCAGACATTCCCAAGGGCAGTCGGTATAACTGCATCATCACTTAGAGGATGCTCAGTATTCCACTCCTATATGGATGACGTATTCCCTGTGCTTTCTTGTTCTTGGGTAAAAGGGAACTCGTGCATTTTTCTTTCTTCATTTGATAGCTTCCTCTTACCTTTGATAATGGTGGTTGTCATTGCTTATCCCTTTAAAATCAAGTTTCTTGAAAAATGAAATTTTTGTCTTCCCTGAAACTGAGAACTGTGGGAAGCAGTTTTTTACTTCTTTGACTTGATTACTTTGGGTTCGCAAATTGTTTGGGTGCTCAGTGCTCTGTTTGGTAGCAGAGAGGGAGAGGCCAGGGCGTCTGGGGTGGCACTCCTGAGGTCAGCGTGGCAGGGACTCAGCACCATAGCAGTTCTCTTGTCCACGGTGAGTGCCCTGGCCTTCTGGACAGCGGAAAGGGGAAAGGCCAGGGTTCTGAAAGACAGCAAAAACAGGACTGAAAGAAAAGAAAAAGGAGCAAATGGAGGGGTTCTGGAGGTTCAAAATCTGCCTGTATCCAACCTGCTGTTCTTAGCCACCGGCCTGGGCTCCGGGCCGTGACCGAAATACTCGCGTGGGGAACACTTCTGCCTTGGTGTCACAGGACAAACCACATGATAGTAAACTGTTCCTGTGTGGCATCAGTAAACGTCTGTCTTTTATGGCAGCACATGTTTGGAAGAGGTGGGCCGCGGCTCAGACCAGAGCCTCTGTTACACTCAACACGTGTTGCTGTGATGGTTACTTTTAAAAAAGTTGGTGCCTCTCAAAAAAAGGCTAATGTGGCATCCTGCCACATGCCAGCAATAAATTCAGTTTACCTTTAGGTAAATCGAGTTATAACCTAAGCCCATGGTCGGCAAACTGCGGCTCACAAGCCACATGCGGCTCTTTGGCCCTTTGAGTGTGGCTCTTCCACAAAATACCACGGCCCGGGCGAGTCTATTTGGAAGAAGTGGCGTTAGAAGAAGTTTAAGTTTAAAAAACGTGGCTCTCCAAAGAAATTTCAATTGTTGCACTGTTGATACTTGGCTCTGTGGACTGATGAGTTTGCCGACCACTGGCCTAGGTCAGTATGCGCTGAAAAAGCTCTTGTGTTGGTTCAGAGTGAAGGGGAGATGGGCCCGTGGACTTTGGCGTAAATCACACCGGCTCTGCCCTCTGAGCTGCGTTCCAGCGTCTGTTGCCCACCTCCCCTCTCATTCGTTACCCCCTTGCTCTCTGACCTCCCTCTCTCATCATCTTCCTTTTCCGCCTCCCCCATCAGCCTCACCCAGACCAGCAGGCTGTGGCCTGGTGAGTTAATCTCCGTCCAGGGTAGAGAGTCCTTAAAAGGCAGTTTTGGGTTCAGGCACTGGTCCAGTTGATCGAAGCCTGAGAACTTGTTTTGCTGGAAATACATATTTGCTATTCTCAGAGGGAGCAGTAGAGGGCAGTGTAACTGCCCATGCTTTTGGCACCTGAGGCCTATCTAGAATTATTTTGGTATACTTCCTTATTGTAACTTTTTTTTTTTTTTTTGTAAAAGGATATATAAGAAAATACTCTGAAAACTGTAACACTGTGTAATTTGAAAGTGTTTTATGAAAAAGTTGTCTTACTAAAACCACCTAATAAAAGAAAGCCTATCTTTCTTGCTTCTGGAATCATGTAGAAAAAAATATTTAAAAATAAATTTATAGTGATAAGTAAAACTCTAAATTCATTTTACTGCTTTCTGTGTAAGTTGTTATGTGTCTCTCAGGTACCTTTGTGTGGATCTTTATTCTGAAAACTTCCCAATTTTATTTTTTCCCTCGATCCAAAGGGAGGATCACCAAGATCTTCATCACCCATCTTCACGGAGACCACTTCTTCGGCCTTCCGGGCCTCCTCTGCACCATCAGCCTGCAGAGTGGCTCCGCGGGCACCAGGCAGCCCATCGAGATCTACGGCCCCGCCGGCCTTCGGGACTTCCTCTGGCGGGCCATGGAGCTCTCTCGCGCCGAGCTGGCCTTCCCGTACGTGGTCCACGAGCTGGTGCCTACGGCAGACCAGTGCCCTGCAGAAGAAGGGAAGGACTCCGCACACGCGGGGAGAGCAGACAGCTCGCCCTCAGAGGGACAAGGCAGGACTATCCTCTTAGACTCGGAAGAAAACTCCTACCTTCTGGTGGATGACGAGCAGTTTGTGGTGAAAGCGTTTCGCCTCTTTCACCGGATCCCCTCCTTTGGGTTTTCCGTGGTGGAGAAGAAGCGGCCCGGCAAACTCAACGCCCAGAAGCTGAAAGACCTCGGTAAGGTTCTTCTTCTCTTCTCGCCGGCCAAGCTGGTGTTAACGGGAGCTCGGGGACGTGTTACCGCGACCTTTCTGTCCTGTCTCCCGGGCCTAACGCTGCCGTTTTCTCACTCGTTTCCTTTGCCCGGCGTTTGCTTGTTAAGGAAGGTAGATTTCTGGCACCAAAAAATGCTGTGCAGAGCAGAGCCCACGGATGTATGTTAATCCTCCTCTCCGCTGCTCCCCGATGCACGTTCTTGTCTTCTGCTCACACTGTCTTGCTTGGCGGAGCAGTGGTGGTTGTCTCGGGTCCCGGCTTCTGTGTTTTCACGGCTCTCTTAAAAGATGTTTTCGATGACGCCTTTGCCTTGAGAGCTTTTGCCATACCTTCATCTCCGACTGCAACCACTTACTTGGAGGGTTTTCCTTTTCTGCCTTGACTAGGTCAGTGTGGTGTTCGGTATCCTTTGCCTCACCACGTTATGTACCCGAGTCCATCACGGTAGAACACGAGCGCACAAAGCCAGGCCTGGGCCCATCCGAGGCTTCCTGCCTCCTGCCTGCAGGCCTTCCTGCTGGGGGCTGCAGCGTCTCCGGAGGTGGTGTCCATACCTCCAGCATCTCCGCCTTCCTGGGCCAGTGCAGAGCCTCTGAAAAGCATGGTGGTGTCTTCTTATGTTTGTTCTTTATTTACTCAACCACTTCTTTCATTTTCAAGTAAAACAAAATGCAAAATAACGAGGAGAGATAACTCAGGCCACAGGTATTTTTATTATCTAAAAACCTGTGGGAATCCTATATAATAAAAGGCTAATATGCAAAGCGACCGAACGGCCGAACGACCAGTCACTATGACATGCACTGACCACCAGGGGGCAGACGCTCAATGCAGGAGCTGCCACTGGTGGTTAGTGCACTCCCACGGGGAGCACCGCTCAGCCAGGGGGAGTGAGCCTAAGCCAGCAATCGGACATCCAGCGAGGGCTCTCTCCCCCCCATGAATTTCATGCACAGGGCCTCTAGTACTCTTATATTGGGAAACTTTAAACATCTCTACATTGGAATTAGTAAGCACTTTCTGTTGGTTTGTAGGCGTTATCCAGAGTGCTAATTAGATACTATTCTAGATTAATATGAGACTTCGCCCTGTTTGGTAAAGGTGGAACCATCAGTACACTTGAAGGTTGTTTTATTAAGCTATTCAGTGCATAGATATCATGTCATTATTTAAATGGGCTCTTAAATTTTGCCTGAAGATGAGCTTATTAAATAAAGCACTCTTCAAAGCCGGTTCCCCACGCACAGCAGAGCACAGGCTGTTATCCGGACCGGTGATGTTGCAGAGGGACTTATCCTAAAACGTATCGGACGCGTGTGCTTGGGAAATGTTTTAAGTGCTATGGCATTGCCAACACGGAACTTTTAACAAAGTGTAAATATTCCAGTTTCCACAAATAGTAAAATATTTATACAAATTATGAAAAAAAAATAGATGCCTTTTCCATTTGCTATTTGCTTTGCTGGTAAAACAGACTCTCGTAACAAGTCATAAATTCCTTTCCCCTGATGTGATGTTATCTGCTCCATCGCTAGGTGTTCCGCCAGGTCCTGCCTATGGGAAGCTGAAAAACGGAATGTCTGTTGTTCTGGAAAACGGAGTCACAATTTCTCCCCAAGATGTCTTAAAAAAGCCTATTGTTGGGAGGAAAATCTGCATTTTGGGTGACTGCTCCGGGGTGGTGGGCGATGGGGGCGTGAAGCTGTGCTTGGACGCGGACCTGTTGGTCCATGAAGCCACCCTGGATGACGCCCAGATGGACAAAGCGAAGGAGCACGGCCACAGCACGCCCCGGATGGCAGCAGCGTTCGCCAAGCTGTGCCAAGCCAAGAGGCTTGTTCTGACGCACTTCAGCCAGAGGTACAAACCAGTTGCCTTGGCCAGAGAAGGAGAAACAGATGGGATTGTGGAGCTGAAAAAGCAGGCTGAAGCAGTGTTCGATTTCCAAGAAGTGACTCTAGCAGAAGATTTTATGGTGATTGGCATTCCGATCAAGAAGTGAAGCCAGAGTCCTGAATACATACCGGCATGTCCTGAATATGTCCCTGAACCAACAAAGTTTGTTGTTGTTGCTGTTGTTGTTGTTTTGGTCTAAAATTATTTGGGTCCCAATACTCCTAAGATGATGGAGTGTCGTTGCTGAGCTGACTCCGCAGTGAGAGGGAGCAAGTGTTTTTCTAATAAATCGCTTTAAAAATAAAACAAAAGTTAGCATCCTTTTCAGAGCGCAGTTTGACAAAAGGATGGCCTCTTCGGGCGAGCTTCATGCCGTGGGTGCTGCCGCAGGCACCCAGGCGGCCCCGGGCTGGCTTCTGCCCGGCTTTGTCGCTGTTATTGGCAAGTACAAGGGCCTGGCCCTCTTGGCTAACCATGGCATTTGGCGGTTTGTGTTGAGTCTGTTCATGCTATTAACAGGATAGAGGTATAATGAGACATGGGACATGCAGGATGGAAGCTGGCATGTTGGATCTTGACCTCTTGGCTAGAGTACTGACTGTAGGGTCAGGCTAGCCCAGCTGTGGGCAAACTACGGCCCGCGGGCCGGATTCGGCCCGTTCGGCTGTTCTCTCCGGCCCGCGGAGCCGAAAGAGTGGAGGGTTCTCTTGTTCTCCCCTCCGCTCCTTCACCAGCAGCCCAAGAGGAGAGTGCCAGCATGGTCAGGTTGCTTTTATTCCGGCCCTCCAGTCCAGTTTAAGAACCCGTTGTGGCCCTCAAGTCAAAAGTTTGCCTACCCCTGGGCTAGGAGGTTATCCTTTAATTGATGTGTTATTGAACTTTCCTGTTTGCTCTAAACTTGTGGTCCTCAGCTCTAGAAGGTGATACCACCTCCCTAGATGGAGTTTTGAAATTGTGGGGATGTTTCTTGTCAAAATGACTGGCCGGTGTTTTTCAGTGGTTAAGAGTGTTGTCCCACCGAAACCGGTTTGGCTCAGTGGATAGAGCATCAGCCTGCGGACTGAAAGGTCCCGGGTTCGATTTTGGTCAAGGGCACATACCTTGGTTGCAGGCACATCCCCGGTGGGGAGTGTGCAAGAGGCAGCTGGTCGATGTATCTCTCTCATCGACGTTTCTTGCTCTCTATACCTCTCAATTCATCTCTGTGTAAAATCAATAAAATATATTTAAAAAAAAAAAAAAAAAGAATGTTGTCCTGCAAACCAAAGGGTCTCGGGTTCAATTCCTGGCCCCAGTTGGGGTGCATGCAGGAGGCAACCTGTCGATGTGTCTCTCTCAATCAATGTTTCTCTCTCTTCCTCTTTCTCCCTCCCTTTCTTCCACTCTCTCAATGGAAAAAAATATCCTCAGATGTGGATTAACAACAACAAGAAAGAAATGACCTGGAGGTGGGGAGAGAGCACTACTGATGTTTAGCAGAAGGAGCCAAGGATGCTAGATTCTGTAAAGTTTGGTCAGCTCTATACAGTGAAGAATTATCTCACCCCAAAATACAAATTGCAGGCCTGTTGAGATACATAGAAAATTAAAACTTAGGTTTCCAATGTAAATATACTTTATCAAAATTCATGACATAATGGTAAATCATATTCTACAACAAATCCTAAAGAACTAGCTAAGTGAATTGGAATGTTATATCAAATATTATTTGGCAGAAATGAGCCATGAGCTGGAACTTACGAATGTGGAGGTAAAGAAATGATACCTATTCAACTGCGTTTAACTTACATATTTCTATTAATAATCCTTTGAGCACATTTTTAATAAATGTCCTTTCTAGAATAGCTTTTCCTTCTCACCTGCCTTCTACCTCCTTTCTGCCTTGGGGTATCTGACTCATTAGACCCCAATATTTCTCAAAAGGTGTTAATGGAAAGCTAGTCTCAAGTACTGGTTCATTCAAAAGAGTTCCCTAGACAAATCAGTTTGGGAAACCCTTTATGCTATGTGTTCCTGTGGGAATGTCCTTGGCTATATTAAAAACAGTACTGCTCGAGTGGTCATAAATCAGGTTTTAGTGTTAAAAAGACCCGATTTCAGGGCCCCATTTTGTACCTTACGGTGGAACCTGTGTGGTCTGGAGCAGATTACTTTCTCTCTCTCTCTCAGCTTCTGCTTGCTCCGTCTCTAAAATAGGACCCTGCCGCACAGGGTCGGTGCGAAGATTGAATGAGACAGTGCGCAAAGGAGCACAGCACCTTGCTTCACGGTGCTGAGACATCTTGCAGTACAGGGAGGGCTGTCAACTATTGAACCCCTTTCTCAATCCTATTTCATCACATACTATCTATTTCCATCTCAAGAACCCAGAGAGTTTCATAGTACACTAGGGGCCCAGTGCACGGAAATTCGTGCAGAGGGGAGGGGGGGCGTGGTCCCTTAGCCTGCCTGGCCTGTGCCCTCTCACTGTCTGGGAGCCTAAGCCACAGTGGGCAGATCAGGGGACGGCACTGGCCAGTGAGCATCCCTGCCCCCCCCCCATCGCCCTTCTGCTGCCCGGTTGCCCCTGCCCCTCCCCCCCATTGCTGTCCCTTCCCTCTGCCCGCTGGCATGCGCCTTGGCTGGCCTAGTGCTGCCTGCTCGTCAGCCCCATCCTCCCCACCACAACCAACACCACCAGTAGTTCTGCCGTTCGGTCGACTTGCATATTACTCTTTTATTATATAGGGTACTTAGAAGTATTGTGATGTTGAGTACTATTAAATTCCTTTGAGTTCTGGGGCTTCTCTAGTAAAAATGTTTGTCTCCTGGATGGTTCTGGAGTCCTTAGTATAGTGTCAAGATGGCCTAGTAACTCGGGATCTCAGTCATCCTGAAGCCGTCTTCACATCGGCCTGCTTCTGCCCACTTAGGCTGCCGGCCTGGCAAAGCACCAGGGTTTGACCAGGCTTAACGTGAAACTTGGCTCCTGAGCTCTTTTCAGTCAAGCACGTATTAGGCACCTACTGTTTGATCAAGCCTGCACAACAGGGAATGGCGAATGCTGGTGCCCCCGCTGCATGGGGCTCCTGCGGGTAAAGACTGTCTTAGTCACCGCTACATTCTCAGAAACACGCACCATCGCCAGCACCCGGAAATGTTTATTAGGTCTTGATATCATGAATGTGCAAACTTAAAGTGAAGGTCTCTGCCCAGTTCATTTCATTACTGTACTTGTTCAAAAAATTTTAGCCAAAACCGGATTGGCTCAGTGGACTGAAGGGTTCTAGGTTCGATTCCGGTCAAGGACATGTACCTTGGTGCGGGCACATTCCCAGTAAGGGGGGTGCAAGAGGCAGCTGATGGATGACTCTCTCTCATCAATGTTTCTAGCTTTCTATCCCTCTCCCTTCCTCTCTGTAAAAAAAAAAATCAATAAAATATATTTTTTTAAAAAATTTAAATACCTGGTTTGGTGGTGCCTTGTTCACTGAGAACCAACTAACTGCCAGGCTTCCTGTGTCGGGTCAGGGTGACGGCAGGTGACTTGTGGACACAGGATGATGGACATATTCTCCGGATTAAAAAGCTGTTAGATCCAGGATAGCAAGGAAGTTGAGGAGGGTGCCCAAGTTTACCCAAAGAGAAAAAATATTTTGACTCCTAAATAAAGCTACGGAGAAACACTTGCTCAGATGTCAGCGTGCTAATTATATACGCAGCAGACTTGGCAGGTACAAAGATTAAATTCACCCACAAAGAAGTAAAAGGGGGGGAGAACAACAAGATGGCGGCAGAGGTAAAAGCCTAACTGCAGCCGCCCTCAACAATTTAAAAAATACAACTAAAATATAGAGTGGACACTATCCAGAACTACAGGAAAGTTGACTGACTGGAAATTCTACAACTAGAAGGAAAGAGAAAACCAGAAGGAAAACCAGAGGAGCTGTAAAAGCCTAAGGTACGGAGACACGGTGCTTGGTGCTCGCGCGCGGGGAGAGGACGGAGCCGGAGAGGAGGGGCGGCGGAGTGCCTGGCTGGCGTTCCCCAGCGGGAAGGAGATAAAAGCTCCGGACTGTGCTGAACCCCAACTCCGACTGCACTGAACCCCAGTTCTGGGCGAGACCCCGGGGGTCCCAGGCTCACACAGAGGGAATCTGAGCTGTAAGGAGGAAGCTCAGCAGAGCGGCGAGAAAGGCAGAGCCCCAGAGTCGCACACATTGCGCGCAGAGGAGGGACTGTTCGCTGAGCTGCTGAATTGCCCCAGCGGGAAGGACTCAAAAGCTCAGGACTGTGCTGAGCCCCAGTTCTGACTGCACTGAACCCCAGTCCTGGGCAAGACCCTCGGGCTCCAGCCTCATACAGAGGGAATCTAGGCTGTAAGGCAGAAGCTCAGGGGGGCGGCGAAAAGCAGATCCCCTGAGTCGCGCACATTGCGCGCACAGAGGTCAGACTGTTGTTTGGGCCGCGAGATTGCCCTGGCGGGAAGGAGACATAAGCTCCGGACTGTGCTTAACCCCACTTCCAACTGCTCTGAACCCCAGTTGTGGGCTTGTTGGGGGAGAGACTACACTGTCTGGTAGCGGGCGAAGCTCTAGGGTGCCTTTCTCTCAGAGGTGCTTGCAGCGAGTACCAAAGGACACTGAGGAACACTGAGACTCAGGAACCTCAGAGGGCGGGGCTAGCCGGAAGCCAAGGCTGTAGGCTCCACCCTGAAACTCCGCCCCATCCAAGCTGAACTCTGAGAGGCTTTTGCAGGTTTCCAAGTCTAGTGGAATATAAGGTTTTCTCCTGGCATAGACACAGCTGATCCTCCCAACCTACCAACTCAGGGAAGCAGGGAAAATGTCGAAACAAGGAATCAGATCACAAACGAAAGAAATGGAGGACAAAAAGCGAAGGGATTTAGAGTTCAAAACCACGCTTATAAGGTTGTTCAACAATCTCCTAGAAAAGGCCGATAAAATAAATGAGACCTATGAGGATATGAAAAAGGATCAACAAGAAATAATAAAAGGTCAACAAGAAATAATAAAAGGTCAACTAGAAATAAAGAATACAATCTCTGAAATAAATAATATTATACAGAGTCCTAAAAACAGATTCGAAGATTGCAAGAATCAAGTCCAAGATTTGCAACAAAAAGAGCCAGAGGACACTCCTCCACAGAAGCAAGAAGACAAGAGAATCCAGAAAGTTGAAGATAATGTAAGAAACCTCTGGGACAACTTCAAGCGAACCAACATCAGAATTATGGGCATCCCAGAAGATGACAGAGAGCAAGATACCGAAAACATATTGAAAGAAATAGTGACAGAAAACTTCCCCCACCTGGTGAAAGAAATAGACTTACACGTCCAGGAAGCACACAGAACCCCAAACAAAAGGAATCCAAAAAGAACCACACCAAGACACATCATAATTAAAATTCCAAGAGCTAAAGACAAAGAGAGAATATTAAAAGCAGCAAGACAAAAGCAGGTAGTTACCTATAAAGGGGCACCCATACGACTGTCAGCTGATTTCTCATCAGAAACCATGCAGGCCAGACGGGAATGGCAAGAAATATTCAAGGTGATGAATAACAAGAACCTACAGCCAAAAATACTCTACCCAGCAAAGCTATCACTCAGAATCGAAGGCCAGATAAAGAGCTTCACAAATAAATTTAAGCTAAAGGAGTTCATCACTGCCAAGCCAGAATTATATGAATTGTTAAAAGGGGTTCTTTAGGAAGAGGAAGAAAATAAAGATAAAAATTATGAACAAACACGTAACTATCAACAAGTGAGTCTAAAAACCAAGGGAAGTAAAAATTATGATGAACAATATTAACTGGTGAATATAATAGAATCAGAGATATGGGAGGGGAGTGGACTGATGATTCTTGGGGAAATGGGGAGTGGAGGGGGGCGGGAAGAGACTGAACATAAACTGCACCTATGGATGAGGACAATGGGGGATGGGGAAAGGGCAGAGAATTGAATGGAAACTTGGTGTAGGGGAGCAATGGGGGGGGGAATGAGGAACATTTGTAATAATATGAACAATAAAGATTTATTTAAAAAAAAAAAAAAAAAAAAAGAAGTAAAAGGGGAAAGACAAGGGATCAAGTTTCCAGCTATGTAAGTCCCCGGCACTTCCGGGAGCTGTGCAGGCAGCCGCAGGTGGAGCTGAGCCGCCTTCGGCCCTTCGGTGTCCCCGAAATGAGACCAAGGCTATTTTGTCTCGGGGGTTCTCTATATCGTCGTGCCTTCCAGAGGCCACAGGCTTGTCTGCATGAGGCCTTATCTCCCTGTCAAACATCCTGGACTGGGGGTCGACCTGGTCGAGATACCCACGTCTGGTTAAGCAGCCCGAATGCTGATTCTCACTGGCTCACCGGAGCCTCACCATGGAACACGTCTTCATCCTGCTCGTAGTGCATCCTGGAACATGATAGGTTCCATCCCATATGCCTCTACTAAAAGGCAGTATGACCTACGGCAGGGGTATCTGTACCCCTGAGGATACACAAAGACTTTTCTGAAGATGCGTCAGCATTCTTTCCCATGAGCTATTCCCTAACGTCCGTCTTCCTGGGAACTAGCGTAGACAGTGTCCTCCGGTTCCACTGCACAGTGCTCCTCCATCCAGATGACAAACCGTTGGGATAGCAAAGAGAGGGGTAGCTGGAATTCTGGGTATTGGGGTTGGAACATGAATGATTAGATAAACTGGAATTCTGGGTATTGGGGCTGGAACATGAATGATTAAATTGGAATTCTGGGTATTGGGGCTGGAACATGAATGATTAGATAAACTGGAATTCTGGGTATTGGGGCTGGAACATGAATGATTAGATAAACTGGAATTCTGGGTATTGGGGCTGGAACATGAATGATTAGATAAATTCCTTTGCAAGTTAGGTAGTTTCCAATGTGTTGCTTTGAACAAAATGGAAGGAGGATCTAATCAAATCCAGATCAAGGAGTATATCACATCTGTCTGAAGATAGCTTTTTAAAAACATCTTTATGGAGCTATAATTCACATACCATACAATTCAACGGGTTTTTATCTTTTCACAGAGCTGGGCAATCATCACCGCTGTCAATTTTAGGACATTTTCATTATCCCCCGAAGAAACCCCAGACTCTCCGGCAGTCACTCCCCCTTTCCTCCCAAGCTCCCAGCCCTGAGCTATTTTCTACCACTAATCTACTTTCTACCCACTAATTTACTTTCTGTCTCCATAGATTTGCCTATTCTGGATATTTCATATCAGTTGAATCATACAATATGTGGTCCTTGGTGACTGGCTTCTTTCATTTAGCACAATGTTTTCAAGAGGTATGCAAGTTGTAGCTTATATCGGCACTTGATTCCTTTGTATGGCCAAATATTCAATTGTATGAATAGACCACATGTTTTTATCCATTCATCAGTCAATCCAATAATAGATTCTTTACGATATACTTATATTAGGAATGAAAAAAGAAAGATTGCTACAGATCTTATTAATAAGTTAAAAGAGGATACTATAAGTAACTTTAATTTTAGGTAAAATTACTAAAACAACTTTCTTAAAAGAAAAACACAATTTTCCAGAAGTGACACAAGGAAAAAATGGTGACTATTCAGATTTTCTACTTATTAAAGAAAGTGAATTTGTGATTAAAACTCTTCTAAAAACAAAAACAAACCACCTCCAGGCCCAGATGGTTTTGCTAGTGACTCATTCTAAACAATTAAGGAAGAAATATACCTTTATTCCACTAACATTTCCAGAAAATAGAAAAAGAGGTAACATTTCCCAACTCATTTTATGAGGTCAGTATAACCTTGATGCCAAAACTTAAGGACATTAAAAGAAAGGAAAATTACAGACTAATTTCTCTTATAAAAACCCTAAAGAAGGTAATTAGCTAATTGAATCCAGGAATGTGTAAAAAATAAGATATCGCCAAGACTGGTTTGGCTCAGTGGATAGAGCGTAGGCCTGCAAAGTGAAAGGTCCCGGGTTCAATGTACCTTGGTTGCGGGCACATCCAGTAGGGGGTGTGCAAGTGTAAAAAAATCAATAAAATATATATATTTTTTAAAAAGAAAAAAGAGTAAGATATCTTGGAAAAGGGAATTCTAGGAATGGAAGGTTTGTTTAACATTTTAAAATCAGTATTACATGCCACATTAATATAATTATTGGGGGAAAACTGGTAAAATGATCTTGATAGGTACATTATTGCTAAAAACTTCTTATAAGAACTTTTGCATATTAAGAACTGGGAATGCCCTTAATCTGATAAATATCTGCAAGAAATACAATAAATATTACATATATTTAATGATAAAATATTGAAAACTTTCCTCCTGGTATCAGAAACAGACAGGATGCCCACTGAATATCACTTCTATGAAACTTCGTTTTGAAGGTCTTAGTGAAATAAGACAAGAAAAATTAATGAAAGGTGTAAGGATTTAAAAATAAAGAAGACCCTGCCCTGGCCAGAGAGCTCAGTTGGTTGGAGTGTTGTCCCAATATATCGAGGTGGTGGGTCCCATTGCCTGGTCCAGACACATACCGGAATCAACCAATGCATGCATAAATGAGTGGAACAACAAATAGATCTTTCTCTCTTTCCCTCTCAAGTCATTCAATCAATGAAAAAATAAAAGGAAGAACTAAAACTATCATTGTTAGCAGATGATATGATTATGTACATAGAAAATCCAAAAGAATAAACCAGATAACCTAGTTAGGATTAACTAGTGAATTTGATACCCAATTAGAATGAAGAAAAATAATTTTGTTTCTATATTCCAACAACAAACGAATTGAAAAAAATGTAAATGACACCACTTACAGGAGCACTGAAGCCATCAAAAATTTAGGAATAAGTCTGAAGAAAAATATATAAGACCTCTCTATTGAAAATTACAAAATATTCAGGTATATTAAAGAAGACTCAAATATGCAGAACAAAAGAAATTTGGACAATTTAGTATTGGAAAAATGTCATTTTTCCCTAAGTTCATCTGTAGTCTCAATGTCAATCAAAAGCTCTGCAGGTTTTTATGTGGATATAGATGAGGAAATTGATAAGCTGTTTCTGAAGTTTATACGGACATGCAAAGAGCCAAGAATAGCCAGGAGAATCTTGAAAGAACAGCATTAAGAGACGTCACTGCCAGATACAACCTGATACTATTGTAAGGAAGACACAATGGAGTGAAATAACGTCCTGAAAAAAAGCCCACACTTATATAGTATTTTAATAATGACAAATATGAAATTCCTATACGATAGGGAAAGGATTGTCTTTTCAATAAATGGAGGGTCAATCAGATGTCCACAGTGAAAAATAATTTCCTGGATTCCTACCTTAGTACACAAAAATCAATTTCAGATGGACTTCATACGTCAATGTAAAGGTAAGATGGAATCACTCCTGTCCTTGGGGTAGGAGGAGATTTCTTAAACAGACTACAGGCGCTACCGATAGAGAAAACAGATTGTTAAATCAGACATTAAAATTAGGAACTTATATTCACAGAAGATGCTATCAAAAGAGTGACTAGGCAAGCCGCAGAGTGGTGGAACATATTTGCAATACCTAAATAGCCGATAAAGGATTTGGATCTAGAATTCAACAGTAGTACCGCTGCTGCTGCCTCATCGCAAACGACCACAAAAATGTTAAGATTTATTGCCTCACGGCTTTGGTAGGTCAGGACTCTGGGCACTGCTTCTCTGGGCGCTGCTGGCGCTAGTTCTCCCCTGGGGCTGCAGCCAGGCTGCCAGCTAGAGCTGTGATGGTTTCTGAGGGCTCACCTGAGGGGGTCCCCTTCCAAGCCTTTTCCTGTGATTGTGTGCAGCCGTGGTCCCTGGCCGCCTGGACCTCGCCGTGGGGCTGCCTCTTGGCGTGGCAGTTGGTTTCCCACGGGACCAGCAAGAGAAAGGGAGCACTCACCGCGGAAGCGCAGTCTTTTTATAACTTCACCTTGAACGTGACATCCCACTGCTTCCTCCGTGTTTTATTGATTAGAAGTGAGTCCTTCGGTCCAGCTCTCACTCAAGGGAAAGGGATTATAAAGGGTGTACATACCCGGAGGCAGAGGGGACGGGGGCCATCTTGGAGGCTGCCTGCCACAGGAATGCAGGCGGAGGCAGGGACAGATGGCCAGAGAGGCAGCCCAGAGCCCTGGCGTCAGTCTCTGGACCTCCCTCCGCTTTCTCTTCCTTCAACGCACCCCCTCCCCTGGCACCTGCTAACACCTCTCTTCCTGCTTTAACAAATGTCGCTCACAGTTAAACGTCCTCACGGCCCCCGGCCTGCTCGCTGAGGACGCAATGATGGCTTGGACACAATGCCTACCC
Source organism: Vespertilio murinus (assembly GCA_963924515.1). Taxonomy (NCBI): domain Eukaryota; kingdom Metazoa; phylum Chordata; class Mammalia; order Chiroptera; family Vespertilionidae; genus Vespertilio; species Vespertilio murinus. The sequence goes on from OZ004709.1 coordinate 5,627,312, forward strand.
TCAAGCTGCTTACGGCCTCCAGAGAGAGACACGAGGAAAAAGAGGTGACACCCAGTGTAGGGTGGGCAGACAGAAAGGGTGCAGGCCTTGGCCGAACCAGGCTCTGACACATCTCTCACGGCATTGCTCAGCTTCCTTAAGCTCTTATGACCATTATATTCAAAATAATATTGCCCACAATCAAACCAATAAATACCCATTGAGCACCTATTATACACAAGGCTTAGCATAAGACCTGTTATACAGGACCTGTGGGTCATTCTGAAAAACAGAATGTCAAGTTCTAGAAATAGGGGTAGGCAAGTTCTGGAAAATAATGAAGAACACCTGGCAAACATAAAATGGAGCCATAGGGACCGCCTATTCCTATCTGTGTCTTTCTGGGAGAGCACTTCAGCATGGAGACTAAGAGGGTGGGCTTTATTTTTATTTTTTTTTAATATATTGTATTGATTTTACACAGAGATGAATTGAGAGGGATAGAGAGTTAGAAACGTCGATGAGAGAAATACATCGACCAGCTGCCTCTTGCACACCCCCTACTGGGGATGTGCCCGCAACCAAGGTACGTGCCCTTGACCAGAATCGAACCTGGGACCTTTCAGTCCGCAGGCCGACGCTCTATCCACTGAGCCAAACCGGTTTCGTCAAGAGGGTGGGCTTTAGAACCCCGGCTCTGTCGCTGGCCACGTGACCACTGGCCACGTGACCTTGGGCAAAGTCACTTAATCGCTGTGAGATTCAGTGTCCTCCTCTGTACACTGCATAGTATAATAGCATGTACTTCACAGGATGGTTAGGAAGATTGGATGAGTTGATATGAATAAAGCACTTAGAATAGAGCTTGGCACATAGTAAGTCTTCAATAAATGTTAGCAAACAATATTGTGTCTAAACTAGAGGCCCAATGCACAAAATTGCAGGGTCCCTAGGCCTGGCTGGTGATCAGGGCCCATCTGTGGAGCGACCTGCAGGGTGATTAGGGGGCCCCCACTGGCATCTGCCTTGGCCAGCCTGGTGCCGCCTGCTCCAGTGGGGCAATCCGGGACTGGCACCAGTCCCATCCCCCAATCGCCCCGCCACCCGGTCACCTCCCTCTGTGGGGTGAACCGCAGGGCGATTTGGTGCCCCCCCCCCCGCCCCTCTGGCACCCGCCGTGGCTGGCCTGGGGCCCATGGGTTGGGGGCAGCTCCTGCATTGAGCATCTGCTCGCTGGTGGCCAGTGCAGGGCACAGTGACTGATTGTTCCTACCGGTTGCTTGCTGTTTGGCCGATTTGCATTTTAGGCTTTTATTATATAGAATCGTATAGATTATAAGCCTTTTAAAAGCAGGAGGCCTCACCTTCTTCGTAGCTCAGCTAACACGCAGAGGCCACTCTAGATTCCCTCCTTGCTTGGCTCGGCGGCATTAATCTATTAGCAGAGGCGGGCATTGTCTTGCGTGCTGGTTTCTCCATCTGCTCCACATTTAGTACTAAATAGAGACAGCTGTGGGGGCGGAGGAGGTTCTAGAGAGCTCCTGTCCAAATACATTGGGATTTTGTTTTGTTCAAAAGCTATGATCCAAAGAGAGTTTAGCAGCATCTGCTGAAGACCATTTTTAGGCACGATTTGCAGTAATTTGTAGCATCTAGTTACATTGTTATGTGCATCCATACTTTGAATCTTCAGCCGTTCCCATCTAGTGATATCCTAACTGATGTTCCAAAGTTGATGCTATTCTGTATATATCAGCCTGCATAATTCCCGACTGATTGTAATGTATGGACACTAAATGAATTTACTTATGAAAAGAAATTCACTTTTTCAGTCTTGATAAGTGGCATAGTCACAACCCCACAGTCTCGGGTTTGAATGAAGGTCCAGCTCAAATGTTACTTCCTCAGACAACCCTCCTGGTTACCCTGTCCTGAAGAGTATCCCCCCCTCTTCACACCTAATCCCTCTCCATGGTCCTTTTTAAAATAGCACTTGTTATTTTTTATTTATTGATATTTTATTGATATTTTACAGAGAGGAAGGGAGACAGATAGAGAGCTAGAAACGTCGATGAGAGAGAAACATCGACCAGCTGCCTCTTGCACACACCCTACTGGGGATGTGCCCGCAACCAATGTACATGCCCCTGACCGGAATCGAACCTGGGACCTTTCAGTCCACAGACCGACGCTCTACCACTGAGCCAAACCGGTTTTGGCAGCACTTGTTATTTTTTAAAAAATATATAGTTTATTGAGTTTTTACAGAGAGGAAGAAGAGAGAGTGATAGAGAGTTAGAAACATGGATGAGAGAGAAACATCGATCAGCTGTCTCCTGCACACCCTCTCTGGAATGTGCCCGCAACCAAGGTACATACCCTTGACCGCAATCGAACCCGGGACCTTTCAGTCCGCAGGCCGAGACGCTCTATCCACCGAGCCAAACCGGTTTCAGCACTTATTACTTTTAATGCTTTATTATTTGTTTGGGTCCATGTCCATTGTCTGTATCACCTACTAAGAGTGTAAATTCTTCAAGGACAAGGAGTTTGACCCTTACACCACTTTACCCCTCTCTAGAACAGTGCCTGACAAAGGAGTAGAGAGTCAACATTTGTTGGATAATAGAATTTAGGGGGAAAAATGTGAACAAGGGCGATGGTTCCGCCTTTTACAGATGAACAAGCAAAGCTAGAAAGGCCCGTCTCTTCTTTCCGGAAGCACGCTTGTCCCTCTGCCTCGGGGGCCCACCCATCTTCCCCAGCTCTGCCGCCGTCTCCTCAGGAAGTAGGGTGCAAACTCACGAGACAGCAGGGAAGCCAGGCTGACATCAGCTGGGAGGGAGTCACAGGTAGGAGGAGGCTTGGGCCTTGTGGGGGGGATGAGAGGGATTATGGAATGGTGGAGGAGGGACGGAGGGAGGGAGGGCCAGCCTCGGACCCGAGCCTGCTCGTGCACTGTGGCCTTTTCCTTGGTGAGGAGCCAGTTCCAGTTTGCCCCCAGGAGCAGCGACGATGGAGGGCAGGGCCTTTGGGCCAGGCTCTCCAATTAAGGACACTGTCCAGGGACCTTTGTGGACTGCCAGGACGCCAGTCAGGACCTGTATGGCCTCAGTTACCGCTGTGCTGGGAGGGCAGATGGCCATCCAGGCTGGGAGGGGCTTCTGAACCAGGGCGTCTTCCTTAGGGACAGCCAGTGCCATCGGTAAACCAGGCAGGAGCTGACCCCAAACCAGCTTCCCTAGAAGGAGGAGGCGGGGACCAGCACCACCAGTGGCCTCGGGGCCTGTGGCCAGAGAGCGTTGGGTTCTCATGCCCTCGCTGAGGGCATGTGCTGCACAGGTGCCCCGGTGCCCGCGGGTTGGAGGAGGCCCACTTGGCGCCAGCAGGGGCTGTGGCCCAGCACGGTGTAGGAGCAGATCCTGCAGGTCTGCCGGGGCTGGCTCTGCCGGGCGTAGCTGTTGGCGCAGGCGGGGAGCGCCGGCAGTGCTGGCAGAGCGGACAGGCAGCGTTGGGTGCAGTTGTGGGAAATGCTGGGAGTGAGAGTGAGCCAGGGGAAGGGAAGGGGAGGAAGCAGAAGCAGAGAGGAGGCCGCCGCGCCTGGGGGAAAGGGAAAGGGAAAGGGAAACCTGGAGCTGCACTGTGGTGGGAGCCTCGGGGAGCCAGCTCTGCTGGCCGCCTTCCCTGGGGAGGGCGGGAGAAGCGGAGCCCTGGACCAGAGGCTTTTCCCTGGACCAGAGTCTTTTCCCTGGACCAGAGGCTTTTCCCCGACAGCCCTCTGGAGGCGCCGGCGACCGGCTGCTCAGACACTCCCAGCATCCCTCTCCTCACAGGCCTCCTTCCCGCCTCCCAAGGGTGGCACTTGGTGATCCTTGGATCTCTTATTTTTTTATTTTATTATTTTTAAAAAATATTTTATTGATATTTTACTGAGAGGAAGGGAGAGGGATGGAGAGCTAGAAACATCGATGAGAGAGAAACATCCACCAGCTGCCTCCTGCACACCCCCTACTGGGGATGTGCCCGCAACCAATGTACATGCCCTTGACCAGAATCGAACCTGGGACCCTTGATTCTGCAGAGCGTCAGTGGACGCTCTATCCACTGAGCCAAACCGGTTTTGGCCTTTTATTTTTTTTAAATATATTTTTATTGACTTCAGAGAGGAAGAGAGAGAGAGAGAAACATCCACGATGAGAGAGAACCATTAACCAGCTGCCTCTTGCACATCCCCTACCGGGACCGAGCCCACAACCTGGGCGCGTGCGCTGACCTTCAGTCCGTAGGCAGACACTCTCTCCTCTGAGCCAAATGGGCTCTTTGAATCTTAAAAACAAACAAACAAACAAGCAAACAAACACCGCTAGTGACTCATTTTGGTTCTAAATAAAGTGAGCTATTTTCCTCAAGGTCTCCCAAGAAAAATGCTTTAAAAATAAGAAAATGTTTTGGTAAAGGTAAGGGAAGATATTTTCCCCCTAAGAATTGAACACAAAGAACATGTCACACAAATATTCATTATAAAACGTTTCTGTCACTCAAGTTATGTCATGACACAAACGCCAACACTGTCTTTGTAAAAATGTCTTGTGTCGTTTGCTTTGGATGAAAGCCTCCTATCCACAGGCCCGGCCGGCGATGCTCTGTCTGTGCCCGTGACTCCGAGAGACTGTTGGGTGCCACGTTCCCGTGTTGGACCAAAAAGTGTCTCGATTTGGAGTCTCCGGGGGAAGGGCAAGACTGAGAGAGTTATAACTGTTTCCGTTAACGTTCCTCGCCTTTCCGCTCCTCACCTGACCCTCAGGCAGGGCACTCCGGAGGCTCACCCTGCAGTTTACTCAGTGAAAGGGTGTTTGGACAAAGGAGGCGGAACGTCTCATTGAGAAGCATTTGAGGTACACAGAGAGAATCACAACTGTGGACCGGCTCCTGAGGCACTTAGTGCTCCTTCCCGCTATTCCTCTTCCCCCAGGTTTGAACTTTAGGTCCGGAGGTCTGGGCCCTAGAACCCCTGTCTCCGGGACTCCTGTCCCCGGGCCAGCGGAATCCACCTCACCCGGGAGCTCATGTGAAATGTGGACCCTCCGGCCCCATCTCAGATCCACAGAGTCAGAATCCGCATTTTAACAAGACCCCCAAGTGGCCTGTGAGCTGTCAAGTGGAGAAACATCAGCTTGGCTCAGTGGATAGAGCGTCGGCCTGCGGACTCAAGGGTCCCAGGTTCGATTCCGGTCAAGGGCATGTACCTTGGCTGCGGGCACATCCCCGGTGGGGGGTGTGCAGGAGGCAGCTGATTGATGTTTCTCTGTCATCGATGTTTCTAGCTCTCTATCCCTCTCCCTTCCTCTCTGTAAAAAATTCAATAAAATATATTTTTTTAAAAAAACAAAGTATTACAGATGCGCTTTCCCCTCCTCCTACATCATCTCCCTCCACTCCACACCCACCCCTCTTGGGCCTTCACCATAGTATCGCCCGGTGTCCAAGGGCTCTGCACATGTGCATATAAGTTCCCTGCTTAATCACTCCCCACCTGCCGTCCCCCCGCTTTCCCTCTGAGCCTCATCGGTCAGCAACCTTCAAGTACATAATGCAGCATCGCTAACTGTAGTCACCATGCTCTATATTGATCCCCAGAACTTACTCATTTTATAACTGGAAATAGGTACCCTTTGCAACATCTCCCCATTTTCCCCACCCCCATCCTCTGTCAACCATCCCTTTGTTTCTATGAGTTTTAACCATTTTAAAGCGGGCAGTTCAATGGCACCCTGACAATGTTGTACAACCACCGGCACCATCTCATTCCAGAGCATTTGCATCACCCGGAAGAGAAACCCCACGTCTCCCAATTCCCCTTTCTCCTACGCCCTCAGCCGCTAATCTGCTTTCTGTTTCTGTGGATTTGCATGCGCACACAATGGAATACTACTGACCAGCAACAAAAAGGAACCAGCTACTGATGCACACAATCACATTTTGGATTTCAAAAATATCCCGCTGAGTGAACGAACCCAGATGCCAAGAAAAACTCCATACTGTAGGATTCCATTGTGGTTTCCCATGAAATTCTAGAAAAAACAAAACCTTAGCAACAGGAAGCATGTCAGTGGTTCCTGGAGCCAGGAGTATGGGGGGGGGGGGGGTGGACTGCAAAGGTGCTCAGGGAACATTCTGGAGTGACAGAAATGTTTTAGAACTTGATGGTGGCACCCATGGCAGTTAGACAGGTGGGTAGACAGACATGAGCAGAGCAAGGATGACGGGCCAGGTACAGAGGTCAACAGGTCCAAGCCCCACATGCCTAGCGTGGTGTAGGGTGGAGCCTCATCCCCCGGGTGACTCCCCACCCTGTCCCTAGCAGTTTGGACCCCTGACCTGTCCTCCCCAGAGATAACATCTGGGCCTCAGTTGTGTGTCAGCTCCAGGCGCAGAGCTGACATCAGGACCAGCTGTAGTGAATAATGTCCCCAAAGGCCAGTCCATCGGTGAAGGCCACAGCCCTGAGAGGACACACTTGCAGAACTGCTGAACATTCTAGTACGATCTTCCCCTGGGACCTCCCCTAAAATCTCCACCCCTGAAACCCTCAGGATGGAGGACCTCGTGGGCTGTCCCTGCCAGGAGCACGCCCCTGCCTTTCTCTTCCTTCCCCTCCCCAAGCATGTTACCATCAGCTTCCTCACACCCAAGCTCCAAGGGCCCTTCCTTTGCCTGCACAACTTGTTTGCTAAGCCTATTTCTTCTAGGAGTGACTTTTTCTACCTCTGTAACTTACCCCAAAAATGTTCCCTTACAGTTTGGGTCTTGGCTTTGAATTCTCTCCTGGCCAGAACCCAAGTACCTACCGAGGTTGCTGAACCCAGGTTTGGCCTGACCCCATGGGTCACACACTTAGTGCGTTTCCCAACTGCCTTCGACAGTTGCATGACATATACATTTACCGGAACTAATCTAACTCTCTACTTTAAAAGTTTACAAATGTAAACATGCCTCAATAACACTGTTTAAAAACAAACACATCTGTCCCCCAATGGAGTCCAAATCATCAGTATGCCTTCCTTCACACGTGGGCCCCAAATCTACCCTCCCCACCTCACCTCCCTCCTCTCGCCTCCACGTGTTCATTCAACAAACATTCTCACCCCTGCTCTGTGTGAGGCCCAGTGTCAGGCATCCAGAGAAAGGGAGGAAAGAGCATCTCTGTCCTCGGGGGACTCACCGCCTCGTCTGGGAGCAGCAAGGACACCGGCCCCAACCAACAGCAGGGATCCGAGGGGATCACTGAGTCTCGAAGGAGAGGAATATAAATATACATTCTAGTCACTTCAAATTTCAAGTCTGAGTCAAGTTTCAATTTAATTTTTGAATAGGTGATACATTTACATAATTCGAAAAGAAAAGAAGTTATACACTGAAAAATTTCCTCTCACCCATCCCTTATCTGCCCAGTTCCCACCGATCCCCATATAAGAAAACACAACATACACATTTTGGACCTTTGCATGTTAAATATAGCATAGCATACACATTATTCTGCAGTAAACCTTTGAGATGTGGACATATGGTTACAGCAAAAAGTTTTACTCTATTTTATAGTTACACTAGAGGCCGGAGGCACTAAGGATTCGGCCCTGCCCCACCCCTGGCTGCTCAGCATCTGTGTATGCAAATTAACCTTCCATCTTTGTTGGGTTAATTTGCATACTCCTGATTGGCTGGTGGGCGTCGCAAAGGTATGGTCAGTTAGCATGTTACTCTTTTATTAGGTAGATTATTGGGTAAATAGTGTTCCATTGTATGGATGTGCCATCACTTATCTATCCAATCTCCTTTTGGTAAACACTTGAGTTGCTTCTGATAGTCTGTTATGGTAAACAATGCTGCCATGTGTAATCTCATATAGTTGGTGTTTTAGGTTTTATTTTGTGTATGGCCAATTTTATTATTATTATTCCTTTATAATAATTTATTATTATTTCTTTATACTTTACACATCCCACAAATATGCTACCCACTCTCGTATCTTTAGGCTGTTTTCTGTGCCTTAAAAGCCCCCACTGAGTCTTTTCTCCTGGCATACTCCGGCTCTACCTCAGGATCCAGCTCAATGGCTTCTGTCTTACAATCCTCCCTCCGCCAAGCAGGGGCTGCTCCTTCTCTGGCCTCTTCCATAGCCCATCCCACACCCTCAGAATTGTTGGCTAACGCTCCCCCTGCCCCCTCAGACTGGGAGCTACTCAAGAGCACGTGCTACCCTAGATTTGGCCCAGAGACCCTTGGTGCTTGGCACCTGGCCAGCATGGAGAGCAGTGCTCATTGCTGCTGAGAGCTGACCCCGGGTGCTGCTCGGCCCCGCCCCTCACGTCCAGCTGCCCCCCGGCCTTGGCCCACAGAGGGCTGGCCCCAGACAAAGGTGGGCTGCCATTTCCCTCCCACCCACCGATTCCTTCCTGCCCATCCCGCCTCGGGATTCTGTCCGCAGCTGCCCTTGCGGCCTGGGCTGGATCCACATGGATAGCAGCTATTACAGCGTTTCAGAAAATGAATAACGCAATGAAATGAAATGAAGTGGGATACCTCCACCCATCTTCTCTCCGCCTCATCAAGTCCTCGGCCTCCTCCGAAACAGAGAGAACGAATCCCTGGGTAGTCGAATGCACATCAGCCACCCTCCAACATAACTTGGGGTGCTGTGAGCCGAAGGAGGTGACCGTTCGCTACAGCACGTTCAGGGGTGTGGGAGACGCGTATACCATTCAGGTGCATCGATGCTCAGGGATTTCTAAGGGCGACTTGAATTGTTTTTAAACATTGGGCTAATTCTTTAAAAAAAATTTTTTTAAATTTTATTGATTTTTTTTTTTTTTTACAGAAAGGAAGAGAGAGGGATAGAAAGTTAGAAACATAGATGAGAGAGTCATCGATCAGCTGCCTCCTGCACACCCCCTACTGGGGATGTGCCCGCCACCAAGGTACATGCCCTTGATTGGAATCGAACCCAGGACCTTTACAGTTCGAAAGCCGACACTCTATCCACTGAGCCACACCGGTTTCGGCGAACATTGAGTTAATTCTAAAATGTCAGGGTGCTTCCACACGCCCGGAGCGGTCAATAGCTAGGTTGTTTCCCTGTCATGTGTTACCCGGTTACAGTACTGGGGGCGGGAGCGTGCTGGGGGTGAGTACCTTCCCCACCTCTGGGGTGAGGAGGTGGAAGCTAGGTGGCTCCTCAATGGGGGGGGAGGGAAGTGAGGGAAGAGCTTCCTTTTGCAGGAGGTGGAGCCATCGATAAAAGCAAAAGAGAAGCTTTCAGGCTCTGCCTGCCCAGACAGAGGCGGATACAGGAGCTGGGATGTTTCTCCTCCGGTCTCAGGAAAGGGGAGCGCAGCTCCGGTGGGGTGCTCAGACTGGCTTTCCTAAAGCCTTGCCTGTTCACCTCAGAGAAATGGGAGGAACTATGCTTCTTCATGCGCTTTCAAAGGTCACATCGAAAATGGTCCATCATCGTTTTAAACAATGGCAAAGCTTGTTATTTCTGGCACATTACAAGTATTGGCATTTTAAAATAAGATTCTTACATCATTTTCTAAGTGTATCCAAGGGAATCTAAATATCATAATGCATCTATCATCTATTTTAAAAATACATGAACAAGCTTTTCTTTAAAATAAATTTTACCTCATTCTTTTTTCCGTTATCTTGTCCCTGGACATTTTAATATAAGACTTTAGGCTGGAAAGTTTTATTGATCAGCCTATCATATTTCCCTACAAAAAAAAATGAAAAATTTTAACTCATCCTTATTTTATTATTGATACCATTTTGAATATCTAATTGCTTTAAACAACATAAAATATTACAAATTTTGATAAACTATTAACATTAAAGCACATATATTTTTTAAATCCTCACTAGAGGATATGTGATATATTTATTGATTTTCAGAGAGAGAGAGAAAGAGAGAGAGAGAGAGTAACAGAGAAATGTTAATGTGAGAAACATCAATAACTTGCCTCCCAGATGCACCCATATCGGAGATTGAATCCACAACCTAGGTATGTACCCTGACCAGGACTTGAACCCGAAAACTGTTGGTATATGGCATGATGCTCCCAACAACTGACCCCCCTCCCCAACTCCCTGGCCAGGGAAACTGTATGCTGGAATGGATTTAAGAGAGGATGGGAGAACCTCTCACTCAAAAGCCTAAAATATGCCACCTGTAACCTCGTGTGTTGTTATGAGTTGATTATATGTGTATGTAGTCTTACTGTATTTGGCATGTCTATGAACTTGACATAAATGTATCCTATGGCATGTATTCTGCTGCTACAGAAAGGGAGAAGTAGAGTCAGAAAGTATAGAAAACTCTTTTAGAAGCTTGTTGCAAAGGAAGCAGAGAAAGGGGCAGTAGTTGACAGTGGAAGTGAAGATTTTGTAAGACTGGAGAAATAACAGCCACTGTAAGCTTATGGGGTGACCCCAGCAGAGAGGGGGACATTGGTAACAGAAGATAAGGTGTAATTAATTGCCAGAGCGAAGTGATGATCTTGATTAGGCAAGGCAAGATTGGGATTTATTGCCTTAGCTAAGGGACTGGCTTTAGCGAGCAGCTTGGAAAACTCACCATGTATTGGAGGGAAAGGTGAAGAAGAGGTTCTAGAATCTAGATGCTGGTTTGTGACTGGGGTAGATGAGGTGATGGGAAAACTGTGGAAGTTTTCATCTCATTGCTTCCACTTTCTCCATGAAATAGAAAGCAAGGTCATTAGCCGAGAATGATGATTGAGAGGAAGAGGTGTAGACTAGAGGACAGAAAAGGAATGACATCCAGAAGAATGGTGGAGGGAAGTAAGAGTCATGGGCAGCGCTAAGGACCCACTTGAAGTTCCCGCTGATGAAACAAAAGTGAAACTAGTCCGCGTGATTGTGTTTTTCTGTAGCCACATTCAGGAGCATGGGTGCTGGCATGGAGGAGGTGGAGGGCTGGCCTGAATTCAGGACTGTGGCTTTGCCCAGCAAGCAGGACGAAGCGGGAGGCGAGGTGGGGGTTGAGAGTGTGTGCCCAGAAATTATGGTAATAATTGGCTGTGGTAAGAATGGGAGAAATAGGTATGTGGGCTGAAGAACTGTTGGAGTTAAGAGTGCTACAGGGAAAAGAGGAACGATGCGGTGGTGTTGGGAGCGTGATGTGTTTGAAATGGTGAGCATGAAGAAATTGCAGAGCTCGATAAGGTTCCTGTGATTACGCCCATGGGAGCAAGTGGCTGAGATAGAGTTGGACAAGATTCTTGGAGGAGAAGCAAGGCACTGAGAGGCCGGGGTAAGGAGAAAACCATCTTAGCACATATTCTAACCACCTGGGATGAAGACAGAAGTGGCATTGGAATGACTGACAGGAGCACATGGTGAAAAAATGAAGGGGCATGAGAATAAGATGAGGAGTACTGGGTAGCAGGATTTAAAGCGGCAGGTTACTAGAGGAGAGAGAGGGGATGGTCTGGAAGCAATGCTGAGGAGCACGGACACCTGCCTCACCTCCAGGCGCAGGCTCAGGTGCTCATGGCTGACAATACAGTTGCTACCACTTGAGAGGGAGAAGGGGGAGCAGAGTCCCAGAGACAAGTCGGGTTTCCTTTAGCGAGAGGGGAAGGGAACCTGAGGAGAAATTCTGAGGTTGAGCTCATCGGGGTGTCATTTGCATAAATAAATAGGTGTATTTGCATAAATAAATAGGTGCGGTGGGTAGGCTGGAAGGTGGCCCCTATGATCCTCACCTCCTGGTGCTCTCGCCTTTGTGTAGTTTTCCTTGAGTGGGGATGGGACTTGGGATTTGCTTGGGGCCCTTCAAGTCGCAGCAAAGGTGTCAGGACACGTGTGATTGGGTGTATGTGGTTATGTTACACGGGTTGTAACCAATGTCTTACACCCAGACTGTCCCCCGTGCTGGCTTTGGAGACGCCAGCTGCCATGTTGTAAGCTTCCCTATGGAGGGGGTCACATCCCCAGAACTGGGGGCGCCGGCAGCCAGCCAGAGAGGAAGGCCTGCAGGGAACTGAATGCCGCCAACCCCATGATCTTGCAAGCGGACCCTTTCCCAGGCGAGCATCGCGCTGTGATCTTGCAGAGGAAAGCCATGTGTGGCCTCCGGACCCACTGAAACTGTGAGCCAGTACATTAGTGTTGTGTTGAAGCTGCTGTGCTATATCCAGCAAGGTTAACTAATACAAGGTTAACTAGTACAGATGGGAATGGAAGTTTAGTCACAGCAACGTTACTCTATTATTTAACCCCAACTGAGGTGTATTGTCTAAGAATCCATGTTGATCTATTATTAATTTTGTTGATAACAAAGAAGTGAGACTTAAAAAGCGAATTTATGACCCTTTTCTTCGGGGAGCCTCCTATCTCAGCACAGACACCAACTCCTGAGCGGTCCCTTTGGATCGCCCTGGAGGGCTTTACTTGGGTCCATGCGCCTTCGTCATGGGTGAGGCTTTTGACTTTTCTCTAAGGTGGGAGAAAGTTTTAAAAAGGGCTGCTGTCTTTCGGTGCTTTCTGAAGCTGACGTTTCAGAAACTAGTACAGATTGCAGAGGAGGATCTGGACATGAATCCCCTTAAAACTAGGCTTGGAAAGTCTCCGCAGACCCAGGGGTGAGGAACACCAAGGAAGAGGACAGTTTGAGAGGCTTTCTGGTGGGAAAGGGTGGGACTCAGGCTCTGAGGGCAACAGCAGCATGGAGCTAAGGGGAGGGCACTGACTGTGTGAGAGGCAGGGGGAACAGAGTGTCAGGGCCATGTAACTCAATAGATGACTTTATTATTTTTCAGCCATGGATGCTTCCACTTTTTCCAATTGCCAGTATTGGATTCTGCAAGAACATAGTTCAGACTGTGGTGAAAGATATGAATCTTACACATGGGAACGAGTTAAGAAAATTCAATCTTTGGCCCTCTGATATTAAAATTTACATGAACACATGAAGCTTGAAACTTAAAAAAAATTATCTAACTAGAAAATTAGACAGTTACATATTCATGGATATGTCTAAACCCTTTATCATAAGCACTATATAATTAAGATTTCAACTACTTTTGAGTCTGCAAGTCAGATCCTGTCAAGTAACCTGGCATGTATGAACTAATCCTTATAAAATTTTAAAGATTTAATAAATTTAATCTTTCAAAAGTTCTCAGAAGCACCCCTCAGTAATATAACACAGTTGGACAATTCATTTACCCAAAATGAGCTAGCTGTGCATACTGTGAGGGTAGCAATGAAAGACTAAGATCTTCTGTAAAAACGGTACCCTCAATGCATAAGCATTCTCTCTTCACAGGAAGAGTGGGAGTAACAAAGGAAATAGAGTCATCTTTCATTATTTCATCAACTGTTGGCATTTTTATAGTATTTTTTTTTTCTTTTGCTCTGTGCTGGGCTCTTTTTTATTTTTTAAAAATTAAATCTTTACTGTTAAAAATATTGCATACGTCCCCCTTCCCCCTCATTAGCTCCTTCCAACCCCCTCTCCTCTCAGGCCTTCGCCACCCTATTGTCTGTGTCCATGGGTTACGCATAGATGCATACAAGCTCTTTGGTTGATTAAATGCTTGATTTCAGTTCCGCAACAGCAATATCAGTATTTATTTATTGAACTATGTTTTTATTGATTTTAGAGATAGAGGAAGAGAGAAGGAGAGAAACATCGATGAGGGAGTAACAGCCATTGGGGAGCACCCCGGCAACCGGGGCATGTGCCCTGATTGGGATTCAAACCGGCGACCTCTTGGTGCATGGTCCCCATACTCAACCGAGTGAGCCACACCGGCTGGCGGGCCCTACCGAGATGTATCTTTACGTAGAGGGCACTAACAACTCCCAACCCGATCTCTGGGAATGATTCGCAGTTCTGCACCATGCTTCAGGAAGACGTTCCCGGCCGTCTGGGCAGGATTTATTCCTATCCCATCGTTGGTAATGATGGCACTGGTGGCTGCGGGAACTTTGAACTCTTCTGCTGCAAACTTGAGGACTGCCGTGAAAGGTGTGCTTTCGGGAACGCTGAGCACTTTGTAGGGCAGCCGCGGGTCGGACGTCAGGGTGATCTTAAAGGAAACCTTGGACATGGTGGAGCCGGCCTGGGCGGACACCGAAGCCCGGAGCAGTGAGTCCCACTTCCGGCGAGGTAAGGCCTCCCTCCGCACACTCAGCAACAGGTGGCTTTGGGGCTTTCTGCTTGGTCTCGGTGGGATTCCCAGCAGGATTTATTTCCTGGTTGTGAGAAAGAAAAATCGCATTTTCTGAAATTTGGTAAATGTAAAAGGAATGCGCGCTTCTGGTAAAAAAAAAATAAATAAGTAAAACAAGTGGGAAGTCAAAGGAGCAGAGTGTAGGCCGCCCCCACACCCGGGCGCCGCGTGGACAGGGTGCCCTAGGCCCTCGGGGGTTCCTTCCAGCCCGGCCGCTCCCCTCCGTCCCCCCAACAAGGCCTCTGACCTGGAGACCCGGCCGGCCTCCCGGGGCGCCTTCTGCACCGTCTGGTGCGTCCCTTCCGCCCGCTCCCGGCGCGCGGCCCATATGGGAGCGGCCCGCGGCCGTGCGCGCCGCCGGACCCGGCGAACCGGGCGACCCCGTGCCGGGAGCGGGCGGAGGGAGGGAGGGAAGGTGCCGTCCGGATCGGCTTCGTCCCAGAGCAAACGGCGAGCAGCTGAAGCGTGATTTCTGCGCCCCCGGAGGTGCCCCGAGCAGGCCCGACCGGCCGCTACCTATAGACACTCACCGGGCGCCCCGCGCGCCGAGCTCCCCGCGCCCCCCGGCGCCTTTCCGCGAGGAGATGCCAATCCTCCCGCGATCGTTCCCCCCGCGCGGCCTTCCTCGCGGGCCGCGGAGGGCAGCGCCTCGGGCCGGGCCGGACCGGGTCGCAGGCGCCGCTCCGAGTGGCCGGTCGGCGTGGCGGCGGTCGGGCGGTCGGGCGGGCGGCGGGCGGGCGGCGGGCGGGCGGGCGGGCGGGCGCTCCTCCGCCGGCCCCTGCGCCTGCGCAGAGCGGCCGGTCCCGGCGGGCGGCGCGGCGGGGGCCGCCGGGAGGAAGGCGAGCCGCGGGGGGGGGGGGGGGGGGGGGACGGGGCCAAACCCTGAAACTACCCGGATGTGGTCGCGGCGCGCGCATGCTCCGTGTCCTCCCGACAAGTTGGCAGCGGCCCCTCGGCCCCGGTCTCCGCCGCCGCCGCCGCCGCCGCCGCGGTAACGGAGCGGCTCGGGTGGCGGAGGCCGCGCTCGCGCCCCGTGCGGAGGCCCTGCCCGCCCCGGCCTCGGCGCCGCGGCCGCTCGGGGGACGGCAGCGGGTGAGGGGAGCCGGGCGCCCCCGCCGGAGAGGCCCCCGCGGCGGGGCGGCCCGGGAGGGAGCTCGAGGCGGCCCGGCCCGCGCGGGCGGCGGCGCGGCGCCCGGGAGGGGCGGCCCGGCCCGGACGCCTCGGGGCGGGGGCCGCGGAGGGCTCCGGGCCCGGCGGGAGAGCGGACCGCCCCGGCCGTCGCCGGAGTCCAGGTAACGCGCCATGTCCCCTCCCCTCCCCTCCCCTCCGCTCCCCGGCCCGGCCCGCGCCCCCTCCCGCGGCTTCCCCGCCCGGCCGGTCCCGGCGGCGGCGGCGGCCGGAGGTCCGCGCGGGGCGCGGGCGCCGGGCCGGGGCCCCTGGGCGGGTCGGGCGGGTCGGGCCGCGGTGCCTCGCGTCCCTCGGGCCCCGCGCTGGCCCCCCGGCCCCGGCTCCCGTCGCCGTCCGTCGGTCGCGGGACCGAGTTGAACTCGGGGGCGGCGTCCTGGCCGCGGGCGGCCGCGCCTCTTTGTTGTGCCGCGGAGTTTGCCCGCCGCCCGGGCAGAGTCGCCTTCGCGGTCCACACCAGCGAAGTTAGACGCGGCCCGTGTGCGCGCCTGTCCTCGGCAGTTGGTTTCCTCTTTGTCCCCTCTCCTCTCCGCCTGGTGGTGCCGTTCTGGCGCAGGTCCTGGCTCTGGCTTATTTACTTTTCTGAGTATTGGGGGTGGTGGGTGGCTTTGCAGGAAGCGATCTGAGCATCTCACCCACCACCCCACTCCCGCCCGGCCCCTAATGAAGGGAGAAAGGAAGAAAGAAAGAAAGAAGCAAAAGGAAGAAAAGACATCGTTTGCCTTATGGCCAGGGCTGCACGCCCTGGGTGTGGAGTTGGTGGAGGGTGGAGGTCAGGGGGCCCATCACTTTCCCCAGACTAGGTTTCCAGAGAAATGGGCGTACTTCGTTACCTTGAAAGGCGCCTGGGCGTGTGCGGAGAGGCTCTGAAAGCCCCTTCTAGACTGACGGCTGCTTTCACCCCGAGCATCCTAGTGACTTTACAAAGTGAATATGTTTGTTTCTTATTCGTTTATTTTGAATTTAGTTTATTTTAAAGAATAGGTTTTTATTGATGTCAGAGAGGAAGGGAGAGGGAGAGAAATGTCAATGATAAGAGAGAATCATCATCCATGGACTGCCTCCTGCAGGACCCCCCCCCCCCCCCCCGGGGGACCGAGCCCCCAGCCCGGCATGGCCCTGGCCGGGATCGAACCGTGTGGCCGGCATCTGGTCGTAGGCCGCCGCTCCGCCGCTGGGCCCGCTGGCCGCGCTGAACTTGGTTTGAGCGCCTTTAGTTTTCGCACCACAGTTTAAGGTGAAACTGCAGGTTGTTTAGGAGTAACAAGTATACGGGGAAGGTGACTTGGAATCATTTACATTTGAATTAACTTTCTAAAGACCTGTAACCTTGACTAATTTTTACCTAACAGCCTTTAACTTTTGACAGAATTAGCATCCTCTTAGTCTCCGCAGCAGTTTGATTATTCGGGTACCACTTTAGTAGAAGATGCATACTCTCCAAAGTACAGCAATGCGATTTGGAACGTTGTATTTGAATAACTTTTATTGTAGATTTTATAAATTGCCTTTGCCATGCTGAACCGAGACTAAATGTATTTCAGTTGAAAATACAGCATACAACTTCTAGTGCGGAACTTTTCGGCTAAGGACTTGATTTTTTCTTTTGGAAAGCTGGTACATGACATTTCAAGTTCTAAATGATTGACATAATTAACATTTAGAAATAGGATTCCTTATTCGTGTTTCTTTGATAATGTCACGATTTTTGTTTTTAATTGGGTTTATTCCAGAACAAATGTAATGCAGGCTGGCCAGGCATTTACTAGGAAGATTGGGACTATCTTCAGGCCTAACAGTGGTGATGAGTTATGTAGGTTTAAGTTGTTGGAGTTAAAACTAAAAGCTTTCTAGACAAAATTGATAGACCGTTTTGTGGGTCTATTAATAGAAGTGGCATTTGCTTTGCTTTCCAGGTTTTGGGGAAAGGTTGCCTCTTCTTTAATGTCTGAAGTGGGAGTGCCTATGTAGAAACTTCCCTGTTCAGCCAAGTGCCTTCATCTCGAATCGTGAGCTTAGGAAAAAATACTTTAAATCGGTTTCAGGTTTAATGAAAATTTCTGCTGAGAAAGTCACTTTGAAATTTTTCAGAATAAGTTTTGTGTGGATCATTCCTCTGCTGCTTGAAGGAATTCTGCTTATAGTGGGAAGCAGCAAATCTTTGTAAAAACCTATACTTCGCTTTCTTAAACTACAATTTAGTTCCATATCTCCATTTGTGTGTGAATTCTCTATTCTGCGTTTCCTTTCAGGTTCCATGCCCTCTCTCCCCACCCCCAGTTAAAGAGCAGGTATACAACTTCATTCATGCTGTGCGCTCACACTCCAGGTTTCCAGTTGGGAAGCTGTTTTTTTCTGAGCGAGCTGGTGTTATAGTAACATCATTAGGCACTATGCTAATGAGCTGTGAATTGCTGAGGCTTCCACTAGGGCAGTTAACCCTATAGGATCTGCTCTGTTCATTCTATTTAAAATGTATATTTACATTTTTTATTTATTCCTTTTAGAGAGAGACAGAAAAAGGGACAGGGAGGGAGGGAGAGAAACATCAATGCCTCCTGCACTCCACCTGCTGGGGACCCAGCGGCAGCCCCTGACCTGAGCCCAGACCCGCATCAAAAAGTGACCCCCTGGTTCATAGAGCAGTGCTGACCATTGGACCACACTGGCTGAACTTATGAAATGATTTTCAAGTGAATGTTTTTTTAAACATCTTATGTAGCCATTTCAGTGCTCATTGTACATGTTGGATTTTCTTTTTCTTTTCTTTTTTTCTAGAAGATTGTGTAGTTAGGCAGAGTTATGTTTTCTTTTTTTTGTTGTTTTGTTTTTTGTTTTTGCTTAAATGATGATTAATGGTGACTCAGATAATGGTTAATCAAGTATAAAACTAATTAATTCAGTGATTTTATTATTTCCTACACTAAGTGAAAGCAGCTAGGTTAGCATAACACATTCAATTTTGTTAAATTATTAAATTTTAGGGCTTTTTGCTCAACAGTTGATAAGGATTCATTTGTTTTAAAAAGAGAAATTCAAACAGTTGAAAATTTTGTCTAGATATTCATTTGAGTGACTTTCAGTTTGATAGTTTACATCATAATATGCCAAAACATATGCTTGATAATAGGTCAGATTTAGAATTTTTGGATTTATTTCTTGTTCTAAAATGTGTAATTTTGGTGATGAGAAATGTGGCAGAATTTCAGTTTCTCGGGAACAAGGTATTTTGGGTTGTTTCACTTTGACACTATTACATGGTGTGATTGGCATGCAGGAAAATTTATTTTAACCATGAGAGTGGATAAAAATGAGGGTAGTGCTTACTAGTAAAACTAGGGTAATAAGTGATCAGAATCTTAAAATTTTAAGTCTTTTTAAAAAAATGTTTTTATTGATTTTTAGAGAGGGATAGAGAGATTAGAAAGGAACATCATGGGTGCCTGCCTCCTGTTTGCTCCTTACTGGGGACCCAAGCCCTCAACCTGGCATGCTTCCTGACCCAGAATTGAACTGCCGACCTCTTGGTTCCTGGGTGACGTCAAACCGCTGAGCCACACTGGCTGGGCTTCTTTAAGTCTTGATTATTTGCTATTGCAAATCACATCATAGGTAAGATACAGTAGAAAGCTACCACAGGCTGATTGTAATGAATATTTATTATTGCATCTTAATTTCAATTTTGGTGGTAATTGTAAATGCCTTTAAACTCAAGAACTATACTTTATTGTTTATATTTTAAAGGAGAATTCTTTGTAGTATGGAAAATTTATAACTGTGGGGTTCATCTTTTCTTTTCTTTTTTAAATCCTCACCAGAAGATATTTTTTTCCATTGATTTCTAGAGTTAGTGGAAGGGAGAAGGGGGCGGGGGGAGAGAAACATTGACATGAGAGACACAAATCGATTGGTTGCCTCCCACATATGCTTCTATAGGGGCTGGGGACCCAGCAACTAGAAATTGAACCCAAGACCTTTCAATCAGCTTGTGGGCCAACATTCTAACCACTGGGCAAACTGGACAGGGCTGGGGTTCATTTTTTTAATGTTTTTCTTCAGCTCCCAGTGTTTAGGACAGTGGTTCTCAATCTTGGGTGCTCTTTGAAATCCCTTTACAAAACTTGATGGCTGGATCCCACCCCCAGAAATTGTGATTCAGTTGGCTTGGGTTGTGGCCAGATAAGAGTTCTGAAGTGGTTGAGTTATTAGGGTCCTCTAATTAAAACATTTTTGTTTATTGATTGCTTTTGTTTATTGAAAGAGAGAGACAGACAGACAGACATCAGTTTGTTGTTCCACTGATGCATTCATTGGTTGCTTCTTGTATGTGACAGCGACCAGAGATCAAACCCCAAACTTTGGCAGATGGGGTGACTTTCTAACCAGCTGAGCTACCCAGCCAGGGCAGGGTCCTCCGTAACTTTATTTCTTTAACTTTCACTTGTGTCAGCTTTACATTCTAATACATTGATATACATACACACAATCTAACTTATTGGGTCCCTTGAAGGTATTGCCTCATAGAGTTTGCTTCCAAGTCTGTCCCCTTCATCTCCTCTCTCCCCTATTTCCTACTTTTCATTGTCAATTCATTTGAACTGTCTGGTAGCGAGTTTTAGGATGCTGCATTTCCTGAGATGAGAGGTTGGTATATCATCACTGTTTTAGCTAGGAGGCTTATCTTTTAAAGCATTCTAAAATGCTTACCTGGCTCCTTTTTGAGACTTTAGGTACCAAAATTAGCATTTAAACTACCAAAGGAACTTGTTCTTTTTATAGGGGTAAACTATTTGGAAACCATAACATTTTCTAGACACCAAATAGTCACTGAATGGTTCCTGAGAGGCATGCTGCATTGATCTAACTTTGCTGTCAGGGTGGAACTTGGATACTGTGAGGAAGTTGCCCACCAAGCCCCGCTAGCTGGTAGAGCGTTAGCGGTCATGGTGCCGGCAGCCTCAGCTCCCGTCCGTGTCACCTGGAGCAGCCGTCTGAGACCACTTACCTCTCTGCTCTGGAAGAGCTACTTAAAAAACAAAACAAAATATTATTTTCTTCCCTTTCAACACACATGGAGTCAGAATTGGGAGGAGAGTAGAGGTGGCATGGAAATCTGTACTACAAAGAAAGTACTTCTTGATTTTAAAGGCTTTGGATATTTTAGTATGCTTACCTATTGCTTCATTTGTTTTAATACAGTACAAACTTTATTTTACAATCAGTGCACTGGAACAGTTTACTTAAAATTCATCACCTCCAATTTGCATGTTTAGAATGCAAATCTTATTTATGATTTGAATAAAAGGACTGCTACTGAATATTTGTCTTTGTAGTAAGGTATGACTTCTGTATCTTAATGTGGATGAATGTATATGAACTTCAGGTCTTTTCCAAGTCAAAATACATTTCTAAGTGGAAAACTGAGTTAAAGATACTTATTCACTAATAGTATTCAAGCATTTGATACCCATAGTGACCAGTCATTGTGATTGAGTCACCTGGTGGAAGGAGGGCTGGAAGTAGCACACAGTGGGGTGGATCAGCCAGATGAAGGAAGAATCTTATGTCCATGGGTATGTAGCTGGCCAATAGTAAAGTGACATAACATCTGTATAATTAGTCTTTTAGTCAGTTGCATATATTCATGATACTATATTTTGTTTCACTGTCTTTTTTGGTAATTTGTAAAGTGAAATGTGTAGATTAGTGTAAGCTAGATTAGTGCCTTATAAAACTGACACCTCATACTCCTAGAGTGCTTTTTAAAGGTAGGCCTCCACTCTTTTATATATATTTATTAGCACTAGGCTAACCTGCAGGGTATTCTGATACAGCCCTTTTTGAAAGCATAATCTAGATGACTTCATGGTCTTCGTCATTTAAAAGGTTTATGAAATGTATTTTTCAGTTATTAAAATACTAGAGGCTCAGTGCACGCATTTGTGCACAGGTGGCGATTGGGACCTATGGGCACAGCGGGAGGTTGGCTGTGGGAGGGCACGGACCACCAGAGGGCAACCCCTGTGTTGAGCATCTGCCTCCTGGTGGTCAGTGCACATCATAGCAACCAGTTGTTAGGTCGCCTAGGCTTTTCTATATATAGACTAGGGGCCCAGTGCACAAAGATTCATGCACGGGGGGTGCACCCTCTCCAATCTGGGAGTTTCTGTCTGTCTTTGCAATCATATGAGAGAATTGTCTGAGACCCCAACCCAGTTTGGTTTGTTGCTCACAGAATAATAGAGGCTTTTTTTCCCCTTTGCTTCATTGGTGGAGATTTCCTGAAAGTTTTAGGCTATCTTCCCTTTAATTTTTCCTAGACACTCTGATTTTACTTATGTCTTTCACCTTTGCTTTCCCTCTATCCCCCACCACAACAGTAACTTGCTCTAGGCTCGCTTCGCTCTAGTGTCTAGAAGATCCGTCTGCCAGCAGAACTATGATTCCCAGCATTTCTGGTGCGCCCCGCGCTCTGGACTTGCGCTTCTGGTCCTGTGGCTGCCACCAGAACTATTCCCACAATATCCGGTGCTCCCTGTGTTCTCTTCCTGCTCTGCTCTGTCCCATGGCCTCCCACTCTGCCAAGTCCTCCAAGCCTCCAGCTCCCTTTCTGCTCTCTGTCTGGCGGCTTGGGAGCCAAGTTTGTTGGGTTAATTTGCATACTCACTCCTGATTGGCTGGTGAGCATAGTGGAGGTATGGTCGGTTTACATGTTTCTCTTTTATTGTATAGGATACTTTAGTTTCCAGTTTTTTAAAACAATGTTTCCCAGAGTATGATCCATAGACTCCACGTGGGGGTGGACCCCATGACCCTTTTATGTTAGGACATTCGTGAAGTCAATTATTTTCATAATAAACTAAATGTTAACTTGCCTTTTTACCATGTGGGCATTTGCATTTCTGGTGAAGAAGCAGTAGTGGGAAAACTGTGGGCAACTTAGCATGAATCAAGGTAGTGGTAGTGTTCTTCACAGCCAAACACACACGTTAAGCATTAGAAAAAAATAGCAGTTTCACTTAGGAGTATCCTTGGTGAAGCAGTAAAAGTTTTAACATTTGAAATCTGTCCCTGGAGTGCATATCTTTTTAATACTCAGTGGGATTAAATAAAAGCTAGCATAACCTACTTCTGTACTTTGAAGTACAAGGTTCATCTCTGGGAAAAACACTTGTGTGACTGAGGTATAAGCTAAACTAGCTGATACACACACACACACACACACACACGCACGCACGCACGCACGCACGCACGCACGCACTTCTTAATTGACTTTTTAGAAACAGAGAAACCTCAATGTGAAAGCAAAACATTGATAGGCTGCCTCTTGCACATGCCTCACCGGGGATCAAGTCCAAAACCTGGGCATGTGCCCTGATCAGGAATTGAACCAACAACCTTTCAGTGCATGGAAGGATGCCCATCCAACTGAGCCACACTGGCCAGGGCTAACCTAGGTGCTTTTTAATGGGATACTACTTCTATTTTTATATAAAAGAATGACATATATAAACCATAGTTACACAGACTTGATATTTGGCAGGTATTTCTTGAAAATGAATGAAGAGCCTGGTCAGTGTGGCTCAGTGGTTGAGAGTTGACCCATGCACCAAGGTCACAGGTTCGATTCCTAGTTGGGCACATTACCTGGGATTTGGGCTGGATCCCCAGTAGGGGGCATGCAGAGGGCAGCCAGTCAATGCTGATGTTTCTCATTGATATTTCTCTCTCTCCCCCTCTTCCTTCCTCTCTCTAACATAAATAAAAACATTATATATATATATATATATATATATATATATATATATATATATATATAAACTTCCTCTTGTGCCCATCTTAAAAAATAGGAAAGAAAGAAAATGAGTGAACAAATTGGTGGTCCTATTAAAGTATGTTATTAAAATGCATAAAATAAAATCTATCAACATTTGGAAGAGCTATATAACTCATTAAACTAATATTTTCCCAGATGACCAATGCATGATTTACAAAATCATGCATGGATATGGAGGTCCATTCAAAATATATTATAGACCAGTGGATTTTTATATAGCAGAGCCAAGAAATTCATTGATGTGTATTCAGATTTCATGTTGCAATTAACATTAAGAATTGCCATTTATTGCACTTGGTGTTGAATAAAAATTGAATATCCATTATCTTAAAAGGCCACTAAAATACTCCTCTCATTTCTAATTAGTTATCTGTTTGAGGCACATTTTCTTCATATACTTTAACCAAAACAACATGTCATAACAGATTGCTATAGAAGCAGATGAGGGTCCAGAAAAATGTTAATTTTTAAGTAAGATTATTTAAGGTGAAACTAGTATACCAATATGATGTTTGTTTATTTTAATTGAATTTGTTGAGGTGACATTGATTAATAAAATGATACGGGTTTCAGGTGTAGTGTTCTATATGCGGCATCTGTGTATGGCATTGTGTGTACACCCAAAGTCAGGTCTCCTCCCAGCACCGTTATTGCTCCTTTACCCTCTTCGCCTCCCCAGCCCCTTTCCCTCTGCCAGTCACCAGCGTTACAGTATGGTATTTACACCTAAGACCTATGGGAGCACAGCACACTTCTAAATTTGTTCCTTATAGTTCATCTTAAAAGTTGTCACAAAGCATCCTGATTGTATTATTCCCATCCCAGGTTTTTAAATCATTAATACCCATGTCTCTAATCCTTTGTGCTTTTGGAAGGTTTTCTTTTGATGACCCTCAGCTCTTGGGTGTCCCTCTGTTTAGAACCTAGGCTTCAGCTTTGCTACAGGCTGCTGGACTAATAGACCTGCAGGTTCTTTTTCTTGCTTTTAAGCCTATGATTAGAAGTTCTTCCTGGTGATATTTCGCCAGGCTAGACTTTTTTATTTGTTAACTTAAGCGCTTTTCTCATATATTTCTGTATTGTTTATTGATCATTAATCAAAATACCTATAACTATAGAAAATATACTTGTATGTTTGTTCCATATATAATACAGCTGGTTATCAAAAGCAAACAGACACCTGAGAAATAAAGACATACCAATGTTCATTAATTAAAGTTTATGAACCCACAGAGCCCTTCAGGCCAGCAATCAGCCTTCTTACTTTTAGAGAGTAACTTCATTAGCTTGGAGTTGCTGTTAGACCCCTATGGTCAGCATCAGGTGACACATTATGATTAAAATGAGGCTAGAGACAAAATACACAATAGGTAGGTAGAAAAAAGAACAAACCTTTGTCCCTTTTAGTGACTTTCTACCTCCCATTACCACTGTCACAATGGGATTGTTTGTTCTATTACAGTTCTGTTTTTATCTAATGCCTGTTGTGTTAGAGACTTTCAGATAGGATTCTCTATTGAGGTCTTTAAAATTTAGCATACTTAACCTTTTAAATCTTATTGTGTCATCTTTCAATTAGTCTATCTAGGAAATGGGCCATCTTTTAAAACATGTTTTTATTGATTTCAGAGAAGAAAGGTGAGATAGACACATCAGTGATGAGAGGGAATCATCCGTCGGCTGCCTCCTGCACAACCCCGGCTGAAGATTGGGCCCACAACTCGGGTATGTGCCCTGACAGGGAATTGAACTGGTGACCTGGTGCTTAGGTGGATGCTCACCATTGAGCCACACCAGCCGGACAGTGGCTCATCTTTTGACTGTCCCTTCTTTACAGCCCTTATACTTAGGTGATTAAAATATCTGGTCTGTTCCACTTAGAAACACTTCATTGGTTTCCCCCTTTGTTTTCCTTGCCCATACCTCTAGTCTAGGCCCCATTACTATTCTGATTACTGTTTCCTAACTAGTTCTCTTGTTTCACTTCCTAAAACTATTCTCCATTTTCTTACTGTGGTTTTCTTTCTAATAGATATCTAATGTTATTATTTCTCTCCCTCTTTCCTATCATGGACTTACTCTAGACAAAATATCTGTATTCTCATCCCTTTGCTTTTCCCTATGATTTCATTTTAGGCTGGCAAATTCTAATTCACATGTGGTAGTCATTGGTACTGCTCCACCAATAATCACTCTGATGGCTCCTTCTGTCGTGCACGTCTCTGTCTCCCACCCTGACCTTGAAACTAGGCGAGGGGGCTAGTTTCATTAAAAAATTGGGGGCTGGGTAGGTTTTTGCTGTAGGGCTGTCCTTGCATTGTGGAATTCGGCAGCAGCCCTGGCTTTACCTGCTGGATGCCAGGGATCTTCTGCTCTCACTCCCCATTCCAGTTGGAAATCAGAAGTGTCTCTAGATATTGCCAATGGCCCTGAGGGACAAAGTTGCTCTGGCTGAGAACCACTGACGTGGCCTTATGACTTTGGCCAGCAATGTGAGCACTAGGCATGGTCGGCCTTTGAAAGACAGTGCATGACTATCTTATCTCTTCTCCTGCTATATAAGGACGAATGTACAGATGGAGTCTTTGTTAGCTTACTCCCTGAGAGAGAACAATGAGCAGTGCTCTCAGTTTATGCAGAAAACATACCTGTGATTTAAGCTACTGATATTTTGGGGCTGGTTGTCACTGCCACATAGGTAGTCTAGCCTGACTGATACATCATGTTAAGATCTAGTTTACCTGTGGGCTTTCCATGCTTTCTCATTTATAGTCCCAACTTAACACATTCCTCTTTTAGCATCTATTACTGAAGAGTAATAATATTTGGCCGAAACCAGTTTGGCTCAGTGGATAGAGCGCCGGCCTGCGGGCTGAAGGGTCCCAGGTTCGATTCCATTCAAGGGCATGTACCTTGGTGGCGGGCACATCCCCAGTAGGGGGTGTGCAAGAGGCAGCTGATCGATGATTCTCTCTCATCGATGTTTCTAACTCTGTCCCTCTCTCTTCCTCTCTGTAAAAAAAAACAAACCCAATAAAATATATATATTTTTAAAAGAGTAATACATTTGAATCTTCTGTATCTGTGGTTATCAGTGGAGTAAATACTGCTCCTTAAGTGATGTGGATATTAGTGGGCGGAGCTTTGGTGGTGGGGGCTAGGGATGCCATCTTGCAATGTGAAGGATTTTGAAGAATTGTGTTGCATCCCACAACACTTTCAGATGCCCCAGAAATTCATATAAGAGGAAACATATAATTAACCTAGAATGCAGCTCCATCTTAATATGTATTCAATTTTTCAGAAATGAAGTTTATATTAATTTGGTTTCTTTCTTTAAAAAAAGAAAAAAATATCCTATCTAATAAAGATGTAATGTGCAAATGGCCATTTCACCGTGAAGCATAGCAATTGACCGTGTAAAGATCGGATCACAGATCAGCAGGAGGGTGGGCAGCGAGCTACGACTGGTGGAGAGCTACAGGAGCGGGCAGGGCAGTAAGCTATGGGGTGGGGGTACACGCCCTATAGGGAGCTACGGGAGGGCGGCAGTGAGCCACTGGCTACCAGCAGGCGGTGGAGAGCTACAGGAGGGGGCAGGGCAGCAAGCTATGAGGGGGGGATGGGGGCAGGAGGGATGGGGAAGCCATAGGAGAGTGGGGAGCAGGCGGAGAGCTACTGGTGAGCTACTAGTGCACAGATTAGAGGGATAGAAGCATCAACGATAAGAGAGGATCATTTAAAAAATATATTTTATTGATATTTTACAGAGAGGAAGGGAGAGAGAGAGAGAGCTAGAAACTTACATTGATGAGAGAGAAACATCGACCAGCTGCCTCCTGCACACCCCCGACCGGGGATGTACCCGCAACCAATGTACATGCCCTTGACCGCAATCGAACCCGGGACCTTTCAGTCCGCAGGCCGACTCTCTCTACCAATGAGCCAAACCGGTTTCGGCGAGAGAGGATCATTTACTGGCTGCCTCCTGCATGCCCTCTGCTGGGGATCAAGCCTGCATCCTGGGCATGTGCCTTGACCAGGAATTGAACCATGACCTCCTGGCTCCTGAGTTGATGCTCAACCCCTGAGTCACGCTGGCCAGGCTCTTAGTTTGATTTCTTAATTGAAGTTGTTTTGTTTGGGACTTTATCAGGAGTTCACCATTTTGGAAAATCCATGTCACCAACTTTATCACTGTGCTATTTAAATTGCCAAAACAAAACACCTTTAGTTGTCATATTTATAATGACTCTACATATAAGTGCAAGAATCTATCATTTTTATTATATTATCTAAATTTATTGATGTGCTGGAACGTTTTTGTTAAAAGACATACTTTATTATATAGTAACTAGAGGCCCAGCGTGCTCGAAATTGTGCGCGGTTAGGGTCCCTAGGCCTAGTCTGGCCCCCATTGCATGGCTTCTGTTGCCCTGCCATGCTGGTGAAGCTCCCGCCACGGGAAGCTCTGCGATGCTTGCGGCCCCTCCACTGCTCCAGGAGGCTCCCCCCACCCCTGACTGCCCTGCGAAGCTTGCTGCTATGCCTCGAAGCTTGCCCCTTGGACGCTCCGTGAGACCCCCACCCCACGACTGCTCCACAAAAATCCCTGCTGCCGCTGCCTAGGTGACTGCTCCGCTAAGCTCATTGCCATCCGCCCCACCGCTCATCCGTCCCCAGTCCCGCCCGCCGCCAGCCCCCCATCATGGTGAGCGGCTTGGGGGCTGGGGGGGGGCGAGAGGTGTTCAGTGCACTTCAGTAAGTCGTGATGCCACCTCTAGCTTTTTATATATATCTTAGGATCTTTTTCTCCTTTAAAAATTAATGGCATTGTTAAAAATTTTTAAATATATCAAATAGGTTAGAATTGTTTCAAGAATGCTAATGGTGATATAAATTACTTGTTACAAAATGAGATGTTGGTCTGATAGAGTTGAGAACTTTTTCATTATGTGCTGCTTATTTTGTATCTGTAGTGATTTGCACATAGTAGGTAGATACCGTGTTGGATTGGTTAATTTGTGGTTTCAGATAGTTTTTGTGTACATTGTTCATTTGATTATCACACCAAGTCTAAAGTTAGCAAGGCACGTATTCCCATTTTATGGATGAGAGACTTGAGGAGATGTTAACTTGCTTCAGTCATGCTGCTAGAGCTTCAATTAGAACATATAATTCTATTTATACCAACTAGTGCTCTTTTTACATCATTACATACCACTCTTTAAAAAATTATAATGTTGAGCTATTTAATGTACGAAAACATCTGTACACCCCTGCTATCATTTCTTATACAAGGAACTTATAATGTTTTAGGCACTTGTCATAGGAATACAACAAAGACAAACACATGAAAAAGCTCTGTTTAAGGAAGCAAAAATATTTTCATTAGTTTTCAAATATATGTGCAATTAAAACAGTTTTTGAGATACCATTGGGCCTAAATATGTGGGCATTGCTACTCCAGTTTTTTGTGGTTTTTTTTTTTCCCTTTCCCATTTGCTTGGAAAATTTTTTCCCAACTCTTCACTTTCATCCTAGGTGTGTCTTTGTGTTGGGGTGGGTCTCTTGTGGAAAGCATATGCTGGTAGTTGGGTCATGTTTTTGTAGCCATTCAGCTCTCCTATTGCTTTTCATTGGAGCATCTAATCCACTTACATTTGGGGTTATCATTGAGAGGACTTATTTATAGCCATTTTAATTCTGTAGGACTGATTGCTTTCTGTTTCTTCTTCTCAGCAATCCCTTTAGCATTTCTTGTAATGCTGGCATGGTGGTGATGAACTCCTTTAGCATTTTTTGTTGTTGTTGTTGTTGGTCTGTTAAGCTCTTTATTTGACCGTCTATTTTGAATGATAGCCTTGCTGGATATAGTAATCTTGGTCTCAGATCCTTTACCTTGATTACTTCATGCCATTCCCTTCTGGCCTGCAGAGTTTATGGTCAGAAATCAGGTGTCAGCCTTATGGGAACTCCTTTGCAGGTAATAGTTTTCTTTTCTTGCCTTTAAGATTCTCTCTTTGTCTTTAATTTTGGGCATTTTAACTATGATGTGTCTGGCCATGGGTCTGTTTGGGCTTTTCTTGTTGGGTGTTCTCTGTGTCTCCTGAACTTGTGTGACTTTTTCCTTTACCAGGTTAGGGAAGTTTCCTACCATTATTTCTTCAAGCACCATCTCGATTCCTTTCTCCCTTTCTGCCTCTTCTGTCACACCTACTATTCTAATACTGTTCTGTTTCACACTGTCCCACAGCTCCTGTAAGCTGTCCTCCTGTTTTTCGTTTTTCTTTTTGGTTCTCTAATTGAGTCATAGTTTCAACTCTGTCTTCTAATTCACTTATTCAATCCTCAGCTTCCCCTAATCTGCTGTGTCTTCTTTCTGATATGTTCTTTA
The DNA here is from genome assembly GCA_963924515.1 of Vespertilio murinus. Classification (NCBI taxonomy): domain Eukaryota; kingdom Metazoa; phylum Chordata; class Mammalia; order Chiroptera; family Vespertilionidae; genus Vespertilio; species Vespertilio murinus. The sequence goes on from OZ004709.1 coordinate 5,656,965, forward strand.
TTTGTTGTTATGTCATTCTTTATCTCATTCTGTCCTTTTTTCATAGTTACTACTAGAGGCCTGGTGCATGAAAACTCATGCACTGAAGGGGGGTCCCTCAACCCGGCCTGCCCCGTCTCAGTCTGGGAACACTGAGGGGACGTCCTACCGACAGCTTAGGCCCGCTCCTCACGGCTGGTTAGAGGAAGGCACCACCCCACCACCCCCTCGCTGCTGCTGCCTTTGGGCTGCCTCAGGTCTCCCTCTACGGGAGCAACCAGGGGATCAGGGGAAGGCTGCACCCTCATCACGCCTCTGCTGCTGCCACTGCCAGCCTCACAGCTGCCTGAGCCTCAGCCCTCGCCGCCACCGTGGTTCGCCTGAGCCCCGGCCCAGCCCTCGTTGCCTGAGCCTTGGTTGGCTCTGGGCTGTGGCAGCCCATCCCTGGCTTGCATGAGCCTCTGGCAGCCACTGATGGCCGCACGCACAGTGGAGGCGGGGCCTGGTGGCCGCTCCGTGTGGTGAGGCCTGGGGGTCCTGCGGTGCGGAGGAGTCTGGGCCTGGCATCTTCACTGCCACGCACGGAGGAGGCAGGTCCCGGCAGTGGAGGCAGGCGTGGCAGGGGAGGGCAGTTGTGGGCAATCAGGCTGGCAGGGAAGTAGTCAGGGTGTGATCGGGCTGGCAGGCAGAAGCGGTTAGGGGCGATCAGGCAGGCAGGCAGGTAGGCGAGCAGTTAGGAACCAGTAGTCCCAGATTGTTAAAGGTATATCCAACTGCCGGTTTAGACCCTATCCCATGCAATTTGGGCCTAAACCGGCAGTCAGACATTCCTTAAGGGGTCCCAGATTGGAGAGGGTTCAGGCCAGGCTGAGGGACCCCCGACCCCATGCATGAATTTCGTGTACCGGGCCTCTAGTCAACCAATATAAAAACAACTCAGTGTTCAAAGTGTAGCCTACACTCCAGCTTTATGTCATTTTTTTCTTAGACCGATGGCCTTTTCGTATTCCATGTTGGACTGATAAGTTACTTTAGTTTTGTACATATAAGTATAGAGTCTTCATTACTATTTATTTTCTACTAGAGGCCTGGTGCACGAAAATTGTCCACAGGTAGGGTCCCAAGGCCTGGCCAGTGATCAGCGCCTATTGGGGCCTTCTGGCTGCTGGTTGGGGCCTTCCTTTGTTCCATGCCACCCCCTGGTGGTCAGCACAAGTCATTGCGAGTGATCGAACTCCCAGTCAAACTCCTCAGGGGACACTTTGCATATTAGCCGTGTGTGTGTGTGTGTGTGTGTGTGTGTGTGTGTGTGTGTGTGTGTACGTGTACGTACGTACATATATACACACACAAAAAATAATAATCGCCCTGGCCTGTGTGGGTAAGTTGGTTGAGCATTGTCCCATGTACATACCATGATCGTGTTATGGGTTTGATCTCCAGTAGGGGGTGTGCAGGAGGCAGCTGATCATGTTTCTCTCTCATTGATGTTTCTCCCTTCCTCTCGCTCTAAAAAATCAATGAAGGAAAAAAAAAACAATTGAAAAAGAAGAAAATAATTACTTTGTTGCTTCCACAGGTAAAAAACCTTTGAGGAATTCAGTGTCATTTTAAGAAAATATTTATTAAGTCTTATCCAAGGAGTGTGTGTATTGATTGACTTAAGGTAGAGGGAGGTAGAAACATCAGTGAGAGAGAAACATTGATCAGCTGGCCCATGCCCACCCCCTGCTGGGGATTGAGCCCACAACTTGGGCATGTACTCTGGCTGGGAATTGAACCAGTGGCCTCTTGGTGCATGGGATGGTGCTTAACCAACTGAGCCACACTAGCTGGGCCAAGAATATGTTTTATTGATTTTTAGAGAGAGAGGAATGAATAGTGGAAGGAGGGAGAGAGAAAGGGGTGAGAGGGTGAGAGTGAGAGGGAGAAAGAGAAAAAGAAACATCAGTGTGAGAAGGAAAACATTGATGGGTTGCCTCCCTTGTACTCCCCAACCAGGATTGAACTGGTGACCTAGGAATGTGCCCTGGCTGGGAATTGAACCCACAACCTTTTGGTGTACTGGCCAGGGCTCAGTGGTCTCTTCTTTTTCCCCCAATAACTTTATTGAGATATAATTTACAAACTATAAAATTCACCCTTTTGAAGTGTACATGTCATGGTTTTCACTGGAATGATAGAGCTGTGCATCACCGCTATGGATTTTAGCACATCTCATTACCCCCAAAAGATACTTCGTACCCATTAGCAGTCACTCTCATTCCTCTTCCCCAGAGCCGCTGGCAGCCACCGTGCTACTTTTTGTTTTTATGGATTTGCCTGTTCTGGATAGTTCATATTAATTGGGTTATATAATATGTGACCATTTGTGACTGCCTTCTTTCATTTAGCATGTTTTACAGGTTCATCCATGTTGTAGCATGTACCAGCACTTAATTCCTTTTTATGACTGAACTAGAGGCCTGGTGCACAAAATTCGTGAGGGTATGGCCCTAGGCCTGGCCTGCAATTAGGACCATCTTCCCAGCTACCTGCAGCCAACCAACGTGTCCCCCCCACACACACACACTGCCACCCACCCGGTTCCCCGTTCGCCATTGGGTGACAGAGCCTGATGGCCAGGGGAGGGACCAAGAGGTTGGCCGTTCCTGCCCGCTTGCCGGCCCTGCCCCCGCTGCGGGTTGCCCTCTGTGTGTGGGGTGACTGGTGGGGTGGGGGCCTTGGTCTGGTGCCACCCCTGTCCCCTACCACCCACCCTAAGTTTCCTGTTCGCCATTGGGCAGTCAGAGCCTGCTGGCTGGAGAAAGGGACTGAGACGTGGTCAGAGAGCCTTGTTGTTCTGGTCCTTCTGCCGTTAGGGTCAATTTTCACATTACCCTTTCTTTATATAGGATAGAGGCCCGGTGCACGGGTGGGGCCTGGCTGGCTGTCCTGATTGTGGTCCCGATTGGGGTGGAGTTCCCACTGCGGGGCGAGGCACAGGGGATGGTTTGCGGGCCGGCCATGCCCCGGATCCGGACCCGGGTGGGGGTCCTGGCTGGGGGCGGGGGGTGGTTTGCAGGTCGGCCATGCCCCCCCCATCAGGGTGGGGTCCTGCTGGGGGGCGGGGCGGCCAGGGCAGGGGGCCTTGGTGGTTCTGGTCGGTCTGCCGTTTGGTCACTGGGCTTTTATTATATAGGATAATGTTACATTGTATGGATGCACTCATTTATACATTTGTCACTTGATGGACATTTGGGTTGTATTGACTTTTTGGGCATTATGAATGCTGTTGCTATGAACATTTATGTACAGGTTTTTATGTGGACATAGGTTTTCAGTAATCGGGTGGAATTGCTGGGCCATAGGGTAATTCTTCGTTTAACATTTTGTGGAACTGGCAGGTTGTAGAGGGCCACCTGGGAAGACACCTGGACGTTCTTTAGGTTGCTGCTGACGGGCCGGGGTATTGGGGAGTCTGTCAGTTGCACTCCCGCCCTGGGGTGCGGAGATGCTCTCAGTTCCTGGCTGTGTTTGTCCAGGAGGTCGTCCTCCGCCTCTCCAGCAGAGGAGGTCGGCGGCCCTCCCAGCTCCCAGCCCCCAGCCTAAAATCTATCTCTGTGTCTTCTCTCTTTATTTCTAATATTTCTCAATCCCTGGCCGCCTCCCCTTAGAACCGGTTCGCTCATCTCTCTTTCCGTGCGGGACGCGGAAAAGGGAGATCCCGCCATCAGGCCCCGCAGCAGATAACTTTCCAAAAGTGGCTGCACCATTTTGCAATCATAAGAGAATTTGATTTTCTCCACTCCCTTGCCAGTACTTATTGTATATCCTTTTCAAAAAAAATCTTTTCTAGCTCATTATTTAAAAAATATATATTTTATTGATTTTTTCCATGAGGAAGGGAGAGGGATAGAAAGTGAGAAACATCGATCAGCTGCCTCCTGCACACCTCCCACAGGAGATGTGCCCGCAACCAATGTACATGCCCCCAACCAGAATCGAACCTGGGACCCTTCAGTCCGCAGGCCAACACGCTATCCACTGAGCCAAACCGGTTTCAGCTCGTTATTTTTTAAATTGTTCTTTTTAAATCTTTAGTTTTGAAAGCTTTATGCCCCTCTTTCCTGCCCATTGATCCCTCTGGCCACCCAGGCCGCTTGCTCCTGGCCTTCACTACCCACTGTCTGTATCTGTCATTAAAAAAGTGTTTTAGTGAATTTATTGGGTAACATTGGTTAATAAATATAGGATTCAAGTGGACAGTTTTATGATACAGTATCTGTATGTTGTGTTATGTGTTCATCACCCAAAGCCAGGTGTCCTTTCATCCCCATTTGCCCCTCCTTCCCCCTCTTACGTCCCCGCGTCGCTCTGTCCTCTGGTAGTCACTGTTGTCTGTGTCCGTGAACTGTTTTAATCCCGTCACCGTTTTCTCCCGTCCTCTTCCCTCTGACAGCTCGGCGGTCTGTTTTCCGTATCTGTTAGTCTGTTTCTGTTTTGTTTATTTTGTTCATTAGATTCTGTAGTGAAAGACAAATCATATGGTATTTGTCTTTCTCGGTATATCCTTTGGATTTATCCAACCTAGTGGGTGTGAAGTGGTGTCTCCTTGTGGTTTTGATTTGCATTTCTCTTAATGATTAATGATAGAGCATTTCTCATATGCTTATGGCCATGCTTCGTAGAAATTAGTTTTAGAATCCTTTACTCATGTAAAAGTTTTTATCTTTTCATTGTTGTCAGTCTCTTTGAATTAAGATGGGTGTTATACACTGATAAACCACATTCATATTAGGTGGCAGTGAATTTTTCATGTGTGTTAGTGATAGACTAGGTTTAACTAGGTGTTTATCTATCAAGAATATTTTTAAGTGCTGGCCTTCCTAAGTATTTCTTTTTTAAAAGTCCTAAGATTTACATTATGGAGACTAATACAGTCAACAAGGCTTGATTGAGCATGCCTCTATAATAATGAGAAGGATTAATTTTAATATTTTTGGAATGTCAGAAACAGCAACATTTTAATTAAGTCACTTAAAAATCTAAGCATCAATTTAAAAAATCTTTATTGATTTCAGAGAGGAAGGGAGTAGGAGAAAAAAATAGAAACATCAGTGAGGAGAGAGAATCATTGATTGGCTGCCTCCTGCATGCCTCTCCTGGGGATTGAGCCTGTAACCTGGGCCTGTGCCCTTGACCGGAATCGAATCCGGGACCCTTCAGTACAAAGGCCGACTCTCTATCCACTGAGCCAAACCACTTAGGGCTAAGCACCAAATTTTAATTATGTGCATTGAATCTTTGACTTAACTGGAGCAATTCCATCTTTCCCAGGTCATTGAGTTTACTTTGTAAACTGTGTTCTAATGTCTGTCTTTTTTTTTTTTTTTAAGGTTATCCTGAATACCACATGTTTTAACAATTTTCCTTGTGACATTAGCCAGTGCTTTTCACTGCCTCCAAAATATCAAAATTGCTTTGGAAATTGGAGACATACTTGACTTAAAAGGAAAAACTTTAACAAATGGACAATATGTCTATTACAAACACACCAACAAGCAATGATGCCTGTTTGAGCATTGTACATAGCTTGATGTGCCATAGACAAGGTGGAGAGAGTGAAACATTTGCAAAAAGAGCGATTGAAAGTTTGGTAAAGAAGCTGAAGGAGAAAAAAGATGAATTGGATTCGTTAATCACAGCCATTACTACAAACGGAGCGCATCCTAGTAAATGTGTGACCATACAGAGAACATTGGATGGAAGGCTTCAGGTCAGTCTCGTGCTTGAGTTTTCCTGTGTCTTCTGGAGTGCAGGTTAAAAAAGAACTTCGCGTTCCCTTTCAGTTTCTTTGGGATACTTAATTCTTGCCCCATCTCATTAGATAGTATACATCCTGTACCAATACCCACCATGGGAATATATGGAAGACTGTGTATTCCGTATAATAAAGACATTTTTTAAATTGTTTAATGTTCTGACTAAAAAGTTAAATGTAGAAAATTTGGGACATAAAAATAAAAGGCAGAAGAAAACCCATACCTTTAGCATTTTGGTATTCATTCTTGTTGCATTATATGTTTTTTTCCTTTTTGGTATTATATGCACATTTTTGAAACCTGAGTTATATTTGTGGTTTTTAAAAAATAATTTAGAAATCTGATAATGTATGTTTGATACTTTTATATAAAAACAATCTAGAAGAATTCAAGGATATCTTTAAAACTTAAGTTAAAAAGCTTATATTTGACAAATTTTCTTTACCTTTTATTTTAACTGGTCACGTTCCTCCCCCACCCCCACCCCCCCACGTAGAACTACATAATATATCTCTTGTCCTTAATATTTTTAAAGGAACATGCCATTAGATTTAACATTTTTATTTCTAGATTTTATGTATAATTTCCACAACAAAGCCATACTTTTTGTTGCATTTTCAAACCCGCCTAAGCTCCCTGCTTGACTATGGCCAAGTAAGTTATTTTAGCTTTAGTTTCCTCATTTATGAAATGGAGATTAAAAAACTGGATTTTTAAATAGGATTGTAAGGATTGACTGAGAACACGTATAAAGTGCCTTGTGTAAAGTATGGTGCATAATTAATGTTCAGTAAATGGTGGTTTCTTTTCCTAGGTGGCAGGCCGGAAAGGATTTCCTCATGTGATCTATGCCCGTCTCTGGAGGTGGCCTGATCTTCACAAAAATGAACTAAAACATGTTAAATATTGTCAGTATGCATTTGACTTAAAATGTGATAGTGTATGTGTGAATCCATATCACTATGAACGAGTTGTGTCACCTGGAATTGGTAAGTAAACTTTGCTTTTTTCCTTAAAAGCACAAGGGGAAAACATCTCAATGGTGTTTTAATTTTTCTAAGTTAAATTATAAATGTGGAGGTGACCCAGGACTTCAATTAAAGTTAAAGAAACAGACATTCCTAATTAAATATAAATATTTAAATTTCAACTTTGGAACACACTTGTATTTTGGTTGCTGGAACTAAATAATTGGTATTTTGCCCATTTAGAATATTGTTTTGGAAAATAAGATGGAAAGCATGATCGAGTTGAATATTCCATGTATTATGATAGCATTTATTCTTTAAATGGTTCATGAAGTTTTGACTTTGGCTTATTATTTACATTTAATAATTTAAAATACCATGGAAAATATTTGCATGGTAATGATTAATGTTTCATTTTCTTTTCCCCTTTTAAAAATGAAGATCTCTCAGGATTAACATTGCAGAGTAATGGTAAGTAACCTGTTTCTGGTAACTTTCTCTGTTGTTTTGTTTTTTTGTTTGCTTATTTTTTAATTCATTTTCCATTATTTCACATTTACTTAGAAATTGTAGATTCTGGTAACATTTACCAGAAAAAGTCTTGCCCCTTTGAAAATGTAGGTTTTGGGGGTTGCATGCATCAGCATTTGAAACTGGATTTAAATAAACTGTTGGTGCTTTTATTTGAACTGGTGTTTATGAACTAAAGTAGTATAAAAATATAATAGAGAATCATAAAACATATAGAGGAAGAATTCTTTTTGAATCGGTTAAAACTGGTTATTTTGGAAGAAAATCTAACAGCTGGTTTAAATGGGTATAAATACTTGTAATGGTTGGTAATTTGGAATCTTATATAACATTAAAAAATACCAGTATTCTCATTTTTCTTGATTTCAGCCTAACTTATTTTTATGAATGATAGGTAATCTTAAGAATGATTTAAAATTATATATATAAATATTTTTTTCAGTCTTGTTACATTTTGAGTAAATTAAGCAAGGGCACGTTAAAGTATATGCTGATCACAAATGATGTAGTCCAGAAGTCGGCAAACTCATTAGTCAACAGAGCGGCAAGCTGCACTTTGCCGACCTCTGATCTAGTCCTATTTTAAAAAGGAAAAAGTGTTTTGACGTGGGGAAATGCAACAGAGATCTGTTAAAACTTTAGCTCTGTTATTTAGAACATGTTAAACTCAAAATTCTAAGAACTAATTAATTTGCAGAGAAATTCTGGTGAAGAGCCACTGTCACCTTAAAAAGGTGTGCCTTTGTTCTGGGGGAAGTTTGGCTCAGTACCTCTTCTGTTGCAGAATCTTAGAGGTGGGTCAGAAATATCTTCTGACCTCAAACAAAATGTAGGAAGACCATCAAAGTCCACTTGTTTTTATTCTCCACTTGTCTTTTGTGCCGTTAGTAACAGAAGAATACTCTAGTACCTTTTGGTACTTGTTAATGGTTATTAGGTTTCTTCAAACAGAAGCTGTAGAGATGGTCTGGGAAGGGACCCAGATGGGTTAAAGCCCTGTCGCCATAGATGTTGATACCATGTCTCTCACCATCATCACCATGCTCTATCCATAGTTTTTGGAGAATTAAAGCATTTAGCTCAAGGGGTGTTAGGGGTTGGGAAGCTGTAGTGATAGCTACATTAGAATCTCCTTTGGGGGTGTTTTTGAGGGGTTCCAGATCTGAAGACCCTCTATACTCTTTCCCTACCTTAAAATACTGCTCTTACTGAGTACCATCATTTGGGTGAGGTTTCTAGAAGGGAATTTCAGTTTGACTTAGCATTTAGGATTTTTCTGTCTGGTCCTAAACCTTAAGGTATATTCAGTATACTTTATAACTTTCAAAGACTATGTTACTTAATAATTTTAGATCTTGGAATTGGATAGCTATCAGATCTGACTCATAATTCTACCATGTGTGAAATTAGCAAAAAGATATAGCTCAGTACTCAATCTTAATTTGGTCTCATCTGGATAAATAGTTTCCCCAGACATTTGATTTTTATCTGCCTCATGCTATATATTTAAGGTGATTGTTATTTCTGAGTTAACTAAGGAATACCTCTTCAGAACCATTGCTGGACGTTGTTGGAATATAGCCCGGCTTCAGATTTCAAGGGGTCAGTCAAATTGATAAAGTATATCTGATGCCACTACCTCTAAATAAATAGCTTTTGCTGATAAAGTAGTATGCTTTTCAAATATTATTAAAAAAAACTCTGAATTATTTACACTGTTTTTAATTTTAGGTATTATTATAAGATTTTTCCCCCCTAGGAATAGAAGCTCATAAGATTTTAAGATATGCTTAATTTTCCATATAGCTCCACCAAGTATGTTGGTGAAGGATGAATATGTACATGATTTTGAGGGCCAGTCATCATTATCCACCGACGGGCATTCAATCCAAACCATCCAGCATCCGCCAAGCAATCGTGCATCGACGGATACATACAGCACCCCAGCTCTGCTCGCTCCATCTGAGTCTAACGCTGCCAGCACCACCAACTTTCCCAACATTCCTGTGGCTTCCACAAGTGAGTTGTAGAATCAGATGTAGTCAGCAAGTTGAATTTCCTTAACCATTGAATATTTACGTATAGTCACTTGGAGGAAAATTCCAAGTAAGTAATAATTAAAAGTACTATGGTATCTTTTTAAAAAATATGTTTTTATTAATTTCAGAGAGAGGAAGGGAGAGGGAGAGAGAGAGAAACATCGGTGATGAGAGAGAATCATTGATGGGCTGCATCCTGCATACTCACTACTAAGGATCACGCCCGCAATGGGCATGTGTCTTGCCCAAGAATCAAACCATGACTTTCTGGTTTATAGGTCATTGCTCAACCACTGAGCAATTCCGGCTGGGCTGTACCATGGCATCTTTCATTGGTAAACAGGTATCAAACAGGTTGTTGGATTGGTCCTGGAAAATACAGCTTGTAGTTTATTTAAACATTTTTGTGTTGATGTATAGTCACTTGGAAGTTAAGTAGAGGCTTTGATTATAATACTGATTTAAATTAGTGGTCTGATTTGTACTTATCTACTATTACATGCAGAAGTAAGAAGACGCTTGAGCTTTCAGATACTTTTTAGAGAAATAGTTAAGTAGTTAATAAGTTGTTTTAAACCAACGTGTTTATAAAAATCTGTGGTAATGGAATTGCAAGCTTTCCTTTAATCATTGTTCTTCTTTTGATTTATCTGGCAGACTATTGCTTTATAATAGTTATCTCAGTCTCCCATTGTGCAAACTTAGAAGAAGAGATCTTGACAAACTAATATTTCTCAAGATAAATGTTAAGTATTTTAGTTGATTTTGAAATAAAGCTAAATTCTACATAAGCTAACGCTATGCTTTTTCAAGAAAGAAGTCTTTTTCAAAAAGGTTTTTCCCACAATAGAGGTGCCACCTTCTTGGCTCAGGGATGTTAGGTTCAACTTTTTCGGGCCTGATGAAGGCAATCATGACTGTTGTTATTTATTTTTACAGTTACAGATGTCTGGACAATTTGCTTCTTGGAATAGCTTTGTAAAATTAATCACAGAGCAGGCTGTTGGCATGTATATGTTATTTGCACCTGGTTGCTAAGGAGATTGTATCTAAGCCCACATCAGCACTAGATGTTAATAGAATTGGACTGATACTTTGTTGGCCAGTACCAAAGGGAGCATTATTCTATTTACTTTAATATCAGATCAGATCCAATATATAAATTTGACCTTTGGAATAAATGGAGAACTGATTTATATAATTGAGTTTTTGAGTAAAGCATACCAACTTTCCCCCTCTTTAATTCATTTTACCTCTTCAAAGCATATTTTTTGGATTTGCTACATGAGATGAATACTTAGATACAGTGTTTATGTGAAAACATGTGAGGATATAACCACTTGGTGTTTCTATTCTCTCATACATATATCTATATGTATATGTATACATATACGTATATGTATAAAAGAGGTCCAGTGCATGGATTGGTGCACATCCAAAGGAAATTAATTAGAAGGTGGCTGGCAGGGCAGGACTGGGCGAGACGTGCTGGACATGCCCTGGAGCCAACCTCCTGCAGTCTCTCCCCAGGCAGCCACACCTGGGACAGCGCCAGAGCTTGAAGGGCATCTGTGGAGTGAGCCAGGTCCCTCCAGCAGGTGGGGTCCCTCAGCCTGACCTGTGGATCGGCCGAAACCAGCAGTCTGACATCCCCGAGGGGTCCTGTGGAGTATGAGAGGGCACGCTGCAAAGTTGCTGTTGCTTAGCAGCTCCTGCATTTAGTATCTGCCCCCTAGTGGTCAGTGTGCATCATACCTACTGGCTGGTCAGCCAGTCAGCCAGTTGGCCGGTCGCTTAGCCTTTTATATATACAGATGTGTTTTTGTTTTTAATGATTTCAGAGAGGAAAGGAGAGGGAGAGGTAGAAACATCAGTGATGAGAGAACCATTGATTCAGTCTTTTCCCAGCAAGGTTTTAGGAATCTGGAGAGGGGCTGCACATAAATGAACAGAGACTAGACAAAAAATATAAATTTGGAAAGCATTGGGGGAGGCAGGTGGAGGCCTCACCCTCTAGTGAAGTGGGCTCCCCAAATCTCCAGGCACAGGGCTTTTTATTCACTTGAAAACACATTGGCCCTTTAGGAACGCAAAAGGCATATCAAAGGTAAAGTTTGATCAATAGGAAAAGATTATCAGGTTAGGGGAACTGCCTTCAGCTGTTCAGCAGCAGGTAATAATATGCAGATTTTCAGCCCTGCTGAAAATGTCCATCAGTCTTCTGTGGAGCTTCTCACATTTATTATGCTAACTAGTGCTCTTAGCCTCCAGCAGGCTGCCTCCAGTATTCCCACGCTGGGGCTGGGACGCTGGGATGGAGCCGCTACCTAGGCATATGCCCTGACTGGGAATCCAATCATGATTTCCTGGTTAATAAGTCGATACTCAACCACTGAGCCACACAGGCCAGGCTGTCTACTCTTTATTTACCAGTTTGGGAATATAGTTGACAAAGAGAATGGGTAGTGATGGAGAACTAAAGAATGTACTATACAGCATAGATTAGTGCTAGAGCACAGCTACTAACCTCTTTTGATAGTACCTAGAGGTTGAAATTGCGTGCCTTTGTTGATGCCTGCTAATATGACTTCATTTTAAACTGGGGCTGAGTCCTATGAAGATTAGACAATAATTATGACATTTCAGTGCTTTAGAAGTGAGATAAACAGTTGACTTATGCTTGCTTGAAGAAATCAAGTTTTTTCCCCACTTGAAAAAAAAAGACCTTAAAAATGTAGGCCAGCCGAAACTGGTTTGGCTCAGTGGATAGAGCGTGGGTCTGCGGACTGAAAGGTCCCGGGTTCGATTCTGCTCAAGGGCATGTACATTGGTTGCGGGCACATCCCCGGTAGGGGGTGTGCAAGAGGCAGCTGGTTGATGTTTCTCTCTCATTGACATTTCTAGCTCTCTATCTCTCTCCTTTCCTCTCTGTAAAAATATCAATAAAAAATATTTTTTTTTTAAAAAATGTAGGCCAGTAAGGAGTATCATAGAATGGTTTTTAATTGAATAGAAGCCAGAGAGGGGAGTGTGATAATGTTCTTGGAAAGAGATGATTCTTGGTTTTTACAAGTACATGAAAAAATTCAAAGAAGACCGATAGTGTGATAGTTGTTTTTTTTTAAACTAGCAATCATACTATAACAATTAAATTTTCGAGCTTGAAATTTTTTTTTTAATTTTCTCACCTTATCCATCACATTTCATTAAAAATATTTGCCTGATCTGCTTTTCTCTTGTCAAACCCTAGCATTCTATTATTACCAGTACCAGAGCTGATAATAATGAACTTGCCAGTCTTCAACATTTACTTAAGCCTGAACTTTTGGAGTTCTAATCAGAAAGGTCCAGAGCTGAATGGAGTGGCCGGGTGAACTGATACACTTTTGAAGAAGTTAGTGTGGTAGGCTAGACATATAGTGGGATTTTTCTGGCATTTGAAGGATATTGTGAAGAAATAGGCCACTAAAATTAGCTAGCCATTACTTAAGATACGATGATTTTGAACCTCTTCAGGTTAATGTTTGCCTTTATAGAGGACTTTAGGATCTTTTATTTGCTAGGCCATGAATGAGTTCATTTTTGCTCACTTTTATAGTTGTGACTGTAATGTAATTTGGTCCTTCAGTTGCTGCATAAAACCATCGGATTGCATCTATAAACGTGCCATCTTAATGTCTTCTTGTTCCTCTAGGTCAGCCAGCCAGCCTCCTGGCAGGCAGCCATAGTGAAGGATTGTTGCAGATAGCTTCAGGGCCTCAGCCAGGACAGCAGCAGAATGGATTTACTGGTCAGCCAGCCACTTACCATCATAGTATGTACATGCTTTCTAAAATATTTTGAGTAGTTGAGAAGAACTAGGCAGACTTTTTAAGAGCAAATTAATCCGTGTGGGCCTTAATTTTTAGACAGCACTACCACCTGGACTGGAAGTAGGACCGCACCATACACACCTAATTTGCCTCACCACCAAAACGGCCATCTTCAGCATCACCCGCCTATGCCGCCCCATCCCGGACATTACTGTAAGCTCTTGTTTTTGTTGTAAGGGCCTTTTCTTTTTGAGGACTTTTTTTCCCCATTTAAAAACTGTTTTTACATTTCTTTATTCACTTTACAATTTAGTTTTATTAAATGATTAGAGTTTTTCAGTATTTTTTGTAAACATTATTTTTAAACTGTTATCATACCTTTGTTTTAGAGGAGTAATGTTTACCAAATATATTCATTTTTCTGTTGCTAATGTTTCATTAACACCACATTGATTTCCATTCATTTGTTTGTTTGCTTTGTGCATGTTCTTAGATTTCATGTGTATTTGTATATCCACCCCACGTTGATTGAAACACTCTGAGTGTCAGGCCCTCCGGGTTGCCCTCGCTGTGGTATTTAGCGCACCATGGACGCTGCGGTGCGGAGCCCACCATTGCTCGGCAGGCTTGTTGGGAGGGACACCCCACTGGTCCACCGCAGCTGGAGTGTCAGGCAGAAGAGGAACTTGGTCCTTTTGACTTAGTAAAATCAATAGTTTTACATGTATTACATCTTTTTCCCTCTAATATAAGGTTAATAGTGCCAAAGAAAACTTAAAAAATTAGAAGTGTATAAATAAGAATCCTACTATCCACTTGTAATACTTTGTCATGTTTTCCTTCCAGTCATATAAATGGGTATATATAAATCTGGGGGGAGGAGAGATCATATTGTGTATATTGTTTTATCCTATTTTTTTAAAGTTACGTTATTATTTTTTGATGTCTTAAGAGAATATAATTTTTAATGGCTGCAGGGCCAGCATTAGTGGTTAAGGGTGCTGAATTTGGACACTTAACTGGCTGTGTGACCTTGGTAAATTATTTAATCTCCCTAAGCCTTAAGTGTAACAGTAGTAATTAGAAGTATCTGACCCAGTGTTGTAAGAAATAAATGTAATAATTCATGTGAGATGTGTAGTATAATGTCTTAACACATAATAATCTCTCAATTATATTAGCTACTCTTCCATTATGGAAACAGCCTTAATTTAATAAGCCATAAACACTTGATTTTAGAATGAATCTAACAATTTAAATTATTATTACATATTACATTATAAATTATACTGTATTACATGTTACATGAATAATTTATAATTTACATTAAGTTTTACATGTAAAGCTATTATGAATTGCTTAATAGCACTTGGCATATAGCACTAAATATTAGCTATTAAATATAAAAGTAATTCAAGAATATTTGCTTATTATAATTATGAAGTAGTGTAAATTAAACTTTTAAGTTCTTAGATATTGCAGAAACTTGATCCAAACAGCTCCTAAGGTATGATAGTTATATTTAAATAAGGTATATTAAAATTTTTAATATTAGTGAACTTTTAATAAATAAAATTGGGATTTCTATTATCTTTTCTGTAGGGCCAGTTCACAATGAGCTTGCATTCCAGCCTCCCATTTCAAATCATCCTGGTAAGTGTATTTTAAAATTGATTCCCTATAACTAGATTTTCTTTATGGTAATAGAAACATACAAACACATACACACCCAGGTTTTAATGTAATAAAACAGTAATTTAAGGTTTAGATAAGTACAGTTCTCATTATAGCATTAGTTAATAGTTTACGAGTAACCATTATAGTCACACAAATTGTCTCTCTATTTTTTTTTTAACTGTCTCTGAGAAAAGATAAGAGCTGTTTTCAACTAAAATATAGAATACCAAAGTGCTGGTTTTAGCATTGAATATATAAATATTCAGCAGAACAAACTGGGTTTCAAATAGAACACAAAGTAAAATTGTCACTTAAAAAGCTAGGGAAGCCTTAGCCGGTTTGGCTCAGTAGATAGAGCATCGGCCTGTGGACTGAAAGGTCCCAGGTTTGATTTTGGTCAAGGGTACTTGCCCAGGTTGCGGGCTCGATCTCCAGTGGGGGGATGCAGGAGGAAGCCTATCAATAATTGTCTCATCATTGATGTTTCTATCTCTCCCTCACCCTTCCTCTCTGGTTAAAAATAACAATGAAAATTTTTAAAAAAGAGAAAAGGCTAGGGAAGGATCTGAAGTAGATGCTGAAAAGAAAAATAAGTCACTGTATCTGTCTTAGAAGATTCAGGAATCTCTGGCTAATTGAAATGTAAAAACGGATTAAATTATATTGAAAAGAGAGCATAGCTAAGTAGATTTTCTCAGTTCAGAGTTTGAATATAACTTTAAATTATAGAAATGATAAAACAAGTTTAGAAGTAAAATAATGAAGGCTTCTTAACATATAAATATAGGATTTTGATTTTTCTTTTCTCTATCCCTTCATAACTGTTTTTCTTATAAAAAGATGCAAAGTATATCATTTTAACTCATCTCCTTAATTTTCATCCTAATTTAAAAATGTTTTATTATAAAGAATTTCAAATGTACAACAAATACCAAAATAATATGGGAGATCCCTCCCTCTTTATACCCACCCCTCAGTTTTAGCTATCAACAACTAATGGCCAATCTTGCTTCATTCATATCCCTCTACTTCTCATTCATACCCTCATTTATTATTCTGAAGAAAATCCTATTAGTCATCTTATTTATTTATTTTAATATATTTTTATTGATTTCAGAGAAGGAAGAGGGAGAGAGAAATAGAAATGTCAGTGATGAGAGAGAATCATCCATCAGCTGCCTCCTGCACATTCCCCACTAGGGATTGGGCCCGCAACCCGGGCATGTGCCCTGACCTGGAATTGAACCATGACCTCCTGGTTCATGGGTCAGTGCTCAACCACTGAACCACGCTGGTGGGGTTAAATCATTAACCATAATGATTAATTTAAAGGATAACATAGTTTCTCAAATAGAGCTGTATAATTTTCTTAAACAATGTTTTATTATTTATTATTTATGTTGGTTCCATTTATTCTTCTGGCTATTAAACAAAACATTGAGGGTAAGATTTTGAAGCTTATAACTCTTACGTTTAAGAGATTTGAAGAATTTCTGGATCAGAAGGCCAAATTGATTTACACATTAGAGTATGAAAAGCACTTTTACCATGCTCACCAGGAGTAAGTGCGAAAGTTTAGTAAACGTGCTGATTTAGGATACAAATAGTATTTATTTTGATTTAGAGAAATATTATGATTCAAAATATGTTCAGACTTTTTAACATATGTATTACTTAGTTATTAACTGTAGTGGATTTTTTATATGTTTGTTTTAAACATTTTTATGGGCCATGGGGTCTTACCTTTATATATAGAGGCAAGGGGCTTGGCCCCTGCCACGGTGGCAGCTGCCTCTGCCTTGGCCCCCACCAACCACGGCTTTGTCTGGTCTAATTTGCATATTATGCTGTTGTTATAGATTTTAAAAAATATATATATTATTGATTTTTTTACAGAGAAGAAGGGAGAGGAATAGAGAGTTAGAAACATCTATGAAAGAGAAACATCAATCAGCTGCCTCCTGCACACCTTCTATTGGGAATGTGCACACAGCCAAGGTACATGCTCTTGACTGGAAACGAACCTGGGACCTTTCAGTCTGCAGGCTGATGCTCTATTCACTGAGCCAAACCAGTTAGGGCTATTATTATAGAGTTTTATTGGGACATGTAATTAATAGAAAAGTACATAAAACATGAATACATACAATCTAATGAATAACATTAAAGCCAATACCTGTATAAGCACCACCCAGAGTCAAAAATAAAACATTGCAGCACCCCCAGAAACTTTCCTACCTCAGGCATTTTCTCTGTCAAAAACTTTTCCTCCTCTTCCCCAGTGGTAACCACAATCCTGCTTTTTCTAATATTACTAGAGGCCCAGTGCATGAAATTCATGCACTTGGGGATGGAGCGTAGTTCCTCAGCCTGGATTGTGAGAGGGTGCAGGCCAGGTCGAGGGACCCCCACCTGTAAATGATCGGGGCCAGGGAGGGATGCAGGACGTTGGCCAGCTGGGGAGGGATTCTGGGAGGGCTCCAGGGTGTATCTGGCTCGTCTCATTCAGTCCCGATCTGCTGGACCCCAGCAGCAAATTTAATTTACCAGTTGGAGCATCTTCCCCCTGGTGGTCATTGCATGTCATAGCGATGGGTTGACTCTGCCCCCTGGTGGTCAGTGTGCATCAAAGCAAGTGGTTGAGCAGCCTTAGCACATCCTATCTAATTAAAGAGTAACATGCAAGTTGAGCACACCTCCGCCACACACACAAGCCATGCCCATCAGCCATTCAGAAGCGAGTATGTAAATTAACCCAGCCAAGATGGCTGCGGCCATGGAGCTGCAGCAAGCAAGAGACTTGGGTTTCCCTGGCAATGGAGGAACCCAAGCTTCTCTGCCGCCCTAGCTGGCCCAGGCCTACAGTCAAGGCTACAAAGTTTCAATTATAATCACAGGGGATTATACATAGTGATCAGGCTGGTAGGCAACAAAAATGGCAGCAGCCACGGAGTTGAGAGAGAGCAGAAGGCTTGAGTTGCCTCCGGCGATGGAGAAACCCAAGCTTCCGCAGCCCTGGCCTGCCTTGGCCTCTGCTACAAAGTTTCAATTATAGAAGATAAATAAATCCCAACAAAAATGGCTGTGGCCATGGAGTGAGCAGGAGGCTTGGCTTCACCCAAGGCTACAAAGTTTCAATTGTAGAGGATAAATCCCAGGTGTCAGGGCCTCTGCTTGGGTCACTGGGGTGTGTGGCCGGCCTGCAAACCACCACAGGACCCTCGCCCAGGCCGCCCGATGTCCCAAGGGAACCCCCACCCTGACCCTGGACACCCTTCAGGGCAAACCAGCTGGCCCCCACCCATGCACCAGGCCTTTATCTTATATAATAAAAGAGTAATATGCAAATTGACCATCTCTTGAACACACAAGATGGCTGCCCCCATGTGGTCAAAGATGGCTGCCCAGATGTGGACACAAGATGGCCAGCAGGGGACGGCAGTTGGGAGGGACCAGGACTGCAAGGGAGGGCATTTGGGGGCTATCAAGCCTGCAGGGGAGGGCACTTGGTGAGGACCCAGGCCTGCAAGGAAAAGCAGTTGGGGGGGACCAGACCTTCAGGGGAAGGCAGTTAGGGGTGACCAGGCCTACAGGGGAGGTCAGTTAGGGGCAATCAGGCTGGCAAGGCAGGAGAATGATTAGGAGGTGATCAGGCTGGTAGGCAGAAGCGAATGGGGGAAATCAGGAAGGCAAGCAGGCAAGCAGTTGGGAGCCAGCAATCCTGGATTGTGAGAGGGATGTCTGACTGCCCATTTAGGCCCGATCCTACCTGGATTGGGCCTAAATAGGCAGTCGGACATTCCTTAAGGGGTCCCAGATTGGAAAGGGTGCAGACTGGGCTGAGGGGCACCTCCCTCCCCCCCCCCCCCCCCACAATTTTGTGCACCGGGCCTCTAGTTATTAGCATATGATGCTTTGATTGGTTGAAAGGACAAAAGAATGACTGAACATTTAGCATATTAGGCCTTTATTATGTACCGTATTTGCCGGTGTATAAGACGATTTTTTGGCCCTGAAAAATACGTATTTGTCGGCGTATAAGACGACCCCCTAACATTTCCACTCAAAATACAGAGTTTGTTATATACTCGCCGTATAAGACTACCCCCCACTTGGAGGCATATTTTTCAGGGCCAAAAAATCGTCTTATACGCCGGCAAATACGGTAGGTTTTTATTTTATTTTTACTCTTCGAAAGTGATTTATTCCGGGAATGCAAGGATGGTACAATATCCGCAAATGAATAAACTTGATACATCACATAAACAAATTGAGAGATAAAAATGATATAGTCATATCAATTGATGCAGAAAAAGCATTTGATAAAATCCAACACCCTTTCCTGATAAAAACTCTCAACAAGGTGGGAATAGAAGGATCATACCTCAACATAATAAAAGCTATTATGATATGATATGATATATATGATAAACCCACAGCAAACATCATACTCAATGGGCAAAAACTAAAACCATTTTCTCTAAGAACAGAAACAAGATAGGGATGCCCACTCTCTCCACTCCTGTTTGACATAGTACTGGAAGTACTCGCCATTGCAATTAGACAAGAAGAGGAAATAAAAGGCATCCAAATTGGAAAAGAAGAAGTAAAGTTGTCCTTATTTGCAGATGACATGATATTGTACATAAAAAACCCAAAAGACTCCATCAAAAAACTAATTGACGTAATAAATGAATTTGGCAATGTAGCTGGATACAA
This sequence comes from Vespertilio murinus, assembly GCA_963924515.1. Lineage (NCBI taxonomy): Eukaryota > Metazoa > Chordata > Mammalia > Chiroptera > Vespertilionidae > Vespertilio > Vespertilio murinus. Next base: position 5,676,494 of record OZ004709.1, read on the forward strand.
AATTAACACCAAGAAATCTATGGCATTTCTGTACACCAATAGTGAACTTACAGAAACAGAGACTAAAAAAAGCAATCCCGTTTACCATCGCACCAAAAAAACTAAGATACCTAGGGATAAATTTAAGGAGGTAAAAGACCTATACGCAGAAAAGTACACGACACTGAAAAAAGAGATAGAGGAAGATGTAAACAGATGGAAGAACATACCATGTTCATGGATTGGTAGAATCAACATCATCAAAATGTCCATACTTCCCAAAGCAATTTATAGGTTCAATGCACTCCCCATTAAAATACCAATGGCATACTTCACAGACCTAGGAAGAATTCTCCAAAAATTCATCTGGAACAACAAAAGACCCCGAATAGCCACAGCATTCCTGAGAAAGAAGACTAAAGTAGGAGGGATCTCAATACCAGATTTCAAGCTGTATTACAAAGCTATTGTTCTCAAAATAGCCTGGTACTAGCACAAGAACAGACATATAGATTAATGGAATAGAATAGAGAATCCCAATATCAACCCAAACCTCAATACTCAATATTTGACAAAGGAGGTATGAACATGCAATGGAGTCAAGGCAGTCTCTTCAGTAAATGATGTTGGGAAAATTGGACAGACACTTGCAAAAAAATGAAACTATATCACCAACTTACACCATACACAAAAATAAACTCAAAATGGATACAGGACTTAAACATAAGACAGGAAACCATAAAAATACTAGAGGCATCCATAGGTAGCAGAATCTCTGAAATATGCCAAAAGAACTTCTTCACTGATACTGCCCCTAGGGCAGGGGTGGGCAAACTTGACTAGACGGCCACAATGGGTTCTTAAACTGGACTGGAGGGCTGGAACAAAAGCATGGATGGAGTGTTTGTGTGAACTAATATAAATTCAAAGTAAACATCATTACATAAAAGGGTACGATCTTTTTGCTTTTTTTAAATTCAATAGTTTTATTCACCATATTAGGCCCGCCTGCTGTAGTTTGTCCAGCCCTGCCCTAGGGCAATGGAAGCTAAAGAGAAAATAAACAAATGGGACTACACCAAAATAAAAAGCTTTTTTACAGCAAAAGAAACCATCAACAAAACAATAAGAAAGCCCACTGCATGGGAGAACATATTTGCAAATGTTATCACTGATAAAGGTTTAATCTTCAACATCTACACACAGCTTATACAACTAAATAAAAGGAAAATAAATGAGCCAATTAAAAAATGGGCAATGGACCTAAATAGAATCTTTTCAAAAGAAGACAGAAGAAAGGCCAAGAGGCACATAAAAACATGCTCAAAGTCACTAATCATCCGAGAGATGCAAATCAAAACAACAATGCGGTACCATCTCACACCTGTCAGAATGGCCAACATCAACAAATCAACAAACGACAAGTGTTGGCGAGATTGTGGAGAAAAAGGAACCCTCGTGCACTGCTGGTGGGAATGCAGACTGGTGCAACCACTGTGGAGAACAGTATGGAGTTTCCTCAAAACACTGAAAATGGAACTCCCATTCAACCCAGTAATCCCACTCCTAGGAATATATCCTAAGAAATCAGAAACACCACTCAGAAAGGAAATATGCACCCCTATGTTCATAACAGCACAGTTTACAATAGCTAGGACTTGGAAACAGCCTAGATGCCCATCAGCAGATGATTGGATCAAAAAACTTTGGTACATCGACACCATGGAATACTATGCTGCCATAAAAAAGAAGGAATTATCATTTGCAGCAACCTGGATGGAATTGGAAAAAATCATGCTGAGTGAAATGAGCCAGTCAATGAAACAGAAACACAACATGACCTCACTCATTTATGGATAATAAAGAACATTATAAACTGATGAACAAAAAGATAGGTACAAAGACAGTAAAGCAACAGACTGTCAAATTACAGCGGGGAGGATAGGGAGATATCGGGGAGATAAGAGATCATCTGAAGGACATGTATGCATGCATATAAGCAAAAAAACTCGGGGGGGAGAGGGCATGTATGGGTGTGGCGGGGTGGTGCCAATGGAAAGATATGTACACATAGAATACCTTAATAAAAAAAATTAAAAAAATAAAGTGATGACTAGATCCCTAGAAGTTTAGAATAGTAGTATGGCTTTACTTGTATTTGAAATTACAGAATTGAAGTCATTGATCAAAATCTTAATTTTTCTTGTGAATAAATATATTGTGATCAGAAGGGAATATCTAGAAATTTAAGAATGAGTATTTTTGCTGGTTTTGAGGCAACATCATTGAGAGTTACTTCAGTGAGAGTTACAGCAGTGAGTTCTAGCAGTTTGGGGGATGGGGTGTGATGTCAGTCTTCAGAAGGCTTAGTGGAGGGTGACGTACAGGAATGAGGGTCCTCCGGGCTCTGAAGAAAGACCCACCCTAGATGGACCGGTGCTGTGGGTTTGGGAGGGGTGGCACTTAGCTAAAACTATCTGTGAATTCAGTTTTATATCCTGCACTCGCTTTTGGCCTCACGATAGCTGTCCTTCATTCTGCTCAGGCCGGAACCCACGCTGAGGCCAAAGAGCTTCTGGTGCTGAGGGAACAGCGCTAACTCGTTGGGAGCCCGGCGTCCGTGCCCTGCGCGGGCAGGAGGCCTGTCTGAGCAGAGCAGGAAGGGCCTCAGGGGTGAGGGGAGCTGAGAGGTCTCTTGTCCCAGTGGTTGCGGGAGGGGCCAGCTCTGCCCACACACCTCGAATGGAGTCAGCTGGGTGGACTTAGGAGGTGTGGCCTCTTTGGCTGTGAATCCTAATGGGCTCCAGAGCAGTTTTCATTCACAACCATTTATTTTCCTCTTGAGCTGTTAAAAGAATATTCTAACTGATCCCCATCCCCCCCCCCTTTTTTTTTATTTGGTGAGGAGGAAGGACCCTTGGAGCTTGGAGTGAGGAAGCCGATGGGATGTACCTGGTGGGGAGGGCGAGAGGGGTGGGGGGGCACAGGTGTGCTCCAGGGAGGGAGGGCACAGGGGATCCGTATTCAGCGTTCTAAGGCAGGGATTTGGGGAGGTCCCAGGGGACGATCCTATAGGATCCACAGCAGTTCTTCAGGTGTGTCCTCTCAGGGCTGTGTCTCCATGATTGATAAGAGGGCCCCAGGGCAGGGTCATCACTCAGGGCAGCTGCTCCTGAGGTCGGCCCTGGCTGGTTGTTTCCTTCTCGGGGCCTGGAGCTGAAGTACAAGGAGTGATGGCGTCTTCCCAGGCCGAGTCGAGCGAGCATGGGCCTTGGACTTTGGGAGAAGGCAAGTCACGTGGCACCAAATGTGCTGTGGGCTGTGGGAACAGCACGGTGTCTGACCCCTGAGGTCAGACCAAGCCTGGGTTCAGCAACCTGGGGACTTGGATTCTGGCTGGGGGGGGGGGGGAGGCAGAGAGAGAGGGCAGGGAGAGGCCTGGGCCTGCACCAAGGGGGAGAGCACCTGACTTCCTATTGAGTAGGCTTCCCGTCACATTGCCCTTCTCCTCACCATTTAGTATCTACCGCACTCAGCCTCATGCACGGGCATATTTATTGGTTGTAGAGAGGGAGGAAGGGAGGGAGAGAGAGAGAAACATCAATATGAGAGAAAGACTTTTTATACCAGTTGCATCTTGTACACGCCTATAGAGACTAAGGATTGAACCCAAAACTAGGCATGTGCCCTGACCCCCAGACCTCTCAGTGTATGACGCACCAACTGAGCCACACTGGCCAGGGTGAGAGGACCTTTATCCTATATAATAAAAGGCTAATAAGCACATTATTGGCAATGTAGCAGAACGGCCAGTTGCCATGATGCTCACTGACCACCAAGGGGCAAACTCTCAGTCCAGGAGCTGCCCCCTGGTGGTCATTTTGCTCCCTTAGGGGGAACGCCAGTCAATCAGAATCCGTGAGCCTGCCTCAAGGCTGGTGAGTGCAGTGGTGATGGTGGGAGCCTTTCCCCCTTTAGGCAGCGCTAAGGATGTGCCACTGTTGAGCCCAGCTGTTCGTTGGCATTCTCTGAGGGCTCCTGGACTGCAGGAGGGCGCTGGGAAGGCTGAGGGTACCCCTTCTAAATGCACAATTTTCATGCATCGGGTCTCTAGTGTGTTCAGAAAGGATTCTCACAGAGCATTTCATTCGGAGCTAAATAATATAAAGAATAACTCATAATGAATTTCTTAGGTGCTCTATCCAAATTCTAACTTTAAAAAAAGTTAAGCAAATTTAAAAATATTTTCTTGAATGACGTGATTTCAGAAATCAAAGAGAATACCTTGGAGATGTACATTTCCCACCGAACAGCATTTATTTGATAAAGCTGTGCTTTATGGTTCCCCATTACAACGCATCCTTTAGTGAAGTTCTTACATTGTGAGCAAAGTTTCGTGTTGTTAACTCAGCCTTTGACAGCCTTTTCTCTGGCCAACTTCACTCATTTGGGACCGAGACACGAAGTATCAGTGGTTGGTGCACTGAGCGGAGAACAGCCCACTTCCTTCGAATCGAGTTGGGGCATCAGCACGTGCTCTCTGACAGAGATTTCAGCCTGTGGGGATGCTGTGGTCTCTTTCTCTTTCTCTCAAAATCAGTTTTAAAAATTAAAAAAACCTGTGAAATGAAATGCCATGGTAAAATAATTTATTTTCTGTCCTGATTACTTTTGTTCTTTGAATTCTCCGTTGACTGGGTCTTTTGAGGTAAGAACCAAATTCCAGATTTTAAAAATGACTAGCGTTTTAAGAATGCTAGGCACTGAGCTGAAAAACAGAAGACAGGAAAATGCCTAGATATTTAAAGCATCATGTTATCAACTTCTTCTGGGTGCTTTTCAGATTCCTCTTCTGTCCCTCAGCCTGTATTTTAGGAACAGCTCTGCCTGTGGAGTGACGTTTGCTCCCATTTGTCTCCCGCAGCTCCCGAGTACTGGTGCTCCATCGCTTACTTCGAAATGGATGTTCAAGTGGGAGAGACGTTTAAGGTGCCTTCCAGCTGCCCCGTGGTCACTGTGGATGGCTATGTGGACCCTTCTGGAGGAGACCGCTTTTGCTTGGGCCAGCTCTCCAATGTCCACAGGACAGAGGCCATCGAGAGAGCAAGGTATTGGTTGTAGGGGTGTTTTAAAAGTTGAATGCACCACATTGTCTTTTTAGTCAGTGACATTTCTCAGTGTGGATAGTGTGGATTCCACTGGGAAAAAAGAAGTAAAGGTCATGTTGAAAATTCAGGATCAGAAAGCATTCCACTTGTATTGCAGATGTTTGTTATTTAAAATATGAAAAAAAAAGATCTTTTAAAAATTTATTTTTTAAATTTATATACTGTTCAATCTTATCTTGGTTATATTAGTTTCATGTGCACAATATAGTGACTCAACATTTTTGTACCTTACAGTGTGATCTCCCCACTAATTCTAGTAATCAATCATGTCAAATATCACAATATTATTAACTAAATTCCCATTCCTCTTCTCACCTATCCTTCTAGCTCTTCCTTTCTGGTAACCATCCTATTGGTCTCTATTTCTACAAATCTGTTTTTATTTTGTTTTATTTTTCAATTCCTCATATAAGTGAAATCATAACGATATTTGGGTTTTCTGTCTGACTTATTTTACTTAGCATAATACCCATGTTGTCAAAAATGACAAGATTTTATTCTTTTTTGTTGCTGCATAATATTCCATTATGCCAAAACATGGAATCTTTAAGATTCTTTTGTTTGTAAGTAATGTTCCTATTTTGAATAGTAACAAGACCATATATTCTACACATCTATTGGAAGGAGGTAATATAAAATGAAGGCTCTGCATGTGTTATTTATAATGTTGGGAAACAATGAAAGTGGTTGAGTAAGTTTTGATAAACTTTTATTTTTATGTAGTCATTAAAATGTTAATGAAATCTTACCTAATAATAGACAAACATGTAAATTGACTGTATTTTTGATACTCCTCTAGCCAATCAAGAGTGTCTATCCAAATTAACTAAAAAAAAAGATAGCGGTTAATTTGCATACCCAGGCGCCCAGGTCACTGTGAGGGAAGGCCTGGGCAGGAGCGGAGCCCCTGCCGTTGGCCGCAGGGAGCTGGTGCAGGAGCAGACCCCTGGCTCCATCACAGGGAGCTGGTGCAGGAGCAGACCCCTGGCTCCATCACAGGGAGCTGGGGCTCTGCTCCTGCCCAAGAGGCTGCAGGCCTGGGCAGGGGCAGAGCCGGTGACCAGAGGGAGCTGGAGGGTCCTGCCCAGGCCTGAAGCTTCGGCCAGAGGCCTTACGCCTGGGCAGGGCCCAGCCAGCGATTGGTGTGAACTACAGAGGAAACACCTTTTCTGACTGCACATTGGCTGAGCTTCCTGTGTGCCGCTGGTAATATTGTTAGTAACGTGGGTAATAGGAATCCAGAAAGGTGATCTAGGGTTTTCCCACCTCACTCCTGGAGAAAAAATAAAGGTCTGCTGCTGGAGGGCTGAGAAATGTCACATCCTGCCCCAGCCGGTTCCACTCAGTGGATAGAGCCTGGGCCTGCAGACCGCAGGGTCTGGTTCGATTCTGATCGAGGGCATGTACCTGGGTTGCAGACTCCTCCCTGGCCGGGGCCCAGGTCAGGGCTCATACAGGAGGCAACCAATCAAAGTGTTCCTCTCATTTTGAAGTTTCTCTCTGTCTTTCCCTTTCTCTTCCACATTCTCTAAAAGTCAATGGAAACATATCCTCAAGTGAGGATTAAAAAAAAAATAAAGGAATGCATATCCTAAGACAGACAATCTTGAAAATGCCTAAAGAAAGTTGTCATTTTTTCTTGGTGAAGGGACTGGAGTCCGTGTTGATGAAAACACCTTGGTGGCTGCGGTGACTGGCAGTGGCTGCAGCAGCGGGCGATGGGGCTGGTGCCTTCCCCTGATCAGCCTGGGTGCCTCCCACAAAGGGAGGCCAGACTGTGGCTTAGGCCTGCTCCCCATGGGGCGAGGGCCTAGCTGTTGGTAGGACATGCCCTGAGGGCTCCCAGTTTGTCAGAGGGGGCAGGTTGGGCTGAGGGACCCCCACTCCAAGTACACACATTTCGTGCGCCAGGCCCCTAGTGTTTATATAATCAAATGTAAATGCTTAAGATGAAATATGGGAAAACATACACAGTGTTAGGTACTTCGTTATCTCAACTCTTAAGAAAATATGTGTGTGTGTAAATACATAATCTTGGCTCTATTGCTAGCTGTGTGTCTTTGGCAAATCACCTGGTCCCTAAGCCAGTGCAATTCAAGAAATGTCTGTGATGAAGGGAATGGTTTGGGTCTGTGTTGTCCATCACAGCAGGCACTAGCCATGTGTTACCTTTGAGCACTTAAGATATAGTCATGTGATTAATTGAATTTTTAAATTATTTTTAAAATATATATTTTATTGATTTTTTAAAGAGAGGAAGGGAGAGGGAAAGAGAGTTAGAACATCCATGAGAGAGAAACATTGATCAGCTGCCTCCTGCACACCCCCTACTGGACATGTGCCTGCAACCAAGTACATGCCCTGGGACCCTTGAGTCTGCAGGCCGATGCTCTATCCACCGAGCCAAACCAGTTAGGGCTAAATTATTTTTAATTAAATAGCCTCTTATAGTAGCTAGTGCTTATCAGTTTGGACAGTGCAGCTATAAGCCTTAGTTTAGTCATTTATAAAATAATAATATTTAGGTCATGGAATTGTGAGAGTTCAGTGAGAATTTATGTTAAATATTTCTAAGCAATATATATCCATCACTTTTATATATGAATAAGACATTTAAAAAGGAAGGAAATATACAAAAATTTAACAATGGTGACCTTTTGGTGTGGTGTTACATAAAGTCCTTTTAAAATTCTTTTTAATTTTTCAGTATTGGGTATTCTAATATGTATTTTTTAATACTTATCAAAGTAAAATATAATTTCCTTTTCCTCCCAAAGGTTGCACATAGGCAAAGGTGTACAGTTGGAATGTAAAGGCGAAGGCGATGTTTGGGTCAGGTGTCTCAGTGACCATGCGGTGTTTGTGCAGAGTTACTACTTAGACAGAGAAGCGGGGCGCGCACCTGGCGATGCTGTTCATAAGATCTACCCGAGTGCGTACATAAAGGTGAGCGGGGTGCTCCCTAATGTAAGGATTGGGGTGGAGGAGGGAAGAGACAAGGAGTCTTTTTATGTATTCAGTCTCAGAAATTATCTTGTTTTTAAGACACAGTGTTTGGGGGGCATTTATTGACATAGCTGGTTATCTTGTTTTGTGATTACATCCATGCCCTATTATTTTAGTAGCAAATTTGTTAAACATTTTAGAGTAATACACAGGCTCTAAAAACATTTGAGTGAAACCAACAACCATATTTTTCAGTTGAAAACATGTAAGATTTTGGAATTGCATCTTAGCCAATCTTTAGGATTTTATGACAGGAAATTCTAATGTTAATTGTTTTTTGAATTAAAAACCTGAAAAATGAAAAATTCAACAGTAGCTTTTTTAAAGTTAGTTATTTTGGAATTAAACCAGTTATTTACTTTGTGATTTTTCAAATTAGCCTAATGTATTTTTTATTAATTATTACATATTCAATTCATGTTACTATTTTGATAACAACCACTGCTTGAAAGAAAAATATTGTTGTAATGAGATAGCCTAAATATATATGCATATATATTTTAAATACTTTAATGTTAGAAAGAGAGGAAGGGAGAGAGAAAGAAGCATTGATGAGAGAGGAACAGGTGGCTGCCTTCCGTAGGGCCCTCCGCAGGAATCGAACCCAGGCCCCTCCAGGACACAGGATGATGCTCACCCAGCTGACCACGCTGGCCAGGGCTTAGTCTTTGTTTTTCTCCTGGCCACGGCTTCTCCCTTTGGAGCCACTCTGCCTGAGGCGGCACCGGGGCTCCACCTCTCAGAGCCAGCTGTACAGCCAGAAGGTAGAGGCGCTGCATCCCGTGAGGAAGCTGAGCTCCAACCCCCTGGGTCCAGGCCTCAGGCCCGAGTCCCGTGGCGGAGGTCTTTGTGATGCTCACCTCTGCCCTGGGCGAGCACCTGCCGGGAGCCTTTCTGGGTTAGCTGTCAGGCGCTTCGCCAGCCTTTGGTTCACGGGCAGATGCCCGTTCCTAGGCCTCGGAGAGCCTGGCTGTTGTCTCTCTCCATTTTATTCTCAGCAGCAGCATTTCTGTCCTCTGCACCTGCTGTGTGTGGTCCTGGGACCCAGGTACCTCCTGTCTTCAGCCCTGCTGTCCATGCGGACTTGTCCATCGTCATTTGGTGGAGTATGGGTTTTTCCACTGGTTGGCTACTGGGAATAACGCTGCTCTGAGCATTCATATCGGAGTTTTTGGGCAGATGTGTGTTTTCATGTTCTTGGATATATAAGTAGGAGTGGAATTGCAGGATCATAGGCAACTCCATGCTTACCTTTTTGAGGGACGACAGACTGTTCTCAGAAGTGGCCATGCCCTTTTCCATTTCCACCAGCAGTGTACTAGGTGTACCGGTTAATAATGGCGAATTTTATAATCAAAGAAAACACGATAATTTCAAGAGAAACATCAAAGTGCTTTATTCAAAGTCATGTCCATCTCTAGCTGCACATTTCCCCATCTTTCAGGTAATTTGTGGATACTGTTCCAATAGAAATTTTCTTGTTTTGAGGCAAACCATTCAGAGACCCAATTTTCCACTTCTTCATACATTTTGAAGTGCTGCTCAGACAGTGCGTGTGCCATGGGTCAGAACAAATGGTCATCTGAAGGAGCAAAGGCTGGTGAATACAGAGGGTGGGTTAATACTTCCCAGGCAAGATCTTTTAACGTGTCTTTAACTGGCTTTAAAGTGTGTGATGGTGCATCATCATGAAGCAAAATTATTTTGCTGTGTCACATCCTGGTCATTTCAAAGTGTGGTTCAAATTGATTGTTGTTGGTAGCGATCATTGTTAACAATTTCACCTGGTTTTATTTTTTTATTTTTAAAAAAATATATTTTATTGATATTTTACGGAGAGGAAGGGAGAGGGATAGAGAGCTAGAAACGTCGATGAAAGAGAAACATTGACCAGCTGCCTCCTGCACACCCCCTACCGGGGATGTGCCCGCAACCAATGTACATGCCCTTGACCGGAATCGAACCTGGGGGACCTTTCAGTCCACAGACCAACGCTCTACCACTGAGCCAAACCGGTTTCGGCTTCACCTGGTTTTAGAAGCTCATCATACAACACCTTCCTGATCCCACAATCGCAGAGCATTGCCTTCTTTCTGAAGCGATTTCGCCTTGTGGTCAATGTTGATGGTTGATCTGGATCAACCCATGATTTTGTGCATTTGGGATTCTCAAAATAAATCCACTTTTCATTGCTAGTCACAATTTGATGCAAAAAAGACTCGTGCCGTTGAAGCAACATTTTACTAATGACTTTTCAGTTTTCCATTTGTCTTTTATTTAATTGATGAGGCACCCATTTTCTTTCCTTTAAAATCTTTTCCATTGCTTGTAAACAATCAGAAATTGTTTGCTGAGCAACATTGAATCTTTCTGCAAGTTGTTTTTGAGTTTGACACGCATCCTCATCCAATAATGCTTGTAATTGTTTTTCTTCCGGTTGACCTGGACGTCCTTTGTCTTTCACATGGAAGTCATCACTTTTAAAGCATTAGAACCAGCGTTCACAAGTATCTTGAGATGGAGCATGTTCACCATAAGCTTCCCGGAGTATACAATAACTTTTTTCTTCAAAATAATGAATTAAAACTTCCCACAAATCCTTTTTTGGGGGGCGCGAAATTAGACATTTTTAATTGTAAAAATATCTATGATGTTAACACCTTCAGCAAATTTGACATATGAAGTATGAAGGCTGCTGTCAATGCAACAAAATAGCATACATATCAAATCGCATACATATCAACATACGTGTAACTCCGTCTATTGAAAAACATCCGCATTATTAACCGGTACAACTAATGTATATGAGGGTTTCGGTTCTCTATGCCCATCAGCACTGGTCCTCCCTTAGCCTTCCCGGTGGCTGCGAAGTGGTACCTCATGGTGACTTTGACTTGCATTTCCCTGACAGCGAATAATGTGGACTATCTCTCCAGGTGCTTACTGGTCATTTGTACATCTTCTTTGGAGAAATGTCTGTTTAGATCTTTTGTCCATTTTTTAAATTGGTTTCTTTTTATTATTGAGTTGTAAGAGCTCTTTCTATATTCTGGTATCAGTCCCTTGTCTGATATATAATTTGAAAATATTTTCTTCTTTTCTTTGGCTTGTCTTTCATTTTCTTGATATGATTTGCAACCCACACAAAAGTTGTTCAATTTGATACCTTTGCGTTTATCTGTTCTCTGAATGGGTGTGTATTTGGTGTCATATCTAAGAAACCGTTGCCTACTCCAAGGTCCTGAAGATGTATTACTCCTGTGTTTTGTCCTAAGGGTTTTATAGTTGTGGCTGTGAATTTAGGCCTATTAGACATTTTTAGTGAACTTTTGTGCATAGTTTAAGGAGGTTGATCCAGCTTCGTTCTTCTGCATGAGACTCTTCAGTTGTCCCAGCAACCATTTGTCCAAAAGACTGTTTCCCTCATTAAATTATGTTGATACCCCTGTTGAAATTAAGTTGACCTTAAATATAAAGGCTTATTTCTAGGCTATCAATTGTATTTTATTGATCTGTGTATTTATTCTTATGACAGTACGATTCTGCCTTGATTACTGTAGCTTTCCAGTAGGTTTTGAAATCTGGAAGTGTGAATTCTCTAGCTTTGTTCCTTTTCAGGATTATTTTGGCTATTGCCACCCGTTGGTATATCCACAGGAATTATATGACTGGCTTGGAGGATATCCATTTTAAAAAATATATTATTTGTTTCAGAGAGGAAGAGAGAGAAATATCCATGATGAGAGAATCATTCATTGATCGGCTGCCTCCTTCTCTTCCCTCTGCCCCCTGGGGATTACGCGTGGAACGGGGCAGGTCAAACCGTGACCTCCAGCTTCACAGTCAACAGCCACTGGGCCACACCAGCCCGGAGAGCTTTTCAACTTTTAATAGTTTTTCTGTCTTTCGCATGTAAATGGAGCAGAGAGAGAAGGTGGTTATGCATACCTCACTCCTCTACCCTGACGGGAAGTCTTTGGATTATTTGTCATTTGAAGTGAATGAACAGAACATGACAGTGTTGAATATATACTATGTACCAGACAGAAGTTATGTTGCTCTCATGTAATAAAGTATGCATTTCTTAAAAATGCAGATTTAACAGAAATAAGCTGACAATGCCATCTATGACTCCAAATGGCTAGAGTGGCTAGAATGGTAAAGAAAAGAAGTTAGCTATATAACTCACCAAGGTTATCAATTCATCCGGAGGAAAACTTGTAGCAATTTGCTTTGAAAGGGAGGGGTGATTTCTTAACGTTATTTTACACAAGGGGTGGTTTTTCACAGGGACAATAACGCTGACCCACATTGAATTAGATCAGAGATTCACAGGCATGTAGCAACCACCACTGTCCTGACGGTGAGATGTGTCACTTGGTCAGCTCTCCTATATCTTACAGTATACATAAACCTTACATTTCTCAGTTTAAGAGAGCTAAGTGAAGCTATACGTTTTAAATTAGTTGTGCATTGATTTTTGATGGATGGAATCTTTTCTGGTGGACTCATAACGTTAAGCCTACCCTCTTCTTAAAGGTCTTTGATTTGCGGCAGTGCCATCGGCAGATGCAGCAGCAGGCGGCCACCGCACAAGCTGCAGCGGCTGCCCAGGCGGCGGCGGTGGCAGGAAACATCCCTGGCCCTGGGTCAGTAGGTGGAATAGCTCCGGCCATCAGTAAGTATGCTTTTGGTCTGTGTTGTTTGTCACATGTATTAGCTGGCGTTTTATATGGATTCACTTATTTGATTAGTTACTTTAAACGATAATAGAAATTAAAGTTTTTATTACTGGGATAGTAACATTTTTGAATTTACGCAAAACTGTTCTTGTAATGTTCGTCCTTTGTGTAGGAACCCATTTTTATTCTTTTTGTGTCAAAAGGGAGTATGGGATAAAGAAGAAAGGGGTTTCTTACTATACTATTGGCCCCCTCCCCCTTTTCTGTTGATGCTTTCAGTTCCCGCCTCACCCGCCAGGTGGGGTCGCCATCACTGACATGCTTGGCTTCATTCTAGAAGGAAAGCATTTTCCATTTCAGAATCAGGCACCTCCTGTTGTGTGTGTGTGTTATTTTTTTTAACTATGCTAAGCATGGAGAGAAAACTAAGCGAGGGTGGTATTTTGATAACTTGTAGACTTTTTTTTAATTTTAGGGTAAAATTGAACTGTGTGCCAGGTTTCACACTGATGGGGAATTTTTTACTGCAGAGTTAAACTCCTGACTATAGACTTTTATGATGGAAACACGTGGCACCCATCTTCCACGTCTGAAGGCATAACTAGTGATTCATTCAACCCCTGTTCTTAACCTCTTCAGTGTGGTAAGCAAATCACACTGGCCCAGAAAGCTGCAGCGTCCCTGCAGGTTTCTCCACGGTACACGCCGAGGCCGCCCACTGGTCTCATGTAATGCTGGTGAATGCAGACTGACTCTATGACTGTATGTTCTGACTGGAAATTAGAGGCAGGGTCTCTGTTATGACTGATATTCAGGAGTTTACAATTTAGAGATAGATGAGGCATATTCATTTTCAGAATTTGATTTTTTTTTAAATTCAGGCATCTGAACCATTCATTTGCTAGTTCTGATGCTGTAAACATGCTTTTACGGAAGAATCCAGAAACACTAAAGCTCCCATTCTCATCTAATGCCCTAACTGAGTAGCTGCACACTGTGTGTTTCATTGTGAGATGGAGAGACATCGTCGGGGTCTTCCAAGAAGCTTTAATGGAACCAGGACTCTAACTGCTTCGTCATTAGCCATGTCTCACTCTGAGCCAGGCTGTTAGACAGACGGGAGGTTTGCATGGCCCGTTCTGTGGACATGCACGACCCTCACAGTCATTGCTTCTCATCCCCTCACCTCCATTTCTAAAGAGGAATTTGGTGGGGTGGGGCAGATTGCAGTAGTTTACTTTCTAATTGGCGGTTAGGCAGATGACTCAGGTGGAATGCAAATTGTCTGAACCAAAAGTTTTCGGCCCCCGTTGATAAAGTTTAGATTTGTACTTCTTGGCACTTGGACAGAGAATTATATGCTGGGGAGAGTGAATTAAAGAGAGCTGTCACTTTGTTAATGTAAGATGGAGGGAGAATGGAAAGAGATCAGCCTGTCCCCCTGATGTCTTTCAAATCTTTCCTGGTAGGTTTGTCAGCTGCCGCTGGAATCGGGGTGGATGACCTCCGTCGCTTATGCATCCTCAGGATGAGTTTTGTGAAAGGCTGGGGGCCGGATTACCCAAGACAGAGCATCAAGGAGACGCCGTGCTGGATTGAGATTCACTTGCACCGGGCCCTCCAGCTCCTGGACGAAGTCCTCCACACCATGCCTATCGCCGACCCCCAGCCTCTGGACTGAAGTCTCTCCTGTCGGAGCCTCAGCACTCACTGTCAGGATGGTGGACTAGAGCATACAATCCTGTTCATAACCTGAAGATATATATCACTTTTGTTCTGCTTTATCTTTTCATAAAGGGTTGAAAACATATTTGCTGCCTTGCTCCTAGCAGACAGAAACTGGATTAAGACTTTAAAAAATTTTTGTTTTTTTCCTATTTAGAACTTTTCAGGCATGGCTCAGAACTCGAAGGTCAGGAAAAACACCTTATTAAATATACTAAACCAGTTATGTATGAAGGAATCATTGCAATCCTGGAAAATTTAGCCCTTTAAAATGTCTTTCACCTTTTTCTATGCAGAACATTGGTATATGTGCTATTCTAAGGAGTAAACTCAATATTGCTGATTTTAAAGGCAGAGACGTTCTCAAAGTTAATTCACCCACGTTAGTTCGTGTGCACGTTGTTATTGTTGAGAAGATTTTACTTCAAAATATTGTGCCATGTGGGTGAGTTAATGTTACCAAGAGCAACTTCACTCTGTTTAAAAAATAAGACAGTAATGTATTATAATCTTTTATCCAAAATATATTTTCCACAAGTTAAACTAGTGAAGATGATTTGAATTCAGATTATCTTGCGACTTCAATTTTATTTTCACCAAGGCAAAACAGTGATCTCCGTGGACACTGAGAATTCCTTCACATCATCAGAGAGACACCATTCACAGTCTCGGTAGTTACCCAGTTGGATGACGATTTCTCAGTAGCATAACTTCCCCGTTGAACGGTAGTGGAGTCTCTCTTTCCAGGCACGGGGCTGGCTGCCAAGAAGCCCAGAAGAGCCCTTTCGTTCCGTCATTAACTCACAGGGAAAGGTTTTGTATTTTTAAAAACACTAAAAGCAGTGCCACTCCTCCCTCTCCCCATTGTGCGGAGGTGGCAGAGCTGAAGGTAAAGGATGCGTATTTGGAAAGTGCCGAGTTCTCTGTCAGCTCCGGTGTGGACTATGGAAACATTACAGCCCATAATAGGCAGTTTGGCTATTTTTGTACTTGATTTGATGTGACTTCTTTTTCATATACTCTTTAAATCATGTATGTTATGACATTGTTTGAAATTCAGTTTTTGTATCTTGGGGCAAGACTGCAAACTTTTTATACCTTTTGGTTTTTCTAAGCCCTGTGCCCTCAGTGATCATATCAATCGGCAGTGACTTTGTATAGAGAAGTTAAGTAGAAAAGTCCCAAATGTATTGACTGTACCACAGACACAACATGTATGCTTTTTACTTAGCTAGTAGCATAAATAAAACCGAATCTCAACATACGCAGTGGAATTCTAGGTTTGATTTTTAAGTTTTTCCTTTTGCACTTTTGAGTCCAACCTCGGAGGCGAGACGCCTTCTAGGAATGGCAGGCAGCAGCCGGTGCCGCGGCTCTGGCTCCCCCTCCCCCGGGCCTTCCGGGACGCGATGCCTCAGGCCTAGAGCTGGCTGTATTTTGAAGTTTTATTTACTGTAGCAAAATAGGCCTGGTTGTCTACAAGACACATAGGTTGTCAACAGAATAAATAGTGTGGCATAAAATCCAGGACGATCTTTCTGATGCCCTTAGCGCTTGCTTGGAGGACCTTTCTAAGCATAATGAGATGCTAAGGTAGGTGTGTTCCAGGTTTGAGGAGCACTCATTGTGCATGCCGGTTTTCCTTATTTTGGTTTAGATGAACTGGCCTTCAGCTTCCTTGCTCAGAAGGTATTCTTAAGACCACCCTAGAAACCAATGGGTTCGCTTATTGAAACATAGATTTTGACCCAAGCTACATGGCTTTTGTTTTCAAAGTATTTCTCTACCAACATATTTGTGCTCTTGAGTACTAACAACTACTCTTGTTAAAGACCTCATTGCAACCTGTAAACGTTTGGTGATTTAAGTATTATTGGCAGATTTTAAAAAAGATACCATTTTATAGAAATTATTGACTTTAGGCCCATTTTTTTTGTGAATGAGGAGAGAGAGGAGTTTTGGAATGACCTATGTAAAATAATCCAGGTTATTTGACAAGAGCCATAAGCATGCTATGATATAATCTATTGCCTCCTTTCCTGTATTAAGAAAGGTTTTCCTGCTTAATGAAACATGAAATCTGAGTAATGATTTGTGGAAATATTTGCAAAGAGTGTCTTCGAGGCCTAGCCACCTGTCTTGGTTGCTTTCTGCTCAGCAAGTAGAGTACATAAAAGTGTTTGTAGTTATTTATTGCTTTGTACTTGTACCCAGATGCAATCACGTGCTTTTGAGAAAACATCTAGTGTGTTATGATCAGTTGTTCCTGAGAGCTTAGTTGCCGAATGGTATTTCCATTTCTTAAATGTAGCCATCTTTCGTGAGTAAGATAAAGGAATCACTAGGTTTGAAATCTAGGGGTACAAAGTGTCTGCAGTTGTAAGGGTACAGTTCTGAATGAGTGTTCTGTGCCGGTTTCCATGTCAAAGACTTCCACAACGCTGAATTTCAGTGAAAGCTGGATGAGAGGTGAACTAAGTGCGTACCTTTGTCATCCAGTGTGAGGCCCGTTCCACGTTTGCCAGTGCCTTTCCTACTCAGAGGGAATCCTTTATGGTGTTGCCTTTCTTTCCCAGGGAGTACATTCTTTGGTGAGATGTAGCCGGTCTCCTCTGTGAGAGTATGCTAACCTGGCATACAGAGACAATGACAGAAATCACTGCCACGTAACCTTGTTTTTCCGGAAGCATGGCTCCGTTTTGTGGACCTCACCACTACACAGGTCACCCCTCCCATTCCCCTGGAACATAGTAGGTTTACAGGTTGGATGGTCTCACGTAAGGACAGCCATACATGAAACACTTGAGTGAACGGAATACATAGTAGCTTTTAAACTCTGTTTTTGTGGGGAATGGTGTGGTGTAAAGGGAGGTATTTGTAATAGAAATTTTGAAGACAAAATATGATGTTCTGTCTTCCAGATGATAAATATTTTAAAAGTGTATTGCAATTACCTTTTTTTGTGTGCCCTTCTGGAGAAGAGGAATTGTACGTTTCCCCAGCTGCTCCTTCCCTGTCTGTGGAAGTTAAAGAAAGGAAGGTGAAACATTTCTGTTCCTGGTGTGGTGGTGACTGGTTAGTAGTTGTCACTCATTAGCTATTATGAAAATCAGATGAGTTCACATCCTTTTTGAGAGTCTTTTGGAAGAAGCAATTTTATTTTGAGTAGGGCAGAATCCTTCTTGTTCCTAGTTTATACAGTCTGCTCCCTTTATCATTGGGTCATTTACTGGCGTTTTATTTAAGGACAGCAAGTTGGGAAAATGGTAAATGTAGGTCACGGAAGTGAATGAGTATAGGAAAGCAGTTGCCCGTGAAGTCAGTTAACAACTCTTTTGTAGATGGGGCTTGACAAACACCAGCAGATAACAGAATGAAGAAATGCATTCTTTTTCCTTCTAGAGTCGGAACACATCTTGCAGATGGCTCTCTGAAAGGATCGCCTAAATCCTCCTTTGCAAGATTATGGAAATAGGCTTTGAGGATCTTCAGTGCAAGCCTCTCTCTCTCTTTTCTTTCTGACAGCTAGGTAATTTCTCTTCAGATGTGTCAGGAAGGATGTCAGACGTTAGTGGCCTTATTCAGAGACGCGTCCTCGGGCCAGCCTTGTCCCCAGCACTTGTTCCAGTGTCACTGGGCGGTTTATCTTGTGTGGTTGTGAAATGGAATTATTTGCATAATCCAGACTTGCCTTATTTAAGCAGTAAAATGTTTTTATTTCAGCCATTTAAAAAATATATATCTTTATTGATTTCAGAGAGGACAGGAGAGCGACAGAGAGATAGAAACATCCATGATGAGAATCATGGATCGGCTGCCTCCTGCACATCCCCCACTGGGGATAAAGTCCACAACCCGGGCCTGTGCCCTTGGCCGGAATCGAACCCGGGACTCTTTAGTCTGCAGGCTGACGCTCTATCCACTGAGCCAAACCAGCGAGAGCTATTTCAGCCATTTTTTGATGGAGTTATTTAATATGCATGTCCGAGAACATACTGCGTATGTTTCTTTTTGTGCCTAGCTCTTCCTCAACTTCACGGGCGCTTAAAAGGGTAGTTTGCCTTTACTAAATGGTTGCAAACTTGCTGTGCTTTGAGTGTGTAGTTTTTATCCCTCCCCCCTCCGACCCCTGCCTTCTCCCTTTCTGACAGAGACACTTCCTGTGCGTTGTTAGTGCCTCTTCTGCCCTTTCTGATTCATTTTTCCCAGCTGCCTGGGCAAGGAAGCCAGATAACCGAACTCACTGGCACTTTCTTTGGCTACAAGGCAACTGGGACTGGACCCAAAAACTTCCTGTGCACGATTGAAAGGCCTTAGTGCTTTGGCGTTTGACTGCTTATAGAGTGCCTCTTGATTCTTGCTCAGTTTCAGGTAGTTGAGGCAGAGAGAAGTGAGTCATATTCCTGTTTTCCCCCTTAAAATTTTTTTTAAAAGGTTTCATTGCTTCCACTTGAATGCTGCCCACATAAAAATTGGGGTTACTAGGGTTACAGGATTAGGTTATCAATAGCCAGAGGCCATGCCCTTGCCTAGACGAAGCCAACAAAACAAAACAAAGCTTGGGAATTGAGAGGATCGTTTTTGTTTTGTTTTGTTTTGGTGCCTCCTTTTGAGCCCTGTGTTCAGGCCTTCCTCCTCCACAGGGATTTTGACCTGTAGGTGCCTTCATGAGGTTTGAGGGTTTGCTCTCCTGCCCCAGGGAGTAGCTAAAGCAATTGCTGATGTCAGGGATTTTACCATCAGGCTTGAGTGAATGAATGAATCTCTTCTTTTTTTTTTTTTTTTTTTTAACTAGGAAGGACTGAGGAGATCACTGGTGAAGACAATCATTTCTCTTAGGGATGGGATAGTGTTCAGTTTAAGATGCTTGCTCGGTAGGCCTCAGCCAGTGCTCTTGTTCAGCCTGAAACGCGCGGCCCCTGGCTGGGCCGGACAGGTGTGCTCTCTGGGTGTGCTCTGCCACTAATTGGATGTATGACCTTGGGCCAGTCATTTCCCTCCTTTGGGCCTCAGTTGCCTCATCTGTAAAATGAGGGAGTTGGACCGGATGCGTTCTTCCAGCTCTGAAGTGTCAGTGGCCTTGCCTGCCTTGCAGCAGTTTTTGATTTCTTCCTCACTTTGCTCTGCTGTGCGAGGGGGCTTTTTTACTTGTTTCTACATTATTTGAGTGAGACTAGGCTTGAGATTTTATTACTATTCTCCTATGGACACCAAGTTACATAATAGGTCCCTAAGACTTAAATTCAACCAAAGGCCTAGCTCTACCTTGGGGGCTGCAATAAATACTTTAAAAAAAAGGGGGGGGGGAGCCTTCATTTTATTTTCCCATCATCCCTATTGAAGGCTTAGTAAGG
The DNA here is from genome assembly GCA_963924515.1 of Vespertilio murinus. NCBI lineage: Eukaryota > Metazoa > Chordata > Mammalia > Chiroptera > Vespertilionidae > Vespertilio > Vespertilio murinus. The sequence goes on from OZ004709.1 coordinate 5,696,408, forward strand.
CTTTTTCTGTCATGACATTCTAACTCTTGGGTTGGTATGTGTGTGACACCATCCCCTGTGTGCTGATAACTTTTTTATTTAACTAAAATGGATTGAAAACTTACTGTAAATGCCTAATGACAGTAGAGGTCATTGCTTTGGGTCTCTGGTTTTTTAACTCTCCCATGCTTAGAGCAGGGACATTCCGTTGAACTGCATCAATTACAATGGTTTGTACAACTCAATGAGACATATAGTGGTTATTCACTCTATCCTTGGCTCTTTGTAGTCCATTGTGATTAGAAGACTCTTGGCTGGAGCATTTCTTTCAGAGTTCTCTCCCAGCCCGTGGTGGACGGTGTAATGAATGAAGTGGGCTTTCACAAGACCCTTCAGTAGGGCCGGGCTGGAGGGGGGGTCGGGGAGTCCTGGTAGAGGCCAGCTCGGCGGAGGCTGTTGCTCTGGCCGCTTGTCACTGATAGGAGGACTCGTGGGTGAGCATGGAGCCGGCAGACTTCCTCCAGGGGTTGGGTCTGGCCAGTGCCTCAGACCTGTGGCTTGAGGGAAACACGGGGCTGCTTGCCGATGAGGAGGTGGTGGGCCGCAGAGCCATTTGGAGGAGGCGGCTGGGGGTGGGGCCGATCTGGGGGCGGCTCTCCCAGTCTGCCTCCCCCGGGCTCAGGGCCTGAGCTGTGGGCCACTGGCAGCCGCCGGGCCAGGCGCTCTGTGTACTTTCTCCTGGGTGACGTCTGTGGCTAACAAATATTACCCTTTCCTGAGAACTCTGTAACAAACTATGTTTTTGATTAAAAGAGAAAGCCAATGAAACCATTATGTGCTCATTCTTTGTCTTAAGTTTGCGGGTGTCTTGGATCTGGAAAGAGTGCCTCATCACCTCGAGAGTCCTCGAGTTTGAGGGGTTATTTCCCTCATCGCGCCGTGACCGCTGAACTGGGAGGCGGGCGTTTCCAATGGTGACCGTGGAGAGCAGCCCCCGTTCTCCTCTCATTTCTGGCAGGAGAGCGGGTGCTGGTGGCTAAAGGAGACGTGGGCGCCGAGGCGTGAGTGAAAGACGGGTGTCTGACCTCCTGCCTCCCCAGCCCCGTTCCTGCTTCTTAGCCCCCTTCCTGGGGTTTCCTTCGTTTTTCTAAATAGCAAAATCATGTGGCATTTCTTGATTTTTTTGGGGGGGAAAAAGTAGAGCCATTGACTCGCTACTCTAAAAAAGGGTTTAGCTGTCTCACACCATCACTTCCCCATCAATTCTTATTTGCCATGAGGATTAAATCATAACTTTTGATTAATTCACTATTCACAGCTGAGCCACTTGGTGTACTTTATTTTTGTTTAACTTCTTTCATATTTTTTGCTTTTTCTCCTGAAATTCATTGCCCTAATATATTTTTTTTTTGATTTTTTAAAAATTTATTAAGGTATTTTATGTGTACATAACTTATCAGTGCCCCCCCCCCCCATTCATGCCCTCCCTCCCCAGAGTTCTGCGTTCGTTGGTTGTACTTATGTTCATGCATACCAGTCCTTCGGTTGTTCTCTTATCTTCCCCCAGGTGTCCTTCCCCTCCCCGCTGTCATTTGACAATCTGCTTGTTTTATGGTGACTATCTCAGGACCACACGAATAGAGTCCGCTCCTCCTCTGGTTCACACCGCCCCTCCCCCCGGGTCCCACTGCTTCCCCGGGGCACATGGCTCTCCCGGGACACTTGTCTCCCCCGGGGCACACAGCTCTCCTGGGACACACAGCCCCCTGGGACACACGGCTCACCTGGGGCACACAGCCCCCTGCATTGCCCTAATATTTTAATTTGCTCATTTTTCTTAAAAATTTTTTAAAAAAAATATGTTATTGTTTTCAAAGGAGAAGGATGAGGGAGAGGATGAGACAGAAACATCAATGATGAGAGAGAATCATTGATTGGCTGCCTCCTGCATGCCCCCCGCCCCCCACTGGGGATTGAGCCCACAACCCAGGCATGTGCCCTTGACCGGAATCAAACCTGGGACCCTTCAGTCCACAGGCCAACGCTCTATCCACTGAGCCACACCGGCTAGGGCTAATTGCTCACTTTTCCATGCAGCTCTCACGTCAGCCCCAGCTTTGCCACAGAACGCTGGATTTCCTGCCACCGCGGTCGGGCACACCAGCCGGCCCTTCTGCCCCGCTGTTCGGTGACTCCCGAGGCCTCTGCCTCGCTGTCCTGTGGACCAGGCTCAGCCCGGATTGTCCCCCTCCCCTCCCCGGGAAGGACAGGCTTTGTGGGACCAAAGGTGGAGGGTGGAGAGGGCTAGGACACCTTAGTGGGTGGGCTCAGGATAAGACAACCCAGAGAAGTGAGCCGGCAAAGGCATGCCTCGGAGAGACACTGGAGGTGGGACGGGGATTTGAACTGGGTCCGGTGCCGCGCCCCCTCCCCCCCCCCCCCCCCCCCCCCCCCCCCCGCCGCAGAGGAGGCCGCAGCGAAGGGACCGGACTGGCTGTGGGAGGGACGGTGACGGCTGCCATCCCGGCGGCCCAGGCCTGGCGGGCGGCCCTGCAGTGGCCGGGGGGCGTCCGGCTCCTCTGCTTCCCGGGTTCCCTATCACGTTGCACACACCCCGTTGGGTAGAGTTTTAGCTGTCAGCCTTCGCATGAAGCCTACCTGTGCCAGGCAGTATTGGGTAAACAGCAATGAACGAACCTAGCCTCCAAGCTGCGGAGAGGAATAAGCAAACGCACACTCAGCCCCAGGCTTCAGAGCTGGCATGGGGAAGAGGGCTCTGAGAGGATGGAGACGATCCCAGCTGACCCCCTGCCCAGGTAGCTGACCCACCCTCTGCCCAGGCTGGTGGCTGACCCACCCCCTGCCCAGGCCGGTAGCTGACCCACCTCCTGCCCAGGCTGGCGGCTGACCGCCCCGGAGGCGCCCCCAGACCTGCCCTTTCTCCTCGGGTCATTTGACACCCTCTGTGTACGGCGTCTTTAAGCTTCAGCTTCTTTATCTGCGAAACGCGGACAGGCACACTCAGCATCTCGGGGTTGGTGTGAGGATCACTGAGGAAAACCAGGTGCCCGGGCACAGGAGGGGCCGGTGGGGCTCACAGTAACCAGGTGCCCGGGTGCAGGAGGGGCCGGTGGGGCTCACAGTAACCAGGTGCCCGGGCACAGGAGGGGCCGGTGGGGCTCACAGTAACCAGGTGCCCGGGCACAGGAGGGGCTGGCGGAGGGGTGCGGGAGCGGCGGGCAGCCCGGCACAGGCCGCCCACCCCCGGGGCCGGGACCGGGAGCGGAGCGCCGGCGGGCATGGCTGGCCTCCGGGGGGGTCTGTCCCCGGAGGAGCGGCCGCTGGGCGGGCGGGGGACGGGTCTCAGCAGCCCAGCCGGGGGCCGTGGGAGTCCGGGGAGGGGGGGGAGGAGGAGGAGGAGGAGGGAAGAGGGAGAAGGGATGAGGGAGGAGGGAGGAGGAGGGAAGAAGGAGGGAGGAGAAGGGAGGAGGAGGAGGAGGAGGGAGGGAGGAGGGGTCCGGGGAGGAGGGCGGAGGGAGGGGGAGGAGGGAGGAAGGAGGAGGGGGAGGAGGGAGGAAGGAGGAGGGAGAAGGGGGGAGGAGGGAGGAGGGGTCGGGGAGGGGTCTGGGGAGGGAGGAGGAGGGAGGAGGAGGGAGGAGGGAGAAGGGAGGCGGAGGGGAGACCAGGGACCCGGAGAGAAGCGGAGGCGCCTCTGCGGCGGCCCTTCCCGCGGTGACCACCAGGGGTCGCCGTGGTCGCGCCGGGGCGGCGGGCGTCTGTCCCGGAGCCCCCGCCTCCCCCGCCCCCGGGGACGAGGAGGGGTCCGGGGCGGGGACACGGCGGGCCCCAGGCACGGCCGGCCCTCCTGCCGCCCCGGAGGCCGGAGCCCGGCTGGCACCCCACCCCCCGACCCCGCGGTGTGACACGTTCAGCGTCTGTCCTCCCGCGCCGCGGGGGCCGCTGGGAGGCGGTAGCCATGACAACGGCATGGCGTTCCCCAGGGCGGGGATGGCGGGGCCGCGGAGCCCGGCCTCGCTGGCCCGGGACCGGGAGGGAGGGCCCGGCCCGCTGGGCACCGGCCACGCGGGTCTGCGGCCCCGAGTCCCGCCCTCCCAGGGCCCAGGCGGCTCCGCGGGGCCGGGGGCCGCTCCGAGCTCCGGGGAAGGCGCTCCCCGCCCGCCGCCGGCGCCCCGAGCCCCGCCTCCCGGACCGCGGGCTCCCGGGGCCGGGCCGGAGGCAGGACGGGGGCAGCCGGCCTCGGGCGCCGGGTCCCCGCCGGCCCGCCCCGGGCCCCTCGGAGCTTTGAACGGAGGGCCGACACCCTGGTTCACGGAGGACAGTTATTTATTTGCCTCGGCCGCCCAGGGGGGCCGGGCGTCAGGAAAAGGCTCAGCGCCCCCTGGTGGCGAGCGAGGGCGCCGCCGCCGGAGGGACCGGCCCGGGGAGGGAAGGTGGGACGGAGATGCTGGAAGGAAAAGAGGCCCCCGCGTCTGTCTGGGAGACAGGCTCAGGGATCTCCGGCTAATTGGAGTTTAGAAACAGATGGAATATTGCTGAGAGGAGTAAGTAGATAAGATTTTCTCAGTTCATAGTTTGGATATTACCTTTCAACAGAGAAAGGTTAGCCCTAACCGGTGTGGCTCAGTGGATGGAGCTTTAGTCTGCAGACTGAGGGGTCCCAGGTTCGATTCCCATCAAGGGCATGTGCCTTGGTTGCGGGCACATCCCCAGTGGGGGGTGTGCAGGAGGCAGCTGACAGATGTTTCTCTCTCATCGATGTTTCCAATCCCCCTCCTTTTCTCTTTGTAAAAAATCAATAAAATATTTTTTTTAAAGAAAGTTTAGGTATAACATACCGATGGCTTCTTAACATAAACATAGGATTTTAATTTTTTTTCTTTCCTCCAGAACTGTCTTTCTCATCATAAAAAGATGCAAAATATATCACTTCAACTCACCCCTTTAATTTTCACCCTAATTTAAAAATGTTTCATTATAAAGGATTTCAAACATACAACAAATACCAGAATAATATGGGAGGTCCCACCCCCATTGTACTCATCCCTCAGTTTTAGCTACCAACAGCTAGTGGCCAGCCTTGCTTCATTCATTCATTCATTCATTCATATCCCCCTACTCTCATCCACACCCTCACCTTCTGTTTGGAAGGAACTCCTATATAGCCATTGTACATGTGGGTACTTTAGCATGTATTTCCAATAAAGATTTTCTAAAAGTCTGACTATGGTAGCCATAATGATTAATTTAAGGGATAACATAGTTTCTCAAATAGAGCTGTATAATTTTCCTAAACTGTGTTCTATTATTTGTTATTTATGATGATGGTTTCGTTTTTTTTTTTTTCTTCTGGCCGTTAAAACAGTGAGGGTAAGATCTTGATGCTCATCACTCTTCAGTTTAATGGATTTGAAGAATTTCTGGATCAGAAGGCCAAATCGATTCACACATTGGAGTATGAAAAGCACTTTTACTGTGCTCACCAGGAGTAAGTGTGAGAGTTTAATAAACTTTGTGCTGATTTAGGATGCAAATAATATCTGTTTTGGTTTAGAGGAAAAGTCTGGTTTAAAGAAATGTCCAGAGGCATTTTTAAACATACATGTTAATGGGAGGCCCAGTACATGAAATTCGTGCATATGGGGGGAGGATCCCTCAGCCCAGCCTGCACCCTCTCCAATCTGGGACCACTGGCTCCTAACACTCACCTTCCTGATTGCCCCTAACTCCTCTGCCTGCCTGCCTGCCTGCCTGCCTGATCGCCCCTAACTTCCCACTCTACTGGCCTGATCACCTCTAATTGCACCCCTCTCACCCCGCTGGCCTGATTGCCCCTAACCGTCCTCCTCTGCCAGCCGATTGCCCCTAACTGCTCTCCTTGCTGGCTTGTTTGCCTCTAACCGCCTCTGCCTCAGCCCCCGCCACCATAGCTTTGTCTGGAAAGAAGGCAGGACGACTGGCCTAATTAACATATTCTCCTTTTATTAGTATAGATTAGTTAAGTTATTCTCTGTAGTGGATTTTTTGTATGGTATTTGCATATTTGTTGTTTTAAACATTTTTGTGGGTCAAGGGGTCTTGCCTTTATATAAACCAGAGGCCCGGTGCATGACCTCAGGGTTTCCCTCAGCCTGGCCCCTCTTACAGTCTGGGAGCCCTCAGGGGAGAGCTGAGATGGCCTCGGCCGGTCCCTGCAGGGAGAGGCCCATGCGGCAGTCAGACATCCTTGGCACAGAGGCCGGAGAGGCTCCCGCCACCGCTGCTGCGCTCGCCAGCCATGAGCCGGCTGGTGGCTGAGGCTGCTTCCACTGTGGGAGCGCACTAACCGCCGGAGGGCAGCTCCTGCGTTGAGCGTCTGCCCCCTGGTGGTCAGTGCGTGTCATAGCGACCGGCCATTCCACTGCTCGGTCAATGTGCATATTTTATTATATTGGACTTTTATTGAGAAATGTGATAAACAGAAAAGTACACAAACCATGGATACATACAATCTAATGAATAACATTAAATCCAGTACCTGTAACCTGTATAACCACCACCCCAGAAACCTTCCTACCTCAGGCACTTGTCTGTCTAAAACATTCCTACCCTCCCCCCAGAGACAGCCACTATTCTGCCATATATATATATATATATATATATATATCTTTGAAAGTGATGACCACATCTCCAAACAGTCTAGTTTAGTAGTTTTGTGTTATTTATATTTGAAATTATAGAATTGGTATCAGAATCTTAATTTTGTTTGTGAATAAATATATTGTGATCAGAGGAGATAGCTAGAATCTTTAAATATATATATATATATATATATATATATATATATATATATATATATTATTGATTTTCCACAGAGAGGAAGGGAGAGAGTTAGAGAACTAGAAACGTCGATGAGAGAGAAACATCAGCCGCTGCCTCCTGCACACCCACTACCGGGGATGTGCCCGCAACCAATGTACATGCCCCTGACCGGAATCGAACCTGGGACCTTTCAGTCCGCAGACCGACGCTCTACCACTGAGCCAAACCGGTTTCGGCAATATCTAGAATCTTAAGAAGGAGGATTTTTGCGGGTTTCGAGGCAGCATCGTTGAGTTAATAGCACTTTGGGAGTCATGGGACGGGGTAAGGCTTAGTGCAGTGGTCGGCAAACTCATTAGCCAACAGAGCCAGATATCAACAGTATAACCATTGACATTTCTTTGGAGAGCCACATTTCTTAAACTTAAACTTCTTCTTAACGCCATTTCTTTAACATAGACTCTCCCAGGCCGTGGTATTTTGTGAAAGAGCCACACTCAAGGGGCCAAAGAGCTGCACGTGGCTCGAGAGCCGTGGTTTGCCGACCACGGGCTCAGTGGAGGGTGATCTACCGGAATGAGGGTCATCAGGGCTCTGCAGAAAGACCTACCCTAGATGGAATGGTGCTGTGGGTTTGGGAGGGGTGGCACTTAGCTAGTTCTGTGAACTCAGTTTTATATCCTGCACTGGCTTTTGGCCTCACGATAGCTGTCCTTCATTCTGCTCAGGCCGGAACCCACGCTGAGGCCAAAGAGCTTCTGGTGCTGAGGGAACAGCGCTAACTCGTTGGGAGCCCGGCGTCTGTGCCCTGCGTGGGCAGGAGGCCTGTCTGAGCAGAGCAGGAAGGGCCTCAGGGGTGAGGTGAGCTGAGAGGTCTCTTGTCCCAGTGGTTGCGGGAGGGGCCAGCTCTGCCCACACACCTCGAATGGAGTCAGCTGGGTGGACTTAGGAGGTGTGACCTCTTTGGCTGTGAATCCTAATGGGTTCTAGAGCAGTTTGCATTCACAACCATTTAGTTTCCTCTTGAGCTGTTAAAAGAATATTCTAACTGATCCCCCCACCCCCTTTTTATTTGGAGAGGAGGAAGGACCCTTGGAACTTGGAGTGAGGAAGCCGATGGGATGTACCTGGTGGGGAGGGCGAGAGGGGTGGGGGGGCACAGGTGTGCTCCAGGGAGGGAGGGCACAGGGGATCCATATTCAGCGTTTTAAGGCAGGGATTTGGGGGAGGTCCCAGGGGACCATCTTACAGGATCCACAGCAGTTCTTCAGGTGTGTCCTCTCAGGGCTGTGTCTCCATGATTGATAAGAGGGCCCCAGGGCAGGGTCATCACTCAGGGCAGCTGCTCCTGAGGTCGGCCCTGGCTGGTTGTTTCCTTCTCTGGGCTTGGAGCTGAAGTACAAGGAGTGATGGCGTCTTCCCAGGCCGAGTCGAGCAAGCATGGGCCTTGGACTTTGGGAGAAGGCAAGTCACGTGGCACCAAGTGTGCTGTGGGCTGTGGGAACCGCACGGCGTCTGACCCCTGAGGTCAGACCAAGCCTGGGTTCATCCACCTGGGGACTTGGATTCTGGCTGGGGGTGGGGGTGAGGCAGAGAGAGAGGGCAGGGAGAGGCCTGGGCCTGCACCACGGGGGAGAGCACCTGACTCCCTGTTGAGTAGGCTTCCAGTCACATTGCCCTTCTCCTCACCATTTAGTATCTACCTCACTCAGCCTCATGCACGGGCATATTTATTGGTTGTAGAGAGGGAGGAAGGGAGGGAGAGAGAGAAACATCAATGTGAGAGAAAACCTTAGACCAGATGCGTCTTGTACACGCCTAGAGTGTTAAGAGCTTTGCTGCTGCTTCTCCTAGCCCAGTCAGAGGTCATCGGCGACACGCTGACGTGCAGATAAGTAATTGGTTTGCCAGCAGAAAACTTGACAAACCCAGCCAAGCAGTGCCTCCTTCCCCCCAAATCAGTCACTGTTATTGTAAATCACGTGTTGTTGTTCAAATGAACACACTAAACGCATCTTCCGAGTTAACCTCATAGTGAGTGGCAGAGGTGACTGGACCTCACTCAGTGATAACAACAAATGACCTTTCAGCCAGGAGGGGATGAGCATCGCCGCTCACGGCAGCTGTCTAGTGAGAGTGCGGTTCACCTTGACTCTGGCCCGAGTGAACGGCCGAGTAGCTTGGGCCCTTACACTCAATTAGAGAACTAGAAAAATACGCTATGGGTTGATGTTTTCCATACTATTCCCCAGACTATGTCTTAAAGTCAGTGTGTTTCGAAAAAGAAAAGTTTAGTCTGCCTTAGTGGTTAGATCATTGTCCAGATACACCATGGCTACGGGATCGATCCCCTGTCAGGACACATGCAAGAATCAGCCAATGAATGCATACATAGAAGAGGAATAACAAATTAGTCTCTTTTTCTCTCTCTCAAAATCAGTTTTAAAAATTAAAAAAATTAAAAAAAATTTTTTTTAAATCTGTGAAATGAAATGCCACGGTAAAATAATTTATTTTCTGTCCTGATCACTTTTGTTCTTTGAATTCCCCGTTGACTGGGTCTTTTGAGGTAGGAACCAAATTCCAGATTTTAAAAATGGCTGGCGTTTCAAGAATGCTAGGCACTGAGCTGAAAAACAGAAGACAGGAAAATGCCTAGATATGTAAAGCATCATGTTATCAACTTCTTCTGGGTGCTTTTCAGGTTCCTCTTCTGTCCCTCAGCCTGTATTTTAGGAACAGCTCTGCCTGTGGAGTGACGTTTGCTCCCATTTGTCTCCCGCAGCTCCCGAGTACTGGTGCTCCATCGCTTACTTCGAAATGGACGTTCAAGTGGGAGAGACGTTTAAGGTCCCTTCCAGCTGCCCCGTGGTCACGGTGGATGGCTATGTGGACCCTTCTGGAGGAGACCGCTTTTGCTTGGGCCAGCTCTCCAATGTCCACAGGACAGAGGCCATCGAGAGAGCAAGGTATTGGTTGTAGAGAAGTTTTAAAAGTTGAATGCACCACATTGTCTTTTTAGTCAGTGACATTTCTCAGTGTGGACAGTGTGGGTTCCACTGGGAAAAAAGAAGTAAAGGTCATGTTGAAAATTCAGGATCAGTAAGCATTCCACTTGTATTGTAGATGTTTGTTATTTAAAATACGAAAAAAAAAATGGTTCTTTTGTTTGTAAGTGAGGTTCCTGTTTTGAATAGTAACAACACCTTTTGGAATCCAGTTTAAAAACTAGTTTTTGTGTCCTCCAATCGTGAATTCTGCACCTCTATTGAAAGGCAATAATATAAGACGAAGGCATGGCTCAGCATGTGCTCTCTATAACGTTGGGAAACAACGAAAGGGAAAGTGGTTGAGTAAATATTGATAAACTTTTACTTTTTAATGTAGCCATTAAAATGTTGATAAAATGTTTATATAACCAAATGAAAGTGCTTAAGGTGAAATATTATAGGAAAACATACACAGTGTTAGGTACTTTGCAATCTCAACTCTAAGAAAATGTGTGTGTGTGTAAATACATAATCTTGGCTCTATTGCTAGCTGTGTGTCTTTGGCAAATCACCTGGTCCCCAAGCCAGTGCAGTCCAAGAAATGTCTGTGATGAAGGGAATGGTTTGTGTCTGTGTTGTCCAGCACTGCAGCCACTAGCCATATGTAACCATGGAGCACTTAAGATAGAGTCATGGGGTTAACTGAATTTTTCAATTATTTTTTTAAAGTATATATTTATTTTTTTAAATATATTTCATTGATTTTTTTACAGAGAGGAAGAGAGAGGGATAGAGAGTTAGAAACATCTGTGAGAGAGAATCATTGATCAGCTGCCTCTTGCACACCCCCTACTGGGAATGTGCCCGCAACCAAGGTACATGCCCTTGACCGGAATCGAACCCGGGACCTTTCAGTCCGCAGGCCGATGCTCTATCCACTGAGCCAAACCGGTTTCGGTTTCAATTATTTTTAATTAAATTAAATAATCACTTATAGTAGCTAGTGGCTATCATTTTGAAGAGTGTACCTAAAAGCCTTAAGTTTAGTCATGTATGAAGTGGGAATGATAATATTTGGCTCATTGAATTGAGGGTTCTGTGAGAGTTTATATGACATGTTTCTGTCACTCAGTAACTACGCATTATGTTATGTGTACTGGTGGCCTGGTGCACGGATTCCTGCACATGGAGAAAAATTAGAAAGTGGCTGGTGGGGTGGGACTGGGAGAGGTGGCTGGACATACCAACTTTCAGCAGCCCTTCCCCGGCCGGCCACCCCTGGGGTGGTGTCTCAACTCAAAGGGTGTCTGAGGGCACCGAGCTCAGCAGTAAATTAGATTCGGCGCCATTAGTGCCCCAGCAACAACATAACCCACGGCCTAAGGTGGAATTGTGTGGCTCCCTCCTCTCTGGTTCCAGGGTGCGTCACCCGAAAACCACCTCTGCCAAGTCACCACAGCTCGGCAGCTCTTTCGTTGAGCGTGTGCCCCCTGGTGGTCAGTGTGCGTCACACCAGCTGGCCATTCAGCCAGTGGGTCGATCTCTTAGCCTTTTATATACCGTATTTGCCGGCGTATAAGACGATTTTTTGGCCCTGAAAAATACGTATTTGCCGGCGTATAAGAGACTGGGCGTATAAGACGACCCCCTAACATTTCCACTAAAAAATAAAGAGTTTGTTATATACTCGCTGTATAAGACTACCCCCCACTTGGAGGCATATTTTTCAGGGCCAAAAAGTCGTCTTATACGCCGGCAAATACGGTATATACTAGAGGCCGGTGCATGAAATTCATACACGGGGAGGCGGGGGTGTCCCTCAGCCCAGCCTGCACCCTCTCCAATCTGGGACCCCACCAGGGATGTCTGACTGCCCTAAAGGGCAGAATGCAGGACTGCTGGCTCCCAACTGCTTGGCTGCCTGCCTTCCTGAATGCCCTAACCCCTTCTAGCTGCCAGCCTGATCACCCTAACCACTCCCATGCCAGCCTGATAGATGTCTAACTGCTTTCCTGTCAGTGTGTTTGCTCCCAACTTCCTCCCTCTGCCGGCCTGGTCACCCCTAACTGCCCTCCCTGCAGGGTTGATTGCCTCCCACAGCCCTTTCTTGCAGGCCTGGTCCCTCCCAACCGCCTTCTCCTGCTGGCCATCTTGTGTTCACATGGGGGCAGGATCTTTGACCACATGGGGGCAGCCATCTTGTGTGTTGGAGTGATGGTCAATCTGCATATTACTTTTATTAGATAGGATAGATGCCTGGTGCACGGGTGGGCAGCTGGTTTGCCCTGAAGGGTGTCCTGGATCAGGGTGGATGTTCCCTTGGGGCTTGGGGTGGCCTGAGCAAGGGGCCTGTGGTGGTTTGCAGGCCAGCCATGCTCCCTGGTGACCCAAGTGGAGGCCCTGGTATCTGGAGTTAATCTTCTACAATTGAAATTTTGTAGCCTGGAGTGAAGCCAAGCCTCCTGCTAGCTCAGTGGTGGCAGGGGATTTATTTACCTTCTATCATCAAAACTTTGTAGCCTTAAGTGGAGGCCTGGGCCTGCCAGGGGGTGTGGAAAGCTTGGCTTCCTCTATCGCCTGGGAAACCCAAGCCTCCCTGTGGCCGCAGCCATCTTGTCTGGGTTAATTTGCATACTCGCTCTGATGGGCTGGTGGGCGTGGCTTGTGAGTGTAGCGGAGCGGTGGCTGATTTGCATATTACTCTTTCATTATATAGGATAGATGCCCATCGTTATTATATATGAACTAGAGGCGCGGTGCATGAATCTGTGCACCAGTGGGGTCCCTCGGCCTGGCTGGTGATCGGGGCTGATGGAGGCCGTCTCACCCAGTCCTGATTAGGGCTGATGGGGGCCGGCTGGCCGGGGAGGGACCGCAGGATATTGGCTGTCTGGGGCAGGACCGCGGGCAGGCGCCAGGGCGTGTCCAGCCCATCTGGCCCAGTCCCGATAGGCTGGACCCCAGCAGCAGGCTAACCTAACAGACAGAATGTCGACCCCCTGGTGGTCAGTGCACACCCTGGCCACTGGTGGAACGGTTCCATGAATGGTCAGACACTTAGCATGTTACACTTCTATTATAGAGTATAAGCTATTTAAAAAAGAAGGAAATATACAGAATATGCAATGGCAATCTTTTGACTATGGTGTTATATGGAGTTCTTTGTTCCTTTTTAATTTTTAAATATTGAGTATGGTGTGTCATCTGAACTAATGTATTTTTTTAATACTTGCCAAAATAAAAGGTGATTCTCTTTTCCTCCCTAAGGTTGTGCATAGGCAAAGGCGTGCAGTTGGAATATAATGGTGAGGAGGTGTGGGTCAGGTGCCTCAGTGACCACGCAGTCTTCATGCAGAGCGACTATTTGGACACAAAATATAAGACACTGCGTGGGATAGGTGTCCACAGGATCCGCCCGACAGTGAGTCAAAAGGTGAGTGGACGTTCTCCTGAAATATCTCAGAATTTGGAGGCATTTATTTGCTTAGAGAATTGAGATGGAGGAGGGAGAAAAATAAAAAAATGTCTTTTTATGTATGAAATCTCAGAAATTATGCTGTTTTTATTTCCTTGGGGGGGTTATTTATTGATATGGCTGGTTATCTCGTTTTGTGATTTACATTCATGCCTTATTATTTTAGTAGCAAATTTGTTCAATGGTTTAGACTAACACACAGGTTCTTGAAAATAGTGAGTCAACCTATAAGCATATTCCTTTGTTATAAAAAAAAAGTAAGATGTTCATAGCCAATCTTGAGAATTTTGTGAAAGGACATTCTAATTACTCAAACAAATTAAGCCTAAGATATTTTTTTATTATTACATATTCAATTCATTTTGCTTTGAAAAAAACACTGTCTGAAAGAAATATTATAATTAGATAGCCCTCCCCCCTTCTCTCTCTACACACACACATTATATATATATATATATATATATATATATATATATATATATATACACACACACACATACACACATTATACACACACACACACACACACACACACACACACACACACACACACATATATATGTATATATATAATGTTTTAGTTGACTTAAGGGAGAGAGAAAGAAGCATTGATGAGAGAGGAACAGGTGGCTGCCTTCCGCAGGGCCCTCCGCAGGAATCGAACCCAGGCCCCTCCAGGACACAGGATGATGCTCACCCAGCTGGCCACGCTGGCCAGGGCTTAGTCTCTGTTTTTCTCCCGGCCATGGCTTCTCCCTTTGGAGCCACTCTGCCGGAGGCGGCACCGGGGCTCCACCTCTCAGAGCCAGCTTGGACAGCCAGAAGGAGCTGCATCCCGTGAGGAAGCTGAGTTCCCACCCCCTGGGTCCAGGCCTCAGGCCCGAGTCCCGTGGCGGAGGTCTTTGTGATGCTCACCTCTGCCCTGGGCGAGCACCTGCGGGAGCCTTTCTGGGTTGGCTGTCAGGCGCTTCGCCAGCCTTTGGTTCACGGGCAGATGCCCGTTCCTAGGCCTCGGAGAGCCTGGCTATTGTCTCTCCATTTTATTCTCAGCAGCAGCATTTCTGTCCTCTGCACCTGCTGTGTGTGGTCCTGGGACGCCAGGTACCTCCTGTCTTCAGCCCTGCTGTCCATGCGGACTTGTCCATCGTCATTTGGTGGCTGTGGGTTGTTTCCACTGGTTGGCTACTGGGAATAACGCTGCTATGAGCATTCATATCGGAGCTTTTAGGCAGATGTGTGTTTTCATGTTCTTGGATATATAAGTAGGAGTGGAATTGCAGGATCATAGGCAACTCTATGCTTAACTTTTTGAGGGACGACAGGCTGTTCTCAGAAGTGGCCATGCCCTTTTCCATTTCCACCAGCAAAGTCTATGTGAGGGTTTCAGTTCTCTGTGCCCATCAGCACTGGTCCTTCTTTAGCCTTCCCGGTGGATGCGAAGTGATACCTTATGGTGATTTTGACTTGCATTTCCCTAACAGCTAATCATGTGGAATATCTCTCCAGGTGCTTACTGGTCATTTGTACATCTTCTTTGGAGAAATGTCTGTTTAGATCTTTTGTCCATTTTTTTTTAAATTGGGTTTTCTTTTTTTTAAATTTTAGGTAATTAGGAAAGGAATCTTTTTATTTTTATTTTATTTTTTAAAATATATTTTATTGATATTTTACAGAAAGGAAGGGAGAGTGATAGAAAGCTAGAAACATCGATGAGAGAGAAACATCGACCAGCTGCCTCCTGCATACCCCCTACTGGGGATGTGCCCACAACCAATGTACATGCCCTTGCACGGAATCGAACTTGGGACCTCTCAGTCCTCAGGCTGACGCTCTATCCACTGAGCCAAATCAGTTTCGGCTGGGTTTTCTTTTTATTATTGAGTTGTAAGAGTTCTTTCTATATTCTGGGATCAGTCCCTTGTCTGATATATAATTTGAAAATATTTTCTTCTTTTCTTTGGCTTGTCTTTCATTTTCTTGATATGATTTGCAACCCACACAAAAGCTGTTCAATTTGATACCTTTGAGTGTATCTGTTCTCTGAATGAGTGTTGGTGTCATATCTAAGAAACCATTGCCTACTCCAAGGTCCTGAAGATGTATTACTCCTGTGTTTTGTCCTAAGGGTTTTATAGTTGTGGCTGTGAATTTAGGCCTATTAGACATTTTTAGTGAACTTTTGTGCATAGTTTAAGGAGGTTGATCCAGCTTCGTTCTTCTGCATGAGACTATTCAGTTGTCCCAGCAACCATTTGTCCAAAAGACTATTTCCCTTATCAAATTATGTTGATACCCCTGTTGAAATTAAGTTGACCTTAAATATAAAGGCTTATTTCTAGGCTATCAGTTGTATTTCATTGATCTGTGTATCTGTTCTTATGAGAACCCTTCTCTGCTTCATTTACTATAGCTTTGCAGCAAGTTTTGAAATTGGGAAGTGTGAATTCTTTGGATTTGTTCTTTTTCAGGATTTTTGGGCTATTGCCATCTCCTGGTTTTCCATAGGAATTTTATGCATGGATTGGAGAATATCAATTAAAAACTTTTTTTTTTCAGATAGGAAAGGAGAGAGAGATACAGAAAACATCCATGATGAGAGAGAATCTTTGATCGGCTGCCGCCTTCACGCCCCCCAGCGGGATCGAGCCTGCAATCGGGCATGTGCCCTGAATGGGAATCACACCGTGACCCCCTGGTTCATAGGTTGAGGTTTAACCACTGAGCAGCAGGCAAGGATATCCATTTTTTAATAACTTTTGCATGTAAATGGAGCAGAGAGAACGGGGTCATACATGCCTTACTCCTCCATCCTGACGGGAAGTCTTTGGATTATTTGTCATTTGAAAGGAATAAACAGAACGTGACCGTGTTGAATATATACTCTGTGCCAGACAGAAGTTATTCTGCTCCTATGTAGTAACGTATGCATTTCTTAAAAATGCAGATTTTTCTAAAAATGGTGGTATCAATGCCTCCTATCACACTCCTCCAAATCGCTGGAATGGTGAAGAAAAGAAGTTGGCTATATAGCTAACAACCAAGGTCATCAATCCAGCCTTAAGAAAACTTGTAGCAGTTGGTCTTGAAAGGATGGGGTCGACTTGTTATTGTTTTATTTTTATTTTTTTACACAAAGAGGTCATTTTTCACAGGGACCATAATTCGGACCCATACGGAATTAGATCAAGGGCTCAGGGGCATATCGCCACCACCGCTGTCCTGTTGGCCAGCTTTCTTAACCACCAATTCGAGTGTACATGAAAACTGAACACTTTAAATCGTTTCCTTCTGAAAGCTGAAGGAAGCTACGGGTTTTAAGTAAATTGTGCATGGATTGTTATCTGGAATCTTTTCTGGTAGACTCGTAACATTAAACTGACCCTCCCCCCCCCTTTTTTTTAAAAGGTCTTTGATTTGATTGAGTATTATAATCTAATCCTGAGGCACATGGTCTTGCTAGATCTGATAGAAGATCCGCTGGAAACAGGGTCAGAAGATCCGCTGGAAACAGGGTCAGAAGATCCTCTGGAAACAGGGTCAGAAGCCTTCTCTCTCCCTGAAGCACAAGTTGGAACACTCGTAAGTTGTAAGTATGCATTTGTGTGTGTGTTTTTTTAATTTTATTTTAAAAATCTTTATTGTTTAAAATAATTACATATATTCCCTTTCCCCCTTATAGAAAATATGACATATACCCCCTTTCCTCCTTCTAGTCCCCCCCCCCTGTCCTCACCCCTCTATTGTCTGTGCCCGTGGGTTAGACATACATGCACTCAAGTTCTTTGGGTGTTCTCTTCCCACCCACATACCCTCCCTCGCTTTCCCTCTGAGATTCCACAGTCTGTTCCATGCTTCCATGTCTCTGGACTTTTTCTGTTCATCAGTTCATCTTGTTCATTAGATTCCACGGTAGGAGTGAGATCATGCGATGCTTGTCTTTCTCGGACTGGCTCATTTCACCCAGCATACTACTCTCTGGGTCCCTCCATGCTGTCTCAAGGGGTAAGAGGTCCTTCTTTTTGGCTGCTGCACAGTATTCCAAGGTGTAAGGGTACCACCGCTTTCTCATCCACTCGTCTGCTGACGGGCACTTGGGCTGTTTCCAGACCTTAGCGGTTGAGAATTGCAATCGCTGTGAACACAGGGGAGCACACATTCTTTCTGACTGGTGTCTCGGGATTCTTATGGCACATTCCTAGAAGCGGGATCACTGGGTCAAATAGCAGTGTCATATTTAACTTCTTGAGGAAACTCCACACTCTTTTCCAGGATGATTGCACCAGTCTGCATGCCCACTAGCAGTGTACTAGGGCTCCTTTTTCTCCAATTCCTCGTCAGCACTTGTTATCTGTTGATTTGTTGATGGGAGCCATTCTGATAGGGGTGAGGTGGTAGCTTGCTGTTTTCATTTGCATCTCTCTGATGATCAGTGACTTGGAGCATTTTTTCATCTGTCTCTTGGCCATCGGTGGGTACCCTTTGAAGAAGTGTCTATTTAGGTCCTTGGTCCATTTTTTAACCTTGATTGTTTTCCTTTTGTTAAGTTGTATGAGTTCCTTATATGTGTTGAATATTAAACCTTTATCAGATGTATCATTGCCAAATATATTCTTTTCATACAGAGGGGGCTCCCATTTCATTTTGTTGATGGTTTCTTTTGCTATGCAGAGATTTTTTTATTTTGATGTAGCCCATTTGTTTATTTTCTCCTTAGTTTTCTTTGCCCTAGGAGATGTATCCACAAACATACTGCTACAGGAGATGTCTGAGATTTTGATGCCTGTGGTTTCTTCTAGGATTTTTTATGATTTCACCACTTACAGTTCGGTCTTTTATCCTTTTTGCGTTTATTCTTGTGTATGGTGTAAGTTGGTGGGCCAGTTTCATTTTTTTGCACGTATCTGTTCAATTTTCCCAACTTTATTTATTTATGATATTTTACTTTTTATTTCCACACAACATCATTTATTGAAGAGACTGTCTTGACTCCATTGTATACTCTGGCCTCCTTCATTAAGTATTATTTTATTTTAGTTTTTTAAAAATTTAATAAATCTTTATTGTTCAGATTATTACAATTGTTTCTCTCCCCACCTCCCCATAGCTCCCCTCCACATGGTTCTGACCCCACCCGTTACCCTTACCCCCCCCCCCCGACACTGTCCTCATCCATAGGTGTGCAATTTTTGCCCAATCTCTTCCCACACCCCCACACCCTTTTCCCCCTGAGAATTATCAGTTCACTCCCTTTCTATGCCCCCGATTTTATTATATTTACCAGTTTATTCTGTTCCTCATATTTTTAAATCATTTGATTTTTAGATTCATTTGTTGATAGATATGTATTTGTTGTTCACAATTTTTATCTTTACCTTTTTCTTCTTCTTCCTCTTCTTAAAGAATACCATTCAGCATTTCATATAATACTGGTTTGATGGTGATGAACTCCTTTAGCTTTTTCTTATCTGTCAAGCTCTTTGTCTGACCTTTAATTCTGAATGATAGCTTTGCTAGGTAGAGTAATCTTGGTTGTAGGTTCTTGCTATTCATCACTTTAAATATTTCTTGCCACTCCCATCTGGCTTGCATAGTTTCTGTTGAGAAAACAGCTGACAGTCGGATGGGTGCTCCCTTGTAGGTAACTGTTTTAGCTTGTTTTAATATTCTCTTTGTCTTTTGCTCTAGGCATTTTAATTATGATGTGTCTTGGTGTAGTCCTCTTTGAATTCCTTTTGTTTGGAGTTCTGTGCACTTCCTGGACTTATAAGTCTATTTCTTTCACCTGGTAGGGGAAGTTTTCAGTCATTATTTCTTCAAATAGGTTTTCAGTATCTTGCTCTCTCTCTTCCTTTGGCACCCCCAAAATTCTGATGTTGGTACACGTGAAGTTGTCCCAGAGGCTCCTTACATTGTCTTCATATTTTTGGATTGTTTTTTCTTTTTGCTTTTCCAGTTGAATGTTTTTTGCTTCTTTGTATTTCAAAATTTTTACTTGATTCTTGCATTCCTCTAGTCTTCTGTTGGATCTCTGTATTATATTTTTTATTTGTTAGTGTATGTTTAATTTCTAGTTGGTTCTTTTTCATATCCTCGAGGGTCTCACTAAATTTATCAGTCTTTTCTTTTTTTAGAATATATTTTATTGATTTTTTACTGAGAAGAAGAGGAGGGATAGAGAGCTAGAAACATGGATGAGAGAGAAACATCTATCAGCTGCCTCCTGCGCACTCCCTACTGGGTATGTGCCTGCAACCAAGGTACATGCCCTTGGCTGGAATTGAACTTGGGACCCTTGAATCCGCAG
The DNA here is from genome assembly GCA_963924515.1 of Vespertilio murinus. Classification (NCBI taxonomy): domain Eukaryota; kingdom Metazoa; phylum Chordata; class Mammalia; order Chiroptera; family Vespertilionidae; genus Vespertilio; species Vespertilio murinus. Next base: position 5,715,975 of record OZ004709.1, read on the forward strand.
GCCGACACTCTATCCACTGAGCCAAGCCAGTTAGGGCTATCAGCATTTTCTGGAAAAATTTTGAAAAACCTTATAACTGCGCTCCATTTCTAGGTGTTAACTTTGTATCCTGAAAATTGCCTAATTCCTTCATTAAATCTAGTAGTGTTTTTTTTTTTTTTAGTGAATCTTTACAGTTTTCTATGTATAATAATCATGTTTTGTTCCTCTTTTTGAATTTGGATGCCTTTTATGTTTCTTCTTATCTGATCTTGCATTTCTTGCAGTGCTAGTTTGGTTGTGAAGAACTCCTTTAGACTTTTTTTTTGGTCTGGGAAGCTATTTATTTCACCACCTATTTTGAATGATAACCTTGCTGGATATAGTAATCTTGACTTTAGATCCTTGCATTTCATTATCTTCAATATTTCATGCCATTCCTTTCTGGCCTATAGAATTTCTCATGAAAAACCAGCTGACAGCCATCTGGAAATTGCTGTGTAGGCAACAGTTTGATTTTCTCTTATTGCCTTTAACATTTTCTCTTTGTCTTTAATTTTTGGCATTTTAATTATAATGTGTCTGAGCATAGGCCTGTTTGGATTCTTCTTGGTTGGGACTATCTGTGCCTCCTGAACTTTTTCATTTACAGAATTTGATTGATTTTTTTTTTTTTAATTCAGGCATCTGAACCATTCATTTGCTAGTTCTGATGCAATAAACATGCTTTTACGGAAGAATCCAGAAACACTAAAGCTCTCATTCTTGTCTAATGCCCTCATTGAGTAGCTGCACACTCTGTGTTACATTGTGAGATGGAGAGACATCGTCGGGGTCTTCCAGGAAGCTTTAATGGAACCAGGACTCTAACTGCTTCGTCATTAGTCATGTTTCACTCTGAGCCAGGCTGTTAGATAGACAGGAAGTTTGCATGGCCCGTTCTGTGGACATGCACGACCCTTAGTCATTGCTTCTTATCCCCTCACCTCCATTTCTAAAGAGGAATTTGGTGGGGTGTGGGCAGATTGCAGTAGTTTACTTTCTAATTGGTGGTTAGGCAGATGACTCAGGTGGAATGCAAATTGTCTGAACCAAAAGTAGTTGTTTTTTTTTTGTCTTGTCCCTCCCCCCGCCCCCGTTTTTTAATTAAGGTATTATATGTGTACATATCTTACCATTGCCCCCCACCCCCCCCCCACCCACACACACAATGTCCTCACCCCCCAGTGATTTGAGACCATTGGTTATGCTTATATGCATGCATAAACGTTTTTCGGTTGAGCTCTTATCTCCCCCACCTCTCCCTAACCTTCCCGCTGTAATTTGACCGTCTGTTTGATGCTTTACCGCCTCTGTACCTATCTTTTTGTTCCTCAGTTTATAATATTCTCTATTATCCACAAATGTGAACCAAAAGTTTTCAGCCTCTGTTGATAACATTCAGGTGCGTACTTCTTGTCATGTGGACAGAGAATTAATATGCTGGGGGGAGTGAATTAAAGAGAGCTGTCACTTTATTAATGTAAGATGGAGGGAGAAGGGGAAGAGATCAGCCCGCCAGCCTGATGTCTTTCCATTTTTTTTTTTCTGCTACATTTGTCAGGTCCTTCACTGTTGGGGCTGGAAGATCTAAAGGACATATGCATCCTCAGGATGAGTTTTGTGCAAGGCTGGGGATCGAATTACCCAAGTCTGAGCATCAAGGAAACGCCGTGCTGGATTGAGATTCACCTGCACCAGGCCCTCCAGATCCTGGAGGAAGTCCTCCAGGCCCTAGCTTGTGCCCGTTCACAGCGTAAGCACTGAAGTCTCTCCTGTTGGAGCCCTTAATATTCACTGTCAGGATGGTGGGCTAGAACATACAATCCTGTTTTTTAACCTGGAGATATATATATATATATATCACTTTTGTTCTGCTTTATCTTTTCATAAAGGGTTGAAAACATATTTGCTGCCTTGCTCCTAGCAGATAGAAACTGGATTCAGGTTTTTAAAAATTTGGTTTTTTTTTTTTTTCCTATTTAGAACTTTTCAGGCATGGCTCAGAACTCGAAGGTCAGGAAAAACACATCCTTATTAAATGTACTTCACCAGTTATGTATGAAGGAATCATTGCAATCCCAGAAAATTTAGCCCTTTAAAATGTCTTTCACCTTTTTCTATGCAGAACATTGGTATATGTGCTATTCTAAGGAGTAAACTCAATATTGCTGATTTTAAAGGCAGGAGCGTTTTAAAGTTAATTCACCTACGTTAGTTGATGTGCACGTTGTTATTGTTGAGCAGATTTTACTAAAAAATATTGTGCCATGTGGGTGAGTTAATGTTACCGAGAGCAACTTCACTCTGTGTTTAAAAATACAAAACCTTTTATAATACATTGTAATGTAACATAATCTTTTATCCAAAAATATATTTTCCACAAGTTAAACTAGTGAAGAGGATTTGAATTCAGATTGTCTTGCGACTTCAATTTTATTTTCACCAAGGCAAAACAGTGATATCCGTGGACACTGAGAATTCCTTCACATCATCAGAGAGACACCATTCACAGGTTCATTAGTTACCCAGTTGGATGACGATTTCTTTGCAGCATAGCTCTCCCCGTTGAACGGTAGATGGAGTCTCTCTTTCCAGGCACGGGGCTGGCTGCCAGGAAGCCCAGAAGAGCCCTTTCTTTCCGTCATTAACTCACAGGGAAAGGTTTTGTATTTTTAAAAACACTAAAAGCAGTGCCACTCCTCCCTCTCCCCATTGTGCGGAGGTGGCAGAGCTGAAGGTAAACGATGCGTATTTGGAAACTGCCGAGTTCTCTGTCAGCTCCGGTGTGGACTATGGAAACATTACATCTCATAATAGGCAGTTTGGCTATTTTTGTACTTGATTTGATGTGACTTCTTTTTCATATACTCTTTAAATCATGTATGTTATGACATTGTTCAAAATTCAGTTTTTGTATCTTGGGGCAAGACTGCAAACTTTTTATATCTTTTTTAAAAAATAAATCTTTATTGTTCGGATTATTACAAATGTGTTCCTCTTCCCCGCCCCCTCAATTGCTCCCCTCCACCAGGTTCCCACCCCACCCTCTGTCCTTTCCCCATCCCCCAATGTCCTCATCCATAGGTGCACAGTTTTTGTTCAGTCTCTTCCCGCACCCCCATTCCCCTTTTCCCCGAGAATCGTCAGTCCACTCCCCTTCCATACCTCTGATTCTATTATATTCACCAGTTAATATTGTTCATCAGGTTTTTTAATTCCCTTGGTTTTTAGTTTCATTTGTTGATAGTTGTATTTGTTCATAATTTTTATCTTTATCTTCTTCCTCTTCCTAAACAATCCCCTTCAGCAATTCATATAATTCTGGCTTGGCGGTGATGAACTCCTTTAGCTTAAATTTATTTGTGAAACTCTTTATCTGGCCTTCGATTCTGAGTGATAGCTTTGCTGGGTAGAGTATTTTTGGATGTAGGTTCTTGTTATTCATCACCTTGAATATTTCTTGCCATTCCCGTCTGGCCAGCATGGTTTCTGTTGAGAAATCAGCTGACAGTCGTATGGGTGTTCCTTTATAGGTAACTACCTGCTTTTGTCTTGCTGCTTTTAATATTCTCTTTTTGTCTTTTGCTCTTGGGATTTTAATTATGATGTGTCTTGGTGTGGTCCTCTTTGGATTCCTTTTGTTTGGGGTTCTGCAGGCTTCCTGGACTTGTAAGTCTATTTCTTTCCCCAGGTGGGGGAAGTTTTCTGTCACTATTTCTTCTGGTATTCTTTCGGTATCTTGCTCTCTTCTCTTCTTCTGGGATCCCCATAATTCTTTTTTTTAAAAATAAATCTTTATTACTCAGATTATTACAATTGTTTCTCCTTTTTCTCCCCGAAAGCTCCCTACCACCCAGTTCCCTTCCCACCCTCTGCCCTTACCCCTTCTTCCCCCAATTGTCTTTATCCATTGGTTTTACGATTTCAATCCAGTCTCTCACTGCTTCCTGGGATCCCCATAATTCTGATGTTGGTTCGCTTGAAGTTGTCCCAGATTTTTCTTACACTATCTTCAACTTTCTGGATTCTCTTATCTTCTTGCTTCTGTAGAGGAGTGTCCTCTGGCTCTTTGTGTTCTAAATCTTTGACTTGATTCTTGCGATCTTCCATTCTGTTTTTAGGACTCTGTGTAATATTTTTTATTTCAGACAATGTTTTCTTTATTTTTAGTTGATCCCTTTTTATTTCTAGTTGATCCCTTTTCATATACTCATAGGTCTCATTTGTTTTATTGGCCTTTTTAAGGATATTCTTGAAAAGCCTTATAACTATAGTTTTGAACTCAATGTCCATTCTTTTCTTTTCCTCCATCTCCTTCCTTTGTGTCCTGCCTCTTCTCTGCATTTCAGCTGCTTCCCTGATTTGATGGAATTGTTTTGTGTGCTGGGTGTTCTGGTAGAGCCCAGTAGCACAGCCTTCCCAGTTACCTGTGGTGGACAGTCTTGGTGTAGCCCTTTGTGGGCTGTGTGTGCAGTCTTGTTGTTAAGCCTTGCTTATTGTTGGTATCACTGGGAAGCATTGGTCTCCAAGCCAATTGGCTGTGAGGATCAGCAGTGTCTCAGCTAGGAGGGCTTCTGTACTCTGTTTGGATGGGGCGGAGTCTCGGGGTGGCACAGACAATCTTTGGTTCCCTGTCAGTCTCGCCTTAGAAAAGTCCTGTTCGCGGTGAGTCTCGCAAGATTGGTTGCAGGCGCACACACCTCTTTGGTAAAGGCGCTGACAGGCTTTGGATTCCAGCCAGTCCCTCCTTAGAGAAAGCCGGCCTCTGGGAGAGCTTCTGTGCTCAGCTTGGATGGGGCGGAGTCTCGGGTTGGTGCAGACAAGCTTTGTTTTCCCGTTGGCTCCTCCCCAAGTCCCACAGTAATGGCCTCTGGCTTCACACACCTATTATAACCTAGGTTGAAATTTTACTACACATAGTACACATAAGGACTATAATATATTTTGAACTACTAATTTCTCCAGAGAAAAATGAAGAATCATTCTTCTCAAAAATGAATTTCTATACTTTATGCATTTTATTATCACAACTATATAATTCCTCCCAACTTAATTTGGACTTTAAACCTTTTGATGCCTCACATTTTAGGTGGCAAGATAAATACTTAGCATTTCTTAGATTAGTAATATATTTATATTTTTAAGGATATATTTAAAACAAAGTACAAGACATATTTAATTAACAGATTCAACTATCCTTTAGATTTTTCATACTAAGCAAACTCCAATTAATATTTCAGTATTCTGCCCTGACCAGTTTGGCTCAGTGGATAGAGCGTCGGCCTGTGGACTAAAGGGTCCCGGGTTCAATTCTGGTCAAGGGTATGTGCCTTGGTTACAGGCACATCCCCAGTAGGAGTCAGCTGCTCCATGATTCTCATCAATGTTTCTATCCCTCTCCCTCTCTATAAAAAAAAAAAATCAATAAAACGTATTTTAAAAAAATTTCGGTATTCTGTTATTTCAAAATACCTAGCTATTTAATAATTTTTATTAATTCAGCAAACTCCAAAGTTACCAAAGACTTTGTAAAACCATATGAGGCTGGCGAAAAGGTAAGGGGAGGAGGAAAGCAGGCCTGAGTTTTAAAAGTGCCACTTTCCCCCCTAGAGATAACATCTAAGGTTGCTGCTGCAGAAAGTGAGACCGGCCCCCTCCTCCGACAGAGAGCTTTAGCCAGTCTCCCCCATCGAGTGACTGGACCCCCACTGTCAACATATTTATAATTATTAATGAAGAGCTTCACCGCAAATTCTTCATTTCAGTTACATCCATTTACCCATATTTCAACAATTTTGATATTTTAAAGCCCATTGTTATTACTTAAGGCATTCACTTGGGCAAATTCTGCAACAGAGACAATTTACTGACTTCCAGTGGCCTTAATGCTAACGTTGGAATGAGGTCTGTTATCATTCAAGAACGACCCTTTATTATGGAAATACTGATCTTGTTGCCTAAACCAGCATGTATATTTTTTCCTTGTGCCATTTTTGCCATCGTTTAAAGAAAGAACAGTCTTGGGTTTATTCTATAGTATCCATAAAGAGATGGAGTCAGCCCAAGAGGCCACCCAAAGTTGGATGGGGCGCGCCTTCTCTTAAGCTTCTCTTAAACGGGTACATAAATCCCAGATGTATCCCTTAAGTTGTGGGAAATGTTTCATCTATCCAAATATCAAATGACAGACTGGGAAATAAAAACATCGTGAAAATGAGACTTTGAATAACACTCTTCTGAGTGGGTGTCCATTTTACAGGATCATCAAAAGACCTCGTATTTGCCAAAGCCGGTTTGGCTCAGTGGATAGAGTGTCAGCCTGTGGACTGAAGGGTCCCGGCTTCGATTCCGGTCAAGGGCATGTACATTGGTTGCAGGCACATCCCTGGTAGGGGGTGTGCAGGAGGCAGCTGGTCAGTGTTTTTCTCTCATTGATGTTTATAGCTCTCTATTCCTCTCCTTTCCTCTCTGTAAAAAATCAATAAAAAATATATTTTTTTAAAAAGACCTCGTAATTAATGGGCTGGGGCCTATTTAGTTATTTCTACCTCCCATTGCCTCCTAGGACCTGTACCATTGGCCACATGTCTCCCCACCCCCGTATCCTGTTTGCTCTGGGGAAATTCAGTAAATGGCCTGGCCACCTAGGTTTCTTTACTTATTAAATTAAAGGCATGCTTAATAGAATAACAATAAACAACAAAGACAGATAAAACTACAATCCACAGGCAGGCACCCATAACACATAGACAAGACTTAATAAATCAGAGTTCTTTTCCTGGATCTTTCTCTCCATAGCACTGACTGGCCTCTAAAGTTATTGTAGCTAAAAATCTGTCTGTTCCAAGGCTTCATATGGCATTTTTCAGACAAACCATTAACAAGTCCTTTTGTAAATGGACTGATAGCTCTATTTTCTCTAGCTGTTGAGCCTTTCCACACTAGAGGCAGAGGATCCGGGGCCTTATGTATTAATGACTTTTGATCCCCAAGATGAATTAGGCATAAAGCAGTTTGAACAAGAGTCCATATAGTTAAAGATGGCAAGGGCACTCGTTTTCCTTGAGCCTGATTTAAGAGAGTAACTTTAGACATTTTAATTTCTTTATCCTTGATCATATAAACTTAAAATTTACAACGATATTTTTGACTTTTATTCGATTTTCCCCCCTATCATGGCCTAGCTTGAAAAAGACATTCTCACAAGATCTTAGAGATCACGACTTCCAAAGCTTGGAAGTCGTGAGCTTTATGTGTAGTGAGCCTCTCCACCTTTTCTGGTGATCCCACCTTTCCGGTGAACTTTCTTCATTTTTCGCACCGGCGAATCTTCTTCTCCACATGTCCCTTTTGAGACACGAAAATGCTGCAGCCTTCTTCAGCAAGGATTCAGGATCTGGAGAAGGGGCTGCACATACATGGATACACTAGACAAATATAAATTTAGAAGGCATCGGGGAAGCCAGGCGGAGGTTTTACGCTAGTGGGGAAGCTCTCCTCATCTCCAGACCCAATAGCTTTTATTTACTAGAATACACATTTCCCCTTTAGAAGAGCAAACAAGCATATCAAAGGTAAAGTTTGTTAACCAGTACAAGGTTATCAGGTTAGAGGATCGCCTTGAGCCACCATTGGGTTGACAGAACAATCAGTGCATAGCTTTTGCCCTTGTTAGAGCCCAAGTCCATCAGCCTTTGTGTTCCCTGCTGCACTCTCATGGTAGTGTAGACAATGGGTAGCTTCTAGCAATTGAGTTTAGGCCCATGTTACCGTAAATGAGGAGTGGAAGTGAGAGGAGTTTTAGAATGACCTATTTAAAAAAAAAAATCCAGGTTATTTGACGCAGGGGTGGGCAAACTTTTTGACTCGAGGGCCACAATGGGTTCTTAAACTGGACCGGAGGGCCGGAACAAAAGCATGGATGGAGTGTTTGTGTGAACTAATATAAATTCAAAGTAAACATCATTACATAAAAGGGTACGGTCTCTTAGGAGAGCTAGGGCTGGACTTGTAAGGAGGCTTGAGGACCACACAGAGGACTGCGAACTTCAGCAAGAGTGCGAGGCCAGTTTAACGTCTTTAGATATTAGAACGCTTCTTGTCATCGCCCGGAAGAGAGAGAAACACGGGCACTGAAACTGGGAGTCAACACAGTCATTACCGTGGCCGCAAAGGCAGCGCCGATGGTCTCGTGGGCAGGAAGAGGAATCAGGGTGAATAGGTACCTCCTTGCCTGGTGTAAGGCAGCCACCCCTAAAGCTGTAGGCCTTTTGCTGGCAGGGACAAAGCAAGCCCCCGAGAGCCTTAGGGATCAATGGAAGTCAGGCCACGAGCAAGTTGCCCTTGGCACTTGTTATGGGTTGAAGTGGGTCCTCCAAAAAAGAGATATGGTGAACCCCGACCCCTACTTCCTATAAATATGACCTCAGAAGCAGGGTCTCTGCAGGGGCCCTCGCGTGGTTGAGGACACGGGGGAGGCCTGTAAGGTTTGAAGGGCGCAGGAAACTGACCAGCAAGGAATTTTAAAGTTTATTCCCCAGTAATGAGCGGGACTCATTACGGAGGTAGAGAAACCAGGATTGAAGGAGTGGGGAGGGGGCAGGAGACCTCCATATCCGGGCTGCCTCCTGGACATGGAGGGCAGCAGCACGTGGCTGGCCTGGGGGTCCTTTTAAGGGGAGGAATAGGAGAGGGTTGGACCCAGGGCAGAACAGGAAGGGATGGGCTCCAGGACTCTTTGACAAGTGCTGATTGGTGGTTCAATGTCTTGGAGATGTCTTTGTGACAGGTGCCAATAATGTGGTAACTCCGCCCACAAGTTGGGAGGAGGGAGAACCTTACAAGGCCCTCACGCAGTGTGACTGGTGTCCTGAGGAGAAGAGGAGAGACACAGGCTGACGCGCAGGGAAAGGGCTCTGTGAGGATGGGGGGGCGGGCAGAGATGGAAGGGATGCATCTACAGGTCCAGGATGCTAAGATCCCCAGCGACCAGCAGGCGCTGGAGGGACCAGCAGGCACAGGATTCCAGGGAGCGTGGCCTGCTGGCACCTCGCTTTTAGATGTCCGGCCTCCAGAACTGAGGGCATGTTGCTGCTGGCTTAGTCGCCTCATTTGCGGTGCTTTGCCACAGCTGCTCTAGGACATTTATACATTTATCCATTTGTTCACTCTGTCTTTCAACGTGGTGCCACAGGCAGTCAGACAGACGTGAGCCTAGCAAGGGCGCTGGGCTGGGTGCAGACACTCACCGGGGAGAGAGCCCAGGTGCCTCACGAGGGGCAGGCCTGGGGAAACACGGCCCCAGGGTCACCTCTCCTCCCCTGGCACGCAGCTGGTCCTGCCGTTCCACCCCCTGACCTTTCCTCCCGAAAGATAACATCTGGGCCTCGGTTGTATTTCAGCTCCAGGCCTGGAAAAGCAGCAAAACAGACACGTGACTCCATGGCTGCCTCAGGACCAGCTGAGGGTCCTTGGCTAGTGACCCTGTGCCCTGGTGCTGACCAGCTGAGGGTCATTGACTAGTGACCCCCCCATGCCCTAAAACTGACCAGCTGAGGGTCATTGACTAGTTACCCCCCATTCCCTGGTGCTGACCAGCTGAGGGTCATTGACTAGTTACCCCCCCCATGCCCTGGTGCTGACCAGCTGAGGGTCACTGAGTAGTTACCCCCCCCATGTCCTGGTGCTGACCAGCTGAGGGTCATTGACTAGTTACCCCCCCCTCCCCCCATGTCCTGGTGCTGACCAGCTGAGGGTCACTGAGTAGTTACCCCCCCCCATGTCCTGGTGCTGACCAGCTGAGGGTCATTGACTAGTTACCCCCCCCTCCCCCCATGTCCTGGTGCTGACCAGCTGAGGGTCACTGAGTAGTTACCCCCCCCATGTCCTGGTGCTGACCAGCTGAGGGTCATTGACTAGTTACCCCCCCCCATGCCCTGGTGCTGACCAGCTGAGGGTCATTGACTAGTTACCCCCCCCCCATGCCCTGGTGCTGACCAGCTGAGGGTCATTGACTAGTGACCCCCCCATGCCCTGGTGCTGACCAGCTGAGGGTCTTTGATCAATGACCCCGTGGCGGGTGCTGACCAATCAGTGGAGACCAAGACCCTGAGAAAGCACGCCTGGAAAGCTGATGAATACTCTATTGGACCCTCCCCTGAGACCTCCCCTAAGCTTCCCACCTGCACGAGAGAGATAAATAGCCTCAGGAGGAAGGACGCAGCGCAAGCTCTCCCCCAGGGTAAAAGCCAGCCCCACTCCCTCTTCCCTTCTTTTCTCTGAGGGACCTCATGAGACCCGCAGCCCGGGGAGCAGCGGGCAGCGGCAGCTCGTCCCAGCTCACCCCAACCCTGTCTCCAAGGCCCCCTGTCTCTGACTTCCCAGCGAGCAGAGCAGCCCGCCCGGCTCTCCTGCTGCTGCTTCCACCCTTCCCCGTCTCCGTCCTGAGTGTGTGTTCGCTCCCTGAAGCCCTCACTCACCTCGCTACACTTTATCTCTCCACTGAACTCTTTATTTCAAGAAGACAAGGACGCAGGTCCTGTCCTCTTCTGGCTAACAGTGGGATGTGTGCCCTGGGCTCTGGGCCGGGCGGCTCGGCTCTGGGCACCGTGAGGCCCTGGCGTGCCGGAGGCCTGGCGGGTGCTGGCGCCGGGCCTGGCAGGCTGGGTTCTCTGAGGAGTCCGTTCTGGGCCAGGCACCTGGCAGCCTTCTGGAGGGAGCACAGCCTTCGGGGGACGGGAGCCTCAGTCTGGAGAGAGTGGCTGAGGGGCTCACAGGGGCGGGTGGGAGCGAGTCTGTGCAGTGAGGACCGCAGACAGGACCCCTCGGGCAGGAGGGAGTAACGTGAAACCCCCCGGAGGAGGGAAACACCAGCTATATCCGTGCCTGATCCCAGGTGACCTCCTGCCCAGGCTGGTAGCTGACCCACCCCCTGCCCAGGCTGGTGGCTGACCCCCTGCCCAGGCTGGTGGCTGACCGCCCCGGAGGCGCCCCCAGACCTGTCCCTTCTCCTCGGGCCCGTTTGACACCCTCTGTGTACCACGTCTTTAAGCCTCAGCTTCTTTATCTGTGAAAGGCGGACAGACACACTCAGCATCAGGGGTTGGTGTGAGGATCACTGAGGAAAACCAGGTGCCCGGGCACAGGAGGGGCTGGTGGGGCTCACAGCTGTCATCACCCCATCACATTCAGGTCCTTAATGGGAACCCGGTGTTTGGGGGCCGCCCTGACCTTTGACATGCAGGGGCCTGGCTATCCCCCCAGCCCAGGGAGGGGGGCGCTGGTGACCTCCGCCCTGCACCTCCCACCCCGCACCCCCAGCCCCAGCGCGGCGGTGCCCACAGCCTGTGCGGGTCGCAGCCTGGCGGCCTCGGAGCTCAGGGGGCAGCGGGGAAGCCCTTTGCCTGGAGGCTCGCCCTCCCCGGGGACTCCGACCCCGCGGAGCAGCCGGACATTGCTGGCCTCCGGGGGGTCTGTCCCCGGAGGAGCGGGCGCTGGGCGGCCGGGGGGACGGGTCTCAGCAGGCCCAGCCGGGGGCCGTGGGGGTCCGGGGAGGGGGAGGAGGGAGGAGAGAGGAGGGGAGAGGAGGGAAGAGGGAGGAGGAATGAGGGAGGAGGGGTCTGGGGAGGGAGGAGGACAGAGGGAGGGAGGAGGGCGGAGGGAGGAGGGGAGACCAGCGGGAGGCGCCTCTGCGGCGGCCCTTCCCGCGGTGACCACCAGGGGGCGCCGTGGTCGCGCCGGGGCGGCGGGCGTCTGTCCCGGAGCCCCCGCCTCCCCCGCCCCCGGGGACGAGGAGGGGTCCGGGGCGGGACACGGCGGGCCCCCGCCTCCCGGAGCTGCCCAGCCCGGGGGAGGCCTGCGCTGGGTGCCGGCACCGGACAAGCATCTGTTCCCGGGTGGGTTCCCGGGTGGACGGGTTCCGCCGGCCGGGCGCCCACCCTGTGCCCGGGTCACTCACCCCCCGCCTGTCCCCACCCCGGCCCCCGGCCCGGGCCGCTCGGCCACGGGGAGCCGCCTGTGTAACCGAGGTCCCCCCCCCCCCCGGGCTGCCCTCCCCGGGCTCACCGGCTGCCGGCGGCCCCCAGCCTCCGGGACAGCCAGGGCTTCCACGCCTTCACTGGGGGGACTGGGGGGACGGGGAGGGGGTCCCAGCTCCGGGGCCCCCATTCCAGGCAGGGCCCCGCTCTGGAGGCTCCGCATCCTGGAGACAGGCCTGGGCTCCGGCCCGGGGGTGGCGGTGGAGGGACGCCCTCAGGGACGGGACAGGATGGACCAACCGCTGGCCACGTAGCTGGCCAGGTGCCGGCCCTCCTGGCGGTTTCCCGCCCTCAGAGCGGCTCCTTCCTGAGCCCGGGACGCCCCGCGGCCTCCCGACACCCACCGAACTCTGACCCCCGAGAGGAGAGGCCTGTCTGCCCGCCGGGCCCGCAGCTCGCCCGGGATGTTAGAGCGCAGAGGAGCCCCGGTCCCAGGACACTCGGCCCCGGACACCCTGGCCCCGGACACCCCAACCCAGGACACCCCGGACCCGGACACCCCAACCCAGGACACCCCGGACCCGGACACCCCAACCCAGGACACCCCGGACCCGGACACCCCAACCCAGGACACCCCGGACCCGGACACCCCTGACACCCCGGACCCGGACACCCCGGGCTGACACCCCGGCCTGCAGAGCCAGCTCCCTGTGTCTGTGGGTGGAGGCCCCCAGTGCCTCAGTTTCCCTGTGGGAAGAAAGGGTGAAAAGGCCACCTAGGAGACACGTGGGGTCAGAGGTGGGGAGGTGCCATGCGGAGCAGCTGGCACAGTCTCTCCGGAAGCACCGAGCCCACGGCCGCTCCTGTCCTCCGCCCGTGGCAGAGGCTCCCCGCTCCTCCGCCTCCGGGGCCAGCCTCTGGGCCAGCGGGTGGCAGCCCTGGGCCCCGGGAGGGAGCCGGGAGGGAGGGCTGCTGGCTGGTCTGAGCCCCGGGCAGGGGGCAGGGGCAGCGGCGGCAGGAACCCGCCCCGGCGGCAGATGGGACTCTCCCGGAGTCGGGGCTGTAGGCTCATATGCTGACGGCCGTTTCCCGGTGTCGGAGCTTTGGCGGACGATCCGAAGAGCTGGAGGCGCCGTGGGCCAAGCAAAACAGCGCCGCGGCCAGGCTGGGCGACGCTGCCAGCGGCCCTCACGCCGCCCTCCCGGCACGCGCCCTGGCCCAGCCCCAGTCCAGCCCTGCTCCGGGCAGCCGTGCCCGGTGCCCGGCCTCCGCTCCGGCGGGCAGCTGGGGGCAGGCAGCTGGGGACCTGGGGGCGGGCAGCTGGGGACGCGGCCTCCCTCGGGTCAGCCTCCAGCTCTCCGCTCTCTGGCCCTCCGCCCTGGCTCCCGGGGCCACCGGACCGGCTTCCCCGCCGGGTGGGATGCCCAGGGCCCGCCGAGCCTGCTTCCTCTGCGACAGTGAGTCCCCCCGACCCTCCTCGGACCGCACCTGCTGGCTCTGGGCCAGCCTCTGGGCTGGTGGGCGCGGGTTCCTAACACGTACCAACATGCAACCGCTCACGCGGGGTGTTAGCTGCGTCGCTAAGGCTGTGCTGTCCCCAGAAACACTGACGCCGCTGAAGAAGTGATAGAGGAGCCGAAACCGGTGTGGCCCAGTGGATAGAGCGCCGGCCTGCGGACCGAGGGGTCCCGGGTTCGATTCCGGCCCAGGGCATGTACATTGGTTGCGGGCACATCCCCAGTGGGGGGTGAGCAAGAGGCAGCTGGTCCATGATTCTCTCTCATCGATGTTTCTAATTCTCTACCCCTCTCTCTTCCTCTCTGTAAAAAAAATCAATAAAATATATATTTAAAAAGAAGTGATGAAGAAGTAGGTAAAATTAATTTTAATGATGCGTGTGATCTAAAGCAGTACATAAAGATATCAGTTCAGTGGGCCATCGCTGTGAAAACGACCGAGATGCTTGAGAGGACGGGACCCCGCGGCCCCACACGGAGGGCCCAGCCGAGATGGGAATGGCGCAGACCCGCACTGCCCGGAGCGGAGCCTGCCTTTCCGGCGCGGAAGGCCGAGCCTGTCCTCCCCCGCCCTGAACAAGGGTCCTCATGCCGAGGGTGCCCCCCACGTCCGGCTCACCCAGCAGGCCCTGCTCCCTGACCCCGAGGAGGCAGGTGAGAGGAGCGCCCCCCGGGACCTGCCGCCGCCAGCCCCGCAGCCTGGGGGGGGATCCCCGTCCCGCACCCCCCCCCCCCCAGGAGCCAGAGCCGCTGTGCTGGGCCAGGAGCAGAGGAGACACCCGCAGCCCCGGCCCGCAGCACCGAGGGGGGAAGGGGGGGTGGGGGAGGGCTGGAGGAGAGCAGTTTTCATTTCGCCCGGGGAAGTTTTCTCATTGATTTTTAGAGCTGGTGGAAGGGAGAGGGAGGAGAGAGACTTGGATGGGAGAGAGACATGGATCGGTTGTGTCCTGCCCCAGCCTAGGGGTGTGCCCTAACTTGGGGCCTGGAACCCTCTCGTGTGTGGACCACACCCCAAATCACCGAGGCCCCCCCCCCCCCAGGCCCACTGCCCGGGGGACTGCATTCTGGACCCTGAGCAGGAGGCCCCTGAGCAAGCCCGGGGCTGGCCGGCTGGGGCTGGGCGAGCAGTTAACTGTGTGCACCGTGGACAGCGTGTGTGTGCCGGGGCCTCTGTCCGGGGCCGCAGACGGGCTCCGCCGGGCAGCTGGAGGACCCCCACTGGGGCCAGGCCGGCCAGGGCCGAGGGCAGCTGTTGGGAGAGGAAGGCTGAGGTCGTGTGGAGCCCACCCCGGCCTGGGGCTCCGCAGCTGAGACCCGCCTGTCCTGGGGCTCTGGCTTTCAGCTGTGAGAGTGAGCCAAGACCTTTGGGAGGCTTCTGAGCACCTGAGTGTGACCGGTGTAACCCTCACCGACCCGAGGGGAGGCGTGTCAGTCCCCCCACCGGGCACCCGCCCCAGAGCCCAGGCGGAGGGGCTGAGTGACCCGGGGACGGGCCCAGGGCTGTCGGACCCCGCCCGCAGACCCGCTCCGGCTGCCTGGCCCTGGGACCTCCCGGGACCCGCTCAAGGGCAGCCCTTGGCGGCAGGCTCCCGGGCCACCCGGGAGAGTGACTGATGGAGAATAGCTGGTGCCCTGGCCGGTGTGGCTCAGTGGACAGAGCACCAGCATGTGGACGGAGGGTCCCGGCTTCCATTCCGGTCAAGGGCACAGGCCTGGGCTGCGGCCGGATCCTTGGTGGGGGCCGTGCAGGAGGGAGCCGGTCAATGATTCTCTCTCATCATGGATGTTTCTGTCTCCCTCTCCCTTCCTGTCTGAACTGAAAAAAAAGAAAAAGAACAAAAAAGAATAATTTGTGATGAGATCGTCGAATGTTTCTTTAGAAACGTGAGCGTGGTTTTCAGGCCCAAAACCTTTCCCCTGCGCAGGTGCCCTCGCCCTTGGTTTGTTTAGAGCAGTGTTCCCCAAAGTGGGGTACGCGCACCCCCAGGGGTACGGGAAGAGTGTGGTGGGGGTACACGTTGCACCGGAGTGTGGTGGGGACATGCACTGCACCGTGCTTAGCTGCGCCTAATTCTACGTTCTCATGAGTCAAGTCAAGACAGTCTTGTGAGGCGTGAGATGGCCGGGTGTGCAAACAAAAGTTATTTATAATATAACTTTTATTTATATTGTATTATGAGTAATCTTATTTTTTGTTTATTATTATTGTGTGTATGTACCAAAAAAAATAAAAAATAAATATATTTTGATTATTAAAATACATCCATTTTTTTTTTTTGACGAGGGGTACTCAGCGTTACGAAAATTATAGGAGGGGTACACATGTGTCAGAAGTTTGGCAAACACTGGTTTGGCGAATCCTCTCCCCAGTGGCCTCGGGAAGGCGTCGGGGCTGATGCGGCAGGCACTTGAGGGTACAAAGTGCTCTCCTCCCTCGGGGTGCCGCCCTCGCCCACCCCGCAGCAGGCGAGCGGACCCATTTACAGAGAATAGGAAGCAGATGCTGACGCCGGCCAGGCCAGGCAGCTCGGCCAGGGCTCAAACCATGCATTTAAATTGAATTTTCCAATTAAAAAAGAAAAAATGGAAAGGGAACCGGAGCCAAGCTGACTGGATGTCAGAACCACCACCCTGTGTGTCTTTGGGATTGCTCTCAAGCCTGGCTCTGTCCTTCCTGTCTCGCCCCCGTCCCCCCGTCCATTCCCCTGTCCCCCCGTCCCCCCGTCCCCCGGCCTCCCCGCCGATGAGGCCCCTCACCGGGGAGTGAGGGCCGCGCTGGCGGACCCACCAGCCGAGCCGGTACTACCGGAAGCACAGGCTCCCCGGTCCGGGTTTCAGTGGGGAGACCCGCCAGGCAGGATGGCCCGTGGGGGCTCCTGAACCTTGAGCTGTCACTGGGCAGTGAGTCCAGCACACGGACACGGACACGGTCCACGGCATCCTCCCTACAGAGTCTGAGGAGGCCTGGGTGGGGGACCGGGGCCTCCCGGTTCACAGGCTCAACCACTGAGCCACGCCAGTGGAACTCGTTTCTTCCGAGGGGGTGGAAACAAGAAAAGGAAAGGAAAAAATATAGAGAGAAGGGCAAAAGTAGGTTTCCAGTCGGGAGGACACAAGCTCAGTCTATTCTTGTATTATTTATTCTTGTGTCATATACTTTCCTCATCTGAACGACTGTGAACCTACTTTTAAATATATATATATATTTTTTATTGATTTTACACAGAGAGGAATTGAGAGGGATAGAGAGTTAGAAACGTCGATGAGAGAGAAACATCGACCAGCTGCCTCCTGCACACCCCTCACTGGGGATGTGCCCGCAACCAAGGTACGTGCCCTTGACCGGAATCGAACCCGGGACCTTTCAGTCTGCAGGCCGACGCTCTATCCACTGAGCCAAACCGGTTTTGGCAGTGTGAACCTACTTTTGCCCACCCCAGATGTATGTTGCTTACGCCTGAGAACAGGCTCTGCTTGGCGTGTTTCGTCCATGTCAGTAACTGTTCCTGCTACTCAACTGTCCCATCCGGCCAGTGAAGTTCTGCTTGGCCCGTGTCTTTTTCTTTCTTTTTTCTTTGGTAATTTTAAAAATATTTCGTTTTTTAAAAAATAGTTATTGTTGAAAGCATTACATATGTCCCCCTTTTCCTCCCATTGACCCCCGGCAGCACCCCCCCCCCACCCCCCGCCCCGGGCCCTCAGCGCCCGGTTGTCTGGGTCCAGGGGCCAGGCACCTGTGCACACAGGCCTTTGGTTGGCTGCCTCCCACCCACCCACCCTCCCCGCCTTCCCTCTGAGATCCCCCTCTGTTCCACGCCTCCAGGTCTCTGGATCCACTCCATTCATCAGTTTGTCACTTAGACCCCACATGTGAGTGGGATCATGTGATCCTTGTTGTTCTCTGACTGGCTTGTTTCACTGAGCGCGATGCTCTCCAGGTCCCCCCATGCTGTCTCAAAGGGTAAGAGATTCTGTTTTTTTCCTGCTGCATAGACTCCTGTGTCTCTGATAGCTTCTTTTCCATCCCCTATGACAAGACACTTCGTCTTGTACCATTCCTCTCCCAGACATTCCTCCTGGAAGCCCTGATTTCTTTATTGGGAAATGGTGCACGATTGTGCGCACGCACACACACACACACACACACACACCCTCTCACACACACTCTCTCTCTCTCTCTCTCTCTCACACACACACACACACACACACACACTCACACACACAACACAAAGGTTGTCTAAACTTTATCCTCCATTAGTTTCCTACGCTGGGGCTATAGGATCAGCATTCCCTGAATTTTTGCATGTCTTTGCCAATATTCGTATTCAAAAGCCAGTTTGCCGAAGTCGGAGGTCTTGGCTCTTACACTTGTACTTCCTTTCTGAGTGTTTTAAATATCTTATCCATTTTCTTGTGGCATGAAATGCTGCTATCAAGATGGTTTTTGGCAGTTGGATTTTCCTTTCCTTCTAAGTTACTTGGTCTTACTGTTCAAAGGATTTTTCTTCTTTTTATATTTGGAGTTCAGTATCTTACAGGAAAATGTCTTGGTATCGGTCATTTTGGGTCACTCTCTGTAGCTAAGTGGTATGCCCTCTCAATTCCCACCAGACTTTTTGTTGGTTTCCCCCCAAGTTTCTGGAAGAAATGTGTGACTATCTCCTAACCATAGTTAAGGATTTGCCTAACTTTTTTTTTTTTTTTTTTGGTTGTCCACATTTGGCTTCCTACATAGTTGAGGCTATTTTATTATGCACACACAAATTTAGATTTGCTAGATCTTTCTGGTCAAACTTTTTATTGTCGTGAAACACCTCTTTACCTCTAATGCTTCTTGCTTTTAAATGTTTTTTTTCTAGTATTAATATGGCTACCTCACTTCCTTTAGGTTTATGATTGTTGTATCTTGTTTCCATACTGTAACTTTCAACTTTTCTGTGTCTTTTTATTTGAAGTGTGCTTCCTGTAAGCAGTTTATAAATTATCAGATAAAGACCATCTTTACCTTTTAATTGGAGCATTTAGTCCATTTATATTTAACATAATTACTTGGGCTTAAATGTTATTTTTTGCTCTTTTTGTTCCATGAGTCTGTTTCCTTTTCTTTTTTTTTTTCTTGCCCTTTTAAATTATTTCATCTTTCCTTTCTTAGTTTATTGTATATATATATTAAAACATATATTTTTAGTGGCCAAACATGGATATTAAAATATCCTTTTTGAGTTATCAAATTCTAAAAGAAACGAGTACTCTTACCTCTTCTTAGATGATACGAGCACCTTAGAAAAAACGTTAATGCCATTCACCCCACTTCTGATGTCTGGGCCGTTGCTGTGTGGCGTCGCCCAGCAACCGATGACGCTTTCACAGGCCAAGCCCAGCCTCTCATCCCTGCTCTGTGTGATCAGCAAATGCATCCCGGCTCTGAACCCCTGCCTATCCCCCCGAGGGTCTGGTCTCCGTCAGATCTTGGTCCAGTCATTCTTTACTCTCATGTTAGCTCTCTGATGCCGTCAATCATTTTAACATTTGTCGAAACTTTTCCAATCGTTCTAATTCAAATATTCCGTTATAAACGGAAGTGGAGGTCGTGTTCTGTTACGTCTATTCTATTACTAGATCAGCGTTTCCCAAACTTCTCTCCTGATGAGAATCACCCTGTGGGGTTGTTAAACTACAGATTCCTGAATCCCAACATATAGGTAAAATTGTGTATACTCTAAGCTTAGAGCACTAGTTAAGCTTACAATTTTACCTATATGTTCCCAAAAAATCCTAGTGTAGCACTTCTTAGTTGGGATTCAGGAGTCTGTAGTTTAACCACCCCACCAGGTGGTTCTCATCAGGAGAGAAGTCTGGGAAACGCTGTATTAGGTGAAGACCCATCGAGCAGGGATGGAGGCAGGTGTTGGTGCTAACGGAGGCGAAAGCCCGAATGAGCCTCTCGGCATCGCCGTGTCCGGGAGTGCTGACTCACCGGCCAGGCATGTGACGTGCCGGGGGCGGGAGAGTGTGGCAGCCAGTCCCGGGAGCTGCACATGCTGCTTGGCTGTCTGCGTAAACATAACCCAGAAGGGCACCTGAGGTGACCTGTGATGTCCCGAGCAGATCCTGGACCGGTGCCCAGAGCCCAGAGCCGCCGGGGCCTCCCTGGCCTCCACGGTCAACATGAAAATAGCCTCTTTGTTCCACCTCCTCGGTGATGAATGCAACAAGTGCTCACTCGGGGCTGGTTCCACAGCCTGGAGCTCAGGGACAGAGCCGGGGCCAGCAGCCGGGGCCGGCCCATCCTGGCCCGAGGCTGACCCGGAAGGTGAGGGGCAGGCCACTCGGGAGTTCCCGCACCGTCTTCGCGTGACCCTGAACCTGACCCTGAACCTGAACCTGAGCGAAGCTGCCGCTGCGGGTGGGGACCCAGCGAGGCCTTCTCCACCTGAAGGCCAGGATGCGGCTCGGCTCAGGCCTGGCCCGGGGCCACCGTGCTGTTCTCCGGGTGTTGTGGGTTGGATCGTGGTTCCCCGCCGTTCCCGTGTTGAGGTCCCAGTCCCTGACACCCCTCCAGGACGTGGCATTTGAAGGCAGGTCTTTAAAGACACAATTAAGGTTAAATGAGGTCACGTGGGGGCCCCCTCACCTAGCGAAACTGGTGTCCGGGTGAGAGGAAGGGGGACCGGAGAAGAGGCTGTGGAGGGCCCAGCAAAAAGGCAGCCACTGCGAGCCAAGCAGAGGCCCCAGGAGACACTAGCCGCCTCCACCTTGGACTTCTCGCCTCCGGGACTGAGAGGAGATAACTTCCTGCTGGGTAAGCCCCCCCCCCCCCCAGTCAGTAGTGCTCTGGACTCGCAAACAGATGCACTTGGGGAGGGGCCGAATCAAACCCGCTCACGGGACAGGGATGGGGTGGTAAGAAGCTCTGTCTTCCCTGCAAACACCCCCCACCCCCTGGTCACCCCACCTGGTCTTGAGGTGTCCGGCTTTAGGATTTGAGTTCCCAGCATTCCCTTTGCTCCGTTTGTGTCTGGGCCTGTTACACACCCTTCTTTTGTCTTTCTTTACCAAGCTCCCCCTTCCTGATGAGAATATTCTAGCAGGACCCTGTCTCAGAAGGCAGACAGCCCGGACCTCTGGGGTTTCTGTTCCAGGGCGACCTGACACCCAAGTTCCCGGTTGTGCCGGGAGCCCCAGGAGGATGGTTGATGGCCTCCTCCCGGCGGAGGCCCCCCCTGCAGAAAGCAGGGACAGCTCGCCACGTCGTGGGCTTGTTCTTGACTCCCATGAACTTACCGCTTCCAGCTCCATACCTCTTGCACACTGCAGGGTTTGTTTGCTCCTGTGGACCGGGGGGCTCTTGGGAAGCCTGGGGTACAACCCCAACCAGCTGCGGCCCTGTCTTCCATGGCACCCAGACCTAACCCACCAGCGAGGGAGGCGACCCGGCCCACCCGGGGGAGGCCAGTGAGAGCGCAAAGCTTCAGCGCCCAGAGAGGCGGGGGCAGGCCAGGTGCCCGCTGCCCTCCTGCGCCATGACCTCCTCTGCCCGCAGCTGCTCCCGGCGACTGCCCATGTTCAAGGCACACTGTGCTTGGTTCGCTAGGCAACAGCACACACGTGAAATTCACTTTTTTAAAAAAATATATAGTTTTATTGATTTCAGAGAGGAAAGGAGAAGAAACATCAGTGATGAGAGAGAATCATTGATCGGCTGCCTCCTGCACGCCCCCTGCTGGGGACTGGCCCTGCAACCGGGCCTGTGCCCTTGACCAGAATCGAATCTGGGGCCCTTCAGTCCGCAGGCCGACACTCTATGCCCCGAGCCTATCCGGCTAGGGCTGAAATTCACTCTTTACGTATTGACCACACACGGCTAGAAGAGAGACCTCAGGCCCACGTGATGTCTGCTTGAACGCACCTCCCAGCAGTGGGGACCTTCCTCCCCAGCCCTCTCTTTGCTGGTCCCGAGCCCCGAAGGACTGTCCCCTCATCCGTCCAGCAGAAGCCCCCCCTTTCTAGAAAATTCTGGCTAGCCGATGCCAGCACCAAAGGGATGCTTTTTACAAAGGAAACCAAAAGTTGCGTGATACCCCCTGGGTTGACTGAAATTATTTTGCTTATTATATTCCTTAAATAAGGATGAACACCCAATTACTTACACTCTGCATGCTTGAGAACAGTTACATAACTCCCAGCCAAAACCAGTGTTCAAATGAAACGCAGACAGTCCCTACCAGACTGTTGGAACTCAAGTTCGCACATTTAGTATGATTTTTTTTTTTCTAAATGGAGCTCTAATGGACATATTGCATAAGTTTGGTTTTCTCTAAACAGTGATTTATTATTATTATTATTTTAATCCACCCAAGGACATGTTAATTGATGAGAGAGAGAGAGAGAGAGAGAGAGAGAGAGAGAGAGGCCCAGGTAAGTGACCTCCACCACTGGCCCAGGATTGAAACCTTTTGGTGCCCGGGGGACCACGCTCCAACCAGCTGAGCCGCCAGCCGAGGGCCACGCACCAGGAGTGATTGTCTTAGTCCCACGTTGTTTTTGTGAATCCACACGCCGGGACCACGTGCTCAGTGCCACGGCCCTCGAGGGCGAGGACAGGCTCCTTCCCATCTCTCCTCTCCTGTGTGTGTGGCCACCAGAACGTTTAAGGATGAAAGCTTCTCCATTCCCTTCAAAATTAATCCTGTTTAGCCCCCCCCTTTGCCCCCCTGAATCTCTAGGAACCACTAACAAATGATCTTATACACCTAGTGGCCAGATGATGATGACCTCTGAAGGCATAGTAACCTGGCCACTGAGTGTCTATCCTATATGATAAAAGGCTAATATGCAAATTGTCCCCTCGACCAGAAGTTCGACCAGCAGGCAGGCCGGCCTCCCGCCCATGTCCCCTCCCCCTGGCCAGGCTGGCCGGACCCCACCCGTGCACGAATTCATGCACCGGGCCTCTAATATATATATATATCTCTTAGAGGCCACGCAGTGTACATGCTGTGGAACGTGTTTAAATAAGCTTTCAAAGATTTTTGTTTAAATGAGATTAGGATGCTTGCCGAGGGTCAGGGCCCTCCAGAGCGGGGTCCAGGGCTCCTGGGTCTGGCTCAGTGGATAGAGTGTCAGCCTGCAGGGTCCCAGGTTCGATTCCAGTCAGGGGCATGTACCTCGGTTGCAGGTTCCCGGGCCCTGGCCGGGGTGTGTGCAGGAGGCAACCAGCCCACCGATGTTTCTCTTGGTCTCTCCCTCTCCCTCCCACTCTCTCTAAAAAAACCAACAGAAAAATATCCTCGGGTGAGGACTAACAAATAAACAAAAGAAGTAATTAAAGGATTTGCTGAGAGAGAGAGAGAGAGAGAGAGAGAGAGAGAGAGAGAGAGAGAGTCCTGGCTTGAGGGTCTGGCTGTCACGTGCACAGCTCTCCGGCCCTTCCCTTGCCTGAGTCCACCCCCAGCTCCTCTGGAGGCCACGGGAGGTGGCCCTCGGGCGCAGGGCCCAGCCCGGCTCCGTTCCGCTCTCCTGCGTGGGGCCAGGGCACGCGTGCCAAGCAGCCCAATCCCAGGGGCTGTGGGGAAGGGTTCCCGCCCCGGGGCACCCCAGCTGCAGGGCACCCCAGGCCCCTGGGCTGGGCTGGGCTGGTGCAGGGAGGCCCGCCACCCGGCGGGTGGGGCCGCGGCGGCCTGGCTGCCAGCTCTGCCTCCGCCGCCGGAGGAAAATAGTTGGGGCCTTGGAAACAGCCAGCGGCTCACAGGACCGGAATAGCAACTGCAGACATTTAAAAACAGCAACACCTGCCTCCCTCTCGGAATCGCGGCAGGAAGTGAGATTTCAGAAAGGCCGCAGGGAGGCTGGGGAGCAGCAGCCCTCCCGCCTCCCCCTGCAGACGCCGGGCCGCCCCGGGGCACCGACGGGGCGCACGGGCCAGCCGGGCGCTGTCCAGCGGCGGGTCCTGCCGGCCGGGCCCCGGCTCCCCGGCCACCCTCCTGGGCGGTGACCGGCCGAGTGCAGGGCTGAGGGCTGCCGGCAGATCCTGGGGCCCCCGGGTGCCTCCGGGGAAGTGGGAGGAGGGTTTGCCGGCTTCAGGGCTGGGCAGGGGGTCTCCTAAGGGGTGCACCACCCAGGGGTGTGGAAAACGGCCCACGGGGTGGAGGAAAGAAGATAGCTGTCCATGTGTATGCAAGAGGCAGCTGGCCAATGTTTCTCACTCATTGATGTTTCTAGCTCTCTATCTCTCTCGCTTCCTCTCTGTAAAATATCAATAAAATATATTTAAAAATAAAAAATTAAAAAAAAAAAACCCGGCAGAGCCAGAACGGGTTTGGCTCAGCGGATGGAGCGTCGGTCTGCGGACTGAAAGGTCTCGGGTTCGATTCCGGTCAAGGGCATGTACCTTGGTTGTGGGCACATCCCCAGTGGGGGGTGTGCAAGAGGCAGCTGATCGGTGTCTCTCTCTCATCGATGTTTCTAGCTCTCTATCCCTCTCCCTTCCCCTCTGTAAAAAATCAATAAAATATTAAAACAAAACAAAACAAAACCCTGGCGGAGTGGCAAAGCGGAAATCGCCGGAAGACCACGTAAAACACCGTCACCGCGAGCGGGGCCTGGAGTGTGTCCTGGGCCACAGGGGGACGGCCTTGGAGGGACTGCTCGCCGCCTCCGGTTAACTCCTGCTTCTCGCGTGTTTTACACGCACTCTCTCCGACCCTGGCGCACAGACGGCATTGAGGAAATAAGATAAACCATCCGACCGTGTGGCTGTGGACATGCCCAGTAGGGTCAGGGTCTCAGGTGTGTGTGTGTGTGTGTGTGTGTGTGTGTGTGTATACACAGGTTCAGTGTGTGCTGCAGGGTCCCGTGTGTGTGTGTGTGTGTGTGTGTGTGTGTGTGAGAACACAGGTTCCGCTTCAGGAGGCCCGGGCACGGGCACTGCTAACATGGCCAGGGCACGAGGGGAAGCAGGCTGGTCTCGGCCTTCTTCTCTGTGAAGACAGGGCCCCCCGAGGCCAGGGACACCCCCACCCGGCCTGCCACCTGCCTGGAAGTCGCCCTCAGAGATGATTCCTTGGTCTTGGGCCTGGCTTTGCAGTCACCCCTGGCAAAGGAGGCACTGGAAACAGTGCTACGGGGTGGGGGAGGGTGGGATGGATGGTCAGGGGCTGCGGTCCCCCTGCTGGCCTCCCAAACCCCAGCCACCCCCCTTACCCCCGACCCAGGGCTGGGAACCCTCCAGCCGGGACGGCAGGGCCTGGTGGGTCCACTAGCTCGGACCGCACATCCTCCCCAGCACACGTGCAACGGAGCCGAGTGTCCGGGAAAGGCAGCGTCTGGTCCTGTGGCCTCCCGCCTGCTGAGAAGGCGGGTCTTGGCGGCTGCGGCTCCGTGCGCGGGGCTCATGGGGGGGGTGTGAGCCCGGAGGTGCGCGTGTCTGGGGATTGGGGGGAGGAGGAGGGGCTGGGGGCATTGGGGGGTTGGAGGCTGCGAGAAGGAAGCAGTGAACAGTGGGGAGGGGGTCACACTCTGCTCCTTGGTGCCTGCACGGCGCCATCCAGGCAGGGACGGGCTGTCCCCTCTGGGGGCAAAGGCCTGGCACGGAGGTCTCGGCCGGCACAGGAGGGCCCGCTGGCCCCCAGCTCCAGAAAGGGCTGGGGAGGACGGTGGAGGCAGGCTGCCGAGTCCGGGAGACCTGGGTCCAGTCCTCGCCCCTGTTCTGTGGAGCGGGTGGAGGTGGCAGCGGCAGTGCCTGGCTGTGAGGGGCAGCGGATCGTGCAGAGCCCGCCACGCGCTCCCTGGCACCCCCGCTGGGTGCTGCTCCCACGGGAGGAACCCCAGACGCCTGTGGGCTCTTCTGTGCAGTTACACTTGGAGAATCCTATCCCGGCGGCGTTCCCGGGGCACCTGAAGGTAACAGAATCAACTCCTCCTCTCATCCACGCAAATACTCATGGAGTGCCGGCTGCCTGTGAGACAAGAAACTGAGAAACACATAAGAACTGGGATAAACGCCGGAGGGCTGTCCGTGCAGAAGGGCCTTGGGCTCTGGTGGGCAAAGGGGGCAGGCAGCTGGCACCGCCAGGGGGTTGAGGCTCCTCTCTCCCGCCCCTGCCTCCCGAGGAGGGCGAAGTAGCAGCAGAACCAGAGCTGCCGCCAGGCCTAAGGGCCGCGAGAGACGGAGGGGAGGCTGCATGAGGCTGCAGGGCTGGCCCAGCGCCCTCCTCGCCTCGCTCCGGGTGGGTGCCCCCTGCTGGGTCCCCGCAGGGGCTCTTCTGCCCGCACACCTTCCCCCAGTCTTCCCGCGGCTCGGAGACTCCAGAGCCAGGCCCTCGGGGACAGACCTGGGCGCAGAGCCTCTCTTTGGGACAGTCTCTCTGGTGCTCTGAGCCTCAGTTTCTCCGTCTGGGGAGTGGCCACAGTTCCACCCCTCGTTCCCTCTGCCCGGGGGTGAATGAGAGGAGAGGGAGGGAGCGCTCAGGGCCACAGCCTCCCGCCCAGTCCACCGTGTGGCGGCCGGGGCGGCCTCCTCCTCCGACGGCTCTCGTATTTTTAAATTTTATTTTTATTTATTTTTCAGGCTTAGAATTAAGTTTAATTAACATTTATGCTTAATGTACATCATCCAGTGTATAACAAATTGTCCTGCACAACGAAGAAAAACACCGTCCTGTACCTCTGTGCGACAGTGTGGCCCGTGTTGGACGGCAGGGTCAGGCCAAGCACGGTGACACACACAGCAAAGTGGGCAACGCTGAGCAGGGTCCAGCGGCCGCACTGAGTCACGCAGAACCGTTAGCTAAGGAACCTGGACTGCTATTCCATTTCCAGGAACACGGCCACGTGTAAGCGCCGAGGGGGCTCTCGGGTGTTAAGAACAAGGAAGCGGCAACAAAACCCCTGAGATGGAACAGCAACATAGAGCCAACAGACCACCCTCCAGCCTCCTGGGGCGGCCGGGACCTGCACCGCTGGGGCGGGGGGAGAGGCAGAGGAGCGGAGTGTGGGTGCCAATGTGGGTGCCATGGGGAGCCAGCCCGGGAGCCAGCGGCACAGCCACAGCCACAGCCACAGCCGGGTGAGGTCCCAGCGGCTGCGGCTGCACAATCAGCCCCCGTTCTGGGCGGGCCCAGGGGACGGTGACAGCAGTGGCCACGCTGCAGGTGGCCGCGGACTGTCTGCATCCTCCACCTCCCTGCCCGCCCGCCTGCCGGCCTCCTGCTCACTCAGCGCCCCACCCTCTCCTTCCCGCAGAGCCCTCGCCCCCAAAGCTCAGCCGCTGGCCAAGGACAGCCTGCAGCCAGGGTCTGGCCCTGGGTTCTGTGCACCGTGAACGGAGAATGGTTTCACACTTCGACACGGTGTGAAAATCCCCTCAAGAGGAGCACGATGCTCTGGGGCCTGTGAGAATCACATGCCATTTAAATGTCAGTCCCCACGCAGAGCGGTCTGTGAAGTGTCTACAGCGGCCGTGGGCAAACTAAGGCCCTCGGGCTGGATCCGGCCCGTTCGGCTGTTCTCTCCGGCCCACGGAGCCCAAAGAGCGGAGGGTTCTCTTGCTCTCCCCTCCGCTCCTTCCCCAGCAGCCCAAGAGGAGAGTGCCAGCATGGTCAGGTTGCTTTTGTTCCGGCCCTCCGGTCCAGTTTAAGAACCCATTGTGGCCCTCGAGTCAAAAAGTTTGCCCACCCCTGGCCTACGGCCACTCTAGTGCTACAACTCAGAGTTGTAAACTCTGGCCGCTGTAAACGCTCGCTCGCTCGCTTGCTTAAATATTAGGGGGGAAATAAGACTACTCCCATTCCAGGGAGGCCATGAACTTTGCCCCAGACAGGGTTGTCCGTGCTGGCGCCAGGCCAGGCCTGGAGGTGATGGTCTCACGGCCCTGTCCCCGCACTCAGGCCTTCTTCTCAGGAGGTCTGGAAGCCTCGTTCCAAATCTGGAAGGCAGAGAGCCGAAAAAAAGCATAACTAGAGAAGACTTCCGCCACCGGGCTGGGGCCCAGAATGTTACGGAGGTGTTCTACCCTGAGCCTGCTAGCGCCAGCGTAATAGGAAGACTGCACATTAAGTTGGCTTACTGATTAAGGCGTCTTCTGATTTACAATACAGCACTGGGAGCATTTGCACTTTAATTCACACTCATGTCTTAAGCAAAAGAGATGAAGCTCTGCCGAAACCGGTTTGGCTCAGTGGTAGAGCATCGGTCTGAGGACTGAAAGGTTCCGGATTCGATTCTGGTCAAGGGCATGTACATTGGTTGTGGGCACATCCCCGGTAGTGGGTGTGCAGGAGGCAGCTGGTCGATGTTTCTCTCTCATTGATATTGCTAACTCTCTGTCCCTCTACCTTCCTCTCTGTAAAAAATCAATAAAATATATTAAAACACACACACACACACACACACACACACACACACACACACACATGAGCTGAAGCCCTAATGGTGGAAGTTAGGCATCCATGTGTGACAGACGGCTTCCGGCCAAACCTTCCAGGGGCAGGGGGTGGGGGTGCATGTGGAGAAAATTAGGACCAGGATGTAAAACAGAAGACTGGAGCTTCTAATTTCAACTACAACTAGCTAACAGTTATGTGATTTTGAGCAAAAAAACCACCCTTTTCCCCCCCTCAAAATCACACAGTGCTTTTCTCACCCGTCCAAGATCTGCCCTCGACTTCATACAGGAAGACAGAAGCTGTGAAATGTTTTACGACTTAAAAGGTCACCTAGTCAGCGTGGCTCAGTGGTTGAGTATCAACCCATGAACCAGGAGGTCACCGGTCTGATTCCCGGTCAGGGCATGCAGTCAGCCGGTTAATGATTCTCTCTCATCACTGATGTTTCCATCTCTCTCTCCCTCTCCCCTTCCTCTCTCTGAAACCAATAAAACCATATTTAAGAAAAGACCTAAAGGATCTCAAATGCAAAGATGGGCCAATTCTAGAAGGTTCTGTAAGGTCCATTTCTCCCTTTTAAAGGCAACCATAACAAGGGTGGCCGGAGGCAAGAGCTTTGGTTCGACAACAAGTCTTTGCTAGATCCTGGCATTTGTGCAAGTGGCATTTTAGTCTCCCTGCGTGGTGTGTCTGTCTGAGGCCCAGCCTGAGGGCCTCCCAGGCTAACTTTGGCAAAACCAGGAGGTGGCCCAGTCAGCATCCTGCTCCCAGGACAGCTCTCTCCTTGTCCTGGCAGGTGTAGTGACGGATAAAGTGGCTCAAAGCTTCCGTGGTAAATAAACGCTCTGTACTTGTGATGTGGGTCCTCTCAAAGACCTCAGAACGTTATTTGCGGCCAGAAGACTGGCCTGTGGCGGCCATTTCTAGGAGCTGAGAGGTCCATCCCTTTAAGAACACCCCAAGGAGTGGCTTCCTTTTCCGGCAGCCTCCGCTATGGATTCCTAGAGCAGCTGACTTCAACAGCCTCGACGGCACAGCTCGCTGCGGGGCCGGGGCCACAGACGGACGGCAGCCACATTGTACTTGGACAATGCAGTCACATGGCAGTCACATGCAGCCACACCCCGCAGGGGTCCAGAGCACGGAGCAGGGCTTTCGCTGGATGTGTCTACTCCCACCACACTCACCGAACGTGTGTGCCCCCAGGAACGCCGAGCCAGCCCCGGCCAGGCCGGCGTGGCTCAGCAGTCAGGCCGTCAGCCTGCGCACCAAGGGCCACCGGTTTGCTTCCCAGTCTCACGAGTTTCTCCCCCTCATGCCCTCCCTTCCTCCACCCCTCCTTCCCACTCTTTCTAAAAAAAATCCATAGAAAAATATCCTCCGGGGAGAGTAAGAAAAATAAAAATGCAGAGCCACACCGGGCCGTGCCAGACAGTTGCAACAAATTGCATCACCTGGACCTCTTTGTGTACGACGGCCGCCCCCTGGCAGGCAGACTGGCCCTCCGGTGCCACCATTTAACCCGCCTCTCCTCTCCCATCCGCCCGGGGCCCATGAGGCCGCCAGGGGGAGGAGCTCTGTGAGCATCAGAAGATGTCTCAGGCCCGGCTCCCCCGGCCCAGGGGAGCGCGGGGGGCAGGAGGGCCGGCCGGCTGGCGGAGGGGGTCCTTCTTCCTGAGTCTGTCCTCAGGCCGCTGCTGGCCGCTGACCGAGGCCGGGGGAGGACCAGTGGCCGGCGGCCCAGGGGAAAGTGGCCTGGGGCAGCAGGGCTGGAGGCGCGCGCCGAGCACCCATCCTGGCTGCCTTTCCCTCGGCCTGGCCAGGTCCCATGTCCCCGGCAGAAAGGGCTGCAGGCGGCCCGGTCCTTCCCGGACCCCCGCCGGGGACAGACCCTCCTCGGCCCGCTGCTTCCCTTCTGGGATCTCCAGCGCAGGGTCGGTCCTGCCCGAGGGAGGTCGCCTGCATCTTCTCTCGCCCTTCTGCCCCCTCTCCTCATCCCCCCTTCCTAAATGGCCGGGGGACCCCGGCTACACTCCTGCCCACACGGCCATGCCCTCCCCCGGCGTGGCTTCATTTCGGAAGCTGACGGCACCCGAGGCCTCTCTGCCACCGGGCTGTTCCTGCTGTATATACCCTTCGGTAATGAACCGCTGGCCTCGCAGGAAGCAGGATGCCCCCCACAGTGTGTGAGCCCCTCCAGCGAGCTAATCGAACCCGAGGAGGGGGTTGGGGGAGCCTGAACCACAGCCGGGGAGCCTGGGCCTGCAGCCCCATCGGACACAGCGGAGGGGGCGGGGGCCCTAAACCCGTGAAAGCTGATGCTGTCGCCAGAGGGTGGCCACAGGAAATTTCCTCAATTAAATTATAGCGGGCTTGAACAGGAGACAGAAGCTAAGTCTATTCATAAGCTGCCGTGGGCCAGCTAGCAAGAGTGTATGTGGCGCCAAAACCGGTTTGGCTCAGTGGATAGAGCGTCGGTCTGCGGACTGAAAGGTCCCGGGTTCGATTCCGGTCAAGGGCATGTACCTTGGTTGCAGGCACATCCCCAGTAGGGGGTGTGCGGGAGGCAGCTGATTGGTTTCTCTCCCATTGATGTTTCTAGCTCTCTATACCTCTCTCTTCCTCTCAGTAAAAAAATCAATTATATATATATATATATAGTGTGTGTGGGAACTCCGAGTTCATTTCCAGGAGGCTCCTCCCCGGGTTATCTCAGAGGACAGACAGAAAGCTGGAGCCGGCTTCTCGTTAATCCACGTTCTCGGGATTGCTGTCTTCCAACCAACCCCCAGAAGCAGGCTCCTCTCTCAGGGCCGTTCCTCTCCCAGAGCCACTGGCCTGGGTTCGCCTTCCCCGCTCCCTTTGTCCACCGCGAATGCAGTTCCCGCAGAACTTACGTTTCTCCCCGTTCTCGATGGATGAAGACTCGGGTGAGCACATTTAATATGATGTTTAAAAACCGACAGGCTGCCCGGCCCGCACGGCTCCGTGGCTGAGGATCTGAGCATCGACCCATGAGCCGGGTCACAGCTGGGTCCGGGCAGGGCCCAGGCCTAGTTCCCGGCTCCGGGGCAAGCCAGAGGCAGCTGCGGCCGACCAAGGATTCCTATCCCCGATGTTTCCATCTCCCTCTCTGAAGTCAATAAAAATACATAAAAACAAACAAGGGCTCGCCAACACCAGGACGCAGGGCGGCGGCTGACTCTTCCGCTGGGCACTGCAGCGGGTGGTTTGACTCCATGCCCAGGGCCTGGTCTCATGTTCCTAAAAGCAACGGCCCCAAAAAGCCCTTTCCTCTGAAAAGACCTTCAGCCATGGAGGCACGATTTTTGTTTGACAATGATGTTGGCACTGAGCTGCATTTTTGGACACCTGCTGGGGCCTGAGAATTGCTCTTGATGGTGTGGGAACCCCAGCCCCAACACAGTGAGCTCATAGGTCAGTGCACGGATCTAACAGATTTTCTTTTTTGGGGGGGTGGTGGGGGATGTGAAAAAGCAACAGAAATTGGAGGATCAGAACGGGAAAGCAGCTGGAGGCTAAACTGAGGACCAGTGACATAGAGGTCGGTCCCCCCTTTTTTCTTTTCTGTCTAGGACAAGGCACAGGCACGCTGAGGGGTCATAAGCACCCCTCGGGGAAGGGAAGTTCCATGACTTACTCCTCAGACCAGCAACCCAGTGATCTGGACAGGCCTCTCTGCTCCTGCGATGGCCTCAGAGATGGCACTTACCACGCAAGTGAAAATGCTGACGTGAAACGTTTTGGCCAATTGTGACATTGCATTTGCTTGGTGGAGCATTTTAGAGTGCTCAGTATCAGTCCACACATCAACAATTTTTGTTGTTGTCAATCCTTATCCGAGGACCTTTTTTCCCCTGATGTTTAGAGTGGGAGGGGGGAAGAGAGAAACATCGAGGTAAGAGACGCATCGATCAGTTGCCTCCTGCAGGCACCCCGGCTGGGCCCAGGATCGAACTGGTAACCCTTTGGTGTGCGGGCTGACGCTCTAACCACCGAGCGGCACTGGCCAGGGCCACAAACCAATTCTTAAACAAGAACTGGTGCCTTAACCTAGCCCAAGTTCTTCCTGGTCATGGTAGTTTAAAATACAAATTAAGCCCTATAGCATTAAAGAAGTGCCACCGAAATCTTCCGGCTGGCAGGCCCAGGGATCAGAGAACCACCGACTTAACTGCAAAATGCTCCCACCTCAGTTCTAAGCAACTAATGAGACATTTCATGAAATCTACCTGAACACTTGTAGATTTGGGGGAATTTTATTTTCACCTTCTGTTACTTAAGCTCTTAAACCTGTTTTTGTTCTTTTATCCCTCCCCCCCCTCTCTCTGCAAAATGGAGACACTGGTCCCTTCCCACTGGGGCTGTGGTAAAGATTAAACACGATTTTGCACCTGAGTTACTTTGTTCTAACTGGGTCACCCAACTAGGGGTTGTGGTCTAAACCCAAAGGCGTGTGACTGTGACCTGACATTGCTCTTCCGGCAGCGTCCCGATGTTTGCACGGGGTCATCACGCCGGGTTCAAGAACCAGAAGAGGGATGCCACCTCGGAAAGCAAATCACTTCCGGCATCTCCGGTCTTCAGCCTCCCTTGGATTTCATGTGGTCCCTCCTCGCAGGAGGCTATTCCATTCTCCAGATAAGGACAGTAAGACTCGGACTACATAATCTGCCAAACGCAGGATTAGATGCCCTCCGCTGCCGCCAAAGCGGAATCACGTTGGATGGAAACAGAAGCCAAAGCTGGAAACCAGTTTTGCGGGCTCAGCCCGGCGCCCTTTCTGAGCTCCGTCCGCACAGCGGACAGGCAAGCCCAAGATTCGTCTAGCTGGGGGAACTTGTAGAATTAAAAAGAAACGAGCTAAGGAATACCATGAGAGGACTTAAAATGTGCCACGTTCCCAAGTACAAGCCCTATATCGCAGAGTAACAAAGGAAAACCGCTGTTTAATCCAAACACAACCAAGAGCCCATTCATGGTCCGTTCTGGATTTTTACCCATAGCTAGCCACAGGGGCGTCCTGAACTGAGGGAGAGCGGACCGCTTCAAGTAGCTTTGAGAGAGCTGCTTTTAGGTAGTTATCTCCACACACACACACACACACACACACACACACACACACACACCCACACACACACTCTCTCTCTCTCTCTCTTAAAAGTACTTCCAACAAGTTCTTGTTGTATACGCTAGCCAAGGGTGTGCAAACTTTTTGACTCGAGGGCCACAATGGGTTCTTAAACTGGACCGGAGGGCCGGAACAAAAGCAACCTGACCATGCTGGTACCTCATCTTGGGCTGCTGGGGAAGGAGCGGAGGGGAGAGAAAGAGAATAGCCGAATGGGCCAGATCTTGCCTGCGAGTCCCAGTTTGCCCACGGCTGCACTAGCCCATCTCATTTCTCTGTAGTTTTGGACTTCCTTTCTTTTTAAAATATATTTTATTGAGTTTTTACAGAGAGAAAGGGATAGAAAGCTAGAAACATCGATCAGCTGTCTCCTGCACACCTCCCACTGGGGATGTGCCCGCAACCAAGGTACATGCCCTTGACCGGAATCGAACCTGGGACCTTTCAGTCCGCAGGCCGATGCTCTAACCACTGCGCCAAACCGGTTTTGGCTTGGTTTTCCTTTCAGGAAAACTTACACCACTGGCAGTCCTCAGTAACAATTTCTTAATAATAGGCATGACTATTTGCTAATTCTATTATTATATTGGTCACCTAATAAAGAACCTCAAAGGCTTTAACCAAGGCTACTAAGTATTCCTTCAATCTTTTTTGAAGCCTTGGATCTCTAGCTTTAGGTGTCTTTCAAGTACAATGCTTAGCTCTCGCCTGTGTGCTCAGTGGTTAGTGGCAGCCGTGCAGACTGAAGGGTCTCGAGGGCACATACCTCGGTTGCAGGCTCAATCCCTGGCTCCTAATTCGGGCAAATTCAGGAAGGCAACTATTTAATGTTTCTCCCCCCTCCCTCATCCCCTACTCTAAGTAAAAATAAAGTACAATAACTAGTTTCCATACTTTAGTTCTTTACACTCATGACTCACTGTGAACAAGTAGAAATGTGAGGGGAAACAGGAAGCAGAGTGAACCAGTGTCTGTTTTTAGGCTAACAGATTCACTTGTAATTAGAAGTGTAATAACACACACATTCCAGGTCCCTACACCTAATTATTCTATCTAGCCTTTACTCTTGCTAAAGACTTATTTTGCAAGGAGATTCCTTTGTTAAAATCCTTCATAGAAAGAATTACAGATCGTTACCTATCATAAGCTGCTAACCAAACCCAATGTCTTCTTCAGGGTCACATCCATTCTCCAAGGCTGTAAGGTGGAATGCTGTCAGGCCTCCCAGTGCGCCTGCCCGATTCCGATTGTTCACACTGCGGATCACCTGTGGGGCTGCACTCGTCCCGGACACAGGCCCCGGGGTACCGGCAGCCTCCCCCTCAACACGTCCACCAGCGAGAAAACTCCCACAGCGCGAGGGAGGCAGGCCCCGACTTGGAACCTGTGTGGTGTTGATGTTGGCTGAGGTGAATTGCAGACCAAGTTTTGGTTTCCTCTGCCAAAGAAAGCCTTCCAAGTAATTACTTTCAGGGTTCTCAAAGATCCTGACCCTACGATGGGTAAAAGTTAAACACTCATATTTACTGGTCATTCATTTATGCTGGAATTGTAAATCCCAGAACACACCCAAATAATTTAACTTCCACACTCTGGGAGGCTAATCCTAAAATCAACAAGGTTAATTCTGGCCAAGTGATTCCAGGGCAATGATCTCGCCTCCTTTCAAATCTATATATTCCAGTCTCATAGCCCATCGAACACCAACAATGAAGAGGTTTGCTCCGTGTGTATGGTAAATAGTTCTAAGTATTAAGAATGAATGGAAAGATCTTTATTCTTGCTTGTTCACAAATGGGAGCAATTTACTCCAGCCAGCACCATCAGATCCATTTCATCCACGGGGTAAATGTTTTAGTCAACAAAACCTTAGCAAATGAACGTTAAAGATGGGGTGGGAGGTGCAGGCTTACCGTGAGGAGTACCTGGAAGAGTTTATTCTTTTCAGACGGAACGTAAACCTACTTTCCCCACCCCATATACGTACTTTCTTAGGAAGAGAAGTTCATTTTATGTATTTGGTGACTAAAAAGACAAAAACCCTCTGCCCTGCCATTGTGGCTGTTGGTTGGAGTGTTGTCCTGTACACCAAAAACCAGCTGGTTCCGTTCCGGTCGGGGCACAGACCTGAACATGGTTGTGGGCTCAATCCCAGGTTTCCTGTTCAATCCCCTAGTGCAGGAGGCAGCTGATCGCTGTTTCCCTCTCACATCGATGCCCTCCCCTCCCTCTTTTTCTAAAGAAAAAAATCCTCAGCTAAGGCTAGAAACTAAATCACCTAAGTTGGATTCAGGGTTTTAGTTAATATAACATGTAAGAAGTCACTTTGTGCCCTCACTGGTTTGGCTCAGTGGATAGAGCATTGGCCTGTGGACTGGAGGGTCCCCCAGGTTTGATTCTAGTCTAGGGCACATGCCTGGGTTGCTGTTCGATCCCCAGTAGGGGGTGTGTAGGAGGCAGCCGATCAAGGATTCTCTCTCATCACTGAAGCTTCTATTTCCTTTCTCCCTTTCCCTTCCTCTCTGAAATCAATTAAAAAATATATATATTTTAAAGTAATTTACTATTTTATTTATAAGCTTAATAGTTATGATTTGTGGTCAACTATAAACATGCAACTAAAAAGCACCTTAAACTAGCTAAATCTAATTTTACTATAATGTGACACCATTTAAAGGCTAAATTTAAATATGAATATAAGTGACATATTAAATATTGACAACACACTAAAAAAACCCAAGAACACAGGTAGCTGGAGAGGGGAACTTTGTAAAAGGAAATATTCAATTTTGGTAAATAGTATCTTCCAGTCTAAACTAATGATTACATGAAAAACACCAAGGAGAATACATTCAAGTTAATGGAAACAAGTCTTTATTAAGTAACTTTTAATATCAGAAAAATAAAACTCTTATAATTCTCTTTACAGCAAATATATAATATCAGTGCTTTGGCCATCTTAAGTTAAAGGCCCTTTATCATAAAATATATGGTTTTAAACTTTACTCAAATTGAATTTATAATCCCTATAACTTCCCTACATATACATAACAAAAGAGTAGTAAAATTAGCAAATACTAAACTATATTGATAATTTATCATTCTTAGTCTGTGGTTTTAGAAACAGTACACGCACCTAACATATATGTCGATTCCTTGGCTTCAGTTGCAGTGTACAATGCAACAACATACAAAATACATGCTTGGCGAACATTCGTTCATATCTACAAGATGGCGCTAAGGATTAGGTTTCAATACTGACATTTAACTATCCTACAAGCAATCAGCATTACATCATAATGTGCCATCAAGGCATTTTTTATACTAAAAAAAATCAAAATAAAAACCGTTATCTGTAAACTTTTATACGAAATGTAACTCTTCAAGTGAAAATAAAAAATAAAATTTGTCTATGTACTATTCAATACACATAGGATTTCAATTTTTGTTATACTGAGGGGGAAAAAAAGCTCCTTTTTTTTGGTTGGGAAAATAATGCTTCAAAAAATAATTAGTAGAAAAACCCACCAGTATCATGTTTTGTCCTTTCAATGCCAGCATAGATGTGGGAACATTCTGAGGATGAAGTTGCAGACATCCACAGGTGAAATGTAAAAGTGTATCTAAATCTTCCCTTGTGATTAGAAATAGTTTTGAAATGAAGTAAACTGATTGGAGGTCATCACAGCTGCTTTTGTGAATTATACTAAGGGCATTATTCTCCCTCTCTCCCTCCCCCTTCCCTAAATTACTAAAAAATAAAAATATATTTATAATGTGCAAGACAAATATGGATTGAACATAAAATGTTTCACATTTTGATCTAGAGTCTAAATATTAATCAATAATAGCTTGATTAGACTAATGAATGGAATGTTCGTATCCTCAATCAGTCAATACAGGTGAACCCCAAACCCTTCCTGAAATGAGAATACCCAGGTGGCCAGTTCCACACTCACCAGAGGAGGCAAAGGGTAGGAATTCACAATCGCATTCCTGATCCACTCATCAAACCAGCTGGGCGAGATGAAGGTCAATGTAGCAGTTTTTGTCCCAAATTATAACCAGTGATTGAGTAAACTGCCACCAGCCCTATTATTACCAGTAATTAAGTCACAATGCACTAGAAAGTTGCTTGCAATCCTGCAGAATTAGGCCTAAGTTGCTGTAAATAAAAAACAAACCTGTTTTGTCAAAACTGGCAGTGTAAAGAAGGCAGCCCTGGAAGTGTCTGAGTCATCGGTGATGCCGAGCACCCTCCATAAACTCTAATGTGGTTAGGCTTTGGGACCGGTTTTGAAAGCCCAGGCGTGTTCACTTTCCTTGTAGGCTCACACAACACCACCTAGGATGGTCTTCACTCAAGCGAGGTGAACTTCAGCTTTAGCAGTTCTTACACAAGCTATGTCTCTGGGTCTATAGGGTAATATTAATAATTCAAACCAAACTAATAGACAAGAGACCACTTAGGTTTAGTGTTACCATAGCAGCCTTTTATAAGTTTACTAACAACTTTAGCCTAATCCCAATAAAGCCTGATAACAGTCATAAGAATTCATTAGGAAGTTTACTGGGGCACCATTACACCCATGCCTTTACGAGTCCATATAGATATAGGATTTATGTATATATATATAGTTAAGAGTGAATCTGGATTGCCTGAGTAACAGCTGTCTGGCACACTGGACATGATGGCGTTCTCTTTTCACAGATCTTGTTGGCACATTCCATGCAGAAGAGGTTGTGGCCACATGGAACGAGGGCAGCAATAACTTCATTCTCAAAGCAGATCACACAGTCGTGCTTTCGTCTGGATTCCGGGGGCGAGCTGGAGGTGGAGCCGCCGTTGGAAGAGGAGTAGCTGTTGGTACCGTTGGAAAAAGCGGGGATGTAGATCGGAAGGCCAACGTGGCTGCCTGTGCTGGGCGGGTCGCTCCTCACCCTCCGGGCGAGCGGGTGCTCCATGCTCTCCAGGAAGGTGGGCGACAGCCGCGGGGTGGATGGCTGACTTCCTCGGCGCTGCGTCTTCCCGTTAGCGGGAGGGTCGCTCCCGAAGCCGGAGAGCGGGTTGACGGGCTCGAACGGGGTCCAGATGGTCTGCGCAGACGTGGGCAGCGAGTCGAAGGCGGGAGAGTCCACGGCGAGATCTTCCGAGCCCACGGACGGCAGCGCGTCTCCGAACCAGAAGTTGCCCGTGCTGAACGGGCTCGTGGGGCTGAAGTCGGCCAGCCGGCTGCCTCCGAAGTAGGAGTCGGTGGAGCCGCTGCCCAGGGAGCTGGAGCTGTCGTTGCGGTAGCTGGGCACCATCCGCGCGCGGCTGGGGGGCACGGGGTTGGAGAGCCACGCGGAGCCCGGCGCGCCGCCCTCGAAGCTCACGTCGGTGCCGTTGTGGTGGAAGTCGTTGTCGTCGCGGAGCTCGATGTAGCTGCCCGTGCGCATGGCGATGTGCATCTCGATCTCCTCCCGCGCCCGGTCCACGTTCTCGGGCATCCCCGTCACCTCAAACACAGGCTCCTTGTCTCTGCTCGGAGTCACTATGTACGTGTGCGTCTGCTGCTGAATTCTCTTAATGGTCGCTCCTTTGGGCCCAACGACTAGTCCCACCACTCGGTAGGGGACCCTCACCTGGACGGTGGTTTGGCCGGGCAGGTTGGGGCTGGACAAGCCTCCCAGGGCGGGGCCGTTCTTGTTGCGAGACGCGCGGATCATGGAGAAGTGCTCGGCGGCCGAGAGGATCTCCCTCTTGGCCATGGCAACGTCCTCCTTCCGCCCCGTGACGACAAAAATGGGCTCCTCCCCGCGAACCGGGGTCTTGATGTACGTGTTTGTCTTGGCTCTCAGTGCTTTAATCTTACAACCTGTCAGAGAGAAAAGACGTCGTAAGCATCAACATCTGATCAAGACAGGGCAGAGGGCTCCTTCCGGGCCACACGTCTGCTCTGGGCAGCGAGCGCTCCACCCAGCACGCTAGGCCAAAGCTTAGCTTACTCCCTGCAGGGTACTGGTGGCAAAGAAAAACCATTAATGCATATCGACTATCTCTTCTAATCTACACGATAACCCGAAGAACTAAATTATTATACTCCTTTCACGGAGAAGGAAAATAAAGCACACAAAAATCGCGTAACTTGTCCACGTTCACACAGCTAGTAAGTGGCAGAGCCAGAGTTAAATCCACTCTGACTTGAAAATCTACTGTCTTTTGTTAGTCCACGAACTTCAAATTTAATACAACTATACTTACTATACGACACCTTCACTTCCACCCAATTATCATTTTAACATGACCGTCTCCTCTGTACGCTCAACTGGTGACAGTGGGAAAGCGCTCATGGCTAGTAAGTCATTTCACGTTTGCTCCCATCAGCTGAATTATTAAGCTTCCTAAGCTTCAAATAAATCAGTGAAACAGGAATGAAACAGACCCTGTATTTGCATGAAAAGCCAATGGGGTAAAAAAAAAAAAAGTAATATAGAATTAACTTTGCACTCACTATAAAATTCTTGCTAAATTCAAAATAAATATCGGAAATTGTATGGAACACAGGCATTGGATGTGGTTTTATTGAAGAGGAACAGTTCTGGTTGGCAAACCCATTCGCAAACAAAAAGTTTTGGCCCCAAAGCCTAAGTAAATTTAAGTTAAAACATCTAAGACAATATGCCTAACTACACATGAGTCTTTAATCAACTTTTTGGAGTACTCACCCCTTTGAGTGCCAACTGTGGAAGAGCAGAAGGCTTCAAACTGTAACTTAACATGTCAAATACACCACCACAGCATATAGCTTTCCAAGACCTGAACATGAAACTTACCAGAAAAGATTTATTTCCATGCATGTATCATGCCATTTCTAGTTATTCAAATAAGGAAGTCAGGTGCTGTTGAAGATAATCATCACAATCTAGGCAGGTCTTTCTCTTAATTTTCCCCCTTTGAATCCCCCCCAATATCTTCATAATGTACTGAAGTCTTTATATGCAGCATTTCTAGCCTACATAACTGTAATAGTTTTGCCCAACACGTCTCCTTGCCTCCAGACTTCAATTTACTGTCTATGTTCACTTCTAATTATGCTAATTGCCTGAAACCTGAGCACCTCTCTCTAGCTCTCTCTTTACCACTCGATCCCAGTCTCCACTTAAGCTCTGAGTGTGCCCTACCACGTTAGACTTCCGGCCATGCACCTTCTTGCATGACTAGAATGCTCCCGTCCCCGCCTCTCTACCTCCCCGTTCCGATGCTGAACTCCTTCCTGCCAGCCCCTCCAGATTTTATTTCGCTGCCTCACCTACGAGGCGTCCTCTCCTTAGGGCCGGCTTACGTGCCATTCCCAACCAAGCATTCTCAACACACAGTGGTTTGACTCTCAGTATATGTGTCACGGTGGCCATACATTTGTTGAAACAAAGATCACTGTTTTTCTATATAACAATATGGGCCTTTCTTATACATGCTGCTTTGTAGCTAATCATTTTCTGCTGAGCTTTGCAAGACTTTCATATTTGGCCTCACACTACGAATCCAACCTTTTGGAAAGGAGCAGATTTTGCCGATTTCAATTACAGCGTAATCAACCTCCCTGCAACTTGCAGATCCACCACCAATGAAGCTCCTGTCCTTTCCGACCATCTGCAGAACTCCTGAACAGCAGCTTTCCCACTGCTGGAAGCTAGGTCTCCATCAGGAAAACACTGAGCGCTAGGTTTATTCTAACCTGGGGGCTATGTGCCTTGGGAAAGACTTGGGGCGTGGTGGGGCGGCCGGGTGGCTGGCTGAGGGTGAGGAGCCAAAAGGGGGAGGTAGCTGGGGCTATGAAGAAATTACTACAATGAGTCGAAATATGTTACTGTAAAACACAAAAGTTTTTATTATAAAGAGGGCTGCTGTAAATTTACATCCATAATGAACACCAGGAGATTACATGGATAGTGCACCTGTGCGCATAGGAAAACACTTTTGCTCCATAATATAAAGTCCACCGGAAGACCAGGGCAGTAAAACCTCCCATCTACTGGCATTTCTGCAGGCTGGGTCTCCGGGAGATGCCCTGTTTGCACAGTAGGTGATGCTCGAGGGTCAGAACCGAGACTACCTCCCACTGGACAACATGTGACTGATGGGAAGACGGCTCAGACATCCTGAAAGGGCTGATGGGAACACATGGCTGTAACTAACTGTTCATACTACACACTCAAGGAGTTAGAATCCCATTCCAAATCATCCTGCACAACAAAGGTGGCCATTTCTATTAAAGATAAAGGGGGACTGATCAGCAATCAACCACCAGTTGCTGCTTCGAATACTTTTTGTTTAATACCTAGTAGGCATATTATTAACTAAGAAAATATGCCTACAGGCACACAGAACACTACCTGGCCTATGGGTAGATCTAATAAATATGTTTTTGATATATGGCTCGTAGGAAGACAGAAGGTGAACATTTTGACCCTGGACTACTTCTGAGATGGGGAGCAGGATAGGCCTTATACTGCCCAAAGTGTCATGTGCACACGTTTTGCAGGTGAAGGGAAAAGTGATAACAGGGAGATAAATCCAGCTCATTTTAAGCTACTGCCAACCAAAAAAAACCCCACATAAGTATTTTCTCTCTCTCTCCAGTGAACCTCATCAATCATAAGCTTGTTTCTACAGGAAACATTTAGAGTTCTAAACAACCAGCACACGATTTCTAGAATACATACATTCTAAAGGTGGGGTCAATTTGAATTGGCAGACTTCTAAGTAGGTGACACAAACTAAAGTAGAAAAAAAAAAGTCATTTTATTATTTTATAGGTGGAGATAAAAAGCTTTTTTTGAGTATTGTAGATTGTGTACTTGAAGAGTCAGATACCAAAAAATCATAAAAGAATAGTCTCAGAATAGCACAAAGCTCAGAGCGATGAGAGTACTGACAAAATGCACTGTAAGGAAAATCGCTGCCCGGCAGGTCACCCTTAACAAAGTTAAAACATTATTTACAATACATACTATAAATGGCTAATTTTTCTCTTACACACATAATTTCACACATGTGAAAACACCAAAACCCAACAGAAAAACATGTAAAAGAACAGCTCATAGAAGGAAATACATAAATGGTCTGAACACAAACATTCCCATTTTCACGTGAACTGAGGTATCATTTCCGCCTGTAAGACCGAGAGCAGTGCTAGGAGAACCAGGAAAAGACCCTCGTTTAGCTGCTGAGAGATCAGCCGCCCGAGGGCACTTGCAATGTCTATCCAGATCACCACCTCAGGGATCGCTCTGCCCCTATAGTTCCACTCGTGGAACGGATTCCGTAGAAATACTTGCCTAAGTGCGGAATGACCTTGGCGTTATGTATGCACTCTGGTTTGTATTAGAGAGGCTGGTGCAGCCACATAACGGCATACCGGGCAGTCACAGAACTGGCTCACTTAGGGGACAGCATAGGAAGGAGGCAACTTCCCTGTACACCAATCTTTATAAACTTTGAGCCATATCAATTAGTTTTTCAAAGGTACGATTAAATTATAATAATTAAAAAATAAAATGAGCTCACTCCAGTTTACCTCAATCATTGATTGAGCGTCAGCCTGTGGACTGAAGGGTCCCGGGTTCGATTTTGGTCAAGGGCACACGCCTGGGTTGCGGGCTCAATCCCTAGTGGGGGGTGTGCAGGAGGCAGCCGATCAATGATTCTCTCTCATCATTGATATTTCTCTCTCTCCCCCTTCCTCTCTGAAATCAATAAAAATATATTAAAAATATAAAAAGTCTCCAATTTCCCTCCCTGGTGTAAGAGAAACCCACTCTCCTGTGTATGTATGTCACTGTGGCTGCAGCCAGAAGCCTGGTCCTGTCACTCCCCGGGACAGCAGGGCAGAGCGCCGCTCCCACTGGCTGCTCAGCAGTTGAAGGGGAGCCGGGGAAGGGGAAGAACTGAAAGGAGGGTAGTGCAGTGTTTCTCTAGCCACTCAGGGTTTGCATTAGCTCAGGGTTTGCATTAGCAACGTAATGGGTTCAATCAGCAATAAAAAACAAACAAAAAGCAAAACGAAACCAAAAAACCAAGAACTCAAAGTGCTCCAAATGGTTCAGTAACGTGTGTGTGTGTGTGTGTGTGTGTGTGTGTGTGTGTGTGTACAGTGGGCTCCAGTGAGGAAAGGGGAGAGCCACTAGACCAGACCATCGTCAAGGTGACTTTTAAATCCCATTAAGCATGTGTACCAATTACTTATTAAAAAAGAACCAGATGAAGTATTAGTCTGCAATTTAAATGTGATTACAGTCCAAATCAATTCACATGAAAAATAGGAAGATCAACCAGCCAATCTGGGCAGGCCTTACCTAACCACATGCTCTTCTAAGGCTTTCTTTCGCCAGCAGCTGGCCTCAAAGTCAACCTTCCTTCTCCTAGATGGTATCATCTCCAACACATGCCATGCCTTATGCCTGTTCCTCTTCTCTCTCTGCTCAGGCATTTCCCTACGCAACCCGGAACACTCTCCTAGTCCTCCCACCCCCCACAGCTTCTGAGCAACAAGCAGAGCCATTGGAAAAGATGAGACTGTGTGTGTGAAAGGCTCTAAGAACCCAGTAATAATACAAACGTAGGTATGGCTCTAATCACCACAGCTACTACCGATG
The DNA here is from genome assembly GCA_963924515.1 of Vespertilio murinus. Lineage (NCBI taxonomy): Eukaryota > Metazoa > Chordata > Mammalia > Chiroptera > Vespertilionidae > Vespertilio > Vespertilio murinus. Next base: position 5,759,662 of record OZ004709.1, read on the forward strand.
AGTCTTCCAAGGTCCAGTCTAAGGGAAACCACGTTAAGGAGCACAAAACTGAGTTATAAGGCTGGGCTCAATCAGATCTTTCACCAGCTACTAGTGGTTTCAAGCGTTGGGTCATTCAACCTCGAGGTCCCTTTCAATGCATATATTTTTTTTTTACCAAATCCCTCTACTCCTAGGAAATACAGTCGCCTCTTTGTTCTGAAGTCTAATAAGCATTTGGACAGTCATACCTACATCTATTCTTTTCCTAAGGTAGGTTGGATAAGGAGTGAGGAATTATGATTGAAGATACTGTCTCACTTGGTTTTGCAACAATAAAATAATATATTAAAAATATTTAAGTGCCCTAGCTGGTTTAGCTCAGTGAATAAAGCGCTGGCCTGTGGACTGAAGGGTCCATGGTTCGATTCCGGACAAGGGCACATGCCGGGTTGTCAGCTTGATCCTCAACTGGGGAGTGCTGTAGGCAGCTGGTCAATGAGTCTCGTCATTGATGTTTCTGCTCTCTCCTTCTTCCTTCCTCTCTGAAAATCCACTTTTTTAAAAAAAGTACTTCATTAGTAATTGAGACAACAAGCCCAACTTTTAAATAATAAAAATTTGTAGCCCAGTTTTCCAAATTCTGTTTACATTCTCATTTAATCATAACAGAGTGCTTTGAAGAGCAGGAAAGAGCCTAACTGAATTGGTCAAGATCTCCCGACTGGAAGGTCAGATCTCAAACCCAAGGTGTTAAAAAAAAAAAAAAAAAAAAATATATATATATATATATACACACACACACACACACACACACACACACACACACACACCATATTTGCCGGCGTATAAGACGACCCTTTGGCCCTGAAAAATATGCCTCCAAGTGGGGGGTAGTCTTATACGGCGAGTATATAACAAACTCTGTATTTTTAGTGGAAATGTTAGGGGGTCGTCTTATACACCCAGTCATCTTATACGCCGGCAAATACGTATTTTTCAGGGCCAAAAAATCGTCTTATACGCCGGCAAATACGGTATATATATATATATATATTTTTTTTTTTTTTAAATTGATATTTCACAGAAAGGAAGGGAGAGCGAGCTAGAAACTTCGATGAGAGAGAAACATCAACCAGTTGCCTCCTGCACACCCCCTACTGGGGATATGCCCGCAACCAAGGTACATGCCCCTGATCGGAATCGAACTTCGGACCTTTCAGTCCGCAGACTGATGCTCTATCCACTGAGCCAAACCGGTTTCGGCCCAAGGTGTCTTAATTCCATTACCCTCTCACTAGGCAAAACAGGTTTTGTGAAATAGTAGAAAAAGGGGGAGGGGAATCATATTATTGAACGCTCCTACTATACAATAAAAGGCTAATATGCAAACTGTTTCCTTGGGAGTTTGAACACTTGCTTTGATGTGTGCTGAATGAAGGAAGGCCTGGCCGGCAGCCAGGGGAAGGCAGGCCCCAATCACTGGCCAGGACTAGGGACCCTATCCATGCATGAATTTCATGCACCGGGCTACTAGTTATGCAAAACTAGAGGCCCGGTGCATGAAATTTGTGCAAGAGTAAGCCTTCCTTACCCCGGCCACAGTACCAGCTTCCCTCCGGCAACCAGGACCCGGGATTGCCTTCAGCTACAGGCTCCAAGGCTTCCCTCAGAGAGGGAGGCCCTGCCCACCCACGGCAGCCTGCTGGTCAGTGGCCTGGCCCTCCCTTTTTGGGGCAATGGCCAGCCCCCAGCCAATCACATCACACCTGCTTGGTTGGCCTGGCACAGTGGGTGTCATAGCATGGTCCCGATGGTCATCTGGATGGTTGTCCAGGTGGCCGTTCTGCTTATTACGCCTTTACTATCCCATCTGATGAGTAATATGCAAATCGACAATCACTCCAACACTCAAGATGGTCGCCCTCATGTGGACATGAGATGGCCGTCACAGATGGCTAGCAGGGGAGGGCAGTTGGGAGGGACTAGGCCTGCAGGGGAGGGCAGTTAGGGGCCATCAGGCTGGTTAGGGGATGATTACTCAGGCAGTCGAGTGGTTGGGAGCCAGCAGTCCTGGACTGTGAGAGGGATGTCTGACTGCCCATTTCAGGATCGGGTCTAAACGGGCAGTCAGACATCCCACACCCGTGCACTAATTTCATTCACCGAGCCTCTAGTGTAGGATAAGACCTCCTAGCAGAGTCTAGACAGTCTCCTCGAACTTTACAAGGGACTCAATTGCAGTACTGTATCTTCAAAAACTGACAAATATCAAGGTAAATTTCAATAAGAATGTTTCTTATGTATACAACTTAATCTAATATTTAAATAAATTATTTAGACCAGCAATGCAATATATTCTAAATCACAATAGCTTTCCTTTCTAGAGTTCAAATGTGCATCTTGTAGCTCTTCTAGTCAAAATTTTCAAGAATTGTACTTTCACACTTTTAGTTGCTTTCATAGTGATAACAGCTTCATCCGTGTGATTTCAGGTTTGCTTATTATCAGTATTCATAGACATTTAACACCTTAAATCAATTAGCGTCCACTGCCCTTAAAAACAAAGACAGTTCCAAACAACTGGCTCCTTAGGCAAAGAGTTAAAGATAAAGCAAGAGGGAAGAAAACCCTAATTACTACAATATGCAAATTAAAACAAATAATAAAATGGTAAATTTCTAATCCAACAATTCAGTTCAATAAAACAGGAAGGAGTAAGGATGCAAAGACGACAAGATTCAGTTCTGCCCTCTGACTTGTATCGGCTTCAGGCACCAACAGGATTTGGTGTCAAACAGGTTCATGTACAGATATTGATCTTCTCCGTTTATAGGGTTGGTTGGTGATGTTGTTAAAGTCTTCTATATCCTTGCTGACTTTATTTCTGCTTGTTTTACCACTTACTGAAGATAGCAGTACTGAAGTCTCCAATTTTAAAAGGCTGAGACTCTCGTAAGTTATTATCTCTGTTGATCTGTTTCCTTATCTGTACAGTGGAAATAAAATGGATCAAATGAGATAATACACTGCCTGACACACTTAAATATTTACTTTTAAGCAGTTTTATTTCTTAAAATCTTTATAGTTGAAAGTAGTACATTATAGCCACCTTTTAGCTCGTCCCCATGCCCCCACCACACTAGTGCCCGTGTCCATGGGTCATGCATATGTCTACAAGTTCTTTGGTGGTTCTCTTCCCCCTGTCCGCCTCCCCTGAGGTTCTGTTCCTTGCATCCATGTCTCTGGATCTATTTTGTTCATTAGATTCCACATCTGAGTGAGATCATGTGATCCTTGTCTTTCTCTGACTGGCTTATTTCACTGAGCATGATATTCTACAGGGCCCTTTAGGCTGCCTCAAAGGGTGAGAGAGCCTTTTTATTTTTTAATGCTGAATAGGATTCCATGGTGTAATTGTAAAAGAAGGAAGGGAGAAAGGAATTTTCTATAGGAAGTTAAAACATTTAAGGAATACATCTCCTGCCCTGGCCTGTGTGGCCCATTGGTCGCAGCACAGACGTGGATACAGAGGTCACAGGTTGGCTCCCCTGTCAGGGCCTGCCTAGGAGACATCCTATCAATGTTTCTCTCTCACGTGGATGCTTTCAACTAGTTATCTGCTCAGAGTGTAAATCCAGTAGAAAAACAAATGATAAACTTTACTTATGCCTCCTATGCACTTTACTATTTCTCACTCATTAAATTGTGTAGTTAATTGTACTAATGACATCTTCTCATACGTGATCCTCACAACAAATGGGGCCCAGGAGGGCAAGGGGATGGAACAGGTTTTTGTCCAGAGGTAAAACTGAACTCTGATTTGTTCAAGGACATAGGCAACACACGGTGAAACCTGTCTCCATCAACTTTTCTTTTTATTTAAATATATTTTATTGATTTTACAGAGAGGAATTGAGAGGGATAGAGAGCTGGAAACATCGATGAGAGAGAAACATCGACCAGCTGCCTCTTGCACACCCCCCACCGGGGATGTGCCCACAACCAAGCTACATGCCCCAGACCGGAATCGAACCCGGGACTTTTCAGTCCGCAGGCCGACGCTCTATCCACTGAGCCAAACCGGTTTCGGCTCCATCAACTTTTCTAAGTCCAAGTTCAGTGTCACTAAATGTACAGGTGGAAAGGCGGGAAGAAGCCGAAGGGGCGGGGAGAGTGGAGCAGAAAGGGGGACAGTAACAGGCCAGTCCACAGTACGAACTCTACACTGGTCATCTTTGGGGGAGATTTTCTAATCGTTTGCAACTCTTCCCTCCCCAACTATTTTCTCCAACCATGTCAATACTAACCACTTTATGCTTATTTTCAACTACACCTGCAACTTTCATTAAACAATGTCATTACTTTAAGGTCTCGTCTTATTATCCCATGATGCAACTACTTACGTAAAACCAGGCTTCCCTGCACACAGAGTTGTAGTAACTGCTACTGGACAAAGGCGACCTCCCTCGCCCACATGAATTGTTCTTGAACCCCAAACACTGGGATGAAATAGGGGCTCTAGTTATGGTGTGTAACTTAAAATTCTCACAACCAGTCATGAAATAAAGGCTTGAACTTGAGTGCTATTCAAACATCAGGCAGTGCACAATTCCATTTTGTAGTTGCACGTGGTAATACAGTATTAGAGAATTATTATAAAGGCTTATCAGGTTTAATTTTATAAATGTCTATATAGTACTTAGTGGTGGCATGGGGGGAAAAAGGTATAAGCCCACAAATTATAACTTAAAACTATTTGGGAAGCATTAAGATGCAGTTTAATAAAAACATCACTTTAGAATCACCTAAAGATCAATGGGGTTCTAAGTTTTTAGACATTCCTATTTAATACCTGATAATCATTATGCTTTTTTCAATTTGAGTTTAATTTTAAATCACAATTCCTACATTGCATAAATGACATTTAAAAAAAATCTTGTAACAATCCCATAGACTAAAAAATAATAGTCATGATATTCATCATGGCTGCTCACCAATGTTCTGCTCTCTCCTGTGGGCACATGGTTATAATGAACTTTCTTTTAATATTATTTTTTAATCCTCACCCAAGAGTGTTTTCTCCCCATTGATTTCTAGAGAGGAAGGGAGGAAGCGAGAAGGGATACGAGAAACAGAAGAGGGGCTGGGAAGGAGTGGGGGGGTGGAGGGGAAGAGAATGAGAGCGTGACCTGCTGGGGAACCTGCAACTGAGGTACATGCCCTTGATCCACAATTGAACCCGGGACCCAAAGGTCTGCAGGCCAAAGCTCTAACCACTGAGCACAGGCCAGGGCTGTAATGAACTTTCCTGACCACCTGAAGTTTGGTGTGGCCAGACAGCTTGCTTTGGTAATTATTACTGCTGGGCCTGCCATTTCCAGACCAGCATGTGCTATGCGGTCTCTCAGCCCTCTGGCCAGGGGAAGACCAGCCAGCATTTGGGATGGCGGTTGCTTCACTGGCCGGTGTACCAGAGCCCTTGGGGGTACGAATAAACCCTGTTGTTTTAATAGTGAGGAGGTGGGGTTCTCTGTGACCACAGCATAAGTTAAGCCTCTCTGGACAGAAGTGGCAGGCAGCTGACAGGCTCTCGTTCTAGCACATGAAAAGAACACGATGGATGAAACTGCTACACAAGCCAAGGAAAGGTGAACGCGATTAAACAGGGCGGTTCACATTAATTTCTGATTTAACCTAACCAAAGCCATATGTGCCTATCACTTAGTTTCACATGTATCAACTTATTTGTGTATCACTCAGTTTCTCGTTTACACCCAGTTGAAGATTCAGATTACACTCAATCTGAAGCCGGGAGTTTAGCCGCCTGGTCGAAGACCATAAAGTGAGTTACTGGCACATAATAGAATTTAGGAACCTTAATTTCTGATTTCTGGCTCTTTCCAAAATACCACAGTTGAGTTAAGACTGTTAAGGACAGTTTGTAGTTTACAACATGCATTTTTACATTAAAACATACATTCTAAAATATTTTGTATTCAGCTTTAAGGCAAGATATTAAATACCTTAATTTGTACAAATATCAAATTTATTCAAAACCAAATCCGCAAAACATTAAGCACCATCCTATAACTAACTACATGCTACCTTTCTTTGAAAACAAGATGTAAGAAGAACTACCTAGAATTCAACCCGTAAACATTGTTGAATATTTATCTAAATAAAAATCTCTCAACAGAGTAAGTAACCGTTCTCAAATGCTTGACGCCCTGTGTCAGTTTTAGGTTGGTAACGGGATATAAAATACACCCTTGATTTACCACTTTATTTTCCATTTCCTGAATCAAAATAGTTCATTAGCACAATGAGGCAGGAAGAAGACAGTAGACTACCCATCAATTTGCAAAACAATTACAATAACTGAACCTTTCCCAAGGGTACGGGGTAATACAATTATCAACTAAATTTAAATTTTAAAGCCTAAAAGTCACAATATTTAATTTTTAAAGCTAGTGTGTACACACACACACACACACACACACACACACAACTTTCTAAACTATAAGATGACAATGAAACTTAATTAGACTCACAGAATATTAGAGTGATAACTCTGCCTTCTGAATAGTAGAGATACCAAACTTTTATTAAGGTAATTTGAATAATGGTCTTTTAAGTTATGCATACTAACCATACAGTATCCCAACTCTTGATTATAGCAGAAATTAACCCAAAATACTATTAATCGTCGGGAGCAGGATGCTTCAGTGCTGAGGCAGCAATGCAGAGCGAGACCCTTATCTGTGACATCAAACAACCTGGTCAAATCCGAGCACCGTCACTGAGCAAGTCCCTTTCAGAACTTCAGTCTCCGTAGAATTGGGGGGGGGGGGGTAGGTGCCCAGCAGGGTTAAAAGGTATCAGGGAAGCACTCAGCATACTACCTGGCATAGAGAAGGCCGACAATCCTACCCCCACCCCATTCCACTGTGCTTTAGTATTCTCCTTAAACTGAATAATCTTCTTATGAGATGTGTATTTCTTCTTGAAGAGGATTTGTATAGCAAGACTAAGAGTAAACATGCATATTTCAATTGTGTTAGAGCTTGGTCTCAACCCTATGAAACTGGAGACAAGAGTAGCTCAATAAAGAAAAACATTCCGAAAGGGTCTAGCTCAGCCATAGCCAAAGCAGGGTGCAAGAAACTCCCCCGAGTGCAGAAAAAATAACTGAACTCCAATTTCCATTTTGCCCTCACTCGTACAAAGCTGGAGATGACTTTTCTAGACTGTGAGGCTAGAGAACACATAAACCACCAATTAGTCACTAAAGGAACTTTTCTTAAACAGTAACATAAAATCTTGGGTTCAGTTTTTTTTTTTTTAAACAACTGAACTTATGACACTAAGATTTATTTATAATATAGTTAAGAACGGGTCTATTGTTCTACTTTAACTCATTTTTTTAGTCCAACTGGGTATCAATGATTGTGCAAATTAGGACAAAGTCTGTTGACTTAAACCTGTTAACCTCTGTGAGTATGTCTTGTAAATACCGCATTTTAAAAAGGTGTCTTAAATCTGTTAGGTTTACTTTCTAAGCCAATGTTCTAAAAGTTCTGATTACCGATAAGCTCTTTAGCTCCTGGCCTTGTTTTACAGTATTACTGGTTAAAAAATGAAATGCAAGGTTTAAAACATGGGGCCAATTTAGCATTTGCAAACAACCAACCACACACTATTGGGATGTAACACTCGCCAATTGTCACCACCAGCTAAAGCAGCGGCGGCTGCACTGAAGGCACTGGAGCCAGAGGCGATCCTGACTCAGAAAGCCATTCACCCGGCTCTCGGCCTGGAGCTGCAGTCATAATGCCCTTATCTGTAACTTAATTATTTCCCAACCCAATTAAGAGATGTCAAACAGAAAGTTATGACTTCCGGTAATTAACAAAATGGCAGGAAGAGAAAATTCTTAAAGATGGAAATTTGGTTGATTCAAGGCATTGGTGAATCCAATGACTTGCCTTGTTGATTCCCTTGGGGAAGGGGAAATTGTCACCGTGAAAGGCCGCAGTGAGAAGCTGTCCAGCTCCCCAGCAGGAAAGCACAAGTTTTACCAGGCGCTGCAGCGGTGGGAGTGGCACAGGGGGCAATGCTGAGTGGTTCGGGTGGCAGTGGCACGGGGGGGGGGGGGGGCAATGCTGAATGGTGCGGGTGGGAGTGGCACGGGGGGCGATGCTGAGTGGTTTGGAACAGCAAACGGGCAAAAGACTTTCAGCTCTTGAGATAGGATAGAGGATGATGACATACTTTTACAGTATGATGAATTCCAGGAAAATAATAAGGAACAGTTAGCAATTCGTCCCCGTGTCCTAAGACACAGATTCACATATCCTTATTAACCATTCAGCAGACACCTAAAAAGAAAAACCAAATACTTTCTTTTGTTTGCTGCAGTTTATTAGATGGTACACAATAAAAACTTGAAAATGAATTCAGTTTACTTTTAAGCCATGCATTTGTATAAAGATAACAGTTTTTTTTCAATTAAAGACCATTTCATAATGCTTTAAAAAGGTCTAATACAGAGAAGGAAAAAGTTTGTATTAAACTAACTATGCAAAAGCTGTGTCATTACCTTGTGCCTTAGTAGAACCAGCGTGTAAAGGTCTTATTTGGACACCCTAACTGCCGGTCACCAGGAGCACACGGTGAGAATGGTGCTAGGGAAGGGCATCCTCGTGTGGCCATTGGGGGCTTATGGCCCAAACACACACCTTCTGAGCTTCTCACCGCTCCCCTTTACAGATCTTAAGCCTCAAAAAAAAAACCAAAAAAAAAAAACAAAGATAAAAACCCCCAAACAATGCAACTTTCCACTCAGTCCTAGAGATTCCGCTCCACGCCATTCCCCACATGCTCTCCAGCCTCCCTGCCGCCTCCATTTGTGAAAGACCTGTCCACTGCCTGGCCTGCCAGGGCTGATGGTCTCTGTGTGTAACTTGTGTTAGTCGCACACTTACAGGCAGTCAATGCCAGTAACTACACAGCTCAGTGCCATCCCACTGTTGATTAAGATTGTTAGCTTCTCAAGGCCAACAGCTTGGAATCAACCCTCCACTCCCAACTGCCATCAATAAACTCTGCCGGCCACCATTCTTGGATGTTTTTAGTGGAATGGCCAGCTCATCTGGATCCATACACTGGGAGGTTGTAACTATCCGGGGTAAGGCGAAGCAGTTCCCTCCTGGATTAGCATCTGAAGCATTGCAACAACTCAAAGCCCGCAGAGTGATCCACCAAACTCCAGCGGTACACTCTGGTGGGAAGGCTTCATGGAGCAGTCAGTCCTGTGAGTGCCCACCACCAGAGGTCTGAAATAGCTAGCTAGCTCCTCCATCCCCATTCCGGATGGGCTTTTCTTATTAAGATCCTAGAGGTAAGAAATGCGCCATCGCTGATATCTGACACCACCGTGTCGACAGACCTCTGCTTTATGCACTCCGGACCCCTGGGGAAGATGAGGTCACTCAGCAGCGCCGTCGCTTTCTCTGTATTTGACCCCAACAAAGCTCCCAGCCCCACAGCAAGACACCCGTTCCCACCAGGCAAACCCAGGCGCTGCCGGCGGCAATCCCTCCGGGGGGAAAGGCTCCACGGGGCCACGGGGCCTTCCCTAAGCAGGCGGGAGACAGAGGTCCCGGCACCCCTTCCCCACCCCCGGTCCGCCCGGAGCCGGGACGCGGGTCCTTTGTCTGCGCGGTGGGAGGAGCCAGTCTGCGGGCCGGCGGGCGGGCCGGGGGCAAAGAAAATGTGCAAAACCCGCACAGACGCCGCAAGTTCCTCAACTCGGCGACCGCACCGGTCCATATTTCCCTCCATCGTGTGCATCTAAGCGAGCAAAAGGGTGGCAGCCAGCGGGCCTTTCCCGAGAGGGAACACGCGCCCGGGGACTCCATCCGCGGAGGGTTAGGCTGCGCTGCCCGGGAGAAGTTTCCGAAGCGCGAGGGGAGGCGGGGAGGGGGGAGAGCCAGCGCCTGAGCACCCCCTGCCCCCGGGAAGGGTGCACCCCGCAGCACCAGCCTACCCCCTCCCCCCGGAGGAGCGCACCCCGCATCTGCGGCACCCGCCTCCCCTCCGGCCCGGCCTTCATCCGAGCGGCGCTGGCGGGGAGCGGAGCGCCTTTCCCAGCCGGCCGGGAGCGCACCATCCCCGGCCTTTGGCCACCGGACCTGGCCGGGGGTTTGGGGCCACGCCAGCCGCTGTTCCACGAATGCGGGGCGCGCCGCCGGGCGGGGAGCTGGCGGGACCCCACGCCGCTGAGACGCCGGCCCCCCCCGGACCCCTGCTTCCCGGGGCCCTCGGGGGAGGAAGGAGAAGGGGGGACCCCCACCCGCCAGGTCCGCGTTCTCCGCCCCAGCCCCGTCCCCCGGGATGCTCGCTCCCCCCGCGGCCGCGGCCGAGCCCGGCGGGACCACCCCGCCGCCCGCCGCCCGCCCGCACTCACCCTGGCGGCCGACGATCTCGGCGACGTGCTCGGAGCTGGGCACCGGGACGCACTCGGTGGTGTTGACGCTCTTCCTCCGCAGCAGCGCCGCCTGCTCGCCGTTCAGGCCGCCGCCGCCCGCCGCGCCGCAGCCGCCGGGGCCGTAGGCGTGGGACAGCATCGCCGCCATCATGCCCGGGGCATCGTCCCCGCCGAACAGCACCCCCGCCGCCGCAGCCTCCCGGGCGTCGAAGCCGGCGGCGGGCAGCAGCACGGGGCCCAGGGGCCCGCCCGGGGCCGGCGGCGTCTGGGCGGCAGCGGCGGCGGCGGGCGGCGACAGCAGCAGCAGCGACGGCCGGTCCTCCGCCTCCGCCTCCTCCAGCTCCTCCTCCTCCTCCTCCTCCGGCAGCAGCGGGTCTCCGTCCAGCTCCGCTTCCGCGCCCTCCTCGTCCTCCTCCGGCTCCGGCGCGGCCGCCTCAGGGGCCCCGGGCCGGCCGGCCGGCGTCCGCTCCCCGGGAGCCGGCCCCGCCGCCCGCCGGGCCGGGCCCTGCGCCGCCGCCGCCGCCGCCGCGGGCCTGCGCGGGGCCGGGCCGGGCTCCGCGGGGCCGGGGTCGTCGAGGCCTAGCGCGGCCAGGCGCTCCCGCAGCAGGAGCCCGTCGCCGTCCGGCTCGGGGCCGCTGGCGGGCGGCGGCGGCGGCGGCGGCGGCGGGGGCGGCAGGGGCGCCGGGGCCGCCGCCAGGGCCAGGGCCGCGGAGCTGCCGCTCGGCATCGCGGCGGCGCGCTGTCAATGGCGGCGGCGGCGGCGGCCGGGTCAGGCGCGGCGGGCGGCGGGCCCCATGGCGGACCGGGCCCGGGCCCCGCTCAGCGCGCAAACACCTTTCCTCCGCGGAGGCGGCAGGGCTGGCCACCCGGGCTCGGGAGCGCCCGGCCGCCCGGAGACGGAGGCCGGGGCGGGGGCCGGGCCGGGCGGAGCAGGTAGCTGGGTGGGTGGGTGGGGACGGCGGCGGCGGGGCGGGCGGCGGGCGGGCGGGCCGGCGGAGGCGGCGGCGGCGGCGGCTCCCTCTCAGGCTTTCTTTTGTTCCATGGCCTGAACCAGCCCCCGGCGCGCGCGCGGCGGCGGCGGCGGCGACGCCCCACGCCGCGGTCCGAATGAAGCCGGCGCGCTCTGATTGGGCGTTTTAATCTCCGGGAGTCGGCCCTCGCCTCCCCGCAGCCTTCCAAGTTCTTCCCCTGGCCCCCCACCCACCCACCCTCTCCTCGGGTCCCGCCCCGCTCCGGCCCGGCGCTCTCTGATTGGGCGGCGGGGACGAGCCCGCCCCCTTAGGCCTCCTCCGTTCGTCCCTCTCCCCGCCCCCCGGCCCCGCCCTCCTTTTCCTACTGGCTCCCGAGAGGGGCCGTGATTGTTCGGTTCTCACGTCACTCTTTGTGACGTACGAGGTGGGCGGGCCGAAGGAGCGATAGCTGGGGCTGGAGCTGGGGGCCGGGGAGGGGCGTCTGCGCAGGCGCGCGCCGGGGAAGCGGACACCTACTAGGTGTGTCTTCCCTCCGCGGCCTCGCCGCTGCCCACCTGAGTCGGTGCTTTTAGCGAGCTCGGGGGGCGGCCTTGGGGCGGGCCGCAGACATGGCCGGAGGGCGTTGTCTCCCCAGGTTGGGGAGAAGATTTCCCCGTTGCAGGGTGAGGGCTTCTGCAGAGCCCAGGGAGGTGGCCTCCTAGGGGGCCGCGGGGTGGTCCCCCGAGCCGCGTGGCCCCGGGCCTTCCCTGCCCGCCCGGGGGTGCTCCCTCCAGGGTGAAGCCGGCTGGTTACATAGACTTTGGGGCTTTTCAAGGAAATTAAAAATCGTTTTCTCCTTTAAGATGCCCTTCGCACGGTCCTGCCCAAGTGGTCCCACACGGTGGTTATGTTTTCCAGGGGGGTTATTTATACTTAAAAAAACCAAAAACGGGCCTAAACCGGTGTGCCTCAGTGGATGGAGCGTCGGCCTGCGGACTGAAGGGCCCCAGGTTCGATTCCCGTCATGGGCATGTACCTTGGTTGTGGGCACATCCCTAGTAAGGGGTGTGTGTGTGTGTGTGTGTGTGTGTGCAGGAGGCAGCTGATCCTTGTTTCTGACTCTATCCCTCTCCCTTCCTCTCTAAAAAATCAATATAATGTATTTTTTAAAAAAACCGGTTTCATTGATTTCAGAGAGTAAGGGAGAGAAACATCAATGATCAGCTGCCTCCTGCACACCCCCCATCAGGGGTGGACCCTGAAACCCCAGCATGTGCTCTGACTGGGAATCAAACAGCGACCTCCTGGTGCATAGGCTGAGGCTCAACAGCTGAGCCACCCCAGCCCGGGGTTCATCTGTAAATGGCTGTTAAGGCCTATTACCTTCCTCCACTGTAGACTGACTCGCTCCCGCCCCTTTAGCACCAGGTACTAAAGTTAGTGTTAATCATTAGCATTGTCCTGTAGCTATAATGCAACCAACATAGTGTAATTTTAAGGTTTCTAGTGGCATCATTAAAACCAGAAGGAACAGTTTTAATAAATGGGGCAATAAGTCAGGATATTATTTTAACAGTAAAAATCACTACTATCTTAAAGTATTTTCATGCTAAATCTTTGAAAATCATGTGTATTTTACACTCACACTCACAGCATATCTCAGTTCAGTTCACTTCACACTAGCTATGTTATCAAGTACTGAATAATTACTAGCAACTCCTGGGTTTTGAGTTGTAATTTGGGACCCTTTCTACTTTGGGTTGATTGTATCTTGCTGCCCAAGAGTTGTTTCTTAAGAGTGAACTTTGAGCACCAATTTTCTGAATTGTCTAGGTCCTAGTGGTCGGCAAACTCATTTAGTCAACTGAGCCAAATATCAACAGGACAACAATTGAAATTTCTTTGGAGAGCCACATTTTTTAAACTTAAACTTCTTCTAACGCCACTTCTTCAAAATAAACTGGCCCAGGCCATGGAATTTTGTGGAAGAGCCACACTCAAGGGGCCAAAAAAGCCTCATGTGGCTCGAGAGCTGCAGTTTGCTGACCATGGGTCTAGGATGTCCAAGAGAAGGCTGAACTATGTTGGGGTTTTTTGTGCCCTTAAGGCCGTGTTCCTAATCTTACAGTTAACCCTAAGCCTCCGAAGGCCCAGAGAATTTTAGCTAACAGGAAAACCGTCCCGTTACTAGGGTTCCCGATCCTCATATAACCGTATATGTTGCTTCTCTAACAGCTCATCTGTAGCCGTAGGCTCAGCAGGGATTTCAGCCCTGACAGTAAATCAGGATGAGGGCTTCTCAAAAAGATAAATGCCCCGATAGGAGAGGGAAGTGGACTATTTGGATTTAGTAGATGTGGAGTGGGGACTGAAACATTTTTTTCTAATAATTCTTTATTGTTGAAAGGATTACATTTGTGTTCCCCCCCCCCCCCCCACACACACACATTGAGCCCCTCCAGCCTGCTCCTCCCCCCTCCCCTTCCACCATGTTTTTAAAAAGCCATACAGCTTCTGAAACCTAAGCCAGGGTTGAGAACACTGATCTCAACTATCAGGGTTTGAGTTTGGGGTTTATACAGAAGGAATCTTGCTGTTCATTCTGCTGACAAGTGTTCTTTCTCCCCTTACCTTCCCAGTTAGACTAGGCACACTTTTCACTGCTTTTACCACATCTACACCCTTTTTTTTTTTTTTTTGGCAATATCTTTGCCCCAAGGACATAATATTTCATGGCATCTTATAAAAAACACATAATCTTTTCCAATATAATAGCGAATAGCTTATACTGAGGTTGGCAGAAGTAGGTTTATGGAGGTTCGTGTGGGAGAAGACATGCAGGGTGTGATTATTACAATAGCTTTATTAACTCAAAAAAAAATGTCACAATGCAACTGTGAACCTACTTTTTGCCTGCCCTGTATAGACATTTACTTACAGAATACACAGACACTCTTGCTGTCTGATAGTCCAGTTCGCAGAATACCCATTATTTGATGGGTAGATAAAGCAAAGCAAATCTCACCAGGGGAGAAAGTCAAATAAAAGGTGCAGCGACCCCTCCCTGTGCGTCCTGGTCTTTGGGAGGAAATGGGCGATAGAATTACAAATGAAGCTCTCAGAAGTTCCTTCCTTTAGCTTTTCTCATGAGAATTGTCATTTAATGCCCCCTGGTCGTAAATTCTCCGGTACTAAGGACCCAAACCAAAAGCTACAGTGGGGGTGATCACAGATGTTTTTCTTTTAAGAGGGGGAGATGTAAGTAAAGAATAGATGCAGGTAGATAAGATCCATTCAGCTCAGTGTTTTAAAAAAATGCTAAATGGTTTAGTTTGGGTGTTCATCATATAAAAATTGCTTTCTGCTTCATCCTCACATAATAAATGAGGTTTCATGAGTTCCCATATACAAATGTATACATTCATGCATTAATTTATATTTGATCAATATTGTGATTTATGAACAAGGCAGACGATATTGAAGCTCACACACCTTTCCCTTTGGGTCTGTACTTACTGTCTTGTATTAAATCTCGTCTATGAAGCACATTTAAGATTTGCTTTTGCTCTAAATATATGGCTGGGAGTCTTTCATTCAAATTCATTAAACAACACCACCCCTTCTGCCCTGCCCCAGCCACACAACATGTTAATTTGCATCTGAATAGGATTTCTCTTTCATTCCTATGCTGCTGTTTATGACTTGGGCTGATATACCGGGGCAGAAGAATTGCTTTAAGGATATTAAAAAGAAAATTACAGAATTGTTCAGGGTGGGTGGGAGGTGATCAACTAAAGAACTGGTATGCATATATGCATTACCCATGGTCTCAGACAGTGAGGTGGTGAAGGCCTGGGGCGGGGGGAGAGAAAGGGGACGTAAGATGTAGTGTGATTTTCGCCTTAAGTGGGAACCCACCTACATGAGCACCTACATCACTCACATGGAGCACATACACAGCAATAATGAAGTGAAACAGTATAAAAAATTTAACAGAAAGACAACAATTCTTCGACGTAACCCAAGGACAACTGTATCCGCTAACTGCTGAACTAGCCTTTTAAATCCAATTGTGATGATACCAAGGTTGGAACAATTGCAAACTAAACGAAGCTTGACGAAGCTGTCCTAGTAAGAACACTGAGCTAATTCGACAACCAATTTGAAGCAAAGCCATCAAGGCTGCCACAAAAGTGTGGCGCGAGATCTGGCTGACAGCCTCACCTAGAACCCCAAACTACACACCTGCTTTATGTCAAGGCAGGATACGTTTCCTTAGGGGTAGGCCTGGGATCAGCAGTACCTTCCTTCTCCAAGATAAGTCTTCCTGCAGCGTGACAGCTAACACGTCACCCTCCTGCTTGAAATGGCTCCCAACTGCCCAAGAACAAAGTCTTCTGCCTACAGCTCCAGGCTTTCCACACTCCGGTGTCATCCTTCCAGTGCTCACGACTGTTACATGAACATGCCTAACTCTCTCCCATGTTAACTAACTCTTCCCTGATAGCACATGTCCACCCTGTCACCACTTCCTCCTCCTCTGCCCCAGGAGCCATCTGGGTGCTTTCCGGCACACTTCCATGAGCTGGGGCTCCTCACGGAATTACCCTCATCGTGTCACTTTTTATCCTTAGCCAGCTCACCCTTTCGCCGCCACTCCGGACTGCTTTTAGAAGCACTCCCTTGCTTTGCTTTCCCTCTGCTTTTCTTCCTTCTTCCGTAGTCATGCCTCAGTCTCCTGTGCACACTCTGCATGCCATCAACCTTTGGGTGTTTATCAAGGCTCCGTCTCCAGCCTGCTTTCTGTCTACTCCCCACTCTCCACCTAAA
Organism: Vespertilio murinus; assembly: GCA_963924515.1. Classification (NCBI taxonomy): domain Eukaryota; kingdom Metazoa; phylum Chordata; class Mammalia; order Chiroptera; family Vespertilionidae; genus Vespertilio; species Vespertilio murinus. The sequence goes on from OZ004709.1 coordinate 5,775,913, forward strand.
AATCTTATCTCTTCCCAAGATTTCTGCTTCTTTGTCAAATCCCCGATCTTCCCCCTGGAGGCCCGCTGTCTGACCGGTGTCTCCAGTTGGCGATTCAAATTCAACCTGGATGTAAGCTCAGCTTCCCAAACTGAAATGTCAGTTAAAATTTGCCTTTCAGCTCAGTGTTAGCACCCACTGTCTGCTCAGTTCCTTTGACCAAAAGCCTAGTACGCATACATTCTTGACTTCACCTTTAACCTCTAGAACCTGTAAAGACCAAATCCTATCTCTCAGATCTACCTTTCTGCATCTTTACCACCATTACCATAGTCTAGGCCACTATTATTTAAAAATATATTTTATTGATATTTTACAGAGAGGAAAGGGGAGAGATAGAGAGCTAGAAACATCGATCAGCTGCCTCCTGCACACCCCCCACCAGGGATGTGCCCGCAACCAATGTACATGCCCTTGACCGGAATCGAACCCGGGACCTTTCAGTCCTCAGACTGACGCTCTACCACTGAGCCAAACCGGTTTCAGCAAAATAGTATTCTTACCTCCAGTCTTGCTTTACTCCATTTTTTTTTTTCCATTCTGTAGCTGGAATGGTTTTAATTCAAGTTTACTCCTTCCACTTCCCTGCTTAAAAAAACTCTTTTTGTTGTTCTTAAGATGACATCCCACTTTCTTAACATAACATAAAATTTTCTGTATCTGGGCCCTATTTATTTCTTTCCCCTCGTTTCATGTCATTCTTCCTCTTGCACTCTTGGCCTCAGCCATAGAAGCCTTCTAGCAGCCATTCATATATTCTGCATACTCTTGGTATGCCTCCCGGCCTGGAATATGGCTCTCTTCTGCCCGATTCCCTTAATACCATCACTGATTCTCTCTCATGCTCCACCCTGCAGGGATGGAGCCTGAAACCTGGGCATGTGCCCCAACCAGGAATTGAACCAAGACCTCCGAGTTCATAGGTCAACACTCAACCATTGAGCCAGGTGGGCCGAGCCCTATAGATACTCTTCATACTTTGTTGTTTATCTATATCTCTTCCTCTGTTTCCATCCTTACAAAGCCAGTGCCTGCTATTGTCCCTGGCATGTAGGAGGGACCAGTGTGTGCTTCCTGACTGACTACATAGATATTCTCCCAAATAAACTCAATTCTTCAGCCTTTCTGAGCTTTTGACCATTTTTCCAAGACACATGGTGGGAATGCAGACTGGTGCAGCCATCATGAAAAACAGTGTGGAGCTTCCTCAGAAACGTAAGTAATTTCCCATCTTGGAACGTCTGCTTGTGTTAGTTTTTCTGCCTAGATTGTCTTCCCCCTCAATTCTTTTCCTTCCCATCTTTACCAATGTTAAAGCCCCGGTTTAAATTTGACTTCTTCCAACATACTATTTTCTTAATCAGTACAATTAGGGCTAGTCTTTCTTTCCCTCCCCAGAGAAATGCACGTGAAAGCAACATTTTGAATACATCTTCTGAATGCCCAATCAACCCCTAAAGTCTATCCATCCATCCCTCTGGGCTCCATAGACCTGCGACACAGACTGGCTAGGCAGATGTTCGCAAACCCATTTCCTCTTCTTCCTGAGCACACAGCTACTACGTGCCTCCGTGGCAATCAGGAGTAGCCACAAGACTGTGAGCTCTACCAAGTGCACACCAATTCCAGCCCTTTAAAAACCCCTTACACACTTTCTTCCAACGTTCCTCCTCCTTCCGTGACATAGATGAGTACGATGACCATAGAAGCCACATGTTAAAGACGGCAGAGCCATGAGACAAAAGGAGTTGACTCACCACATGGAAGAAAGGTACTTTCCAATCGGAGACACTGGTACTTGTTTTAGACTTTACGTGAGAGAGAGAAAATACTTTTATCAAGTTGAAGTATATATTTTTGTGTTTTGACAGCAGTTAACCTATCTTAACTAACATAAAATCCTTGGTTAAAAGTCTCTAGTTTATGCCCGGCCGGCATGGCTCAGTGGTTGAGCATGGAGATCACGATTCTAATCTTGGTCAGGACACATGCCAGGGTGCAGGCTTGATCCCCAGTGAGGGGCGTGAAGGAGACAGCCAACCTATGATTTTCTCTCATCATTGATGTTTCTATCTTTCTTTTTTTAAAAAAATATTTTATTATTTTTTACAGAGAGGAAGGGAGAGAGGTAGAGAGCTAGAAACATCGATGAGAGAGAAACATCAACCAGCTGCCTCCTGCACACCCCCTACTGGGGATGTGCCCGCAACCAATGTACATGCCCTTGAACCGGAATCGAACCCGGGACCTTTCAGCCCGCAGGCCAACGATCTCTCCACTGAGCCAAACCGGTTTTGGCTGTTTGTTTTTTAAGCCAAGACCACAAAACTATTAATTAATTAATTAATTAATTAATCGATTTATTTTTGTTAATCCTCACCTGAGGATATTTTTCCATTGATGTTTAGAGAGAGGTGAAAGGAGGAGAGACCAAGAGAGAGAGAGAAACATCAATGTGAAGGAGACACATTGATTGGTTGCCTCCTGCACCCTGACCAGCACCAGAAATCAGGCCTGCAACCAAAATTGAACCTGGGGACCCTCAGGCTGATACCCTATCTGCTGAGCCAAAACAGCTAATGCCCATTGCTTGGTTTTAAGCCTAAATGTACTATTTTTCAAAGGTATTGAGATTTTTTTTCTGTAGGAATCAGGGTCATAAGGAGCTGTAGTCAGGACATTGCGTGTGTGTGTGTGTGTGTATGTGTATGTGCATGTGTGTGCGTGCATGTGTGTGCAGGTGTGTGTGTGTGTGTGTGTGTGTGTGTGTGTGTGTGTGTAGTTGGCAGGACACAGAGAGTCAGGACATTGTTTGAAGACAGTGCCAGCTGACTCCAAGGTTTTGACCTGAGCAGCCAGGCAATGCCATCAGTAGGGAATGCTGCGGGCAGAGCAAGTGTGGGGTGAATGCGCTAAGGTCTCATGATCTTTGTTGTGTCCTCTGTTGTGGCTTCAATCCAAAGGCTTCTTCTCTGATTTGATGTTTCTCGAAATCCTTACTGCCAGCCCTATTCCTCAGTGTTGCAACCCTCTTAGCTTAATTTTTCAGGTACCTACCCCAGCTGGTATAGCTCAGTGGGTGAGTGTTGTCCTAGGAATCAGGAGGTCATGGTTTGATTCCGGGTCAGGGCGCATGCCTGGGTTGCAGGCTGGATCCCCAGTGTGGGGTGTGGGGTGTGCAGGAGGCAGCCGATCAATGATTCTCTCATCATTGATATTTCTTATCTCTCTCTCTCCCTTTCCCTTCCTCTCTGAAATCAATAAAAATATATTTTAAAAAATGTATGTGCAAAAAAAAAATTATTTTCAGATACCCTATAGCCTGGTTTCTCTTACTTAGACCATAATTGGTAAATCTTTTTACTAAATATTCTCCTTTAGGACACTAGTCCTTGAGGGAATATGAAGAATTCACTCCTACTGGGAAAAACAAAACCTCCTAATACTTTCATTCTTTTTCTTAACATTTTTTCATAAAATTAATTTTTTATTAAACATTTCTTAAAATTATATTTTACAACAATTGAACTTTTAGAAGCAAATTTGATGCTCATTTTGCATGCAATATTGGAGGGTTATTTGCTCCAGGTATAAAGATGATGGAAGCATTTCCTTTTCCAGTTTTTAGCAGACTATTTGAATGTAGATTGGGAAAGACTCTTCTTAAGGATAAAGTGAAATATACTTTCCACACCAGTCCAATCTCTGACTTCTTTATTTTAGGTCATGGGTAGGAATTGTTGAGTGTACAGCAGCGGCTAGAATGAGGTTTGAACTATGCCAACTGTCTATGAAGACCCGGGTTGAGACTATGATTGTATGTGGGTCCCTGTGTGACTGTGATAGAGGAACTGGTCCCTGTGGTCGGGTTTGCACTAAAGTCATGGCGCAGCAAAACTTCCCCACGGCTACATTTCTTATGTTTCATTTTCAGGCTGTTGGTGCCACAGGAGCAATTAAAATTCATGAATAATGTCTGCTTCCCCCTTGATAAATAATGTGGATGGCCTGCAGTCTGTTAATATTCATGGCAAGGGACATAACAGGCTATTGTGTTAGGAACAGTGTGGATGCAAATTGTAAACATTTATCACCTCCAAAGTTTCAGGCAATATTCAAAGCAATGTCAATTGAAACAGATGCTCTAAACTCCTCCAATAAAACAGTCGTTAGCAGAAACCGGTTTGGCTCAGTGGATAGAGCCTCGGCCTGCCGACTGAAGGGTCCCGGGTTCGATTCCGGGCTAGGGCATGTACTGTGGTTGTGGACTCATCCCCAGTAGGGGGTGTGCAGGAGGCAGCTAATCGATGTTCCTCTCTCATCAATGTTTCTAACTCTCTATCCCTCTCCCCTCCTTTCTGTAAACAATCAATAAAATATATTAAAAAAACCCCCAAAACCAAACCACAACAACAACAAAACAAATCAAAACAAAAAACAGTCGTTAGATGATTTCTCCACAGTCTCCCAAAACATTTGTCTCCTAGTAACTTCTATTTATTATGTCAAATAATATTGTAAAATCTAGTAGACATTGAACAATAATGAATAAAAAGTTTAATGTAATGCCCTCTAAAATGGATTTCCTATTTCTTTAGATGCTATGGATAATTACTAAAGCATATCAATAATTCTTTCTATAGGTTGGAATATAGTAGCAACATCCCTCTGCATGTTCATTAGAAGGTAAGCTATAAACATGCTAGTGAAAATTTCCCAATGTACTTATCTATAGTCTCCAAATTTTGCAATTGCTATTATCTTCACTTATGAAAATCACTGATTATAATAGGAAAGTTCAAAGATTTGAAAGTCTTAACATTGAACTAATATTTTGCCAAGAGGGGGAACTTCTTTAAAAATTATGTCTTCTGCCCCAGCTGGTTTGGCTCAGTGGATAGAGTATCGGCCAGTGGACTGAAGGGCCCCGGGTTTGATTTCGGTCAAGGGCACATGCCTGGGTTGCAGGCTTAATCCTCAGTAGGGGGCATACAGGAGGCAGCCAATCAATGTTTCTTGCATCATTGATGTTTCTATCTCTCTCTCCCTCTCCCTACCTCCCTGAAATCAATAGAAATAAGATGCTCATTTTCAGTGTCTTGATAGGAAGTATTTTGTGAGCTAATCAGGAAAGACTTTATGGAGGAAGTGAAATGAGGTGAGAATGTAGGGGAGCAAACTCTAAGTAGGTGAAAAGAAGGGGGAAGGCAGTGCATTGGTGAGAAATACCCCAAGGCAAAAGAGAAGCTTGCCTTGGTGTAGTGGTAGAATTAGAGGTGAGCAGATATGTTTGATTAAAATGATAGAGATCCAAGAAGAAAACAACAACAACAACAAAAATAAAATGAAAGATACATATCCTATATAATAAAAGCCTAATATGAAAATTGCCCCCTCGATCAGGAGTTTAACCAGGGTGTGGGTCGGCTTGTCAACTATGGGAAGCGAGACCCCAGCCAGCAGCAGCTGGGGTAAGGGAGGCTCCCGCTGGCATCCAGCAGCTGCTAGGTTCCCTACCTGTGCACAAATTTCGTGCACTGGGCCTCTAGTAGGACAATAAGAGGAAGAAAGTTGGAAAAGGCCAAGGCATTTAGATTCTATTTTGAGGCCCATCTACTGTTGGGAGGTTGGTTTCTTGTGTACAGCGATTCAGGTCATACAGAAATTAAATCCCAGCTCTACCACCTACGAACAATATGTTGTCTAGTGATTTAATATCTTTAAGCCTCAGTTTCCCTTCTATCTAATAGAGATTATATCGACCAAGCAGAGTGTGGAGGGCTGCACGACATAACATTTTCCTTGTCTCGTTAGCTGTCATCTCCTCTCTAGTAAATGGGCGGGGGCCAGAGGCTACAGTAAGGGCTTGTGAAGAGGAAAATGACGTCATTAAAGGGATGGCTATGGTGTCTCGGGAATATTAATTTTGTGATGGTGTGCAGGATGAATCAAGAAAGGAGAGCATGAGCATGTCGGGGGTGAGGGAAACCAGGAAAATGAGCTCATTTGACCACACACAAAGATCCGGGGCTGAGTTAACCACATGGGCTATGGCCAAGCCTATACAAGTGATTGATTCAGGAGGGAAGGATGGAGGGATTTGGTGAATACAAAGCCAGATGTAGAAAATGAAATCAGGAAGAAAAATTTACGAATTTCAGGATAAAGAAAAAAAGCATCAAATTAGTAGAAGAAAGTACCAAGGAAAATCCTCCAATGAACATTTGTTTCTTGTTTTGTGTTGTTTTGCTTTGTCTGCCTGGTGGCTTAACCCACTCTTTCCTTTGGGTTAGCTGCTCTCTTTAATGACATGTCTTTTATCTGGCTTGGTGATATGGTCCCAATTATTAGTGTGTGTGTGTGTGTGTGTGTGTGTGCGCATTAGAATGTGAAATAGGACCTTTTCTATTGCCTTAAACTTTTGGCCAAAGCCCAAAGCTGAGAACAATTGATAAGTATCCTTACAGCCATTTTCAAGGCAGAGTTTAAGACACGGTCCCACAACATTTACTATAGGGCAAGAAGCAAAAGAGACAAGGAACCTGGTTATCACCGTTACCACCAGGAACAGTCTATGCAGACATTTCTCAGACAGGATTACTTACAGAGGATTACCGGGGTATCTGTGCTCTTTGGCCTGGTGCCTGATGCTGGAGCGGTCCACAGTGGTGTGGCAGATAAAGGCAACCGTGGGCACAGGCTTCACGTTCCTGTTTGGGTAGAGGTACGTGGATTTTCCTTGTTGTGACTGGAGTGGGGCAAGGAGAACAGGAGATCAGACCATTGCCACCTGCTCTTCCCCATGTCCCTAAGTTATGGAAAGGCTTGGGCTTAGCGGAGAAGAAGCACTGACTTGCTCTGGATCAAACTGGACTTTTTATATATATATATATATATATATATATATATATATATATATATATATATATATATTTTACAGAAAGGAAGGGAGAGAGATAGAGAGCTAGAAATGTCAATGAGAGAGAAACATCGACCAGCTGCCTCTTGCACGCCCCCTATCGGGGATGTGCCCACAACCAAGGTACATGCCCTTGACCGGAATCGAACCTGGGACCTTTCAGTCCACAGACCGACACTCTACCACTGAGCCAAACCGGTTTCAGCTCAAACTGGACTTTTTAATGACTGCTCCTGAAGTGGTTCCACTCTCCGCATGTGACAGGAAAGTGACGGTTCTGCCTGTCATGGCTAAGGCCCGAGCATGGACACCCGATGAAGCAAGCTTGAAGGCAGAGGCGGGGAAAGTCAAGCTGCCCCATCTTTGCGCCCTACCTATCCATCCTGTTCACTAATCGCTCCTAAATCATGTTGCAGAAAAACACACCAAATGAAGTCATCACTGAGTGGTGCCCTCTTTGTGTCTGTATTACAATTATTTCTATTTTTCAAAATTTCCAAATAACATTTTAGAAGGACAAAAAAGAAAGATGGAGAGGAAAGAATCCATCAAGAGATGGATCAAGAGAAAGAATCAAGACCAAAATTTAAAAGGAAATGAATCATCCCCGATGTAGTCTAAAGAGCTGCACATTGTATCTGCACTAGAGGCCTGCGTGAAGTCGCGCATGGTGGGGTCTGGCCAGCCTGGCCCAATAGGGCCCCCAATCAGGGCTGGGCCGGTGGTGGTGGTGGTGGTGGTGGTGGTGGTGGTGGTGGTGGGGCATGGGAGGTCGTCCAGTCTGGCCCCAGATTGGGGTGGGAGGGGTGATTGGGGGCCAGGCTGGCTCGGAGGAGGAGCCACGGGAAGTTGGCTGGCCACCCCCACCCCCACCCCCAATTGGGCCGATTGGCCAGCTGCAGGGCATGTCATAGCTACCAGTCCTTCCAGTTGTTCTGGTCTCTTAGCTTTTATGTAGATAGATTTCTGTTGAAATGCCTTCGTTTTCATGACACCACACTACTGCTGACCCTGCCACCTCCGTCTTGGGAGGCTGCAGGGAATTCATAATTGATATAGTTTTCTCCTATGAACCACCACACCACCGACAGGATTATCTTCCCCAACTCTGTTCTCTTCTGACCTTTTCACTGCTTCCCAGCTGTCCCAAACACCACCCCAGCCTTTCCTCCAAGGGCCAGGTTTAACCCTACTTGAGCTCTTGCTAATGTCAAACATCCAAAGTAACCTTTCGGTGTATTCAAACGGTAAGCCTTTCTTGGAGCTCACCTTGATTTCCACCCCTTCACTGATGTCAGATAAAAAGAAGCGCTTGGCTTGGGAGCTGGTTAGATGTCAGAATTCTCTCCTATTTCATACATGTAAATTGTATACAGACTTGTAAACTCCACAAGTGATGGGACACGCAGTGTGCTTTTGTATCTATACCCTCATGCCACATACTACATTGTTTAGTACATAATAGTCTCAGAAAAGATTGTCGAATTTAAGTAGTTCTCATGAAACTGTTTAGTCTGTTAATTCACTCCTAAAACTACCAGGATTCTGGCACTTAAAATAGCCATTGGTTCCTTTCTGGAATCTGGTTAACTTTCTAAATAATCCTTTCTCTTTTTTGCACCTGTGATATATGGTCATATGAAATTAATTTGACATCATAATATCTAAAATGTAGATAAAAGAAAACAACCCATATTTAAATCCAATCGAATGTGCAATCCAAAGAAACACTTCCACATTTCTGTCACTTGAAAAATTACTGTTGAGCCTCCGAACGAGGGTTATTAAAAATACACCATTTTCAACCTTCTCCCTACTCCCACCACCTGGGAACACTTTATTTTCTTGACCTTTCTGAGCAGATCCCAGGAAATAAAACAGAGGCGCATACTTGTTTTCGTCACAGTTACATTTTTTTTTTATTTATAAGTAAATCTACCCTGACTCCACACAAGCCAAGAATTAAAATGCAAATAAGAGAGATTGGACATAGTCAAAGGTCAAGCATCCTCTCGAGTCTGCAAAAGGACCGTGTCCAATGGGACTGACAAACATGAAATATTTGTGTGAGCTGTGTCTGTCAGAAGGCCATGATATAGTAGTGTCTTACATTTGATTTGACCTCATTAGCAAACACAGTACGGATCACAGTACTGATCTAGGTTTAGTTTTTTTTTTAAGTTTTCTTTTTTAACTCCTTACTTCACCTCGCATAGAAACCCACCAACACCTCTTCTTTAATCCCCACCCCCCTCTTCCCTGCAGCCCCCAACTAGATTGCTCTTGGCAGCAGCAAAGCCGTGGTGTAGAGCGGCCTGCCTGCTGGGTTGAGCTCAGGGAGAGGCCGGTGTCTCTGGAAGGCCCTGAAACCCGGAGGCAGCTGGCCTCTTCCAGCCCCAACTCCTTAGCCTGGTTTCACCTCCCAGAGCCACACCTTCTCCCTCCCGCACCCCTTTCTTAAAAACACAACTCCAGGCTTGGGCGTTTCCCTACCAGGGGGTTGGCCGGCCGCAGAGGTGCTAGCGGGCTGTTCCAGCTGATGGCAGAGGCAGAGATATGCTCTCTGCTGGAACTCAGAACGCACTTCCCCATAGACACCGTAGAAGCCATGGTGGATTGTTAGGAAGGTTCCAGAGTACATTTAGAACTTCAGGTCAGGTAGGTGCGGCAAATGGATTTTTGTGAGTTCTTTGGGGCACCTACATACGCATTTTAGGATGGCTTTCTTAGGAAAATGGCTCTGCATTGTCATCAGTTAAGCATACATTCTTTGTGTGGAGGGAGCCACTATAACTATCCTATAACACGGGGTATAGGCCTACATTCTTTGCTAACAGTCCTGAAAGGCGTGGGTCCCTTTGAATGGTGTGGCCCACAACACACCAACTCCAGGCCCCCGACTTCTGAGCCATTGGAAAAACCAGGGGCCCCCACAGAGTGAGCACCCACAAGGGAAATAACAGACTGAGCGGGGAGAGAGTGTACAGGAACTGGGTGCAAGAACAGTGGCCTGGGCAGAAAGAGGGGCTCAGGGATGGTAGGGGTGAAGGTTTCCAGAAGGTCTGTTGGCCCAGGCCCTAGAGATTTGAAGAGTGCTATATTGTGAAGCTGGTTTCTATAGACTTGTGCCAGAGTCGTTGGCAGGAGGGTTGTGATAAAAAGCAAGTGGAACAAAGAACTATATATTTAGAGTTCTCTATGAAATGGAAGCCAGGGGTAGAGTTATCTTGTGGTCTAAAAATAAAGAACATCACCAATGTGTGTGTGTGGGGCGGGAGGGGGGTTCCATTGCTCAGTTGGAACAAAAGAAATGTGTAGCTATCGCCAAGGCCACACCGACTTGGTGATAGCAGGAGGTGCGACAGTAGCAGCAGGGAAAGCAAGATCCTTCTGGAAAGGATGAAAGGCTGGAAGCCACCATGAAGTAGGAGAAAGAATGGCCATAGCCATTTATGAATCTGCGTGGGGTCCCATGGGATGAGAAAGGTTCTGGGGCAATGGGCTGTAGAATTTGTCATGGAGTCCGATCTAGACTTATTAAAAAATTGCAGCTTTGTCCTGGGGAAACGAGGATGCTCTTACACATCCCTTGGTGTTTGCTACAGCATCATGCATAACAAAGTAGCTCTGAGTAAATGTCACTGACAGCCTAAGCAAATAATATTAAATAAAATAGAATAAAACAAAATAAATATATTGGGGAATAGATGAAAGGCTAGCAGTATCATGTCCTGCAGTATGGAAGACTCCCTGGGTAAGATCTGGAAGTTGAGCTGAGTCTTGTTGTCTATTATTATAACTGTCGAAGGGGTCCACTCAGTCCTTGCCTTCAGAGGAACTCAATAGAATGACGAAGAGAAACCAGCCTTTCCGGTGATAGTTTGATGTTCATTTTGTGGTCTTTGAAAGTGGCCTGCTAGTGATCTGAGCCTTCTCCCCTAACGGAGGGTGTGGTGGGGAATACTGTGGAGGATGAACTGCTGGCAGAACTTCAAGGGTGGCGATAGCGAGTGGTGGTGGTGGTGGGCAGGAAGGGATTTTTAATGAGAGGCATACACCATTGACTCAGCCAGAAGATGCCCTCCCAGGCATTGGGAGTGGAGTGTGGTTACAGAAACTGGTCCTTCTAAAAAAATTTTTTTTCCAGCCAATTTGTTACATTTTGGATGAGTTGGGGGTGGGGGTGGAGAACTTCCTTGCTCTAGTCTATATAATGGGCAAAAATCTATGCAACCAAAATACTTTATATGATCTTAGATGTCAAATGTTCTTACTCATGTAAAGTGCCCTTTAATTATATTTTGATTTAACAAATATTTATTGACCTCCTATTATGCGCCTAGATTGCCAGCCCGCTGGAGGTACTGGAGACGGCCTCAGGTTTCTATGCTTTTAGAATGGCAGGGACTTAGAATCTCTCATTTATTTTTTACTCTTTGGGGCCTCTTTCTTGGAATTTCCAAGTGGCAGCAGAAGGAAGGTGTAGCTCTTTCTTCTTAGGTTCCAGAACTGCTGGCTGACGTGTCCTTTGCCTCCTGGAGTGCCCTGAGAGTGCACCCTCACTTCAGGCAGTGGCCCAGTGGAAGAGGAGAGCATAGAGAGGGGAAGAGACAGGGCAGGACAGAGAGGGAGTCCTGGTGATCTTGGACTGTAGCTATGAAGTCTTTGCAAACCCTACTCTGCTCACTAGTTTGTCCCCTCGGGTAAAAAATCTGGGAGTTATTCTAGACTCTGTCCTTCCCACCACCCCTGACAGTCAATGACAACAAGTCCTCATGATGTTCCCTTAAATATTCCTTGAACCTATTTCCTCTTCCCCATTTTTGTCATCATTACCTTAGGACAGACCTTCGAGAGCGCTTGCCTGGAGTTTTGCTATGGCCTTCTACCTGGGTTTTTTCCAGCTTCATTCTTGTTAAATCCATCCTCCATGTAGCAGCTAAATGCAAACCTAGCTTTATCAGTACAATGCCTAAGTTTCCTTTTTCCCCTGTCCAGTTTCTACACACTATACCTATCATTTTTACACTGCATTGATCAATAAAAAGCTTATTATTTCACACACACACCGAATCCAGGCTTGTGTGTCCACAGCTATGATGGCTTTGATACTTAGGGAAAGAGGTGGTCTGTTTCCATTGACTTGATCTTCAACAATCTTCCATTTTTAAAAATATATTTTATTGATTTTTCACAGAGAGAAAGGTAGAGGGGCAGAGAGTTAGAACAGTCTTCCATTTTTCATTTCCTACAAGATAAAGCTTAAGTTTTGTAGGTTGCCATTTAATGCCCTGCCCACCTTTCACCCCCCACCATTGTGTAAGAATCATGGCTTCAGCTAGACTATCCTATAACACAGCTCCCCACAAGTGTCTTTCCCCCACTGAAGGGTTTTTACACAGATATCTCTGCCCTCAGAGCCCTTCACTTATTCCTCCCCCCCCCCCCATTCACTTGTACTTTCCCTCAAGGAATTCCACCCACACTGAATTCTTGCTTGTCTAGCAACTGAATTCTGATCATTTGCACAACTCTCATTTTAAATCACTGATGGCATATGGCTTTATATTGATATTTGAGTCTTCAGGAGTATGTCCTGTCTCTACAAGTTCCAAGGCCTGTGAGGAGAAGGACTATGGCCCAGGCCTTGGAGAGAGCCAGGCATGTCGCCTTGGTGGGTGTTCAGTGGCGGTCTGTGGGTTTTCTTCCGCTGGACCCTTTCTCTTCTCTTGAGTCATGGCATACCCACATTTTTGTGGGTTTTAATATTTTATTGATTTTTTTTTTACAGAGGGGAAGAGAGAGGGATAGAGAGAAACATCAATCAGCTGCCTCCTGCATACCCCCTACTGGGGATGTGCCCCAACCAAGGTACATGCCCTTGACCAGAATCGAACCCAGGACCTTTCAGTCCGCAGGCTGACGCTCTATTCACTGAGCCAAACCGGTTTTGGCACATTTTTGTGAGTTTTTAATAAACAGGTTCAGAGAAGACAAGGCCAGTACATTTTAACTTCCGAATGTAGAAGTGTTTTTAAGGTCAGATTCCTCAGTTCCTGTAATGGGGATAATCACTTTTGTGAGGTGCAGAGCAACAATCTTAAATCCCATTGAGTAAGTTCCAGGAGCCTGTAACTCTTGTGTCAAGGAAAATTATAATTAGCGAGTACATTTATGATGCTGTGGAAATCATGCATATTATAATTCATGCATCTGTAAAATTGCCATTTTAGGGCTCATGAAATACACAAGCTCAAGACAAAGGAGAACACGAAAACCTTGGAACCAGGTTTCTAGTCATAATAAAGCAGTTACTTTAAAGCAGTCTGCGACTATACTTTTTAATTCTCTATGCATATTCCTGTTTACTTTTTCATCTTATTTCATCTTAACATGGACATAGAAATTCTCCTGGTATTGCCATTTTATTTTTCTCTCTCTCAAGATTCTTTTCATCTGTTTTCATAAGCTCTTATGATTACAAGGAGAATTTGAGTCAACACCCTGATCATCTCATGACAGAAGGCATTTTTCTTCTAAAGTTCTTAGACATGGGAAACATTGTATTTATCCTCCCCATAGAGTTTAGTGCTGTTTCCACTGCCAATGACATTTGTACTTACTCGACCTATTCAGAAAAGGAATTTACTGGCTCATCTAAATTAAAGTGTATGTACCGCTAGATTAAGCTTCAGGCACACTAGAGTTAGAGGTGAAAGGATCTCATAGCTATATTCTCATCATCTTTCTCTTTTGGCAAATGTTGCCTTTAGTCCCGTATCTCATCCTTGGATCCTTCACACGTTGTCTGATACTTCTTAGCAGATGCTCCACAAATATTTAATTCATGAGGGAATCAGTGGAACAGCGTGTCCTCGAACAGTGCGGAGTAGCTGTCGGGAGCTCTCCACCTGGAGCGGCCCCTTATCTTCTCAAGTTTCAAGACAGCCAGCAAGATAGATACTGTCTTTCCTAGAAGTCCTAGCCAACGGATCTCATTGGCTCTTGGGTGGCTCGTGCCCATCCCGAAACCCATCAGCATGGCCATGATTTACTTAAGTCTGGTGGGGAGGCAGGATAGGAACCCCTTGGCTTACCAGACTCTCATGGATTAAAAGTGTGGCTGAACTGGTATTGATCTTTCAGAAATCCACTTAGTGAACTCTCGGGAGTAATCAAACATGTTGAGTACATCCTCTTTTGGCAACGTATTTTCTTGGCCTCAGGCTCTTGGTCCTTCTTTTATCTGGTCATTACCTCCTTTCTTGGTCTTAAATGTTTGCGGTCCTAGGCCCTCTTCGAACTGGCCTCCATTCTAGGTTCCTTCATTCATACACGATACTCTAATGACCACCTAAAAAAACACAGGATTTGAAATTTCTTCTGTAATCCCGCAGAAACCCCTGTCCCCCACACAAACCTGTTCTGAGCAGTGTTTTCTGTTGCAGTGAATCGAACCCTTATCTATTTAGTTTAGCAAGCTGGAAATCCAAGGGCCACCTTCAACATGGCCCTCATCCTCCTCATTCTTAGCTGGTATGTTGCCAAGTTCTAAAAAATTTACTTCCTCAATATTTCTCAAATCCTGCCATTTCTCTCTGCCTTTACAGCCACCTCCTTAGTCCAAGTCACTATTTTCTTTAATATACATTTGTATTGATTTTAGAGAGGAAAGGAGAGAGAGAGATAGATAGAAACATCAATGATGAGAGAGAATCATTGATTAGCTGCCTCCTGCATGCCCCTCCCTGGGGATTGAGCCCACAACCCGGACTTGTGCCCTGACCAGGAATCAAACCATGACTTTCTGGTTCATAAGTCAACACTCAACCACTGAGCCACACTGGCCGGACCTTTTTTTTTTCCTTTTAATACAAGCCACCATTTTCAACCATCTAATTACTATATACCTTTTCAACTAATTTTCAATATGGTTTTGCCTTCTTCTTCTTTATTTTAAATATAAGTGCTTTTAAAAATCTATATATTTTTATTGATTTCAGAGAGGAAGGGAGAGGGAGAGAGAGATAGAAACATCAATGATGAGAATCATTGATCAAGCCCACAATCTAGGCATGTGTCCTTGACCAGAATCGAGCCTAACCCGGGACCCTTCAGTCTGCACGCTGACTTTCTATCCACTGAGCTAAATCAGCTCGGGCTGTTTGTGCCTTCTTTCAATCCATTTTTAAAGTTTTGTAACAAGAGTGCAATTTTTCAAAATATAAATTCCTTGACTCCATTGGTCTTAAAAAACACAGAATAAAATCCCTACCATGATCTTCAGAACTTTGCTGATATAGTTCCTCACCGTGTAACTCTTCCCTTCTTGCTTTTCACATCTTCCCTTCTTGCTTTTTACATCCACCACAGTGGCCTCCTTTCACTTTCTTGACACATTATGGTGGAAAGAATAATGCATCCCTACAAGGATGTTCCGTCCTAACCACCAAAACCTCTGAATGTTACCTTGCATGGCCAGAGGGACTTGGTAGATGTGATTAAATTAGGGGTCTTGAGATGAGGATATTTTCCTAGATTATCCAGGAAATTCCAATATAATCACAAGGATTCTTCTAAGAAGAGGAAAGCAAGCATGTCCAAGGCAGAGAAGGAGATGTGATGATGGAAACAGAGGTCTGAGTGGTGTGAAGAGGGGTCGTTGGGTCATGCAGGCAATCACTAGTAGCTGGAAAAGGCAAGGAAACAGCCTCCTCTGAGCATAAGGAACACAGCCTTATCAACACCTCCATGTTAGGACTTCAGAACTCTAAGCTAATACCTTTGTTTTTTAAGTTACTAAATTTGTGATAATTTGTTAGAGCACCCATAGCAAACCAATACATCCACCATTGAGTGGAATTCAGTGTATCTGTCTAGATTTATTCTCCACCTTTTGTGCTGCTCTATGCCCCAAGGCGATCTGTGTGTTTGAATCAACGAACTCTCTTATTTCTGGTCTGGATGGAGCATGGTCAAAGGGAGACACACACATGAGATAGGAAGGCAGAAGGCAAGTGAAGCTGGGCCTTTTATTTCCTCCACTACTACCCACCTGGATCTCGTTGGCTGGCTGCCCCCCTTCTGGTGAAGACCACAGCTCCTGGCAGATGGTCCTACCACATAGTTACCTGTTCCAGGTCCCCATAACTGCCTTATCCCCTGCCTTGTGAAGCTGGCGTGCTAGTAGCGGCAGTGGTGTTGGTTCATGTCTCCCTGCTATTGCTAGGGTATCACAGCCTAGAGCAGTGGTCGGCAAACTCATTAGTCAACAGAGCCAAACACCAACAGTACAACGATTGAAATTTCTTTGGAGAGCCCAACTTTTTAAACTTAAACTTCTTCTAACGCCACTTCTTCAAAATAGACTCGCCCAGGCCGTGGTATTTTGTGGAAGAGCCACACTCAAGGGGCCAAAGAGCCGCATGGGGCTCTCGAGCCGCAGTTTGCCGACCACGGGCCTAGGGTATTGCATTATTCTGTACTATTTTCTCCATACCCTAGCCTTATCTTGTTACATAGTCTTTCTATTAAACACTCCTAAAATTACCCAGATTGAAAGGGCCGTCTGCTTCCCCACAGGATGCTGACTCATAGAGATGTCATTATTTTCCTTCTGCCTCAGGGCCTTGGGACATG
Source organism: Vespertilio murinus (assembly GCA_963924515.1). NCBI lineage: Eukaryota > Metazoa > Chordata > Mammalia > Chiroptera > Vespertilionidae > Vespertilio > Vespertilio murinus. Next base: position 5,792,510 of record OZ004709.1, read on the forward strand.
CTGCTGCCAGTGCCAGGAAAGCCCCTTTTCTGATCTGGGCTCCGTTCCCGCATTAATCCGCAGATTCTTAAATAGTACTTCCCCAAGTAAGTCTTTCCTTCCCCTGGACAAAGTCAAGTGTTACACAGCCTCGTAACACTGCATACCTACACTTCACACCCCGGGTCGTGATAGTTTCATAGTGTTTATGAGCTCATTTGGTTATTGTTTATCTTTCCTCCTAGAGCTGCATTATCCTAGATAGTAGCCACGAGCCACACGTGGCTGTTGAGCCCTTGAAATGTGGCTAGCTTAACTGGCTAATGATATTTTAAATTTTTATTTCACTCTAATTAACTTACATTTAAGAACTAATAAAATTAGCAAGAAACTTTTAAGTATATTTGGAAGAACTTGGGCGGGCATGTGAGTCTATCAATTGTATAATTTACCAAAACAAAATACAGATAAAGTATTCTGATGAATTTAGTGTCTGAAGAGAAATGGGCTTTAGCCAAAACCGGTTTGGCTCAGTGGTAGAGCATCGGTCTGCGGACTGAAAGGTCCCGGGTTTGATTCAGGCCAAGGGCATGTACATTGGTTGGGGGCACATCCCCAAGGGGGTGTGCAAGAGGTGGCTGGTCAATGTTTCTCTCTTATCGATATTCCTAACTCTCTATCCCTCTCCCTTCCTCTCTGTAAAAAATCAATAAAATATATTTAAAAAAAAGAAAAAAGAAATAGGCTGTAAAGTGTAAAATATGCATGGGGCTGCAAAGACTCAATCCAAAAAAGAATGTAAAATATGTTTTTAACAATTTTAGAATGTTGATTGCATGTTGAAGTGATAATGTTTTGGATCTTTTGAGTTAGGTAAAATATATTATTATTATTTTTTACCTGTTGTAAATATGGCTACTAGAAAATTTAGAATTATATATGCGGCTCACACTATTATTTCTCTTGGTAAGTTCTCCATACTAAAGCCTATGTACCAAGAGGGCATCTTTTTTTCTCAATCTTGATCCCTTGGCACATTGTCTGAGGCTTCTCAGTAGACGCGCCACAAATAGTTAATTCCCGAGGGAACCAGAGGAACAGGGGTACCCCAACAGCGCAGAGGAGCCGTAGGGAGCTCTTCACCGGGAGTGTCAACAGATCTCTACTCGGCCTCATTATATATGTGAAGAGTCAAACTGTTTAAAAAATATATATTTTATTGATTTTTTTACAGACAGGAAGAGAAAGGGATAGAGAGCTAGAAACATCGATGAGAGAGAAACATCGCCCAGCTGCCTCCTGCATACCCCCTACTGGGGATGTGCCCGCAACCAAGGTACATGCCCTTGACCGGAATCGAACCTGGGACCTTTCACTCCACAGACCAACGCCCTACCCACTGAGCCAAACCAGTTTTGGCAAGAGTCAGACTTTAAGGGCAACAACGATAAAGCCTATACATTTAATGAGGCTCCAGGATGTTCTTATCTCCTGGAAGCTGAGATGCCTCCAGCCTGGTAGGTGTAGCAGCCGTGTCTTAGCAACAGCAACGAGGCCTTATCTGGTGATGGGGTAGGGCGCACTTGGCAGGAAGCAGGCTGTGAGGTGGTTTCAAGAGAAGAAGGGGAGTGCTCGCGGTGCCAAAAGGTCTCCTGGCACCTCGTGTATAAGAATAAACCCGGGCCACTCCCTGCCAGTCCTTCTCGGCAGCAAGGTCCTCCTGGCCCCGTCCCTCTGGCTTCACCCCGCCCAACCCCCCGGGCGTCCTCCAGACCCCGCGCCCACCTGGAGATGCTCATCTGGGGGGCAGCAGGCCTCTGCACCCCGGTGTGGGCTCTTCAAAGGAGATGGGGCAGCTTGGCTGGAGTGACAACTAGATCACTGGATTTTGTGTTCCTAAGACATGGGTGTTTCAGGTCATGCATCTCCATCTTTTTAACCCCAGACCCTTCTTTCCAACGTGGAAAATGGCACCCTCCCAGGTTGCTGAGCGCTTGTCCTCTGTTGAACCTTCCTCCCTCTGAGAAGGAACGCATACAGACGCAGGCAAGGCCGTGACTTCTCGTCGGTGTGATTAAGGCCCCTCGGCTGCTCACCGTGCCTGTCTGACGAGTAGCGCTGTAAGGCTGAGTCACCAGAGGCCCAGGGGGCCTTCTGCTGCTGGCCCTGCCCCCTGGCTGCCCAGCTCCCTGCACTTTTCCCAGATTGCAACCAGCCAACTCCAGCCCCCACTTCTTTCCAGCCATACACCCCACCTCCGCACCTCCTTTAGGGCGAGGACCTCTTCAATGAAAGGGAATTTCATTCAACAAGCCCCCAAGGAAATTTGCTGACCGCTGTATCCTTGGTGGAGTGAGATGGGGCATGTGTCTGAGGGAAGCTTATGAGCCCTAAGAATCATTGTGGCTGGGAGGGGAAGTGGAAGGGAAGATTTTTTATTTTTTTAAATACATATTTTATTGATTTTTTTACACAGAGGAAGAGAGAGGGATAGAGAGTTAGAAACATTGATGTGAGAGAATCATCGATCAGCTGCCTCTTGCACACCCCCTTCTGGGGATGCGCCCGCAACCAAGGTACATGCCCTTGACCGGAATCGAACCCGGGACCTTTCAGTCTGCAGACCAACGCTCTATCCACTGAGCCAAACCGGTTTCAGCGGAAGGGAAGATTTTTTACCAAGTGTTAGATGACAAGGTTCCTGGGGAAGCGATTGGAGACGGATGGTCGTGGGAGGGTTGGGTAAGAAGTAGTTTCCCAAGGACAGACCTGGACTGGACCCTCCATGTCTGTTTCACTCCCCCCCCCCATGTCCTGTCCAAGTCTCTACCCCTGAAGTCACAGGGCTGAAGAGTGCCAGGGTGTAGACGGAGTAGCAAAAGGCAAACCATTATTAGAACTGAGCACACTGGTGGCAGCTGGTGAGTCACGGCACAGCTTGGAAGACAATTTAAGGACAAAGACGGAAACAGCTTCAAGGCAAGATCCTGGAAGCTTGAGATTTTATACCGTGTTTGTCAGGACCTCCCTGTGAACTCCAAGCAAGTCATGTTGACCCCTCTAAGCCTCACTTTCTCCGCTGTGAGATGTGTGGTTCAGACTAGAGGATGGCTAGGATGGATGCCTTCCAGCTATTAAATTCCTTGGAACACATAAAGTGATTTCCTTATTGGTTAAGAGTACTGAGTAAAGTTGTTAACAAGTAGACTGCTTTATGTTTTTTTCTTTTTTTCCCCTCCCTCCCTCCCTCCCTCCCTCCCTCCCTCCCTCCCTCCCTCCCTCCCTTCCTCCCTTCTTCCCTTCGCCCTTCTTCCTTCTTTCTCTCTCCTTCTTTCTTTCTTTCCATTCCTTCCTTCCTTCCTTCCTTCCTTCCTTCCTTCCTTCCTTCCTTCCTTCCTTCCTTCCTTCCATCCTTCCTTCTTTTCTCTCTCTCTCTCTCTCTCTCTCTCTCTTTCTCTTTCTTTCTTTCTTTCTTTCTTTCTTTCTTTCTTTCTTTCTTTCTTTCTTTCTTTCTTTCTTTCTTTCTTTCTTTCTTTCTTGGAGGTATTTTGTAGGCCAAAATGTGGGTCACAGAAAGATCAAAGCCCAAAATAAGCCCCCGAAGGGACAATCATCCTGTGAAACAGAGGCCACCGATTGGCTGTGGACTGTCGAGTCCATTCGGTACATTCTGGTATGAGTCACAGGCCTCATCATCCCAGGCATCCAATCCCATGGGGCCATCTTCCCTTATCTCTGTGTCTGGTATGTGGGAGAACCAACCACCTCCATGACTAACAGCCTAGACACTCCTGGCTGAGCCCTAATGTGCCCTTTGCATAGCTTCTTCATTCAATTGCAATGGCGTGAATGCAGTGGGCACCGAACAATGTTGGGTGCTAGATTCCATAGCAAACCACCTGCTGTTTATTAGGGGAGCTGTCAGAAGTAGGTATAGCAGGCAAAAGTTCTTTTGGGTCCGTTTAGAAGCTTAAACTTATAGTTTTTATAGAATTTTAGAGTTAAAAGAGACTGAAATCCACCTGATCTAATATTAACACTTCATTTACTTATTTTTTTAAAAAAATCTTTACTGTTGAAAGTATTACATATACCTCCTTTCTTCCCCCATTGTCCTCTTCCAGCCCGCCCTGCCCCTGACCCCAGGCCTTCGCCTTCCTGTTGTCTGTGTCCATGGATTATACATATATGCACACAAGGTCTTTGGTTGATCTCTTCCCACCTACCCACTGACCCACCCACGCCTTCTCTCTGAGATTTGACAGTCTGTTCCTGGCTTCTGTGTCTCTGGATCTATTTAGTTCATCAGCTTGTTTTGTTCATTAGACTCCACATATGAGTGAGATCATGGGATGCTTGTCTTTCTCGGGCTGGCTCATTTCACAGCATAATACTCTCCAGGTTCCTCTGTGCTGTTTCAAAGAGTAAGAGTAAGTAAGAAGGACCTATTATTGACACTTTAGAGATGAAGTGAAGATAAAAGGAGTTGCCCAAAGTTACAAATTAATTAGTGCAAAATCAGGACTCAAAATCAGAACTGCCGTATTCTCAGGTCTGTGGTCTTGCTATACTGTACTAGATCGCTTATGTAGGAACCGGAGTACATTTGGAATACAATGAATTAATTTTAAATATCCAATGTATGGCTCTAGTTGGTTTGGCTTAGGGGATAGAGTGGTGGCCTGTGGACTTAAGAGTCCCAGGTTCTATTCTGGCCAATGGCACATGACTGGGTTGCAGGCTCAACCCCCCCTACCCCCAAGTAGGTGTGCGAGAGGCAGCCAATCAATGATTCTCTCATTGATGTTTCTGTCTCTCTATCCCTCTTCCTTACTCTCTGAAATCAATTAAAAAAAAAACCAAACAAACCCAAATAGGACTTAAAAAAATAAATATGCAATGTATGTACTCCCTTCCTCTCTGAAATCAACTTAAAAAAACCCCACAAGAAATATGGTAGGAGACATGATCCTTTCCTCCTTTTGAGGTGATTCTGTTAGCGTGTGGTTGTCACGCCTTCCAATACCACCCCTTACCTCACACCTGTATTCCAGCCACACTGGCCGCCTTGTTCTTTTTCAACTCAACTGGCAGGTTCTCTCAGCTCAGAATACTCCCCCACCCAGATATCTGCAAAACTTGCTCCCTCACCTCCTCTAAGAATTTGCACAAATGTCACCATCTCACTGAGTCTGTCCTGACCACTTTATTTATAATTGCTATTGCCTCACTCCCAGCTCCTAATTTCCTTATCTTGTTCTACTGTATTTTCCATACCATTCACCGCCTTCTAACATAATCATTATGCTTATTATTTATTGTCTTTCTCCACCACTACTATGTAAACCTCAAGAGGGCAGATTATTGTGTTTTATTCTCTGCCATATCTCAAGTGCCTAGAACTGTGCCTAGCATATAGTAATTGTTCAATAAATATTTGTTTAACTGGATTTAAATTGAAGGAAGTATTCATCTAGTAAGATACTTTATTAAGAATAGACATTACATTTTTATCAAGTACATTTTCAGCATCCATGGAAGTAACCATATAACTGTTTTCTCTTTTCATTACCAGACATGGTAAATTATATACTAAATTTCCTAATAGTGAAAAATCCTAGCATTTCTGAAATTAAACTCAATCATGGTGTGCTACTATTTTCTGAGTTGCCTGATTTTGTTTGCTATTATATTTTGTTTTTTTAATTGATATTAAAAGTGAGATTGGTGTGAAGTTTGTCATGACACCTTTGTTTGCTTTGCTATGATGTTGTGCTAGCTTCAAGAAATAATCTGAGCCAAAACCGGTTTGGCTCAGTGGATAGAGCGTCGGCCTGTGGACTGAAGTGTCCCAGGTTCAATTCCAGTCAAGGGTATGTACCTTGGTTGAGGGCACATCCCCAGTAGGGGGTGTGCAGGAGGCAGCTGATGAATGTTCTCTCTCATCGATGTTTTTAACTCTCTATCCCTCTCCCTTCCTCTCTGTAAAAAAAAAAATCAATAAAATATATTTTAAAAGAAAAAGAAATAATCTGGAATTCCCTCGCCTACTTTTTTAAATACTCTTGAATGGTCCAAGTAGTATGGACTTTATTTTTTCTTTGAAGTACAGTTACTCATGCATTCTCATGAGTGCAATTTCGGGGTCCTCACATTTTTTATTTTGTTATGCTTGGTATTTTGTAAATGCAGTTCTGTTGTCCTTCATTTACATATTCAAAATTAAGCTAGAGTTAATTATTTCAGGAAGTTGTCAAGAACAAGTCATCTTACACCATCCATTCTTCTTAACCAAGTTTCAATGAGTGTGAAAATTCAGAGAACATTGCTGGGATTCCTTCTCTCCCTTACTTCCTTTGAAATAATCAATTTTTTTTGGCTTTATGTGTTTTATGTTGCCACATTGAAAAAACAACTCCTAAACTATGCATTTTCTTTCTTGAGTGCTCACAGGATCCTAGAGCTATAAATATACCTTGTTTTGTAGCTGACAAAACAACACCCAGGAAGTTCCTGTATCCTGCCCACTCGCATTCTCACTGGAGAGTCAGAATTAGGGCCCTGATCTCAGCGGCCTTTGCTTCACATCACTGCTTCTCTCAGTTGGCTTTCCCCGTGTGTGCACATGTGTGTGTGCTTGTGTGAGCACGTGTGTGTGTCCCTGTTCTGCTCTTCCTTCCAAGCCTTCTCCCTTCCACAAATAAATGTTAAATACCAAATACGTGCCATCACTGAGGAAGGTGTGAGGAGATATGAAGATGAACGGGGAAGTCTTTTTAGTCTAGAAATTTACAGTTCAGTGAGAGACTCAGACAAGTAAACAGAGTTACAGCATGAAGATGGTGCCTAGAAAATGTAAATGGGCAGAAAGCACAGTGGAGGGGGTCACTAAAGGGGACTGGAGGGTTAGAAGAAGCTTGACAGAGTCTTGGACTTGGCCTGAGAAGGAGGAGTCTGCTCCTGTTTGCCATTCCTTGAGCTGAAATGTTCTATCAAAAACTTTGTACATATCTAAAAATATTCCCGTCAGGGCACATGCCCAGGTTTTGTGGGCTCAGTCCCCAGTGTGGAGTGTGCAGTGCAATGAATGACTCTCTCTCTCTCTCTCTCTCTCTCTCTCTCTCTCTCTCTCTCTCTTCCTTCCTCTATAAAATAAATAAAATTAGATTTTAAAAAATATTCCCATTCCAGGGAAGCTGTTTTGGCCTAGGGAACCCTGTGGTTAGAGGCCCTATGTTTTCTGATAGATGTCTGTCCACCAACTGGAGGAAGAGAGGATCTATCACAGTCTCCATAACTCTTTCTTTCTGTTAATAAACCCTGGGCCCCAAACCAGTTTGGAGCTCTCTGCTCCATCCTATATGGCTCCTACTCTAGAGCCATCCTTTTGGCAATGCTCAGAGACTTCAGCAGCTCCAGGGAAGTAGGAATGTGTTCTCGAGAGAGAGCAGGAGGTGAGGTGCTTGTATGTTTACCCAAGAATCCTCTGGCAGTGGTCACACTGTGTTCACTGAGTGCATCGAGGTTAACACTTGATTTATTTATCCCAAAGATTTCTGAGCTTGCTTATTTTTTTAATCATTTTTTCCTAAACTAGTGCTTTTATTTCACACCTTGTGACCACCTGCTGTGTGCTTATCTCTGGATAAAGCATTGTGAGGACAGAAAGAATTGGAAGTCATGCACCCCTCATTGTCTTATTCCTGACTACCCAAAGGAATTTTTAGCCTAATTGGGACAACAAGACAAAGGAAAATCAAAGATAAACAATAAAGCAAGTCATTGTGTAATATGTCTCAAATGAATGCTAGAGGCAATTATTTCTATTGTGTATAGGAGAGGGAGTGGTTGCTGTAGAATGTACCAGGTATTATTTGCCCCAGATTTGTCCATCCTGAAGCCTCTCAGAGTTAACTCCACTGGGTGAAATTGGCTGGGCTATGATACCCAATTGTTTGGTCAAACACCAGTCCAGACGTGGCTGTGAAGATAATTTTTGGATGTGATTAGTATTAAAATTAGTAGACTTTGCGTAAAGCAGCGTGCCCTCCATAATGTGGGTGTGTCTCACCCACTCAGCTGAAGGCCTTAAGAGAAAAGACTGAGTTCTCCAAGCAGGGAGAAATTCTATCTTCAGATGGCCTTCTTCAGACTTCTGCAGTCTGCTGGCCTGGTCTGCAAATTTTGGACTTGTCAGGACCGACAATTGCATGAGTCAATTCCTTAAAATGAATCCATCTCTCCCTGTACATGCATCTTATTGTGTTTGTTTCTCTGGTGACTATAATACAAAGCACAAAGATTTTCCTCCTTGTTTAACCTGGTCCCTAAGGTAAGAACAAGGCCTGGTACATACAGATGCCTCCACTGAGATGCAATATCATTCATCTCTTTATTCTTTCCAGAAAAAAATTATTAGCTATTTATTAATATGGTGGGTTAAGAGTGTGTAGGCTTTACACCCAGTCTATCTATGTTTATTTTCTAGTAGGGACTCTCAGTTTTCTCATCCGTAAAATGGAGATAATAATTGCACCTACTTTTAATAATTGTTTTGAAGGATAAATGTGTTAATAGAAATATGCTAAGTGCGTTGAACAGCTCCTGGCATGCAGTAGGCACTACATACATGCTAGCTATTTTCTATTATGGCTGTATTGTAGGGGTCCTGCACATGGCTCTGTGAGACTATGCTAAGTGTCATACACGGTTAGCTCTTAAGTTGCTCCTGGCCTATTTGGGGAGTCAGAGAAATAAATGTACATTCCCAATAGCGTGTGCTAGGGGTATTTTAAAAAAAATTATTTTTCAATTGCACTTGACATTCACTATTATTTTTTATTAGTTTCAGGTGTCCAGCACAGTGGCTAGACAATCCTATCCTTCACAAAGCGGTCCCCCAGTATTTCCAGGATCCACCTGGCCCCATACATAGTTATTATAGTATGGCTGACTCTACTGTGCTGTGACTGTTTTGTGCCTACCAACCTGTATTTCTTAATCCCGTCACCTTTTTTACCCGATTCCCCAACCCTCTGCCAATCATCGGCCTGGTTTCTGTATTTATGAGTTTGTTTCTGTTTTTTGTTTTTTTTTCTCTTTAGATTCTGCCTGTAAGTGAACTCTCACGGTATTTGTCTTTTCCATCCACGCTAAGATTTGGCTGAGGATGTGGTGCAGGTGGGCCACAGGCCACGGGCTGCTCAGAATAGCACAGATGGGGTGCTTGGAGCCCCTGAGAGGTCTCAACAAGGAAACTGTGGTTTACACTGTGCAGGCAGAGGGGATAGGATAGCCTGTGGGGGTGGGGCTGGAAGCAGACACACTGCGGTGTTTGCAGTAACGTGTGGGGGGAGCTGGCGAGAAGAGGCAGGAGAGGTAAGCCTGAGGCCAGATGCTGGAGGGCTTTGTATGCCTGAGGGAGAGACCTCGCATCCTCATCTTGCCCACAAGGAACAGGAGGGAAAGCGAGCCGCCTTGTTCTCAGTTCAGGGCCTTTCCCCAAAGCTTTCCTCTTCCATGTCCTAGAGCTTTAACCTCAGTTCCAGGCTCTCTGCTCTGGGGAGACTCCTGGCCGCCTCCGCTCAGGGGGAACCCCTCAGGCAACTGGGGTCAGTGCCTCCGTCTTTGAAGGCGAGTCTTGTTTAGCTTATGTCTGTCTATCTTTCCACACGCAGATGACATTTTTGTCTCTATACTAGTAGTCCTGCGCTCAAATCCAAGGGCCAGTAGCTCTCCTGCCCGCTGCCCTGTCCCCTCCTGTAGCTCTCCGCCGCTTGCTGCCCTGCCCACCCTCCTGCTGATCCGGGATCTGGTCCTTACACGGCCGGTCGCTATGCTGCACAGCATAACAACCATCTGCATATTTATTTATTTAAAAAAAATATTTTATTGATATTTTACAGAGAGGAAGGGAGAGAGATAGAGAGCTAGAAACGTCGATGAGAGAGAAACATCGACCAGCTGCCTCTTGCACACCCCCTACCGGGGATGTGCCCGCAACCAAGGTACATGCCCTTGACCGGAATCTAACCCGGGACCTTTCAGTCTGCAGACCAACGCTCTATCCACTGAGCCACACCGGTTTGGGCTGCATATTTATTATATAGGACAGATAGGCCTTTAGTCTTGGCCCATAGTAGGTCCTGAATAAATAGCTGTTTACCAAATTTAATAAGAGAGTTTAGGGTAGAAGGTTCAAAATACACATTGGCAGAGCCACACCTAGACACACAGATTTCTCTCTGCGTGGACTGGGGTTCCCGGATCTGCCTTTTGAAGAAGCCCCATTGGATTCTGAGGCTCACCCACGGTTAAGAGCCACGGACACAACTCCATCTGTTCTTCTGTCCACTCTGAAGTTCCCTGAGGGCAGGTGACTTACCCCGGATCACAGTACAATTGACCTGAGGACCCAAATACCCCTCAACGAGTCTCTTCTTTTGCATTCTAGAGAAAAACAAAGGTCTGAGGCAGGAAACAAAACCCCAGTCTGAGACGGAAGTCCTCCGTCCTTCAGTAACACTAACCATCCCTAGTGGCAATAAAACCCATTGTATTTGGACTCGGGCTTTGCTGATGACGGTGCAGGTGTCTGGGAGGGAAAGTGATGCCTGCATGGCTGGAGGCAGTGCGGGAGCCAGTGGGCCCTGCTCAGCCCTGCTGCCTCTCTGTCCTGCCCGCAGACAGCAAGAACCATCCTGGCACTTCTGTTTTTAAATATATTTTATTGATATTTTACAGAGAGGAAGGGAGAGAGATAGAGAGCTAGAAATGTCGATGAGAGAGAAACATCGACCAGCTACCTCTTGCACACCCCCTACCGGGGATGTGCCCGCAACCAAGGTACATGTTCTTGACCGGAATAGAACCTGGGACCTTACAGTCCGCAGACTGACCCCCTACCACTGAGCCAAACCGGTTTCGGCCATCCTGGCACTTCTGGAGGAGGGAGGGGTGCACAGAGCATTCAGTCGGGGGGCCTCCTTCTAGAGCGGAGGACACCGGGGCTCAGGGACACGGAGGTAGAGACCCGCTCAGGCGCTGCGGCCAGCCGGTGGAGAGCTGGGCCTGCAATCCACTATCTCACCTCCTTGCCCGGGCTGTGCACCTGCTTATTCTGGTCTAGTGACGTGTTCCCAGGTGGAGGGGTGGCTTACTGCTTCACTCAGGAGTCCCCAAAGAGTCCCAATCAGCCTGCAGGCCCAAGGCGCTTCCTTTTATGGCAGAAGGTTCCCCCCCCCCCCCCAATGTCACCGGTTTCTTCCGTGAATGCTCCTTCATGTCAACAGCTCTGCTCTGAAACCCCCCCCCCCCTCATGCCTCTTGTGAGGCCAACCTTGTTCATTGCAGCCCCAGAACTCTCCTCCTTCCTGTCAGCGCCGGCGGGGTGTCACACTGCCTTGTGTTGGGGTTGTGAGCGTGTGTCCCCCTACTGTACTGCAAGCCCCCCACCCCTGTCATGCCTCCCCCCCCCACCCCCTGCCGCCCAGGGACCACAGTTACTGTGTGTTTTTAATCCTCTGGGAGAGTAGGTGCTACAGGGCAATTCAAGTCAACACACATTCATTGTGCTTTGTGGTGCTGTCTCAGGACTTCTTATCTGGGGGAAAAACAATGTATTTTTAGTTCAAAGTTTCTTATATTTAGGTTTGTGCTTCCTTGCAGCCAAAGGCACCATCACTAACACACATACCAACTACATAAGTAGATTGTGGGAGTCAAAAAGGGGTTTTTCTATGGGCAATTGCAGCTCGGGGTGTGTGTTGAAGGTAAGCGAAGCTAGGAGTCAGTGCGTGTGTGTGTGTGTATGTGCGCACGCGCGTGTGCGCACGCGCGTGTGCGTGTGTGCGTGTGTGTGTGTGTGTGTGTGTGTGTGTGTGTGTGTGTGAAAGCACAAAGCTTAAGGAAACAAGGAGAGAATATGTAAGAGAATGTGGTGGGCGAGGCAAGGAGGATGTTTATTTAGAAGCAAGATTGAAATACTTAACTCCACGCAGTGTTACCACAATAGGAATGAGTAAAATCTAGATGTGCTTTTTAACAGTAAAGATTACCTGAGTGCCCCAGGTGTGCTAGGGATGGCTTAGAACACTTTTGTTCCCTAAGACTTTATCTCACTTCTTCCAAACCAATGCTTCCTAACAAGAAATTTGATTTTACTCTCCATAGATTAAAAAGAAAAGTTTTTATTCTCCATTTAGGTCAAAAGCAATGTTGGCAGCGGTCCAAACACTCCTCGGGCACCAAGAATAACTACAGGCTTATCTTTGTGGATGTCTTTTTTTGGGCCTGATTCTCATTCTCTGGTATTTTTCTTCTCCAGCCCTTGAATTTTCTCCCCCCTTTTTATAATGTTGCAGTTTTCATTTAGTTTTTATCACATCTCTCTCTGACGTCTCCCTAGATTCCTTATCGAGGCCTCCTTTCATTCCTCTCTGGGATGACGGTAACATTTCAATAACTCATGTTAATGGGTTGGGAGATTTGGGGTCCCCGGAGCTGCAGGAATGCGGTCTGGTAAAACAGAGGGAGTGGGGGGCCTTCTGGAGACCCTTTATCGCTAACTAGTGGGGACGACCTTGGGCAAAATAGCAACTCCTTGGAATCTTAGGGCCCTTCTCTCTCAGAAGAAGGATTTGGCAAATACGATCTCCAGGCATTAGCTTTCTGTGACATTTACAAACAAAACAACTTTTTCTTTTTTTTTTTCTTCCCTCAAAGAGTGAGATTTGCACTTGTATTTGGAGATATGCTTCTTTGGTGGTAATTAACGCTGGATTTAAAAGTCGTTTTCCCTTCTGCAACTTTGTGGTGACTTGAGCTTTATAAATGAGGGCTGGGATTTGGGACTATTTCCCAGGTCGCCGTCAATCAGGCATTGGGAACTTTACCAGACGGGAAGACACATCACCTTGGGAAGGGTATTTCACTATTGTTGGCTACTGTCCGGCAGATCTGAGGAACTTCTTCATCTTGCATGATCGAGACACTCATTCACAGTAATGCCCTCACCCTACTTTGCCTCCGGCCCCTGGCAACCACCATTCTACTTCCCGGTTCTATGAGCTTGACGACTTTAGGAACTTCATATAAATGGAATCATGTAGTGTTTGTCCCTCAGCGTAATGTCTTCAAGGCTCATCCATGTCGTAGCATGTGACAAAATGTCCTTCTTGTGAAGGCTGTATAATATTCCTTGGCTTGTGTACTAAGCAAGATTTATTTTTTTGAGTTTCATACAAATAAAATTAAAACACACATTTTATCTCAACACCTTTTCCTGTTCTTACTGGTTGTTTAGTATGCCTTTATCAATGCAAACGTTCTTGGGGCAGCGTGGCCTAGTCCCCACTCACATCCAAGGATGGCTCTCCTTACCTTTTGATGTCTCCGTCAGCAAACACGGCCTTTTTGATAGAATAATCAGACTTTTGGGGGACAACCTAGATTCTTGCCTTGATTCTGAGCAGCCTTGGGCAAAGTTCCTTCCACCATGGGCCTCAGTTTCCTCATCTGTAAAATGGACAGGTTAGATTAGTTCACTGGTCCTCAATAAGGGCAACCTTGCTCCTCCGTAGACGTTAGGCAATGCCACACCTGGCCTGTCACTCATTACCCATCCTAGGAATAGGCCAGGGATTCTACTGCGCACCCCACAAGGCATGGGGCAGGCACCCTCCCTTCTCCCCAACAAACAATTACCCAGCCCCAAATATCAACAGCACGGAGACTGTGGGATCATGGACTCGCTGGGTTCTCTAGCATCTATAAAATGCCATGACTCTTTTCCATCACTTCCATTTTCCCTTCGCTCTTTCTTTGGCTTGAGTCTTGGATAAACTCGGCTATTTCACACTTTTATCTAATTTCTTCCTTCTCCTTTCATAGTCTGTCCTTCCAAAGGTTTTAATCTCTTTGCCTTCCTTCACTGTCTCCTCACAATCTGGGACTAGTATAAGAAGCTGATGCAACCCAGCCGGCGTGGCTCAGTGGGTGAGCATCAACCTATGAACCAGGAGGTCACAATTTGATTCCCAGTCAGGGCACATGCCCAGATTGCAGGCTCGATCCCTCGTGTGGGGTGAGCAGGAGGCAATTGATCAATGATTCTCTCTCCTCATTGATGTTTGCCTCTCTCTCTCTCTCTCTCTCTCTCTCTCTCTCTCTCATTATCCCTTCCTCTCTGAAATCAACAAAAATATATTTTGAAAAAAGAGGACAATATTTTTGAACAGGGTCTGAACTTTGGGAGCATCAGGCTGGCATGAGGGAGAGACATAGGATCCGGCCCTTGCTGCCATACTGGTTCACTGACACCCCCACCCTATGGTTATGTAAGCGGGGGGGGGGGGGAGTGGGGGAGAGCATCACAGTTTAGTATTAAAATAAGATGATATTTAGTTTTTAGTTTTAATTTTAGCGACTGCTAAGTTTTGTTCCTTATGCTTTCTTATCCTGACAGTTGTCATCTTGTGTAGAACTTGAATGTGTGAAAAAAATAATAACAGGCATACCTGCCTATGTAGGTTTAGTCCAGAGAACCAAAGAAATAAGATCCCTTATATATACTTGCCTTTAAGATATAATCTTTAAAAAATACATACATATATTTTTTAATTGATCCCAGAGAGGAAGGGAGAGGGAGAGAGAGATGGAAACATCAACGATGAGAGAGAATCATTGATTAGCTGCCTCCTGCATGCCCTACACTGGGGATTGAGTCCAAAACCCAGGCATGTGCCCTGACTGTGAATAGAACCATGTGTGTCCTCCTGGTTCATAGGCTGACGCTCAACCACTGAGCTACCCTGGCTAGGGTAAGATATGATCTTTAACAATTTATTTCTAGCATGTCTTCTATGCTAGAAATATATTGACTATTCAAACATAAAAGCCGGACCCCAGTTGTTACCTTTGATACTGCCCCCTCTCTCATCTTCAGACCTAATTCATCTCCAAGTCCTGTCAATGTTGCCTCCTAAAATATCCTCCCCCTCCACTACTGAAACCCACCCCTGTCCATCACTTCAGTGCAAGTTCCCATCGCCTTGTCCTGGACCACAGGGCTCTCCTGTGAACAACTCCAGGCACACCTCCCCGAGACCCCGCCAGCCTTGTTCACATGGAAACAAGAGCCACTATTTCAAAACACAAATGGGATTACATCCATTTGTAAAATCCCGAAATGGCTTTTTGCCTTCTGAAGATAAAGGCAAAACTCATTCACATGCCTCTATTCCAGGGGTGGGCAAACTTTTTGACTTGAGGGCCACAATGGGTTCTTAAACTGGAACAAAAGCAACCAGACGATGCTGGCACTCTCTTCGTGGGCTGCTGGTGAAGGAGCAGAGGGGAGAGCAAGAGAACCCTCTGCTCTTTCGGCTCCGCGGGCCGGAGAGAACAGCCGAACCAGGCCCTCGGACCGTAGTTTGCCCACGGCTGCTCTATTCCCTACCCCTCCTCCTACTCCTCCAGACACATCTTACCCACCTTCTTACTCATTTTTTTTTAAAACTCCAGTTACACTAGCCATTTTCCACTTCCTCGAACTCTCCGGCTCCTTCAGGGCCTTTGCACCAGCTGCTTCTCCAGCCTGGAATGTTCTCTCTACCCTCACGTCGTCTACCCTCTTGTCTTAGGTTGGGTTCTCCCAGCTGCAGACCCTGACAACCGGGACTTGAGTTTATATGCAGTAGTCCCCTTATCCGGGCTCAACCGTAACCTAACGTATTACATGGAAAGTTCCAGAAATAAATAGTTTGTGCATTTTAAATGGAGGAGTGGGATGAAATCTGATGCCGCCTGGCTTCGTCTCACCTGGGACAGGAATCACCCTTCTGTCCGGCTCCTTAGCCACTCAGGGGCTGCATCGGCTGTCACTGTGTGTCTCGGTGCTTGTGTTCAGGTGACCCTTATGTCACATCACGACGACCCCACAGTGCAGGGGCAGTGCTGCTGGCAATTTGGATCTGCCCCAGAGAGGCGGGGATGTGCTTCCTTTAAGTGCAGTGCTTCTCAACCGTTCTAATGCCGTGGCCCTTTCATCTAGCTCCTCATGGTGTGGTGCCCCCCCAACCATAACATTATTTTCTTTTTTAAAAATATATTTTATTGATTTTTTACAGAGAGGAAGGGAAAGGGATAGAGAGCTAGAAACGTCGATGAGAGAGAAACATCGACCAGCTGCCTCCTGCACACCCTATACTGGGGATGTGCCCACAACCAAGGTACATGCCCTTGACCGGAATCGAACCTGGGACCTTCCAGTCCGCAGGCTGACGCTCTATCCACTGAGCCAAACCAGTTCCAGGTTGAGAACCGCTGCCGTAGAGCCTAAGACCCTCGGAAAACACAGCTATCTACATTACGATTCATAACAGTAGCAAAATTACAGTTATGAAGCAGCAACGAAAATAAGTTTATTGTTGGGGGTCCCCACGACATGAGGAGCTGTATTAAAGGGCCTGGCATCGGGAAGGCTGAGAACCGCTGCTTTAAGTGGGAAGGTGAGGATGGCAGGCCCTTCGGAGACTCATGTGTTTCCATGGAGCGCTGATGAGACAAAACAATTGCTTCCAGCCGCTTCCACTCTCTGCGTAGAGTTGGCACGTTCTCCCAGGTAGCTTTTCTCCGGTCCCGGGTTTCCTCCCACATCCCAAAGGGTGCCGGTGAGCTGCCCGGGCGTCTGCGCTGCTCCAGGCTGGGTGCGTGTGAGTGGCCCCGGGGGCGAGGGCGGCCTGTCCAGGGGGCCACCTTGAGCCCCGAGCGCTGGGAGCAGCTGCCGCCACCCGGGACCTTGAACTGGAATAAGCAGGTTGGAAAATAACTATCGGACTTCTCTTAATCTTTCTTAAATGTACAAGTAGCTTACGTGTATTTCAATGCTTAATATTAGAAGTGTTCTGGGTTTTTATGTAGACGTTTGGTGGGTGATGGTTTTGGGACCGGAAATAGGCAGTAGGAAGCTAACTCTTTGTGTCAATGAGCCTGCGGTCAAACTGCTTCCGGTATCTGCCATTTTGCTTAAAGCTGTAGTTTTCAAGAACCTATCCTTGGTGAGTGAGGACTTAGGGTGCAGTACAATACGGTGTTTTAACACAGTACTCCGGAATGAATGTTGAGAATCCACAATTTTCTAATTTTTATGAGCTGTTGGCTTAGTTAGGAGATAGTCCAACCCTTTATATCAAAGGTATATATTCATTCATATTGTGGCATGCATGTGTTTCCTGATCAATATGGGATCCATCCTTAATTAAATAGATACTATTTTGCTTCTCTCCCGTGTCCCCAACAGCTGGTAAAATATGATGGCGTCCCTAAAACTTTTGTTGCGTGGCTACAACTTCTCTTATTGAATCTGGGCGGGAATCGATCCATCTGGAGACTTTTAAAGTCAAAGCATCCTCCTGTGGGTGTGACCCTGGAGCCGCTGCCTCCTGTCCTGGGGCCTGGGCAGAGGCCAGCGGAGGCCGCTGCTGCTAGATCTTGGCTGGCAATCAAGCCCTGAAAGCCTTCCGCCGTGGGGGTGGCTCAGGCAGCCGTGGCCTGGCAGCAATTGCCAGGTTCTTGGGCAACAGCCCAGCAGCTTCTGGTGTTTGCAGGGGACGCGAGCCCTCCCCAGCCCGGCTGGTGGCGGCATGCTCCGGGGACAGCCAGTCTCTGACCGTCTTCTGCCAGGTACACCCTGCATCCTGCTCCTGGGAGCTCAGGGGGGTGCTGCTTTGAGGCGAACGCTACGTTTCTGATGACTTGTCATCCTCAGTCATTGCGTCCACGTGGAGTAAGAGGTGCCCAGGAGGAGCTTGTAGGAGTCCCTCGGGCGGGGTGGGGAGCCCCCGGCCTGTGGCTGTAAAAGGCCCACAGAACCATTTGGCCCGGCCTGGCCAAGGCTTTCAGGGAGTTAATTAAATGTCTGACCAAACATGGCAGGCTAAATTTCAAGTTGATAATTCTGTATGGCCCGAGAATGATGTCAAAAATCTCCCCATGGCCCTTGGGCAGGAAAAAGTCTCTCCACCCTCGCCCTAAAGGGTGGGGACAGACCGCTCAGGTTTATCCACATTTATTAGGTCCTGGGCTTATCTGGTCCTTGTATTTCATTTGTGTTAGCATGGAAGGGCCTGGATAATTAAAAAAAAGTTTTTTTTTTGGTAAAATATATGTAACATAATATTCAACCACGTTAGCCATTTCAAAACGCCACACCTCAGTGGCATTGAGTCAATCCACGTTGTGGTGCTGCCATCACCTACATTCAGCTCCAGAACTTTTCATGGTCTGAAACTCTGCACCCATTAAATATTCTCCCCAATCTGCACCCCTGCCCCCTTCCCCATACCCCCCCCCCCACCCCATCCTCTGGCAAGCACCATTGTACGTTCTGTCTCTGTGAACCCTGTGTAAGTGGAATCATGCAGCATTTGTCCTTTTTTGTCTAGTTTATATCAGTTAGCATTCATCTTTTAAAGGAGCCTGGATAATTTTTATGCCAAGTCTGCATATTCCTTAAATGCCACTTATTTCACTAAAATAAATTACTTCTAAAGTCCTTTATGCTATTTAACAAAGGCATGGAGTAGATTTAGGTGACAGCGTTGAAGGGGCTTAGTGGCCACCTCTGAATAGTAGATTCTGGCTTAGAGTTTTTCTCACTCGAACTAATCCCCGTTTGCACATTGCATAGATCAAACTGGAGTCTGCTTAAAGCAGTTAAAGTAGTTAAAATTCAAAAGCTTCGGAGGGAGGTGTAGAGCTGAGTGTTGATAAGGATGGGACACTTCTCGTTGAGGTAGCAGGATCACATTTTGGTTCTGCAACACAGTAGGGTTTGGAGGTGTCTGGAATTTTACATACATCTCTCTCTCTCTCTCTCTCTCTCTCTCTCTGTTCTGGGGTAAGAGTTTAAATCTTAGGGTGAGTCATGGTCTCCCTAAAAATGTCATGAGCCACGTTAGAGGGGAAACACTATTTTCTATGGTGTCTGGGAGGAAACAGATGGCAAAGAGTCCAGATAGCCAGGTGGGGTGGTACAAAACACTGAGTGTTTGCTTCCCCCAAATTTCTATGTTGAAATCCATGTGATAGCAGGAGGTGCTGGGGCCTTTGGGAGGAGATCAGTCATGCAGGCAGAGCTCTCTCATATGGATTAGTTGTCCATATGAGAGACTCCAGAGAGCTCTCCTGCCCTCTGCCCTGGGAGGACACAGCCAGGAGATAGGTGTCCACCTATGAACCAAGACGTGGACCCTCACCAGACACCAAATCTGCTGGCAACTGATCCCAGACTTCCCAACCTCCAGAACTTTGAGAAATAAAATTCTGTTGTTTATAAACTATGCTGTTCTGTGATGGCAGCTCAACTAAGTTAGGTGGGAATATTTAGAAGCTCAGGTTTTCATTGTCTCTGAATTTTTGTGCCCACCCTGGCACTGAAGCTCCTGGTTGATGGTGGCTTCCAGCAGCAAGCTGACTTGAACAGAGCAGCTACCAGCCATGAGCAAACTGCAGCCCAAGGGCCGGATGCAGCCCATTCGGCTGTTCTATCCGGCCCGCGGAGCCAAAAGAGTGGAGGGTTCTCTTGCTCTCCCCTCTGCTCCTTCACCAGCAGTCCAAGATGAGAGTGCCAGCATGGTCTGGTTGCTTTTGTTCCGGCCCTGCGGTGCAGTTTAAGAACCCATTGTGGCCTTCGAGTCAAAAAGTTTGCCCACACCTGAGCTAGACTTATGGTCGGCAAACTGCGGCTCTCGAGCCACATGCTGCGCTTTGGCCCCTTGAGTGTGGCTCTTCCACAAAATACCACGGCCTGGGCGAGTCTATTTTGAAGAAGTGGCGTTAGAAGGAGTTTAAAAAATTTGGCTCTCCAAAGAAATTTCAATCGTTGTACTATTGATATTTGGCTCTGTTGACTAATGAGTTTGCTGACCACTGAGATAGACCCTCCATGCTTCCAATGTTTTCATCCCTTTACGCTCATTACTTCCTCTAAACAAGTATCTTTGCCTCCATAAAGTTGCATCGCTTAAAGCTCTAATTGTTACTTGGTGAGTGTGTGTGTGTGTAGTACTTTAGCCTTAATTATGTTATGGCCTTCAGCATGAGGACCAGTGTTGTTTAATTCCTCTTATTAGAGTCAGCAAATTCATTTCAGACTTGCAGCCTCAAAACTTTTCCCACTTATGAGGGCAATTGCATCTCACAACTCTAGGGGGCACTGTTCACTTTCATTCTATGTGAATGGCACCTCCTGGAATTGGGTGGCTCAGCAGCCTTGTTAATTACTATGGCTTTTTTGTGGGGGCAAAGGTCACCAGAATCTTCACCAACATCATTTTTCTCATAGCCAGTTTACATATATATAATGTTTACATGGACTGTGGATAAGATTTAAAGAAGAATCAAGAATAGGACACTTGCACCTGTGTTCCAAATTAGCAAGGTGAACTGGTATTTTGAAAAGATTTTTTACAGTCATTGGCTAATGAGGGAGTTCAGAGAGATAACATCAGGAAGCTTTCAAGGCTAATAATGCCCTGATTTCCTGTGGGTAGCCTTTCTTTCCTAGACTTCTCAATGATCCACCAATTTAGCAAGCTGATATGAATAAACCATATAGCCGATTGAGGCTGCAGCTCCTTCAGAAGTTGAGCTGATATTATGTGACTCCAAGTCCCCACCATAAATGACATTGAGAGACTTTGGTGTGGCCCAAAGCCCCCGGGTAAGCAAGGATACTCTTATCAAGCAGGACATTTCAAAGACTTAGAGATGACCTCAATGGCCAAGGCCAGACCTCTTTGGGCAAAGTTAAATTCTTTACTCTACAGGGGGCTTTGCAGAATCTAGCTGAAGAGTAGAGACAAATTTTTGTTTCCAACTTCCAAGATAGGTCTGAAGATGCACTTCAGAGCTTTGACTTTCATTTGAAAGACTCTTATGGGTAGAGCCAGCCTCTTTGAGAGAAGTAGGACTTGTGGGTTCTATGGGAGCCAACCATGAAGAACTAGAGTTTCGAGTTTATACCGGTGAGCAATAGAAGAGAGAACGAGGGAGGCTGTGATAGAAGGGCGGCTTCCCATACGTAAGAAGGCAAGGGCCCTTCCTGGGCTGGGAGGAGGAGCGTGGGAGGAGAAAAGGGAGGGGCTTTGGCGTGACCCACTAGTGGGGTTGAAACCAGAGATGGAAGTGGGAGCAGAGACTCCCCAGATGCATTTGAGGATCTGGGTGCAGAAGGGACACCTGCCCTTCCGTCTGCCAGGAGACCACAAAAACAGAAAACACAAAGTTTTCCTGGTTGTAAGCAAATCCCCACATGGAGATGGCACGTGTGGAGCCACATGCAGATCCATTGTTATGCTGCATGATTCGTAGACAAACGGAAGTCTGCCCACATCAATGGCAAGAATTACTGTTATTTTTTTTTCAGACACAATAGGCAATTTACAGCTTTCTTATCTCCCTTGGTTAGTTGTCTAATCTCTGAATAAACATAGTTGTGGGCAATTTATAGCTGATAGCACCCGACTATGTTTTTCTTGCTCAGATGCTGATGATAAAACTCCCTGTTTCATGCCCTGGCATTCGGGCCTTCAGAAAAGTTTGGCCTCAGCCCTCGTGCCCAACATTAGCTTCTGTTCCTCCTCCTGAAAGGACTTCACAGCTTCTGAATGCACATTCCCTCCTCTTCCTTTACTCGAGGTGTCATTTCTTCCTAGCCCGACTTTCTCCATCACCACGGGGCTTACATTCTACTCCCCCAGGAAGCTCTCCTCAATGTTCCAGGCCTGATGCCGACCTTCCCTGGCACTTGGCTTTCCCTCTGTTATGGGATCTACAAAATGCTGCCATTGCCATTATCATCTATGATCTGAATATAGGTCATCTCCTGTGTGTGACAGTCAATTCCTTGAAGGCAAGAACCACACCTCTTCTTAGTTAATCTCTGTGCCTCTAATAACAACAGGCACAGGGCCTGCATGCTCAGGTGCTGAGAGCACCTGCCGAATTGACACACACACACACACACAACACACACACACACACACACACACACACACACACACACACACACACACACACCCTTTAGTCTCAGTCTCCCAGAAGGAGTGAAATAGGGGGGAGGGGGGTGGATTTGAGGGAAGTGAGGCTGAACTCCAATGTGGAGGGCCGGGGAGGGAGCTAGCAGTGGCTGGGATGGGGTTGATGTTGATATTGGAGTAACTTCTTGTCAGGTGGAGTGGCTTCCAGGCCCTAGAGCTGGGGACTGGAAGAGCAGACCAGACCCAGGCTTCTGTGCATCTACAGTCAAATGTGGGCAGCACGCTGGGGTATGGGCTAGGGTGGACCCCATGAGAATTGGAGAACTTCTCTTCTGACTCCCACAAACACTCCAGCACAGAGAAAACCAGGTTTCCTTAGGTGTCTGTGTGGTGGGATGCCAAGGGGTCCAGGAGTAAAGGTCCAGAATCACCATGTGAGAAAGAAGAGATAAAAACAACCGACAACTATTTTCAGAAATGGTCACTCTCACTAGCAGTCAAAGAATTGTGAAGTAAGACAACAGTGGGTTGGCTGGCCCTCCTGTCTTTTATTTTTGTCCAGTGGTAGTGAAGGCAAGGATGAGCTACAGGCCGTCCCTTTGGTTGCATTAAAGCAGAGTCTAAAATTGCTATAACCTTGGCCAGTTTAATAGCCTTCAGACTGGATATCCTCTTTGCTCCAGCAATTCTACTTTTAGAAAGTTTCCTTCCTTCCTCCCTCCCTCCCTTCCTTTTCTCCCTCCCTCCCTCCCTCCCTCCCTCCCTTCCTTTCCTCCCTCCCTCCCTCCCTCCCTCCCTCCCTCCCTCCCTCCCTCCCTCCCTCCCTCCCTCCCTCCCTCCCTCTATTCCTTTCTCCCTCTTTCCCTTCCTCCCTTACTTCCATTATTCCTTCCACAAATACTTCTCGAGCCCCCAGTCTGTGTCAGACAATGTCCTAGGCCAGTGGTCAGCAAACCGCTGCTAGAGAGCCACATGTGGCTCTTTGGCCCCTTGATTGTTCTAACGTCACTTCTTCAAAATCGACTCGCCCAGGCCGAAAACCGACTTATGCGCATGAGCCACAAAGTTTCAATTGTACTGTACGTGTGCGCCCGCACATGGTATTTTGTGGAAGAGCCACACTCAAGGGGCTCTCGAGGCATGGTTTGCCGACCACTGTCCTGGGCACTGGGGACACTGACTGACTTCTCCCCTCCTCTACTGAGCACAATGCCAAGCATTGCCACGGGAGCCCCGGCTCTTGTCTGGAAGTCGCCAGGCATGGGATGCGTGCTGTGCTTATGAAGAGTGAAGGGAATTTCTGAAAATGTGTTGAATAGCAGGCTGAAAGATCGCTCTAAGAGGGAAGCACAGGCTCCGAGTCTTCTTAAGGACTGAGCCACCCCCAGGCCTCTATCTGTGGCCTCCGTACTGTGTGTGGGAGTGTGTTTTCCTGTTACAGATGGCTGGGCAGTTAAATCCGCTCCACACGGCTGTGGCAGGAGAGTCCCCTTGCTCCTGCTCCATCAGTTGGGAATCTTGCTGGTGAGAGATTCGGGGAGCAAGGCAGAGAGAGGCCAGGATTAAAGAGGGTTTTGGCAGGGTAGTCACATGTCCATGTCCTGTGTAAAGACTCTGTTTTGAAGAGTTCTTACCCTGGCTGGCCAGTATTACTCAGCGGTTGAGTTGTTGACCTATGAACCAGAAGGTCACAGTTCAATTCCTGATCAGGGCATATGCCCAGGTGGCAGGTTTGATCCCAAGTGTGGTTGTGTAGAAGGCAGCTGATCAATGATTCTCATCATTGATGTTTCTATCTCTCTCCCCCTTCCACTCTGAAATCAATTAAAAATATATAAAAAAAACCCAACCAACCAAACACGAAAAGTTCTCACCCTGAAGATGAGAAAGATGTGCATGCTGTTCCACTACACATGAGAGGGGTCTGCTGGGGAAACTCTGAATTAATCAGGAATAACTATTAGCATTTTATGTTATTTATAACCACTTGTATTTGTCTAACAAGTTATACCTTTCAAAATGCTAATATATACCTGATCTTTCAAAGAATTTTACTGTAAAATCTGTTTCATATTATATATTTACAACTTTTTTTTTTTTGTTAATCCTCACCCAAGAATATTTTTTCTGTTGATTTTAGAGAGTGGGAGGGAAGGGGGGAGGGGAAAGAGAGAGAGAGAGAAAGAGGAAAAGAAGAGAGAGAGAGAGAGAGAGAGAGAGAGAAAGAGAGAGAGAGAGAGAGATGTGAGAAAGACACATCAAATTATTGCCTCCTTTTCACATGCCCAACCAGGGCCGGGGATTGAACCTGTAACCCAGGTATGTGCCCTTGACTGGGAATCAAATCCGAGATCCTTTGATGCGAGGGCCAATGCTCTAACCACTGCATGATGCCAGCCAGGGCTACAACTCTTTTCCTTCTACCTGTTGGGCCCAAAACATGACGCCCCCATATGTCCCACAGTGGAATATTGATTTCTTTGCATTAAGGCTTCTTAACTAGCAGCTGGTGCCAGAGGGCACCTTGACCTTCCCTGTCTCCTGGAGAGCAGGAAATAAATCTCCTGAGAGAGGACCTTATCTCCAGTGGTAAGGAGCCTAGAGCCAGAGCTTTGTACAGCCTGTTCACTTACTATCCAAGCCCAGACTTTGGATTCCTCACTAACGAGTGCCCACTCCTTGCTTAGATTCCTTTCTAATGAGCACTAGCTTTCTCTGTCCAGTCAATTTCTCATTAATTTATTGTCTACTTATCTAAAAAACATAGAGTGGTATTCACTCTGATCATTTCTTTGAGCCTCATTTTATGATCTGAGCATCATATTGTCCTTCTTCTGTGTGCACATATTAAACTGTTTTTTTTTCTCTCCTGTTAGTCTAGTCTTGTGTCCATTTTATTATTTTACTATTAGTCCAACCATAAAAACTGAAAAAGGGTAGAGGGAGGAATTCTCCGTCTCCCTGACACACCTATCAAAGCCAATAAAACCTCCACAAACACTGACTGTCAACGTTAGGAGCGTCAACATCATCCGTTTTGCCCTCTCCGACTTGCCTCGTGACTATTTCATAAGATGCGTTTTATACTTCTAATTCTCCCATGCATGACCTTTTCACATTTCCATTACCCAGAGCCTCTTTATCCTTCATATTGTATGTTTGATGTCCCACTCTAACCCATTTTATTGTTTGTTTTTTGCTGTTAAGAGTTAAAAAAAGAAAACCAATTGCATTGTGGTACAATACAATTGACACAAAGTAAACCGTGCCTACTTAAAAGTGGTACTTATGCCCTAACTGGTTTGGCTCAGTGGATAGAGCGTCGGCCTGCAGACTGAAGGGTCTCAGGTTCGATTCTGGTCAAGGGCATGTACCTTGGTTGCCGGCACATCCCCAGTAGAGGGTGTGCAGGAGGCAGCTGACAGATGATTCTCTCTCATTGGATGTTTCTAACTATCTCTCTCCCTTCCTCTCTGTAAAAAAAATCAATAAAATATATATATTTTTAAAAAGTGGTACTTCTACATTTTGACATCTGTATAAATCCATACAACCATCACAATCAAGATAGTGAACATACCCATTTATTTGAAGTGACTCAAGTTGGTCTTTACTTTTTGCAACCCAAAGAAACGTAACTGAGGCACCATTCTATTTACATTTTCTGGTTCTTGATTATGTTTGTGAGGACTCTTTCTGGTTCTGGGCTCTCGGATCTGTCAGCTCATGCTGGATCTCAGTGTTAACCAGTGAGCCCATATTAATGTCTCGATATCCCAGTTTCTCTTTCCATCCCATGGGGTAGCTGAAAGAGCACAGTTTGAAGCTGGATGACCTGAGTCCATGTCTCCACCTCGCTACTATTTAGATGTATGATCTTGGATGCTAATCGTTACACAATTCACCAAGTTGTTTAGGATCAATTCGAACCTCATTATGTAACAGGATGTCAAAATGGAAATTTCTATACAGTCACCAAGTCATGTGGTACATGTGATATTGCAAATCACCCCATGGAAAACTTACAAAGGGAATGTCCCTAAATAGGTTCAAGGACTCTTGAACTCCTCACCTGATTTAAGGTAATCACAAGAGTGGAGGAGAGGACACATGGCTTAGAAAGTCTCAAAGCTCATCATTTTGAGATATTGTTTGTAGTGTTATAGTCCCTCTTTGTGTGCAAATACTTATTGCGTATGTACCATTAGTAAACAGAAGTAATGTGCTCAGTTTCTGGCTAGATGGGCTGCCCAGTTATCATGAATTCTTCAGTTTTCTCAAACTCTGCTCAGAGACCCTATCCTATATAATAAAAGCCTGATATGCAAATTGACCAAACAGTAGAATGACTGGTTGCTATGACACGTACTGACCATCAGGGGCAGACGCTCATTGCAGGAGCTGCCCCCATCCTGCAGGCCCCAGGCCCCAGGCCCAAGGCGGGTACCAGTGGGGGTCCCTGATCACACTGCCAGTCGCCCCACAGATTGGCCGTGAATGCTGGCCAGGCCTAGGGACCCTACCTGTGCATGAATTTCATGCACCGGGCCTCTAATTAATTATAGATTGATTGCTGTTGATTTCTACTGTGTGTACCTTTTTTGAAGACACCATTGAAATATTCTTGTAGGGAAGGAAGATTACTTTGGGAGGCAGTCACACATGTTTTTTTATTCTCAGGCTCCCGTTCATATGTGGAATTATAACTGTACATCTGGCAGCTGATATTCTCTTTTTTCCAAGCATCCTCATTTTGTCTATGAAACAGAATTATACCTCTACTTGACTTCCTTTCCATGTTATTAAGCTGTGTGAAGACTCCTAAACCCGTTCCCTTTATGTACAATAAAATTCTCTCTCGGTAGGAAGCTTTATTTCTTGGACTAAAATTACATGCGGTTGTTTGTCTCTCAGGATCGAGGCCCATCCATCCGGAGCTCAGTGTTCTCACTTTCTTTGGCTTTCTCTCCCTTAATGTCTCTGCTGTCTTCTTTTCCTCCTCTGTTGATTCATTCAGGCATAATTGACTATTTCCTTTCCTTTCTGTGAGTTAGCTGTTCCCCAAAGCTTTTGCCCATAATATTTTAATATGAAAAATTTAAAAATACAAAAGATTTAAAGGATTGTATGGTAAATATCCATATACCTACCACTCAGATTCCATTAACATTTTAGTATATTTACCTTATCACATATCTATCCACGTAACAGCGACTGCTTTCCCTCAATCACATCACCTGAACTTACATTTCTATTTACCTGGCATTTTTCTTTGCCATTTGCCTCCTATTTTTATTGTTGAAATAATAATTTACTATTTACCATTACAACTTAAAATCTATTCACTCAAAAAAACTTAATCCTGTAACAAGCAATTATATCTATGGAATTGTTTTTGATGTTCTAGTTCATTATTAAACATATGATCATAACAAATTGGTTCACATGCCCCATAAAGTCATCTCGAATACTACCCAAGGGTTCACATGATGCACTTTGGCAAGTTCTGCTTTTTATTCATTTAATAAATATTTCTGAACACCTACTGTGCTCTAGGCCATGGAGGTACAACAGCACATTCAACATACAAAAGTTCTTGCTCTCATGGAGCTCACATTCTACCAAGAGACACATAACAAACAAAATAGAGGAAGGCAATTTAAGTATGTGAGCTGGTGATATGTATTTTGGGGAAAAATCAAACAATGGAGGTAGATAGGTAGTGCTGGAAGAGGGACACATGGGTGGATTACAATTTTAAAAGGAGTATCCCAAAAGTTTCCCTTTGAGCCAAGTCCTGATGGAGGGGATGGAATAAGCCAGATGCCTATGTGGGGAAGAGACTTCCAGGCTGATGGGAGAGCAAGTTCAGGGCCCTGAAACATGTCCGGTATGTTCAAGGAACCACAGGGAGGGCAGTGTCAGGAGTAGAGCGAGCAAGGGGAGAATGGTAGGTAAGGGAGGTCAGAAGTAGCCATGGGTGGCCCAGCAGGCAGAACCTGCTGCCGCCACTCCTACTGCTATGACCGTGGCTGCTGCTACGAATTCTATTATTTCGGGGCGGAAGGAAAGAAGAAAGAGATAGGGTAAGGAGGCAATATTCACCAATCAGTTTGTGGTTAGAGCCTAATTCTTAAATGTTTGCCTATGGGTCTCTTGGTTCTTGCAGACCACTAAACTTGGATGCCGCCTAAATATCCATGACATCAAATTCACCACCTAAAAATATTCCAACGAAGAATCATGGAATAAACGAGAGGAAATGTACTGGCCACTTAATGTGCCGTCAGTACTCTACTAGGTTCTGTAAAGAATGCAAAAGAAGTAAGACTGGATCTCTCATTTTAAGGAATCCATAGTCTTGGAGAGAAAAAACACACACAACCCTTACAGATCAGGAATTCTCAGCAGCGGGCAATGTAAAGTTCTATGTTGTTGACTCAGTGCAAGAGGTAGGAGGGAAGGAGGACTCTGAAAAGGATGGTTAGGGAAGCTTCCTGGACAGGGCAGGCCTGTGAGCTGCTCTTTGAAAAGTGAGTGGACAGAGGGAGGGAATTCCAAGCAAGAGCCAACAAATAAACACTCCCCCCCCCCCCCCCACAGCAACAGCCGTGAGCTTGAGCGTGGCTGTGGAGTGGGAGATGAGGTTAGGGAGGACCGTGAAAGCTCAACAGTTAACAGATTAATGTACTTTTCCGCGAGCGCAAGAAGAAAACTTACAGATGGGAAGCTGAGGGGAAGGTTTATGGTGTAAACCTTGGTAGAGCAGAGGTTGGCCGGGAGCCCACCTAGACGTGCTGCAAGTAGAAATTCACTGGGAGACCTGCTGTGGGGAGCATTCTGCCGAAAGGAGACCCTTAATGCCTCACGCTGGCCAAACATTCCATTTCTATCTGAGGGCAGCTAGGGAACCTCTCTTATCAGACCCAGGCCTCTAGCTGCATCAAGCCAGACTGAAGCCCGCACGTTACAAGATGAGAGGTTCCGGAAATGTCAGGGATAAAGGCTGTTCCCATTCACAGCAGATGGAGGGGAATCTCAGAGAGCAGAAAAACAAGAAAATCATCTGTTGTGGAAAGCAGGGAACTGGGGTAGAAATAGGCCTGACCCACACCCTCCTGAGCCCAGACCCCTGCCTCAGGCAGACACCCCACACCCATCTTCTGCAGGTGAATTCCTCCTGCAGCCAATGGATCCCCGGAGATTTTCCCTTGGACACAGGAGTCTGGTTTTCTGCCTCCACGCCTTTCACAGCTCAGAGCTGGGACACCATCCTTTTAGCTTCCATCTGCTCATAGCTCCGATCTTAAGGAAAATGATCCGGAAGAACAGAGGTAATCATTGTGGGGCAAGTTTCAGGATTATCCTGCTACGGCTTGATCTGCAGGCCCCGGGTCTGCTTCTTAAGCAGTTCTTGGAGACCTGAAGTGTGTCCAGAGCATCATTAGCATCAATAGGAAGGCAGGCTCTCAGCCCCACCCCAGCCCTTCCGAGTCAAGAGTCTTCATTTTACCTGGGTCCCCAGCAGATGGTGCGGATGCACATAGACTTTGAGAAGCGCTGGTCTAGTTCAATCTGGGAATCAGTGGTTCAGGAAGAGGCCTTCCCAGAAGGCAGTTTGTGAAGTAGGTGAGTTGGTGCTGCTCTTTGGTTTGTAGAGCCTGGCTTTCTAGACTTCTTTCGGGGGGGCTGTGCCTGGCCCTTCCTCTCACCAGCCTGTAGGCACTGGATGGTGCTTGCTGAGTGCTAGGTACTGGACGGGGCTCTGGGATACAACCAGGAAAAGACAGCGCTGGCCTCTTGGCAGTGGGTAATCTGGGAACAAAGCATGCGTATGCCAAGGGAGACACCTGTGTCCCGTTAGGCGAGTCAAGAACTTTCCCAGTGGCTCCTTCTCCTCCAGAATTCCCCGGCAAGCTTCAGGTCATGCTACACTGACTCTGAAAACCCTTCTTGCCCCCCACTTAAATGTCTGCATGACCACCTCCTGCGATGCTAGGCTCTCTCTGTAACTGGTTATCCGGGCTCGTCAGTGTTCCTATTATAAAGTCCCCTTCTTCCCTTTTCAAGTCCTGACGCCTATGCCTCTGCTAATTCTGGGACCTGCCCCCTTTTCTCTAACTTCAATACGACTAGCCTGCTCCAGACCCTTTGTCTTTATCAAGAAGAATTCATTATCTTTCGTCTCTGGTCGTCTTTGTCTTCTCTCTGTCCAATTCATTCTCTCTAGCAGACAGAGTAGTCTTTCTGATACACAGGCTGCGTGCTCTTTAAAACCCTTTAGAGCCGAAACCGGTTTGGCTCAGTGGATAGAGCGTCGGCCTGGTTCCATTCCCATCAAGGGCATGTACCTTGGTTGCGGGCACATCCCCAGTAGGGGGTGTGCAAGAGGCAGCTGATCGATGATTCTCTCTCATTGATGTTTCTAACTCTCTATCCCTCTCTCTTCCTCTCTGTAAAAAATCAATAAAATATATTTAAAAAAATTAAAATAAGACCATTTAGAGCTTCCCCGGGTAGGATACATTTGTTCTAAGGTCCTGACCCGAGCACAAGGCCCCTTTCATGACCCGTCCTCTGGCTGTCTGCCTCATCTCCCATGGCCCTGGCCTTGTAGTTCAGCTACCTCAAACCTCTCCACATCTCGCCTCCATCCCTCTACAGATGCACTGATACCCAGCCTTCTCTTCTTTCCTTTGTCACCAGGCTGAAGCCTGTTCCTATCGCCACACCCAGCTCACCTTTCCTCTACTATAGGTTTCCCAACCCTCGCTGAACCCGAGTCACCTGGGGAGCTTTTTCAAGAAAATACCCAAACCCAGGCCTCACCCAGAAGAAATCTGATTTTATTGATGTGGGGACTGATGTCTAACATGGATATTTTACTTTTAGTTAAATGTGTGTTGTTGTTGTTGTTTTTGAAAGTGAGAGTGAATTTATTAAAGCTTGGGACAGAGAGGCAAAGAAGGGCCTCTGGAGGCAGAATCAGGTAAGCCTGGGATGAGCTGCTGCCGCCCGCTGTTCCTCTGGTTGTAAGTATTGCTGGAACCCTCTGAGCTCAGGGTAAAGAATGCAGAAGCACACAGCTGAGGAAGGGGGCATGGGTGTGCTCAAAGAAGAGCGTGCCTAGACAGGGATATTTAAAAATAAATTACCCAAATCTCTGCTTCATAAATCCCCTGGGGATCTGGTTAAAGTGCAGATTCTGATCCAGTAGATCTCAGGGGCCTGAGCGTCGGCATTTCTAATCAGTTCCCAGGTGCTGCTGGTCCAGTGATTGCACTGGAGCAGTGAGGGTCTGGGATGAGTGATTCTAAAGTGTGGCCAGTCTGGAAGCCTGGCCATTGACCCCCCTTACTGTTCCACCCTCCTGCGTGTTGCCATCCGGTTTCCTGACACTTCTTATCACACTAAGGCTTCCTCTGATTCTCAGTGCAGCCAACCAGGACAGAAATGCAATGAGCTGCATCATGAGGGGGAAAATGTCACATGCTGTTTTACTAAGCAAACACTTGGGCAAAAAGATATAGTCTCTCTTTAAAATGCTTATGAGTAGATTGGAAAAACATCAAAGGAAGACATTTTTGCACAGAAGCAAGGGAAGGGTGGTTTGTTTGCTTTAGAGACAAAACTCATGGACTGTTTGACGCATCTGAAGGGAAGAGCATGTACAGATATAAAAAGAAATGGAAGAATTTACAATGACGATGGTAGCAACATGGCAATAGCTAACAAATCGCAAGCACTTCCTAAGCGTTTATTATCTGGGTACAGTAGTGCCCCTTGAACTGCTGTTTCACTGCCTGAGGTTTCATTTACCCTGGGCCAACCACAGTCTGAAATCGTAAATGAAAACTTGGAGAAGTAAACAATTGTTAAGTTTTAAATTGCATGGTATTGTGAGTAGCATGATGAGACTTTCGCTGTCCACTCCATCCTACCGGAGACACAAACCATCCCTTTGTCCGGTGCCTCCAGGCTGCACACACTGCTGCCTATTAATCATGTACAGCCACCTCGGGGATCAGCTCTACAGTCGCACTTGTGCTCAGGTACCTTTATTTCACTTAATAATGGCCCCAAAGACATCCACATAACTTTTATTTAGTATATTGCTATAATTATTCTATTATTCGTTACTAGGGGCCTGGTGCATGGAATTCATGCACGGGTAGGGACCCTAGACCTGGCCAACGATCAGGGCCAATCTGTGGGGCTGCCAGTGGGGCGATTGGATGCTCTGATCACACCTGCTCACCCACTCCACCATCCCCCTGCTCTCACTGGGGCCCGCCAGCTGCCAGCACTGCATTGCTGATGCCCATCATGTTCTGCACTGCCCCCTGTGGTCAGCACACATCTAACTCCTGGTCAGTCGAACTCTCGCCCATGGGGACAATTTGCCTATTAGCTTTTTATTATATAGGATTGTTCATCATTTACTGTGCCTAATTTATAAATTATAGGTCTGTGTGTATAAGATAAAACATATATAAGGTTTGGCTCTAGCCGGTTTGGCTCGGTGGGTAGAGTGTCCGCCTGTGGACTGAAGGGTCCCAGGTTCGATTCTGGTCAAGGGCATGTACCTCGGTTGCAGGTTTCTCCTCGGCTGGGGTACTGGTCAGGGCACGTGCGGGAGGCAACCAATCCATGTGTTTCTCTCACATCGATATTTCCCTTTCTCTTCACTCTCCCTAAAAATCAATGGAAAAATATCCCCCGGTGGAGGTTTAAAAAAAAAAGTCATTACTTGAAGAAAACAACAAAAAACAAACAAAAAGCAACAAGAAAAACATATATAGGGCTTGGTACTATGCGTGGGTTCAGGCATCCACTGGGAGTCTTAGAACATACCCCCCGCAGATAAGGCGGGGCTACTGTACTGTTCTGAACGCTTTACATGCAATAACTCCATGAATCCTAACACTGCCATTGATGCAGTTTCTAGTAATTCTCCCCATTTCACAAGAGAGGAAGAAGGCCTTACATACCCAGCTGTGTGGACTAACAAGTTGCTTCACCGAGACAAGTGAGTTAGTAGCAGCAAGGATTTCATAGAGCTGGAGTCGGCCAGAGTTTGGAGACATCATCTATCTAACACCCGCGACTGGAGACAGCTAAAGAAGTCTTCCAGGGAACTGACCTTCCCCGCAGCGTTTACACACCGGCAGCGGTATCAGCGAACATCAGGTTGGCAAGGAAACTTTTTTTTTTTGTTTCACGACTGTGAATGCAATTTGCAGGTCTGGGAACAGTGAAGAAAATGCTTACTCTTGCTTCAGGGAGATTTACCAGGAAGATATGTTCTCTGTTGTCTAACCTTTATTGCAGTTTTATTTTCAGACACATCAGCCAGTCTAGACCATGCTGAGAAATTCTGCCGAAAGAACATTTTAAAGGTTACTTTAATATTAGGGATTTGGATTTAATATTTGCATCTAATACTGAGGAGATATCTGGAAAAGCTTATACTGGTGGCTGCATAAAGCTCACATGGCATTCCTGTGGTCTAAAGGGCTTTCCAGAAAGGAAACCTACATTTATACCTCTACCTCTACAGGATATAAAGCACACCACGGATGATGGATTGACAACTCTCTTATGGCTGTTGGCCAAAACCCAAGAGGGCTATGATAGGCTTGTACACACATGGGCCCTTCAACATTGAATGAGCATGTCTTCTCACGGGTCAGGAATAGGTTTATTCCTCTTTCATCCAGCTCCGGCCCAGGACTCAGTATGCTTATCACACCAGACCAGTAGCAATGGCTAATCCGCCCGAGTGCTTTCTCTCTGACCCAGGTGCTGCGCTGGGTGCTTTTGCCCGGGCTAGCTCAAGCAAGCCTCTCCATAAAACCAGGCGGTGTGCTCACAGCCCAGGCAGGCGATGCCAGAGCCGCCCTCGTGAGCACCACCTGTTAGTGCTTCTCCACCTGCGGGCTTGGGCTGCCTTCAAGCCACCTGCCCTTCCAGCTGCCAGGCTGCACACAGCTCCCATGCCCAGCTCTTTCCAACAGACTTTCTTCCTGAGCTGTCGGAGAAGCTGCTCTGTTACAGCTAATGAGCTGGGCAGAAAATTACCCACGTGCCCTGAGTCCAGGAAATGGAGAGTCCATTTTATCCACATTCTGAGATTCTCTCTGAATCCTAAATCAGATATATTTCCCCCATTTGAATGTTTGAAAAATTAATAAGTTACAATTGCATTCCAAGATTCTCTCTGAATCTTAATTCAGTTATTTCCTCTTCCCCCAACTTGAACTTCTAAAGAGTGAATACTGCTAAAGTTTGACATTGAGTCTACATTTAATGAAAAACTATCCTTGATGTGGTCTCCCATTTTGAATTTCCAGATATATTTGTGAGTAGAGGTATTTTCTCCACTGGACAGGTGAGAAAACTGATGTCTGATGTTCAGGGTCACCCAGCATGTATGTGGTAGGAAAGCCCGAACCCAGGACACACCCCTGAAACTTCCCTGTCCTTTTTCCTGACATCACAGCCCCATGTGTGACACTTGCCTTGACTTCAAAATTCTCTGGTTCCATTGATATGCTCAGCCCTCTGGCGAGGGGCAGCTCAGGCAGTAATTTCACTTTGTGGCTGACAACACGGAGGCTCTGAGACTTAGGGACATCTCACATTCCTCAGGTTGCTAAGTGGAGGAGCCAGCACTCTGACAGGAGCCTTGGGTGTACAGAAATGGTGGCAGATGTTGAGGAGAGAAAGGTCATTTTCTCTCCAGAGTCTCCCAACGAAGGCCTTCAGACTATTTTGCAAACTTGAGCTGTGCTATTTACTCTTGCCAAGGCCGGTGCTGAGATGGGGTGAAAGATGTGAGGGAAAGAAGATGACAGTAATATACCACTTCTCAAAACTTACCAGATCTTGCTGTGCCCTCCTGCTCTGTCCCCATCTTCACATTTTACAAATAAGATAAATGAGGCTCAGAGAGGGGAACTGGCTTGTCTGTGGTCTGTGTAAGGAGGGAAGGCACCGCCTCTGGGTTTGGGTAGTCTTGAAGTGGGCTTGTCCATGTGACCCGTGACACCAGGCATGATGCTTCTCTCTGAGACACCCCCGTTCATCAAACCTCTCCCTTGTTCTAGAACTTAAGGTGGCTCCCAGGAAACCCACCTCCCTGTTTTGAGCCTCACCCCATCCATGTATTGGGTTGCTCATCCTTCCCAGCCATTCTGTCTGAATTGGTCTGGGGTCTGCCCTTGACTTCTGTACTTTCAGAAGTTCCAGAAAGCTCTGATGCACCTCGGGACTGAGAATTTAAGACCTTGTTGAAACCTTCAGTTTATGGGTGGGGAAATGGAGGCTCTGATTTGTCTCAAACTCAAGTTCTTCATTTAAATTCTTATTGGCCTCATCTGGAAGTTTGGCCAACACCAAAATCTCAACTATTCCAAAATGGAGACATGTTCCTCTTGAACCAGGTTCAGCTCTCAGTGTGCACGCCATCACGGTCCTGCATGCCTCCCCGGAGACCTCAGGCATCTTTAACATCCTCCTGACCTCCACGCTGAGCTCTGGAGCAGGAAAGACATTTCTTCACCAGATATCCTCCCTCAGTCCATGCCTTTCTGTTCCCACTGTCCGCATGCTCGCCCCTGCCTTATTAGCTTACATCTGACCTCGTCCAGCAGCCTGCACCCTGGCCCCCTGCTCTCTCCTCTCCTGCACTTTCCTCGGTCCAGAAGCCGAGGCCTCTCGGAGGCAGGGTCTCAGTTTCACAGCTGGCCTGGCCGGGCTCCGGCTTTGGCTTTGCTCTGCCTTCCTGCCCGCAGGGCTGAACGGGGCCTCTGCTTTCTGGACAAGTGCTTGCTATACGGTCCTCTTCCAGCTTTGCTCTCGCTCTTCCACACCATTCTCGGCATATTGAATCTCACTTATCCTTCAAAGGTCAACCCGAGGGCGGCCTCCTTCTAAGGATTTCAGGATCTCCTCCTTCCAAAGACATGTCTCTCTGAACCCTGTATTGCTTCCTTTGTACTTGACTTTGGCGCTTAGCAGACTGGGTTTCTCATGGAGACGTTGACCTCTGTAGGGACCAGAGCCCTGTGCTATATACATCTGTGTGCCTCCCCACAGATACCCGGCCCAGCCTTCTTTGCCACGGCGGGTGGGCAGCAGATATTTCTTGTGTGAATAAACACAGAATTGCAACACGGCTAAGTGACTTTCGCAGGATCATCTAGCCTGTGTGAGGGGCCGGGTTGGAAGAGAATCCATCCCTGACATGTGCACGCTGTACTGTTTCGAGAAGCCCATTCTGTTAAAGATGAATCACAGATGGCCCACTTTATAATTAAAAACGAAATTTAAAAATAGTCTCATCGAGGACATCTGTTTGCTAACTCAGAAAAAAAAATGAGTATGAAAAAAGTTGAACAATTTGGGAGAGGAAAAAAATAATCTTGGGAGTGGCTCCATCAGAACCACCCGGAGAACCAAACATCCAGATGAGTGGAGAGTTACCTTTCCCCGTCATTCCTGGAGGAGATGGGAAAGCTGAGGAGGGAGGAAGAAGAGGCCGGAACAAGTTTTTTTCCAGAAGAGGAAGGCCCCAGGCTGTCTGTGCCCATCTGTCCTCCCTGATGGGGCTTCTGTGTGCCTCCGACAAGGGTGACAGACTCGTAGCGGGCAGCGGGGGCATTTCTTCCCCTTTCTCACCTCATTACACTTCCGAAGGTGGAAGCTTTGCTAGCGGACTGTGTTAGGATTAATCTCTCCGGAATCCCACACATTTCATTTAAGCCGCACAGTTAATTTCCTGAGGGGCCATTGAAATGCAGCAGGAAGCGTGTGGGGAGAGCGCTGTCACACACACCGCATAGCCTACATTTCTGAGGAACTGTGAGCTGGCACCCGTTAATGGCATTCCTTTGGTGACCAGCATTTGGTTCATGCCAGTGAGTTAGCTCTAATGCGTGCCTTCTAACATTGTAACTGCCATCTTCACCCCTCTGTGTCTCTGTCTCCCTGTCTCTCCCAGTTCTCTCTCTCTCTCTCTCTCTCTCTCTCTCTCTCTCTCTCTCTCCCCTCCTCCTCCTCCTCCTCTTCTTCCTCCTTCTCCTCCTTCTCCTCCTCCTCCTCTTCTTCCTCCTCTTCTTCCTCCTCCTCTTTCCACTTCTCCTCCTCCCCCTCCTCCTCCTCTTCCTTCTTCTTTTCTATTCCCAGGATAGAGGATTTCTTAAACTATTCACTATCTTAACAATTCTTTTGTGAAATGAAGGCTAGAAAAGCAATGACTTGATGCTGACTCATGGAGTGTGGGGACACGTCCGTCAGACATTCCTGGTTTCTCATCAGGCATTTGCCCTGCTGCCCACAGAGATGCCCCATGAGTCATGGGGCAGCACGTGGCCCCTGCCCCACTTCTCCGGCTCTGTAATGATGAGGCGTGAGGGTTCTGGTGAGGGGTCCCTGCCTCACAGGTTAGTATGCAACCACCAAGCGGGGCGTTATGCTCACGCAAGCTTCTTTCCCCTGATCCAGTGGAAGATAAATCCCATAGTCTCTCTCTCTCTCTTTCTTTTTTCCTTTAGAAGACAGGTCTTGCCTCTGTGGGGCCTGGTTCCTGAGGGCACCCTGGGAAGGAAGAGCTGTGCCTGAGTCACTGCAGAGATGGCCTGGGCCTCCCGGCTGGGACCTGCAGCTGGACTGAGGGGTGGGACAAACTCATGAAAGACAGTGAGTGAGTGATTGCACCGAATGCTTGTTCCTAACTCAGTTGTGTGGGACTGCCTAATAGTGGATGCTTATGAAAACGTGCAGGCGCAGTGTGTGATGTGTGAGGAATGAGCTGGGACAGAGGAGTAGAAACCGTGGCCTGAATTCTGGCCCCAGCCTTGTCTGGTCTCTGAGCATGTCTGGCCTTTTGGCAAGTTGCTCACTGCCTCAGGCCTCACCTTCCCCTTCTCCAAGGTGACCTCCTGGGGCCCTTCCGCCTGTGGGGAACCATGTGGGAATAACTCGGGATAGCATGGACTTCCAAGGCTGAGGAGCAGAGCCGCAGAACGAATATCAATAACACCCACTTAAGTCTCCGTGCCACCCAGGTTGTCAGCATCCACTCAACTGACCTTCATGAATCTGTTGCCTAGTTTAGCCAAATCCTATCCCCATGATGCTCACCAACCTCACTCAGGATTGGTCATTATGGATTTGTAGGTAACTTTTCTCTTCTCTGTGGGCTTCATTGCCTATAGCAATTGAAGTCTGTGCTTGGTGGTGATTGGGAAATAGTGGTTAAATTAATAGTCCTTTCCCAGCCCTTGCCGGAGGTAATAAAATGTCTAATTAAGCAGGCCTATCATTGTCTACTTTGAGTCTAAGTAAATTTACCTCATAACTATGTGGGCTAAAAGGTTAATTAGAAAATGGGGGTGTGGCAGCACCTGCATGCTCACTGGTAAATGCAGTGTCTGGGTTTGAGAAGGTGGGGGAATGATTCTCACCAGTGTGCTTCCCACCAGTGTGCTTTCATTTTATTTATTTATTTTTTTGGTAGTCCTCAGCTAAGGATATTTTTTTCCCATTGACTTTTAGAGAGAGTGTAAGAGAGAGGGAAAGACAGAGAGAAATATTGATGTGAGAGAAACACATCGATTGGTTGCCTCCTGCACAAGCCCCGACTAGGGCTCTGGCTGGGGAGAAGCCTGCAATCAAGGTACATGCCCTTGACCAGAATAGAACTGGCACCCTTTAGGCCATAGGCTCATGCTCTATCCACTGAGCCAAACCAGCTAGGGCCCAGCCAGTATACTTTCCATCCAGTGTAATGCTTTCGAAGGGCTCAGGACTAGCCAGGCAAGTGTGGAGTTAGAGTATTTTTTACCTCCTGAGAATGACGATAACTCACAAACAGCACAGAAGGGCGTGACTTCTTTATCCAACCATTTGTGATGGATACTTGGTTGTTTCCATTTCCATTGACTCCCTCGGAGAACCGGCCATCTTCTCATTTTCGAAGTGGGAACTAATGACAGACCCGACTCTTGGTATGGAAATCTGACAGCTTCTGGGTTTGTGTCACCAGCTGGAAAACTGCCTATATCTTCTTCACTGCCCCCCCCCAAAGAACATCTGTGCATACTTAAGGCCACATATATGCCAAGTATAAGTTAAGGATGAGGGAAAATCCATGCTATGTGACCCCTGATTTATTTCATTCCACCCAACTTATCAAACGTTTGTTATGTGTTTTAGCTAGCAGCGTGCTCTAGGGAATTAAAAAAAAAAGCATTGAGATAATACTTGACCTGGAGATGTGTGGGAAGACAAGTTTTACTGACAAGAACTAATCAGAGAACAGTAGTGGTCAGTCTCTAAGCGGCTGCTAAGTTAAATATAATCAAGTTCTAATGCAACCACTTAGAAGAATGTGCTGTGACTTGGGGAGAGGCAGAGCTCAATCGTCTTAGCTGAGGTGGTTGCAGAATCCAGGAGGGATCAGATTGGGACAGAGGAGCGGAGGTCTGAGAGTAATTATGGTAGAAAGGGAGGGTCCCAGGTCCCAGGTGGTCAGTCTACTCTATGTGGAGTGAAGTCCATTCTCTGGCTTCAGAAACAGAGCCAGCCCCACATCCATTCACTCCCTCGGTTTTGTGATCATCTTGGCTGTGAATCACCCCATAGTTAAAATACCATGTCATATACTTGAAATTTGTTAAGAGAGAGGATCTTAAGTATTCTCTCTGAAAAAAAATCATAACTGTTAAAGAAAAAATATATTACTATTTATTTTTATTTTTTTGTTAATTCTCACCTGAGGAAATTTTTCCATTGATTTTTAGGGAGAGTGGAAGAGAGAGAGGGAAAGACAGAAACATGGATGTGAGAGCAACATATCAATTGGTTGCCTCCTGCACGAGCTCCAACCAGGATCTGGGCAGGGAAGGAGCCTGAATCCAAGGTACGTGCCCTTGACCAGAACTGAACCTGGGACCCTTTGGCCCACAGGCCTAAGCTCTATCCGCTGAGCCAAACTGGCTAGGCTTGATGATTAATATATTAATTAGCTTGATTGTGATAATCATTTCACAACGTACCAAAGCATCACATTGTACACCTTTAACATATACTATTTTTTATTTGTGAAGTATACCTCAGTAAAGATGGGAAAAACATCTCATATAGTGCAAGAGCTAATTAATTTGTGCTTGTAAATGGCTTTGAGATCTAAAATTGAAAGTAGTCACAAAGCACAAGATATCATTACAATGGTTTATTTGTGTCCTGATACTTAGTGCTATTTTATGGCCGAGGTTATGTAATTTTTTATCATAAGGTGAAGGAGAGCTCCTTGCATGCCAAAATGAAAATATATAGTAGCTACAGTAATATATCTATTACACATGTTTTAACCTGCTTGCATTTATCACCTGTGTTTTGTGAGGGTGAATTATGAGACCTCACAAAAAAAGGCATATCTCTTTTTTGCACTCATAACTTAGAAATAGTGGTTAGATGGATTTTAGAGAAGCCTAAACACACACACACACACACACACACACACACACACACACATTCATACACACACATACACACACACACACTGCCCCCACTCCCCTTAACCTTCCCACCCCCTACATGTGAACACCATGGGACTCAGATCAGCTCAGGAATTGGAATGACTAGAGCAATTTCTCTGCCTTGGGGTGTATCGGAGTGAACTAATGAGAAAGTACGTGCGAAGAAGGAAAGGCTGTAACTTTTGTCTTTATTGCTGTGGTTTAGTGTTGGAAGCTGAAGACTTTCAAAGTAACATGAATATTTTGAGGTATCATAGGGCGGCCATGTTTATTTTTAGTAGTAGGTTCATTTATTATTTCCACTTTGTTGGTTGAAAAACCGAGCTAGAGGAAAAGTTTTCATCTGACATCTGATGGAGAAATTGCTGCGGCTCTCATCGCCTTTGCATTAAACATGGAGAATACTGACCACAGCCGTTTGTGG
This sequence comes from Vespertilio murinus, assembly GCA_963924515.1. Taxonomy (NCBI): domain Eukaryota; kingdom Metazoa; phylum Chordata; class Mammalia; order Chiroptera; family Vespertilionidae; genus Vespertilio; species Vespertilio murinus. The sequence continues at coordinate 5,833,498 of OZ004709.1, forward strand.
AATACTCACCATGGGAATTACAGAGTGTGGAGCGTGGCCCATGGTGACCAGGAAGCTGCTGTGTCGGATAGATACTGTGCTGAGGACCTTCCCTGGATTACCTCATTAGATCCTCTCATTAGCCCTGAGAGGAGATAGCACCCATTTTAGAAATGTAGGATTTGAGAAACTGAGAGGTTAAGTTCTTTATTGATGGGTCAGGGTGCAGACCTATATTCATCTGATCCTAAAGTCTCTGTTATTAACCACTGACTCTAGTTCAATACAGTAGCCACTAGCCACACGTGAACAATCATCGCTTGAAATGTGTCTAATTGGAATTATAGTACAGAATTTTCTGTGAATTAACATACCTACTGGATTTTTAAAAAAATATATTTTATTGATATTTTACAGAGAGGAAGGGAGAGAGATAGCCAGAAATGTCGATGAGAGAGAAACATTGACCAGCTGCCTCCTGCACAACCCCCACCAGGGATGTGCCCGCAACCAACGTACATGCCCTTGGCCGGAATCAAACCCAGGACCCTTCAGTCCGCAGACCGACGCTCTACCACTGAGCCAAACCGACCTTGGCCCTACTGGATTTTGAAGACTTTGTATAAAAGAAAAAATGTAGAATATAAGGAGTATTTAAAAATATTGATCACATGTTGAACTCATAATATTTTGGGTGTATTGGGTTAAATAAATATGTAATATTAAAATTGTATTCACTCATTTCTCTTACCCTTATTTAACTTGCCTTCTAGAAAAGTTAAAATTGTGCCTGTGGCACACATTGTGATTCTATTGGACAATACTTGCTGACACTGTCCCTTGTACTTCTTACCACAGCTTTCTGCCCACAATAAGCCCTCGCATGATCTGAGTCACCCGTGATTTATATAAGCACGGCTAAAAGCCAGAGAAGAGGAAAAATGATAACATAAATTGCCAAGTGAATCCTTTCGGCATGAGTGAAACACAGCTTAAAAAACTCAGAAGACAGATTATAAATTGGCAATTTTCCAGGGCTCACGCTCCCATTATCACACCTTCCCTCCCCACGGCCCAGGCCTCTCCTCCTTTCATCAAAAGACATCCTAGGAGCACTCAGAAGAGGGCAGAGACAGTGCAAGGCCCTAGAGATTACAAAGACGAATCACACCCAGTAATCAAGGAGTTCGCTCCCTAATGGAGAAAATTGACCTGTGGTATATTAGTGTGTTAGGACAGCAGTAACGAGGTACCACAGAATGGAAGGCTTAACAGAAATGTTTTTCTCATGGTTCTGGAGGCTGGAAATCCTTCTCTAGGGGTTGGCAGGATTGGTCTCTCCTAAGGTCTGTTTCCCTTTGCTTGCAGATGGCCTTCTTCTCCCTGTGTTTTCACCTGTCTTCTCTCTCTCTCTCTGTCTCTCTCTCTCTCTCTCTCTCTCTCTCCCTCCCTCCCTCCCTCCCTCCCTCCCTCCCTCCCTCGCTCCCTTTCTCCCTCTCTCCCTCTCTTTTCCTGTGTGTGTGTGTGTGTGTGTGTGTGTGTATCTATATTTCCTCTTATAAGGACACCAGTCCTATTGGATTAGGGCCCACCCTAGTGGCCTCATGTTTATTTAACTATCTTGTAAATATAGCCACATTTTGAGGTATTTGGGTTAGAACTTCAACATATTAGTTTTTTTGGAGGACACAATTCAGCCCAAAACATGATCTATGAGGCAAATGTGATGGCCATGTGGAAGGATGGAGCATCTAATTCTTTGTGGCTGCATGTTGAGGGTGGTCAGGGAAGATGTTACATATATGAGCTGAGGATTTATGGGATACAGGAACTCAGAGGTAGAGGTAGGAATAAATGGTAGCCTCCTAGAATAAAATTACTTTGAAGAAAGGAGTGCCGACATTTGTGACTAGGTTTCAACTCAAAGAGCCAACTAGTGTTGAGGGGAAACTGGTTTGGTCCAAGGGGTTAGCGAAGTAGTTTTGGCCCAGGGTGTTACCTCTTGAGGATTTGAGCTTTGGGGGTCAATGGATGAGTGTATAGGTGTTAGATCTAAAGAAGGTGCCTGGAGTCCAAGTGCAAGGCCTGTGAAGAGACTTGGACCAGCTGGAGTGGACAAGTGTCTCTGGGGCTGTGCACAGGGCACCTGTGACTCTGAGGTGTGTATCACATGAACAGGTGGTTCCAAGACAGCACAAGGCAACAAGGAAGGTAACAGCCATGGTGCAGATTAGACGCCAGTTCTCTCTACCAAGCTTTGGCTGTGGGTTGACAGTTCTGGGTTGAATTATCCTTTGACTTATTAGAAAGAAAAAAAATTAAGGGAAGTCTCAAAAGAAAGATGAGTACATAAATAATTATTGGGGGGAAAAATGATGTGACTGGCCCTGCACTTTGAGTTGATGGAGGCCATCCATGGGTTACAGAGCGGGTAACATAGGAGTTGGAGTTGGAAGGATGTGTGGGAGACTTGTTGGAAGGCAAAATCAAAGGGAAACATTGCTGGCAGAGAAAGGAGTAATTGCAAAGACCTAAAAGAGTCTGGTTTGTTAGAGAAGTGACTTCTGGCAGGGGCCATCGAGTTTATGTGGGAGGAAGAGAGAGGGTGTAAAGCTCTAAAGGTACAGCAATCTTTCACACGAGTTTCTGGACTTTGCTAGGTAACGGAAATTTGATGATGGGAGCTGTGTTTCTCTGGGTGCAGGGTGAGTGAGATGGGGTAAAGGTGCTGAGAGGGGCCATAGCCACCAGCATAGACTAGATTAGTCATTGCTGTAACGGGGACTGCAAAGTGGATGGGACCTCATTAGAGGACAAATGATCCACTAGGCCCGTGGTCAACAAACTGCGGCTCGTGAGCCATATGCGGCTCTTTGGGCCCTTGAGTGTGGCTCTTTCACAAAATTCCACAGCCTGGGCGAGTCTATTTTGAAGAAGTGGTGTTAGAAGAAGTTTAAGTTTTAAAAACTTGGCTCTCAAAAGAAATTTCAGTCGTTGTGCTGTTGATATTTGGCTCTGTTGACTACTGAGTTTGCCGACCACTACACTAGGCTATTAGAAAAATAGGATTTCTATTTTTTTATTCGTAATCTAAAAGGCAAATAAAACATTTATTGTTGTCTATCAAGGGAGCAACACGGGCCTCATGCCTGATGGTCCATATGAAGTACATCTTTATGCCTCACAGGACTTGAGGTATCTGAAGTGGAGCTCCACCAGGCTCCACTGCCAGTGGGAGCCCACTTCTTTGCTTGTTTTTAGTATAGTTTTCTGCACACCGACTGATGAAATAGATTTATCGATTATATTTCTTAGTGATAGCTCATTTACTTTGCACAAAATGGATGAGTAGATTGAACAGTTCTGAAATAAAACTATGGATTTAAGGTGGCACTAATATTACAAACAACTAGCAAATCTCGGGCAGATGGTGGAGCCAACACTTCTACTTTTGGTGCAAGTTCTTTGCAAACACAAGATGAGGTAAAAATAGTGACAATGTAATCACCCAATAAGTGGTTGGCCCCAAAAAATGGAAATTAAGAAAATTACTTAAAATATGAATTTATATCACTGTCACCAATGTCAAACCTTACCCTAAATGTATATTGGCCAATAATATACTCGGTAAGGTATTTAGTAGAAATATTTACTTCTTTATTATATCTTTTAAAAATTTATTTTTTGGTGTGTGTTTTATAATAATATTATTAAAACAATGGTATATGTACATAGTTCACACAAAAAATATATATAATGCATGTTCAACATTTTTACTGAACGATACTGTTTTAGGTAATGAGAAATTGAAGTCAATGCATAGTCTGCTTGCAGATTCCTGATTGTTCTCTGGGTGTCCTATGAGTGTTTCCCATGTTTTACTAATAATCATATAATGATTTTTAAAAATATATATATTTTATTGATTTTTTACAGAGAGGAAGAGAGAGGGACAGAGAGTTAGAAACATCGATAAGAGAGAATCATCGATCAGCTGCCTCTTACACACCTCCTACTGGGGATGTGCCTGCAGCCCAGGTACATGTCCTTGACCTGAATTGAAACCGGGACCTTTCAGTCTGCAGGCTGACGCTCTATCCACTGAGCAAAACCGGTTTCGGCCATATAATGATTTTTTACATGTAATGATTATTAGTCCATTTTCCTCTCCTTGCTCTGGATATGCTAGGGCAGTGGTTGGCCAACTCATTAGTCAACAGAGCTGCAAACAGAGCCACAGTTTGCCGACCACGATGCTAGGGTATCCAGCATGGCCTGAAGATACAGGTACAGGGACTCTTTTCCATAATATCCTCCACCCCAAGAGTAGTCTAGGGGTTTCCTTGGACTGAGGCATTGTGGGAAATCATGTAGCCTCTGTAGCTTTGGAGGCTGGAAGTCCAAGATGAAGGTGTTGGCAGAGCTAGTTTCTTTTGAGACCTCTCTCCTCGGCTTGTAGAGGGCCGTCTTCTGATGGTATCTTCACAAGTACACGTCTGTATCCTAATCTTCTCTTTTTCTGTTTTTAAAAATGAATCTTAAATTGTTGAAGGTATTATTACATATATCCCCCTTCTCCCCCCACCTCATTGACTCCCTCGAGTGGGCTTCCGCCTTCACCACCTATTGTGAGTCCATGGGTTATACATATAAGGTCTTAGTTTGCTTATCTCTTCATCTTATAAGGACACCAATCATATTGGATTAGGGCCCACCCTAATGACCTAATTTTACCTCTTTAGAGACCCTACCTCTAAGTACAATCACATTCTTGGGCACTGGGGCTTAGGGCTTCAACCTGTGAATTCGGGGGGAGGGACACAATTCAGCTCCTTATACCAACCAAGCAACTGAAGGTGTGTATGTAGGTGTGGGCGCCTGTGTGTAGCAGTGGTGGAATGGCTGCAATCATAGGGAGCTAAGGTGAAGGGACTAGGCATCTTAGTTGAAGCTCAGAGTTAGGATTAATCAGATAAATAAATCAAAACCGAGTAGGCAAATGCTGACTATTACAGTGCTAGGCATTGGGTTCTGTTGCCCATTTTTATTTTATTTTATTTTTTAAACTATATTTTGTTGATTTTTTTTTTTTACAGAGAGGAAGGGAGAGGGATAGAGAGTTAGAAACATCGATGGGAGAGAAACATCGATCAGCTGACTCCTGAACACCTCTTCTGGGGATGAACCCGAAACTAAGGTACATGCTCTTGATAGGAATCGAACCTGGGACCTTTCAGTCTGCAGGCCGATGCTCTATCCACTGAGCCAAACCGGTTAGGGCCCGTTCCCCATTTTTAGTTCCAAAGAGATCAGGGAACCAACCATAGAATGTTTGTGCCTGAAAAGAAGCTTTTCAGTTCTCTGGGGGAACCCGAACGACATATTAAACAGAAGCTCTTATTTAATTCTTCTTCAGTGATGGGAGGATGGAGCAGCGAGCGAGCCGGTCCGGTTTCCCAGCGACACCGTGGACATCATTAAACGACATGCAGATCATTAACCAGGAATGCAGACAGGGTGCCCAGACTCGATCATTTCGATTCCCGCCCCTCGGTAAGTTTGGCAGCATAGATGCCTTCACCCCTGCCGCGAGGAGCTAGCTGCTCAGAAATGCACCGTCTGGCTCAGCCAGCAAAGGGAAGGAAACCGTAATGGTCTCATTTCTATCCCTTTGAGTAATGATATGCCGGTTTCCCGATAAATTGCATAAAGGTGAGGAAGAAAAATAATTCTCTGACCTTTCTCGTTTAGAGCTACACACAGATATTTCTTCTACTCACTTATGCTGGCCACAGAACTTTGCATAGCGGAGATTTAATTTCCTGCTGCTGCAGGCATTAAAAAAGGAGAGGCCCTCTCTCCCTCCCTCCCTTCTCCCCAGCAGCCTGGAGCCTTCCGGGCGGCTGTCAATCAGGCTTGTCACTCACAGACCCGGAGCGAGGGGCGTTGCAGGTGGAATCCTTCCTTTCTAAGCACACTGTTCCCACGGTGCAGGGCAAATTGGTGCCCACGGGAAGAACTGCCAGCGCTGAGCCGCTGTGATATGGTAGGCACACCCTGTGGGTGATGAATATCTTTTATCCAGATAAATGTACTTCTAATTTGTTCGTTTAATTACCGCAGCCCTGCAAAGTCTTGAGCCAGTAATTTCTTTCCCAACAAATTAGAGGTCTCAAAAGATTCCGTGGGAAGACTTAAGGCCTCACTCTGGTTTTTTGGCCGGTCCCCTGCCACGTATTCCCAGAACCCAGTTGGGTGCCATTAACAGCTCGTCGTGATGGTTCTGGTCTCATTGTGATGTGTAAGCCTCTCTTTGGAGTGGCTTCATCTCTTTGGATGAGTTCCTTCCCCAGCTCCCTTTTTAGGATGTGAGAAATGTGAAAAAGATCTGATCTTTTCCAAGCCACCATCAGCCTTTGTTCCACAGGAAGAAGGGGGATCCTTCCCAGGCACCCCAGGTCTGAGTCTGAAAGGCGGGTGTGGGGGTGTGGCGAGGACACCTCTTTCATTGGGAACACCAGCCACTCTCCTCTCTTGCCTCTTCCCAAGGTTGGGACTGGAAAATGCAAATTATTCATCTTTGTAGAGTCATGGGGGGGGGGGTGACTTTTGGGAAGGAGGTTCCTGGGCCTGGCCCCCTGAGTTTCTGACCAGGAAATGAGTTTCTGAACCAGTTGATTTGGGGCGGGGCCCAAGGACCGCCCCCCACTTTAAGCAGTCTGTTTACGCGGTTCTGAGGCAGTTGGCCCACCTTTGAGACACTGCCCCGGGACTCGGCCGTGTGTCTGGCGCTCAGTGCTCAGTGATTACTTGTGAACTGGATCTTATTGAACTGAACTTTGAGAGGCAAGGGTCACCCCCTCCTCGCCTTTTCTGGGCTTGCTTCTGACCCCCTCCCCCAACCCCCTTAGTGGCAGTTTTTCCAAAACATCATTATGTCCCTTCCCCCCAATTCTTTCTTTCTTTTCCTCTCCAGTCCGATCTTTCATTCACATGCTTCAGCTGATTTCAGCTCGCTGTCAAATAAACTTGGAAACATTAAAACAGCTGTTTTTTGGGGGTATCTTTTTAACATGGAGACACGTCTAACACAGAGAAATGTGTACAAACCTCAGGGGTTCGGCCTGGTAACTTGCAGCTGTTTGCACCTGTGCCAGCTCCGCTGGGGTCGTGGTGTACGCATCTGCAGTGCTCAGCAGGCTCCCCCCCCACCCTTCACTCTTCACGCCTCCTCCAGGGTGACCCCACTCTGACTTCTGTCACCACAGCTTAGTTTTGCTGCCCTTGAACTTCATGAAAATAAAATGTAAAGCATGGGCACTTTTGTATCTGGCTGTTTATGCCCAACATGATGTATGTGAGATTCATTTATGTCTTTGCATATAGCATCAGTTAAACAAATTTTTTTTATTGATTTCAGAGAGGAAGGGAGAGCAAGAGAGAGATTGAAACATCGATGATGAGAGAGAATCATTGATTGGTTGCCTCCTGCACACCCCTCACTGGGGATTGAGCCTGCAACCTGGGCACGTGCCCTTGACTGGAATCAAACCCAGGACCCTTCAGTTCGCTTCACCCAGGCTGAGTCTATCCACCGAGCCAAACCAGCCAGGGCTACAGCAGTAGTTCTTCTTCATTGCTGCATTGTATTCCATTTCCTGAATATAAAACAATCAACTGTTCTTATGTTGGATATCTTTTCTTTCTTTTTTTTTTTTTGGTTGTACTTTAAAAAATTGTGATAAAATACACATAAAATTTGACATTTAACCAGTTCTAAGTATACAATTCCATGGAATTTATTATATTTACTATGTTGCGCAACCATTACCACTCTCCATTTCCAGAACTTTTTGCATCTTTCCAAACAGGAAACTCTGCACTCCTTAACAGTAACTCCCCATTTCCCTTCTCCTGGCAACCACCACCCTACTTCCTGTTTATGTGAATTTGACTATCCCAGGTGGCTCATGTAAGTGAAATCATAGAGTATTTGTCCTGTGTGACTGGCTTATTTCGCTTACAGTAATGTCTTCAAGTTTATCTTTTTTTTTTGTAGCATGCATCAGAATTTCCCTCCTCTTAAAGACTGAATCATAGTCCACTCTATGTGTATAGCACATGTTATTTATCTATTACTTTGTTGATGGACATTTGGGTTGTTTTTCTACCTTTTGGCTATGGAGACTCTCTCTTGTAGTTTCCGGATGTCCACAGCAGGTCACTGCTACCCAGGAGAGTGCACGTATGCAGATACCCAGGGCCACGTGACAATGGATAGCAAAGGGTGATCCTTCCCCGGAGATCCTGCTGTTGGAGAGAAATGTTGGTAGGAATTTGGGGAGCAAAGGAGGAGGAGCTGGGCCTGGGAAGCATGTCAAGTATCGGGTCACCCTGGACATGTGCAGAAGAAAGGGTAGAGAGTGGGCCCATTGGAAAATCATTCCATGACACCCAATTATCCGATGGACATTTTCAATTTCCTTATTGCATGTCCTAGGGTCCTTTGGAGGGCTGGGTGCTGATATTGCTTCTACTGCCATGACTTCTCCCGCCATCCATAAACTGATAATTCCCAAATCTGTCTTGGTAGCACTAACATTCTTTGTGTTCTAGTGCCATATTTCCATCAGCTTAGTGTATGTATATATTCTCACAGATACTTCACGTTCAGTGTAGCCTAAATAAAAATTATCTTTTAGCCTTGATGGATTTCATTACAGTGTACCCAATTATGGAAACAAGGATTCTAAGAATTTAACTCCTTTCCTGGGCCCCAAACTATTGATTCTGCTTTTAAACTACCTTCTGGACCATGTTGATAGATATATGGGAAAACCTTTTATAAGTAGTAAATACTATAACACCTAGTTATTATTAATATGTACTTCACTTTTTTACTCTTTTTATATTTATTGTTCTCCCCCCTTTCCTCTTTCTTTAGTTCCCTGCATCTTTTCTAGTCTTTTCCTGTATGTTTTCTTTTTCTCTTCAGATTGATAGTCATACTCATAAGCAATTTTAGGCCTACTTGCTGCTGCTCAGATTTGACTTCTACACTGGAGTCAAATTGCATGAGGTGCCACCAAACCATCCCATGGTCTTAACCATTCTTACATTTCCCCTGCTTGTTAAACTTCTCTACAGGGAGATAGCACCTCTTCTTGGCCTGGGGGAGAGTTCTCTAACTCACACAGTCTCTTTGTTGTTGAATTTTTATTTTTTAATTGAATTTATTGGGGTGACATTGGTTAATGAGATTGAATAGGTTTCAGGGGTACAATCCTTAAAATACAGCATCTGTATATTGTATTGTATGTTCACCACCCCATGTTGAACATTAAAAAAAGACTTTGTGTACAACATTGTCCACTGATTAACCTTTAGGCTGAAAAAAAAAAAGAAGAAAAAGAGGGGGAACTATATTTTCAGCTGTTTTTCACTGAAGGGTGCATCCATCATAGAAATGTCTTTGACTCCTGTTTGGTTACTGCTCCAACAATTGGGTCTAACTTTCCGAGCCGGAGGGAGTTAATGGTTTCTCGGGGCAATAAAGCTGTCAGGAGGAGGGAGACTTTCATCTCACACCGTGAAAAATGTGAGCACATTGGGTGGCGGTGCAAGGACGTTGAGGAGATGGCAACATCTGCAGAATCTAGACACCTAAACAGCCCGGTAATTTATGGTCCAAAGAGAAATGCATTAGGCCAGGAGCCTGGAAGCCTGGGTTCTATTCTCATCCTCGCCACTGACTTCCACAGTGACCTTGGGCAAGTTGCCTGATCAGTCTCTGCTTTTTGCGTCTTGTATTCATTCTATAGACAAGGATAATAATACTACTTGCATTTATCAATTTGTTATCCCATGAGAGTTTTTATTTCTCTCTCTCTCTCTCTCTCTCTCTCTCTCTCTCTCTCTCTCTCAGTAGATAAATGAGGCCCTCCTTTGAAGCTGTTGAATAGATGCAAAGTCTCTCTCTCTCTCTCTCTCTCTCTATATATATATATATATATATATATGTGTGTGTGTGTGTGTGTGTGTGTGTGTGTGTGTGTGTATTAGGAACACATCTATCTATATATCTATATCTATCTACATCTATATATCTATCTACATCTATATCTGTATCTGTATCTGTATCTATATATCTATATCTATATCTATATCTATATCTATATCTATATCTATATCTAATCTGTTTCAGGGATACAGATAGATAGATATAATTTTTTTTTGGGGGGGGGAAAGAGCTTTAGTTTATTTTATTAAGAATTCATCAGACTTGAGAGGCCGAGAAGTTTTCATGTTAAGGCCAATTTTTAAGAGGAAGAAGTTGCAGTTCATTCATTTGTAGCATCAGAACTTTAAGTTTCTGTCAATCATACAAGGTTTCTCCTGTTTAGTCCCAGAGCCACAGAACAGAGTAACTTTGCAGATAAAAGCAGAGGCTCTTGAAAATGCATTTATCTGTATTTAATTAGTGGCCAGTGGGTTACATTCAGTGTGGGATAGCAGTGAAGTGTCCACAGCCCAGCTGGGTGTGTCCTATCACAAAGTGGGGTAGGACAGGTTTAGGGCTGAACTCAGGTCTCTCCTTCTTCATGCAGATATCCCAAGTCACAATGACGTTACTTACCTTGGTACTCATACGACCTTTTTTTTTTTAGTTAAAAAATACAACTTAAAAATACATTTTATTATTAAGGTCTAGCACCTGGACAAAATTCAGATATTGTTTGCTGAATAAGAAATTATATTTTATTCTCAATTTTTTTCTAATCTAATCAGATGCTATCATAATTATTAAACTTTGGGTATATACAGAGAAAGAGAGCTACTTTATTATTCATAAACTCATGAATATTTCAGATCAAGGTAAGTAATGCTTCAATTGGTACTGGATGAAAAGTGGTACTCATATGTCTTACCCCTCCTGTTTTTCAATTATATTATATTTTTAAAGTTGTTTTCTTTTGTAATTTAACTTTTATGGTTCTTCCTGCAGTTACAAATTCATTCATTCATTTCCCAAATATCATGAAGTGCCCATGAGGTGTCAGTCCATATGCTGGCCTGAGAGATAGAGTGGCTCTTGCCTTCATGAACCTTAGGAATGGCTGGGGAGAGAGACATCTCAAAGTTGCCACACCAATATCTAATTGCAATGGCGACAGTGTGGAGGAGAGAAAGCATCAGGAGCTGTTAATAGAAGTGGTGATTGTCCTGTAAATGACCTCACTTGGTGCTGTTATTAGAGGTCCAAGTCCCTTTTTCATCTTCCTTAAGACCACTCCATCTGCCCCACCAATAGCCCTTCCTCGCTGTGGTGTCTCCTCCATCCCTCCCTCCCTCCCTCCCTCTCTTTGGACTGAAACTCTATGTCCAATAAAAAACAACTCCCCATTTCCCTTTCCCCAGGCCTTGGCAACTAGCATTATATTTTCAGTCCCTATGGACTTGACTCCAGTGGGTACCACGAGCTGGTGGAATCACACGGTATTTGCCCTTTCGTGACTGGCTTGTTTTACTTAGCATAATGCCCTCAAGTTTCTTCCACGTTGTATCATGTCTTAGAATTTCCTTCCTTTTTAAGATTGAGCAATATTCCACTGTGTAGATATATACCATGTTTTGTTTATTCATTTATCAGTTGATGATGTCACTTGGGTTGCTCCCACTTTTTGGCTATTGTGAATGTTGCTGGTGTGAATGTGTGTGTATGAATATCTATTAGAGACCCTGCTTTCAATTTTTTTGAATATATACCCAAATATGGAATTGCTGAATCATGTAGTAATTTTATGTTTAGTTGGTTGTGGGTTTTTTTTTTTTTTTTTGAGGAATGTGTGTGTTTTGTACTTAGTTTTTGTTTTGACTATACCCACACAGTCTCTTGCCAGTAACATACTGGTGGCCAGCACAGAGCATGTCTGATCCACATTCATCTCCCCCCTCCCCTTTTATTTAGGATGATTGCTCCAAAACTCTGACGCACTTCTGCTTTTCTCCCCTTTTCCTGATTCACTCAAAACTTGGCTAAGACCCTCTAAGACAGTCTTGTCTTTTACGGTCCTCAATCCATTGACTCCTAATATCTAATTTCGGTAGGTAAGTGAATATCAGGCAATCAGTGATAATATCAAGGGAGTATGGTTGTTCCCCTTATCTGGGGTTTTGCTTCCTGAGGTTTCAGTCACCTGTGGCCAACCATGATCTGAATCTGAAAATATTACATGGAAAATACCAGAACTAAACCATTAGTATGTTTTAAGTGGGGTGCCATTCAGAGGCGTGTGCCCAAACCTCCAGGGGCCTGGGACCCGACTCATCCCTTTTCCAGCGTCTCCACCCTGGATCTGCTCTGCGCCCCTTGGTACCTTAGCCTTTGGGTCGGCAGAGCTTTCGTGGCGGAACCCTTCCAGGAGACAGGGCCTGTATTCACCTCACTCTATGTCTGCACACAGCACGTGGCCATTGCACATCACCATGAGAGGAAGGATGCGTGCAGGACAGCACGCCCTCCAGGAACGTCATTTCATTCAACTGTCTGTTACAACGGGGATGAGAAAGGCAAATTCTACTTCTGGCTGGGGCCACAATCTATGCAGAGTTTTTGCGGTCTCCTCATGTCTTCATGGGGTTTCTGTGGGTCTTTGGGTTTCTCCCCGCATGCCAAAGAGGTGCATGGGAGCTGAATGTCATGCTCCAGGCGGGGTGGGTGTGGGGATAGGGGTGAGCATGCGTGTGGGTGTGGATGTGGGTGTGAGGGTGAGTGTGGGTGTGGGGGTGAGTGTGGGTGTGGATGTGAGTGTAGGTGTGAGGATGAGTGTGGGTGTGGGGTGAGTGTGGGTGTGGGGTGAGTGTGGGTGTGAGGGTGAGTGTGGGGGTGGATGTGGGTGTGAGGGTGAGTGTGGGGGTGAGTGTGGGTGTGGGGGTGAGTATGGGTGTGGGGGTGAGTATGGGTGTGCATGTGGGTGTGGGTGGCCCTGTGATGGAAGGGGAGTCTGTCCAGGTGGGCCCCCCAGGTCCTGAGCTGCCCGGAGAGGCTGCCACCACCCATGACCCAGAATTGGGATAAGCAGGTTGGAAAATAATTACCTTACTTGTTTTTATTATTTTTTTCTTAAATGTTGGTATAGCTCATCTTGATTTCTGTGTTTAATAGGAGGAAAGTTTTGGGTTTTTATTTAGAAGTTTGGTGATGTTTTTGTGACCAGAAATATGCCATAGGAACTTAGCTCTTACTTATATCACTGAGCTGAAGGTAAGATTGTCTTCATCAAATGATGTTTTGCCTGAAGCCGCAGTTTCTAAGAACCCATTGAAGATGTTAAGCGAGTACTTGCTGTGCAGAACAATATGCTATTTGAAGAGAGAGAGAGATCACACTCAACCTTTATTATAGTTTATTATGTACATTTAGGAAAAAAAACACAGTATCTATAGGGTTGGTACTACGCACAGTTTCAGGCATCCTGGGGAGGGGGGTGGAGTTTCTTGGAATGTTTCGCAGGGTGATGGGGAGAGGGGACTACTGTAAAAGCTCTTTCTTGGAAAGTGGATGTAGAAATTATAAAGAAAACCAGTGCCATCAACCTCAAGAGCCCTTGAAATGCCCATAACCCTTCCCCCAGAGTTTTTACAAGCTTCCCTTGCTTTCAAATCTGCTTTTAATTTGTTCTCCTTTTCCTCAAACTTCAGCACTGAAGGTAATGGAAAAAGCCATTTCTTATTCCACTCTATTGTTTTTCTGTGCTGCTTCATTACACAGTTTGAAATATGTTGTTTTCTACTGTTTTTCATTGCAAATGCGCAGAATTTCAATTACATTAAGATGCCTCGCAATCCTGGAATTTATTGTAGAACAAGTGGGGCTCTTGAGGGCTAACCGAAAAACTTAACCACATTCTTATAAATAAGCATTTAGAATATAATTCTTTTGCAAGCAAGACCATCCAGGTTATAAACTCTTTTGGGTATTGGACTGATTTCTAGACAGTCGTCTCTTCTAAAGTGCCTCCTGCAATGCCTTACACACAGGCGGCATTTCACGGGTAAAGGGGGAGAGTCCCCGTTCTCTCTCTGGGAAGTTCAAGTTCGGTGTGCCCCACCTTCCTTTGTCTCCTGCAGTGCAGCCAGAATCAATTTCTGTTGGCTTGGTCCTTTGTTAAGCTGGCAGCTGGGAAGTTCATGTAATTAAGTTTTTGAAAATTATAAAACGCCAACCGTACAGACAAGTGCAGAGAATTATATATCACACACCCACTATTTACACTCAACAGATAATAACATTGGGCAATATTAGCTTCAGGTAGTTTTTTATTTAAGAAATAACCCCCACCCTTGTCCCTTCTCCTTTTTTCCTTCACCAGAGATAGCCAACATCTTTAAGTTGGCTTGTTCATTCTCATCCACAATCTAATATTTTACTACATACGTACATATACATGTACATATAGGCAAATAATATAGGGATTATTCTGTGCATTAAAGTAGATGTTAACAATAAAATACTGTAAATATCCTTTTGCAGTTTGCTGTCTTCACTTAACATTAATTTTGAAATCTGTCCATGTGGATACACATACATTTGATTCATATATATTAATGGCTATGTGGCGTGCCATAATGTGAATAAGCCATAGTTTGTTTGTTTTTCCATTTTCCTCTGGGTGGACAGGGTTTCCCAGGAAGCAGAACCTGAGGCCAAAGCTTACACGGAGGCCAGAGCTTCTTGGAGAGGGTGGTCTTCGGGAAGCTGGAGGGAAGGAGAAGGTCAGTGAGCCAGCAGAGGAGGGAGAGCTGGCATGCGGATGCCACGGCTGCTAAAGATTTAACCACCACCTGTCTGCCCTTTGGCAAAGATCTGCCCCGTTTAGGGTTGCCAGATTTAGCAAATAAAAATATAGGGTACCAGTTAAGTCTGAATTTCAGATAAGCAACACATAACTTTTAGTATAGGTATGTGCCAGGCAAGACTTAGAACATACTTATACCAAAAGGTTAATTGTCCTTTATCTGAAATGCAGATGTAACTGGTATTCTGTATTGTGCCTGGTAAATACAGCTCCACCAGCTGTAATTACCCCGCACTTCCAGACAGAGCCTGAGGGATGCCGACCGGGCCCTACCATAATGCCTTGCCCACCACAGTTTCAGGTCACCATAAAGGCCATCTAGGAGAGGAGCTCTCAATTTTTTTCACTCCCATTCTTCAGTGGCCCATAGCACACTCCTACTCATAATAATGGCTAGTAATAATTAATGGTATCTCATCTGGGGCATACGTAAGAATCACATGAGAATCTGATGATGGTGGTGGTGGTGATGATGATGATGATGTATGTGTGTGTTTGTGTGTGTATGAAAGAGAGAAAGAAATGTGTTAGGATAGAGTTGGGAGGCACATATATTTTCAAAATATATATTTAAAAAAAATTCTTTAGTTGATTCCATCCCCTTCTTCCTCCCCCAATTTCCTTATCAAGTCACTGATCAAATTCAGTGGTCATGGAAGACTTTCTAAGAAAGTGCTATTTCAGCTTGACTAGGAAATAACTACATGAAGAAAAGTAGTTATTTCCTAGTTATTTTCCTGGGGTTGAGGAAAGCTTTTCAAATTTTGGGAACAGCTGTTTCAAAGGCCCCCATGTGGGAGGAACATGGTGCATGGGTGATAATGAAAATGGGAAGAGTGGCTGAGAGGAAGGAGGGGAAGAACGATGAGATTTGTGGCTGGAGGAACAGGTGTAGTCCCATCCATCCTGTAGGGCTTGATATGCCATTATTGATCCTGACAACAATGAGAAGCCATAAAATGGTCTGAATAAAGGAGAGTCAGGAATTAATCTCACTTTAAAAAATGTATTTTATTGATTTGAGAGAGGAAGGGAGAGGAAGAGAGAGGTAGAAACATCAATGATGAGAGTCATTGATCGGCTGTCTCCTGCATGCTCCATGTGGTATCAAACCTACAGCCCAGGTATGTGCCCTTGACTGGAATGGAACCTGGGACCCTTCAGTCCGCAGGCCGATGCTCTATCCACTGAGCCAAACTATCTAGGGCATTAATCTCACTTTTATAAGAACAACATTTGGGGCCAATATGTAGAGCAGACTTGAGGGGATATCATTAGACAGTGAATGTGCCGCTGAGATGTGGTGTTTGATTGGACTAAGGAATGGCAGGTAGAGAGTCAGAAGGGTAGATGGATAAAAACGTCCTTAGTGGGTAAAATCTATAGGACTTGGTGCTCTGAGTGAAGGAGAGGTATGCATAAAGAATGTCTTAGGTCTCCGGCTTATGTGGTTGGATGATTGATGGCGCCAATCATTAAGGTAGAGAACCTTAAAGCAAGATGGGTATGGAATTAGTGTGGACCCGATTATTATAAAGTGTTTTTAAGACATCTGAATGAAAATGTTAAAGGCCATTGCATGTCTGGGTGTGATGTTTGGAGGAATGACGTGGGGTGGAATTAGAGGTTGGTGAAGCATGTCATGGGCATGAATGAGAGTGCCCAAGTGGCAAGTTAAAGAGAGACCAGGCAATCAGCACTTCCTTCCAATAGTAACTAGTTAATAAAAGCTAATTCTTGAGCAAATCTCTATTCTCCCAGACAACCAGTGGAGCCCTCTGGAGAAATGACTTAACCCAAAGGGTAACTTCAATGGAGAAAATTTAAGTTGTGCAGCAAGTCTGGGGTAGGGTATATTTGAGCATGCAGGGACTTGTGGTGTCTTCAGAAGCCACACTGGGCTGGAAGCTGCTTCTGGTTCTGCAATTATACGAACTTTCTGTTTCTTCACATATGCCATGTACCAAATAAAGGATAAGTAGAGAGACGTGTAAGACATTTACCTTCCTTGATCTCCCCAGTCCCAGGCAACCCCTAAAGAGTTATCCTAAAGTCAAGTTTTGTTGCTCTTCACTCTCTACCTTATTGGCTGGGAACTATGACATTCTGGAGATTTATGTGCAGGGAGCTTCTGAGAGGCTGAGCCTGCTAGGGACCGGTTTCAGCTGCATCCTCCTCAAAGTGAGTCTCAGGCCTCAGTCTGCCCCTCCTGGCTCATGGTGCCATCTTCCCTATGCCACAGGTTAGCGGAAGCTAAGTGAGTAACTTGCCCACCGTCAGGTAGGTCCTATGTGGTGGAACCAGCACTGGCAGCCATGTTTCCCTGGCCCTGAGTCCTCTGTCGCCACCACAGCGCAACCCTGCCTTCTAGGCGGCCTTCCCTCAGGATGGGGCTGTCTGGGAGCGCCCCTCCCGGGAATGCCAGCGGCGGGCACCTGGGCTGGGACAGCTGAGCCGGGACGCTGGGCCTGGAGTCTAGGTGTCCCGCCATGGGAACCTCAGTCAGCTCCACGTGCCCTCTGTTGGCTGTCTTTGTGGCCCCTTGTTGCTTGTAACACAGGAATTAGGAGTGACATGTCTACTATGAAAAGGGCTTGTGCTCTTCTTATCTGTGGGCGCAGGAGAGGGAAGGTACTTCCTTGGATGGAGCCAAGGTTGTGGGTGAGGATGGAGGGTAAGAGGGTGGAGGGGCCGCAGGCGGAGGAGGGCAGGAAGGCAGCGGAGGATGTGGGCCTGCAGCTCCAGAAAAGGGAGAGCCCACGGTGCAGCTCTGGGCGAGGCAGGAGCCCAGGCCGTGGAGGTAGAAGTCCAGTGTGGGCAGGGTTGATGCTCTGTGGTGGCAGTCTTGAGATCCATATAGGTTCTGAACAAGACACCAGGCCCTGCAATTATGTAGCCTGCTCCTGAGAGTGGGGTTTCCCAACACCCCATTTACCCCTCAGTGCCCATGGGCAGCCCCTTTCCGGTGGGCTCTCAGAAGGTGTGAGAAGGACAGTTTGCTTCAAAGCACCTTCCCACCTTCCTTTTGCTTGGGAAGCAAAAGGAGTTAATGATTTAAAATGCAAGTTCCCCTAGGAGGGAGCCACGTAAAGGGCCAAATGCAGCCATCTTTCTCGGTAGGGAGCAGCTCTTCAGGAGGGTGGAGAGAGATTGCTCATCTATGCCTGGAATTTAAGGTGAGGTTGGTGGGGTAGGGGAGGAACAAGAACGTTAACCAGGGGAAACCACGCCAGGGGGACGTGGGGGCTGCATATATTGTAGACTTTGTGAATGTCATTGCTTTTCCAGATCTTCTCTTACACCCAACTGAAGTTGTTTTGGTACTGTATTTAAAAATTAAAAAAAAAAAACCTTTTATTGAATTTGTTGGCATTACATTGGTTAACT
Organism: Vespertilio murinus; assembly: GCA_963924515.1. Taxonomy (NCBI): domain Eukaryota; kingdom Metazoa; phylum Chordata; class Mammalia; order Chiroptera; family Vespertilionidae; genus Vespertilio; species Vespertilio murinus. The sequence goes on from OZ004709.1 coordinate 5,851,722, forward strand.
AAATAGGTTTCAAGGGTACTTAAATTAAGTTCTTTTACACGGAGCCTTAGTCATCCTTTGTATGATGGAAATAGTGGAGGACTCGAAGGGTTAAAGGGAGGATTAAATGGTCCATCATGCTGAACCCTGGCCATGACCTTAGCCAGGGACCATTTCCTTTCTCTTACAACATCAAGTGTGCATAGGGCTGGTAACTTAGCCAATGCCTCCTGTTAAGGGGCAGGGGGTGGGGGAATGGCGGGGGTGGTGGTGGTGGTGGGTTGATTGGATTGCCAGGTCTGGTGCTTTACAGGATGATGACGATATTTCAAATAAATTTTTGTGATCTCAAAGGCACAGCTTCCAATTACAATTTTGTCATAGCTGAGCAAGAGATTTTTCTAGATCTTAAGAATTTCTAGCGAGCCCCACCCCCCTGCCCGAAACTCCTGTAGAAGCTACAGCTTGACTCAACAGTTACAGTTGCTTTACTTTATTTTTTTTTATTCTTAACAGTTTATTTTTATTTATTTTAGTTACAGTTGCTTTAATTGAACCTATGTGAGTATTGCCTTGTGGAGATCCTGTTCTAAGCATCTGTCTATATTACACACACTGGATAGGTACTTCACTCTTCTCAAGGTGTGTGTGTGTGTGTGTGTGAATGTGTGTACACATGGGTCAACTTTACTCTTTTCAGTCTCATAGTCAGTTATTTGAATGTAGTAAAGAATAAATAAATATAATAGGCTCCATATTTTTTCACCAGCAAATACTCTTTTAGGTATGTTTTCAGTTATTTTGTTCACTGTTTCTAATTTTCTCTGGCAGTGAAAATTTAAGGTAATACATGGATTAAGAAAAAATGTGCTTCACCCTACTCAGACTTGGTCTGTGTTAGGAGGGTGTTTTTGACTAGTTTAAGAGTTAAGATTTGGCCAATATCTCAGCAAGCACCAGACTAAAATTTTTAGATTATGTGAATTTGAAATGAAAAGCAAACACAAATAAACAAAATATAAGAGAGAGAGTCTCTGGTAATTTCTTCCCTTCATTTAATTCTGCTTCACTTTTCATGTTTTTACCAAAATATGATCTATTTTAGGGACCCTAAAATAGATTTTGCCCAGGTATTAACCCTTAGTCTGCCATATGTAGGAATCCCCATTTGTCTTTTAATTTCAATAGTGTTTATTCGTTTCCTTTTTCTGCTCTCCTTCAGGGACTCCAATGGCACAAATGTTAGATCTCTTATAATAGCACCACAGGTCCCTGAAGGTCTCCTGGTACATTCTTTTTCTCTTTTGTTCTTATTCGGTAATTTATATTGTTCTGTTTTAAAGTTCACTCATCCTTTCCTTTGTCAGCTCTATTTTGCTGTTAAACTCATTCGATGTGTCTTGAAATTTTGGTGGTTGTATTCTGTATTTCTAAAATCTCCATTTGGTTCTTCTTTATATCTTCTGTTTCTTTGTTGACCCTTTCTATGTTGTTGCTCAAAGCATAATTGTAAGCATTTATTTGATGGCTCTTTAAAATACTGGTCAGATCATTGTAAGAACTGTGCCATTTTGGTCATCTTGGCGTTGGCGTCTGTGTTGGTTTCCTAGAACTACTGCCATAAATTACCACGACTGTGGTGGCTTCAGACAACAGGAGTTTATTCTGTTATCTCTTGGGAGTTCAGAAACCTGAGATCAAGTTGTTGGCAGGGCTGTGCTCCCTTTGGCGGACCCAAGGGACCGTCTTTCCTGGCTTCTTCCGATTTTCGGTGACCCCAGGCACTGCTTGGTCCCATCCCTGCCTCGGTCTTCCTGGGGCTGTCCCCTCCCTTGTGTTCATGTGATCTCTTGGAAGGACACATACCAGTGGATTTAGGATCTTGTAGGTAATCCAGGATGATCTTATCTCAAGATCTTTAATGCAATTACATTTGCAAAGACCTATTTTCCAGATAAGGTAAAAGTCACAGGATTATCTTATTTGGAAAATAAGGCATTGGGGTGTAAATATATCTTTTTGGGAGCTACCTATTGCAGTGCCTGTTTCTTTTTAAAACTATTTTATTGAGGTATAATCGACATACAAAAGCCTGAACATATTGAATGCACACAATTTAATGAATTTGCAGATAGGTATACATCTGTGACCCGTCACCACAATCAATGCCATAAATATATCCATCACCTCCAAGAGTGTCCTCCATTCTCTTTATTTGTGTGATGAAAGCACTTAAAATAAGATGTACCTCATTGCAAATTTTACAGTACAGTGTTATTAATTGTAGGCATTATGACTTATAGCAAGATTTCATCTTGTATAACTGGAATTTTATATCCTCTGACCAACACCTCCATTTCCCCAGTCCCCCAGCCCCTGGTAACATCCATTCCCTCTGCTTCCATGATTTAGTCTATTTTAGATTTCTCATTTAGAGGGATTACATTCTGTGTCTGGCTCATTTCATTTAGCATCACATCCTCAGTTTCATTCATGTTTTTGCAAATGACAGGATTTCCTTCTTCTTATGGCTAAATAACATTGCATTGCACATAAACACCACATTTTCTTTATCCATTTATCTGTTGCTTAGGAGATTATTGTGAATAATGCTGCAATGAATAGGGGAGAGAGAAAGAGAGAGAGAGAGAGAGAGAGAGAGAGAGAGAGAGAGAGAGAGAGAGAGTTTGGGGAAGACTAAGAAGCATTGGTATTAAGTCTTAAAATATTTGGTAGAATTTACCTGTGGAGCCATCTGGTCTTGGGCTTTTCTTTGTCAGTTTTTTTTTTTTTAAATAATTTATTTATTTAAATTGATTTCAGAGAGGAAGGGAGAGGAGAGAGAGAGAGAGACAGAAACATCAATAATGAGAGTCATTGAGCAGCTGCCTCTTGCACATCCCACACTGGGGATCGAGCCCATAACCTGGGCATGTGACCCCACTGGGAATTGAACCGTGACCTTCTGGTTCATAGGTCAGGGCTCAACCACTGAGCCATGCTGGCTGGGCAGGAAAGGATGTCTTTAATATGATATAAAGAGCATTTATTTTTTGGAGTAAAATTCTTTTTTTTAATGTCATGCGCTTCTTCTAAAATTGTATGAATATTAATATAATTTTTTAGTGCTTTCATAGTTTCATCTTTTATACTTAAATCTTTAAGTAAATGTTTAACAAAATGTGGCCTAGTGATCACAGTTTCTGGGCCACCCTGAGAACCACTGAGTCAGAATCCCTGGGAACCTCGCTTTACATCAAACTCTCCACGTGGTTAAATATATGCCAACATTTGAGATCTACCGTTTAATCCATTCAAGAAGAAATTGATGTAAGTAGTCAGGCAGGAATCTCACCATGCCCCCTCCCCACCAAGTAATTAGCCAATGGTCTTAAAACCATTTATTAAACTGTACTCTTTTCTGCACCGATTTAAAATGCCACCATGATAAAATATTAAATCTGTGTATAAATATTTGGGTTTGTTTCCAGATGTTCCATTCTGCTTCATTGATCTGTCTGACCATTCTGGCGCCAGTATCTGACTTCTTTTAATTGCTACAATTCTAGTCTGTGTAGACATCTGAATGCTGCTTTGCACCAGTCTCTAAAAGCCTCCCAGGAAACCATCTGCCTGGAGAAAATTCAATGACTCATATGCGAAGATGCTTTGTAAATTGCAAAGATCGCAGGCTTTTCAACCCACTCCTGACACCAGCACTTCCTCAAACCCTGATCTCACCCTGTCCCTTCCTGACTCCAAAACCCTTACTCATAAGACGGAGCTAATTATCCTGGCATTCAGGGCCCCTCCTCTGCACCCTGGGCTCCATCTACCCTTTCAAAACGACCTCCCACTTGTCTTCAGTAAAATCCTCTTCTCTGAAAAATTTGATCCACTCCCTGGTTTCCAGACTCGCCTGACACATTTCTTGCACTTGATCTTGCTGTTCTTCTCACCTTGAAGTAAGTCCTTCCAGGCTAACCTCCTCGCAGAAATGTTTTTACCCGCAGTTTTAGTTTACCTGCCTCTTTTTGCACTCATGGCACTGACGTGACACTTCACACACACTGATCTACGACAGCTCTCACGAGGTGAAAGTGCTTCCTCATGTATGTTTTCTGGAGTTGTGCATGTCACATCACCCAGGGATACTGTCACTTCCGCCCATCCAGAGGCGTTGCCTTCTTCTGTGTGTGCACCTGCGTCTCCCTAGCAAAGTGGGAGGCACGCAGTGGACATTCACTCGGTACATACTCACTGGCCAAATAAGCCAGGGGAATGCTAGCTCTCGATAAAGGTCTACGATGGACTTGTGCAAACCCAGGCAGGGGACGAGTCTCTTGCTTCATCTGTTTGTGGGTATGTGTTCAATTTGGAGCAAAGTCACAGGGAAAACCCGGGGTCTGAGACGTCACCCCTTTATATGAATGAGCAAGACAATGATCTCATGGGCAGAGTGATCCTGTGCAGAGAGGTAGAAACCCACGAGCGTCTTCCTTAGAGCCTTGCAAAGTCTCCCTGCAGCTCAGGATGGTCCCTACCAAACAGAAAAAACAAAACCAAACCAAAAAATGAAAACGATGTTTTAGAGATGCTATCATTGCCTGCTCCACCAACAACCCAGTCCTGAGAATGTAGCCATTGAAAGCCTTTGATGCTTTGGCAACTACCCTGTTTCCCCGAAAATAAGACATTATATTAATTTTTGCTCCCAAAGATGCGCTAGGTCTTATTTTCAGGGGATGCATTATGTTTCCATGAAGCAGGTCTTATTTTCGGAGGATGTCTTATTTTCGGGGAAACGAGGTATTACATTTTTAAAAAATGATTTGATCCAGTTCCTCTGTGGCCACAGCTGATCGGACTGATCACATGGTGCCCGGTGTTGAGCTGGGCCAGTCTGTTTCTCGCTCTGATAAGTCGGAACTGAGAAACACAGGTTACCAATGGCATAGGGGACTGAAAGATGAAAGATTCTGCAAGGAATGCCGGGGCTGGGGAGGCTGTGATGGCAAAGAGAAGCTGAAGGACGGAGGGCTGGTGGACAGGAGGATGAGCCAGAGGAAGAAGGGAAATGGTGCTCTGGTAGAGGGATGCCGAGAATGTCTGCCCGGGCTGTACTGACCTGGAAATGTTCCCTACCAGAGCCCTCTTAGCTAATTCCCTTTCCCCTGACACCGGGTCTCCTCTCTTCTGCCATCCTCATGGGATCATTCATTTGGACCTAACAAATCCTACTTTTCTTGACCAGGCTCCTTTCCAGCAAATTAGCGCAGATGAAATAGGTGATACTGAGGGGAATGGGTCTTTGCTGTTTTTCTGTCTGGGGGAGATATATATATTGGAGCAGTATATGTGTTAGAATAGCTGGATGAATTTTCTAAAAATATATTGCTCTCAACAAGATTTTGAGCCTTTAAAACCTTTTATCATGAAAAACTTCCTACATACTGAGTAGTAGTAGAAAGAATAATAGTGTAAACATCATCATTCAACTACCCGGATTCCATAATTGTTAACATTTTTCCACATTTGTGTCATTTCTCTCTCTCTTTTGTGTGTGTGTGTGTGTGTGTGTGTGTGTGGCTGGGCCATTTTAAGTCACAGATATTATCACACACTAGAGGGGCCTGGTGCATGAATTCGTGCACGGGTGGGCCCCTTGGGGTGGCCTGTGGCGATCAGGCCCCAGCTCATGCCACCAGCCTCGCAGCCCCACCGGCACCCTGCCTTGGCCTGGCGCTGCCCCCTCACCTGCTCCACCATCCTGCCTGCAAGGTGGTGGATCGGGGCTGGGGGAGGGGGGTGGCCCTGCTTGGCACCCTCAGAGCCTAGGGGCCAGGGATCATTCTCCCCCCCCCCCCCCGCTGCCACCGCCCACAGCTAGCTATGGAACGATCGGCAGGGTGATTGGGCCCCAGCTCACACCCACCTTGACCTGGCGCTGCCTGCTCACCTACTCTACCATTCCGCCATGGTTCCCCTCTCGTTGGGGCCCATCAGGGCTGGCAGCACCTCCAGTGCCACCCACTGCCAGTGCCGTGTCACCAACGCCCGCCATGTTTCATGCCACCCCCTGGTGGTCAGGGCAAATCATAGTGAGGGGTTGAACTCCTGGTCGAAAGACCGCCCCGAGGGGACAATTTGAATATTAGGCTTTTATCACATAGGATTAGCTCCAAATACTTCAGTATACATCTCTAAGACAGGATGTTTTCCTCTAACCACTGGATACCTGTAGCACCTTCAAACCCCAGCCAGCTGTGACAGCCAACTCTGTCTCCAGACACAGTCAGATGCTCAGATGAGACCCCGGGCCATAATCCAAGGTTCCGGCGTTTACCAGGTTGCTACTCCCTGAACTGTTTCCATAATACCCCAGCATCGGCTGTTCTACAAACCAAAACTAGGACACTGGTCTGATAAGGTACCCCTCCCATTCATATTTACAAAACATGTTTTAAGTCATAAACTAAACATAGACAATGAAAATAGCACCTTATACAGTTACCACCTTATGCAGATCGCCTTTACCAAAAACAACACTCTAAAATCCAGCTGTGCTGGAAAATCCAGGCTATGTCGCCTCTAGGACTTTTCTCGTAAACCTAACTCTTAAGCAGTGGCAAATGCCAGCTGTCTTTTTACTTTCCCTCCCCTTGGACGGACGCATCTGAAGAGATGGCATCAAATCACAGTGCGGCCGAAGCCGGTGTGGCTCAGTGGATAGCGCGTTGGCCTGCGGACTGAAGGGTCCCAGGTTCGAGTCCGCTCAAGGGCATGTGCATTGGTTGCGGGCGAATCCCCAGTGGGGAGTGTGCAGGAGGCAGCTGATCGATGACTCTCTCTCATCGATGTTTCTAACTCTCTATCCTTCTCTCTTCCTCTCTGTGAAAAAAAATCAATACAATATATATTTTTAAAAATCACAGCGCGCTTGTGATCCACAGAGTGGAGGAGACTCAGACAAAAGGTCTGAACCAGGGGATCAGAAAATACTCCGTTTAAAAACACCTCTCGATTCGAGTGTTATTCAGACTGACTTGACGCCCTATTCAAATCGCGTAAAGTGTATTCATCTCACTCGGCATTGTGTCAAGGTGGCTGACACATTATTCCTCTCCAGTTGTTGATGGCTCCAAGCGGACGCGTTACCCACCTGAATTTGATCTGACAGCTTCTACCTCTTGTTCCCGTGTGGACGGCGATGTGGATGAAACCACAGCAGCAATACCGGCCGCGAAGGGAAAGGCCTGCGAGGTTTCCTGCCGAGGATGCTGAGGCTCCGCCAGAGAGGACCGGGGGAGGCGGGGCAGCGGGCACCAATGCTCCACACAGGTCCTGTGGAGTAAGCCGTAGTTAAAACACAGTCAGATCGCATTCATGTCTCCCCAGATACTATAAACGGGCCTGCCAAAATGGCAAACACATCTGCACGGCGTCCCTATCTACAAACACACGCTTACAAGTATTGTTGAGATGCGTTTTTGAGTTTTCCCACGCACGCACAAATACCCGCAGCGTCCCAGGGTGCTGATCTGCAGGTTTGGAAGAGCTGCCAGTGGCCTCCCCTCTGGCATTTTGAGTAACTGCCAGCTGAAGATGCTAAATAACTCTCAGGCCTGTGCGCGTTTGCATTTCTGCCCAGATCCTAATAAGATACAGCTGTGATCTCCACTGGCCGGTGTGACGCATTGTCCGACGTGCACTTGACCCCGGTAAGGAAGTGCCGCCTGCCTCCTCCCTGCCTGCCGAACCTGAGATGCACATGGAATCGTTTTAGCAGCCTTGTCCCCCCCGCACCCCTAATGTTTTCATTGCATGTGAATTAAAAGTTGTTTTGCTTCATGATGTAGTGGAGGTAAATTGGGTGACATAATACGCTTAAGAATTTATCATCCCACGAACTTGCTTTTCCTGCAGTTTTCTCTCCCTCCTTCCCACCCATCCCCACCATGAAATCTGACTCCACCGAGCGTCAGCCCCGGTCTCTCTCTCTCTCTCTCCCCACCTCACATCTGGACTTGAATCACCGTTATTTATAGCCTCCAGGAGCCCAATTTTCTCCACAGAAGAATTCTCCCACAGAGTTCCACAGTTCCATGAGAAGGTGGCCCATTCATTTCTCTGTTGATTTTAATTTCTCCCGAGTATCAGCTCTTTGGCAAACGTATAAAACTTCACTGACAGGCTGGGACAGAAAGACAAAGAAACGACACTTGGGGGTCTGGAATAATTTATATGAAGAGGCAGATCCTCGTCGGCAGTGGGATATCTATCCGGTCCTGTGGAGCAGGAGGCGATTAGCTCAGCCACACCAAAGAGCACCCGCCCAGACTCCAAGAGAAATGTAATTCGAGCTGCTGGCACCTTTGGATTACTATCTGGGAGGCTTTTCTGGAAGGAAGATGAGCTTGGTGCGGGATTCACTAGCTCTGCTGCCCTGGGGACCTTCTTGGTTCCTGGGTTGCAGGGTGAGATGCTGTGGAGGATGCGTCGTGGGCTCTCCCCCGAGTGGCTGCCTGTGAAGACGGGAAGGGCTTCCTTCGTGAAGAACACGGAGTCTCTGCCCTCCTCCGACTGGAGGCTCGTGAAACCTCTTACCGAACGGCTGACGACAGCCTGGCCCGGTTAAGGTCCACACATCCCATGGAATGCCTGGTGCCCGGGCGCTGCACAGAAGAGGTGCAGAATAAATATCATCCAACCTGGCTCTGAGACAGAAATTGCTCTGTGGGGGTTCTTTACATTGCTGATTTCACTGCTATGTAAAGAAGTGAAGTAGGTTTGAGATTAGGGAGGGTGTTTTGGCCGGTGTGGCTTGGCAGGCTGGTGTTACCCAGTGCGCCAAAGCCTTGCTGCTTCCAGTCCCTGTCAGGCACCGGCCTGGATGGGCGGCTCGATCCCTGACCGGGCAGCCGATTGATGCTTCCCTCTCACATGGATGTTCCTCTCTCTCCCTCTCCCTTTTTCTTGCTCTAGAAATCAGTCCTATGTAATGAAAGCCTAATATGCAAATTGACCAAACGGCAGAAGGACGGGTCACTATGACTCACACTGACCACCAGGGGCCAGATGCTCAACACAGGAACTGCCCCCAGCCTGCAGGCCACAGGCCAGCCAAGGTGGGTGCCAGCAACGGGCCTCCCCGATCACCCTGCCAGTTGTCTCACAGATTGGCACTGATTGCCAGCCAGGCCTAGGGATGCTACCCGTGCACAAATTTTGTGCACCGGATCTCTAATATAAATATAAATATATTAAAAATGACTGTACCCTCACTGACATCTTGAGTGCAACCTATTGAGTGACCCTGAGCCCAGTCAAGTCACTTCTGGATTCCTGACCTAAAAGAAGCATATATTAGTGAGATAACCAATGCTTCTTCTTTTAAAATATTTTTTATTGATTTTTTTTATAGAGAGGAAGGGAGAAGGATAGAGTTAGAAACATCAATGAGAGAGAAACATTGATCAGCTGCTTCTTGCACACCCCCTACTGGGGATTAAGCCTGCAATCCGGGCATGTGCCCTTGACTGGAATCGAACCTGGGATCCTTCAAGTCCAAAGGCTGACGCTCTATCCACTGAGCCAAACGGGTTAGGTTTAACCAATGCCTTTCCTCCTCCTCCTCCTCCTCCTCCTCCTCCTCCTCCTCCTCCTCCTCTTCCTCCTCCTCCTCCTCCTTCTTTAATTAGGGAGTATTTCAGGCAGAGCCTCACATGATATCTGCAGCCAAGTGGTCTCTGGCACCCACTGGGCCACTTCCTCAGTTTCACATATTAATGCACCTGGACATTAGGGGGTTGGGACCTGGGAAAAGTGAGTGGTAGTGGCCTGTGGGATGCTACTCAGTCTGTTAGAGAATTCGCCCTGTTCTTCTAGGGCATGTATTTTCAACAGAGGCGATGTTGCCCTTGAGGGGGTGAAATTTGGTTCTTGGGGGAATTAAAAAACCCCTAGCTATTACAAAAGTGTGTGGCCTTCCATAGCTCAACCCAAACTGAAAAATCATAGCCTTTCATAGTTAATTTCTCTCATTAGGGAGACATATAATTTAAAAATTATTAATTAATTCAAGTTACTTTTAAATTAAATTTAGTTTTTCTCCTGTGGGAAGGTGGCGGGCGGGGAAGACATACTGTTCTAACGCAGGTACCTTCTCTGTGGCCCTGGAAACCACGCGTGATAAGCAGCTGTGTATGCTCTCATTGTCTCCCTCAGATAAAACTGATGCTTCAAAAATATTCCCCGCTGTGGCCCTTCTTAGGATGAACCCCTGGGGAAAGAATTGGACAAGGGCCTTGTGCAGATGCTGGAGACAGACAACCGAATGTAGCCCCAGCCCCGAATCTCCCCATACCGGCTTGCCCTCACTCCCCACCATGCGTCCCCAAATCTTCCATCTCTCCCATGTGGCCTGCCAGAATCAAACCCAGGACCCTTCCGTCCACAGGCTGGTGATCTATCCACTGAGCCAAACTGGCTAGGGCAGGGAGCGGATTTCTACTGAACATGACCCATGTAAGATTTGCAAACCTGCATTAGAAATTGCATGTTTAATGAGGATCTCATTATTGGTCAAAAAGTTAAAAGAGAGAAAACTGTTCTAATTAAATCTGTAACTTGAGCAGAGCAGAAGAAATCTTTGCAACTTCATATTCTTCCCTGAGTGAAGACTTACTTGCGGTCGTGAGGTGTCACCTGCACAGAAAACACTCACGTGCAATTGCTGGACGGAACATCAAGGCTGAATACGCAGCAGACAATGGTTAGCGCTGCTCCATGGCAAGTAAACGCAGGACATGGACGGACACGGAGGACACTGGCAAGATGTTCTTAAAAACAAAGCATAGCGAGGATGTTTTGTGTTGCGATATATTCTGAAGAAGAAAAGGAGAAAGTTCTAAGTTTAGGAGAAATAATTTCAAAATGTAATGCTGGGATGGCCAACCATGTGAGATGGAAAAGAAGTTATAAGACAAATGATCACTGTCTAGGATGGTGAATTCAATATATTATTATTGATTCAATTGGTCATTAAGCAGAACAAAATATCACTCAAAAAATTTTCAAGCAATATGCACCCCAGTTTAATCAGATTGTGGGAGGAACAGAAGTTGTGGCAAACAACTAAAATTTATTGTACATATTGCTGAGCCAGAAAGCAAAAACAAGGAGGTTGAAATGAGTAAATATTGTATTGATTTTACACCCATTGCAAAGAGTACCTTTTAAATTAACTGAAGAGCTAAAAAAAAGTCTTTAGACTCTAGGCATTAATTTATAAGTTGAAGGCAGCCTAGGGCAGTGGTCGGCAAACTCATTAGTCAACAGGGCCAAATATCAACAGTACAACGATTGAAATTTCTTTTGAGAGCCCAATTTTTTAAACTTAAACTTCTTCTAACGCCGCTTCTTCAAAATAGACTCGCCCAGGCCATGGTGTTTTGTGGAGAGCCATACTTAAGGGGCCAAAGAGCCGCATGTGGCTCGAGAGCCTCGGTTTGCCGACCACTGGCCTAGGGTAATGGCCCTGATTTGCTTGGTAAAGAAAAAGACACACAGGCTAGACTTTAGTCTGAAATATTTTGCATGATTCTTTGTGCCTGCCTAAATTCCAACTGTGCACAGTCAGAATTCATTGCTAGGAGATGTAGACTCAGCTGTGCCAATTGCAATCACATTTTCGGGGAACAGCTCAGAGATTAGATTGATAATCTTTGGACTAGTGTAAAATGGCCCATTTTGAAGAAACTCCTATCAAATTTGATCTTGCAACCACTCTCAGATAACCTGATTGGGAAATGTGAAAGCAATTAGATTTAATCTAGATATGATACAAGATGCATTAAAAAGTTAGGCAAAGCAGCAGAAGATTCTCAAAGAGAGTGACTTAAGGACTTTGGTAGAAAAAGAAGTTAAGGTTGGATTTGTAATGTGGGTTGCTATTTAATAAGATGTTTGCAAAAAACATCAGAGGGATCTAAATTTAGCAATTTCCTTTAAAAAGCATGAAAAGCATTTTAAAGGCTTTTAGGGGAAACAGTTTTCCCAAATAAAAATGATGTCAGAAATATGCAATAAAAATGAGGAAATTGAAACAAGGACACCAAAAATAGTTCAATCACTGTGGGAAGTGTGAGTTATGTATCAAATAATTTTGAAATTAATTTCTATGGAGAGTATTTTCTGAGCATTATGGATAAGGCATAGTCACAAATGAAGATAGATGTGACAAAATTGAGTAACATATTATTATAATGTAATGATACTTGTGGTATTCTTTATAAAATCTGAGCATTGATTAGTCTTGAATAGAACTTAAGAAATCCAGTATGGACGTAGCTCTTGCTTTAAAAGATGGTGAAGAATCACACCATAAATATATTCGGCGCTTGTCTTTCTTGCTGCTGAGGGGGAGCAGAATAGGCCACCCCACAATGTCGCATTGGCATAAGGGTAACTGTAAGCCGGAGGCAGTGAGGAGGCAGCAAATGCAGAAAGCGCTCTGTGCCCTCTCCCGTCTGCCTCCGAGCAGGACACACCTCTCTCTGTGAAGGTGACTCCCTCTCTCCGTTCCAGCACCAGGAACTCAAAGCCCGCATCACTGCAAACAGAAAGTCAGCCCCCCCCCCCAATTTTGCTAAAATAACCCTTGCTTTCCATAAGTCCGCCCCCTATATTTTTCTTATAATTTATCACCCCCTAGGAGTCCAAGACCCCTTTCCTTTGTCACATCACTTTTCTACAATTTATTGCTCTTTGTGACAGTGGTATATGAGCCCCTCCACCCCCCTCCGAGTTTAACTACTTTGTTGGGCCTTTCCTTCTTTTCCCTGGAGGCCTCTGTGCATGTAAAAGTTATAATATTAACATTAAATAAGATTTGCATGCCTGTCTCCTCTTCATGTGTCTTCCATCAGTGGGGATCAAAGGTTCCAGCCACAGAAACTAAGAGGGGAAAGTTTCTCCTCCCCTACATTATTATTATTCTTTATGAAGCTATTGTCTCTGGGCTCCAGATCTGCTCTTTATTTATTATTATTTTATTATTATTTTTAATTAGAACCTTTTTTAAAAAAACCTATTTTTATTGATTTTAGAGAATAAGGGAGAGGGAGAGAGAGAAACATCAATGATGAGAGAGAATCATTGATGTGCTGCCTTCTGCATGCCCCACACTGGGCATTGAGCCTACAGCCACCGGGAATCCATCCAACTGTGACCTCCTGGTTCATAGGTCAAAGCTCAACCAACCACAGAGCCATGCCAGCTGAGGCCAGATCGGCTCTTTAGAATCTGCCTTTGTGATGCTGGAGTGGGAAGGCTGGCGGAGAAAGGGCATGCATTTATGTAACTATGTGATGCCCATCTCTGACAGTCCAGCACGAGACACCTGGTGCCCCCTCTTTGGGGATCTAGGTCACAGGCCCTTGAGGTCCTTAATGCCTAAATTTTTGTAATTCCAACCTCTTCCTTTTGTTTCCCCTAACACCAGGGGCAGTAGCTGTGTCCTGGACTAGCTACCTCCACCAGTGTTAGAGTTGGCCGAGAACATTTTTTTTTTCATATTAAAAAAGTAAGTTAAAACAATTGTATCAAAATACCCATCACATAAAATTTATCATCTTAACCATTTCCAAGTGTGCAGTTCAGTACATCCACCCCATCTCTAGAACTCTATCACCTTGCAGAACTGAAACTGTACCCATTTAACAACTCCTCCTTCCCCCCTGCCCCACAACTACCACCCTACCTTCCGTCTCTATGACTTTGAGTGGGTACCTCATGTAAGAAGGCTCATACAATATTTGCCCTTTTGTGACTGACGTATCTTAGCATCGTGCCCTCAAGGTTCATCCATGTTGTATGTAGTAAGTGCCAGAATGTCCTTCCTTGTTGAGGACCAATTCTACTGTATGGACATCCCACCGTCCACTCATCCTTGCGTCCATCACTAGGCACTTGAGCTAGAGGTTTTTTGTTTGTTTTCACTTTTTCAGCTGCCTTTAAATATTCTTTCTATCCAGTTACCAGCTCTTCACATTCCACCAGCTGTTCAAGTAAGAGGTATGCTTTCTGCTTCCCGACTGAAACCTGGTTGATACAATGGGGATGATTGATACCTTTTTTGGGAAAAGGCATGTGTAGAGAGCCTGTCTTCTGGGGGTAGGAGGTCTCGTTCCTGCAGGAGGAACCGTTGGAATGCTGGAGGCACCACCCTGCTCCCGAGAGCCAGACGCGTGCAGGGGGGTTCCCAGCCGGAGACCCAGTTCACACAGCTGCTTGCCTGAGCTTAGCAGCCCATCCCAGGTCAGGCAGCCGCCTGCTCGTTCTGCCCCCTGCCGCATTCCTGGGCCCTCTTCGGATATCTGCACATCTGTCTCCCTCTTCCTCTCCCTCAGCCCTGGCACCGGGCGCCCTTCCCAGTCAGACTGGCCAGTTGTCCTAAAAACATGTCTCTTCTTGCTCCGAGAGTTTGTGGACGTGGAGCTGGTTTGGCTTCTGAGATCACTCTGGTTTCTGCCACAGCTTTCTGGGACCTGCATTTTTGGACGTGTACCTCTTTGCCATTCTGACTTTTATGCTTCATATTTTGTAGGAATTCTTCTCTAATCTCGCGATGGCATGCATTTATAAAACCACATGTGCTTGTTTTTTTTTTTTTAAATAGTGTATTTCTTCCACGTCAAGGGATTTTGAGTTAGAGTAGAGATGTTCTTTGTTCCCTGTTTTAATCCAATCCTCTATACACTTCTTTAAAATTGTCTTCCATAAAGTTCCTATAAATGGCTTTAACTTTTATAATCAGAAGGAAAAAATTGTGTTACTTCCCTTGAAAACTATTCATCTCTCAGGGACATAACTTTTAGTTACTTCGGGAGGAAACATAGTGCTTATGATTCATGAACACTCCAGAGGCGACACATTGCGACTTAATTTCTTATAGGGTGTTTTATTCATTTCATAATTGCATGAATAAATAATGTATGAAAATGAAACGGCAATTATGATCATCGTATCAGTGGAATTATTCTCAAAGTCATTTGAATAGATTCAGGGCTGACAAGAATTTATTGTATATTAAAATTTTTTGCTTATCTAAGTATCTTTTAATATTTGGCTCAGAATCTCCAAGGAGTTTCAGGGTATTAAAGTAAAGTAAAATCCCCTTTAAAATAAACTGATAAGGAATGAGGTGTTTGCAAATACAATGCGTACGTCTTGCAAATATTTGTTTGCAACTGCAACGTGTTGGTATTCATGATTCTTCAAGCACAAGGGCTCATAAATTTATTTTGAAAATGCTTCCTGAAAACCTACTGCATGTCCAATATTGTTCTCATGGTGGGGATTCAATGGATAGACAAAATAGACATAGTCTAGCCCGACAGGTGTGGCTCAGTGGTTGAGGGTTAACCTATGAATCAGGAAGTCACCTTTGGTTCCTGGTCAGGGCACAGGCCTGGGGTTGCAGGCTGGATCCCCAGTAGGGGGCGTGCAGGAGGCAGCCCATCAATGATTCTCTCTCACCACTGATGTTTCTATCTCTCTCATCCCCTTCCTTCCTCTCTGAAATCAATAAAAATATATTTTAAAAAATAGACATAGTCCCTGGTCCCTATGGAACTTACACTCTCATGGGGGATATAGGTGTATAGACAGACAATTACCATATGGCGTGCCAAGGAATCGGGTGAGATAAATCCAGGGAGCTCAGAAAGCACAGAGGAGAGAAGCTTCATTCAGCCTCAAGAATCAGGGAAGAGTAGGCTGTGACATAAAGAATTAATAAAGAAACCAACCGAAGAGCATCGAAGACAGTCGACAGAGGCATGCTCCCTTTGCTTGAGGCTCCGGCATATTCTGTGGCCTCAGCTTGGGGTTCTAGAGCTGATCAGGGGTGGAAATGCCTTTCAGCATCAGGTAGGCCATTTTTGACATCATCCTCTTCTTGGTCCCATTGTCTCTTCTTTGCTTCCTTCAGTGGGAGCAAAGGAGGAAAAGTCCTAGGAGAGGAAGGGATGGGTGTGTGGCTTCCACCAGACTGCGTGAGCTCTGGCTTGCCAGACTGTGCATGGGGCATAACTCCGTGGTCGGCAAACTGCAGCTCACTAGCTACATGCGGCTCTTTGGCCCCTTGAGTGTGGCTCTTCTACAAAATACCACTGCCTGGGCGAGTCTATTTTGAAGAAGTAGCATTAGAAGAAGTTTAAGTTTAAAAAATTGGGCTCTCAAAAGAAATTTCAATCGTTGTACTGTTGATATTTGGCTCTGTTGACTAATGAGTTTGCCGACCACTGGCCTAACTCATATCAAGAGCCCACCTTTCCTGTAAGTACCAGGTATGCTCTTGTTTAGATTTTAGAGTGTCTATTTTATTTTAGAGTTTGGTTTTAGGTATGTAACCCATTATATGTTTTATTTTTATTTTTAGTTTTTTATTGATTTCAGAGAGGAAGGGAGAGGGAGAGGGAGAGGGAGAGGGAGAGGGAGAGGGAGAGGGAGAGGGAGGGAGAGAGAGAGAGAGAGAGAGAGAGAGAGAGAGAGAGAGAGAGAGAGAGAAACATCAATGATGAGAGAGAATCATTGGTCAGCTGCCTCCTGCATGCCTCCTACTGGGGAGAAAGCCTGCAATCCAGGCATGTGCCCTTGACTGGAATTGAACCTGGGACCCTTCAGTCTGCAGGCCAATGCTCTATCTATTGAGCCAAACCAGCTAGGGCAATTATAGTTTTAAAACACGATCCATTTGGACACATCATCCTCAAGTGATAAAAAGGCTTTTAAAATTTTTGTTTTCAGAACAATTTTGCCTCAGAAGGAAGCATCCTGCATTTACAAGTGATGATACCAGCCTACCCCATCCATCAGTAATTTCTCCCCTCCTCCCTGACCTCTAATGTGGAAATGCCACTTACCTCTAAACTCTTCTTTTGGGTTCTTTTCTTTCTATTTAGGAACAAGTAGAACATGTCCATTACATCAGCAAACCCTCGGGCATCGGTTGGAAATCACCTCATTTTATGAGGCAGAGAAAATGCCTAATGATAGATATTCAGCAATGCCTCCTTGGCCCTCAGGACACATGGAAGAAAAGTTGGCGATTCATATCAGAGGAGAAAAGAGCTTCATCCTCAGCAGAGTAGCAATTACAGTTTTAATCTCCAGGCCACAGGGGTTGTTATTATAGTTCCCTTTCTCGCCCTTTCTGTCCAGAAGTTCCTCAATTCTGATGGATTTTTTAATTACATTCATTAAACAACAGCTACCATTTGTTGAGAATCTCTGGGTCTCAGGCATTTAACATTCCCTTGCTTCTATAATTCTGAGAAAAAAATCCTATGAGAGAGATACTATGATCCCCATTTTATAGATGAGAAAACTGAGAGGTATAGCTAGCTGGTGAGAAATTGGAATGTCTTTTGAACTCAGCCTGATTCTGAGTTCAAAATGGCATGGCAGCATGAACAGTGGGGGGTGGGGGCGGGTGGACAGCAGGAGCGGGGTCAGTGGCCGCTCCCAGGGTTTCCGTGGCCCAATGCGCGTGGGCTGTGGGGGGTCCAGGTGGCTGCTTTGTGTGACTTCTGCCAGGGTTTCCGTGGTCCTGCGTGCACGCCACGGGGCGGGGCCTGGAGGCGGGGCATTGGGGTGGCACTCTGGGACTCAGGGCCATCTGGTTGGGTGCTGGCTCCAGGTCTCAGGGTGGTACTATGGCGTGGAGGGGTGGGGGAGGTTGAGGGGAGGGGGTCTTGGGTCTCATGCGATTTTGCACAATGGGTCACTAGTGCTTTATATTTTGAGTTCTTATAGAGTATGTAATATTTTTACACTTGGGCTGTTCTCTCCTTTTTCTTCAAATTATATCCTCATTTTCACTCATTCTCAAGTGTAATCAAAGCCTGTGCTAGAAGGTTAACAGCATGCGGATAGGAAAGGTTAAAATATTTTTGGTGTTTGTTAACTGTACATTGAGAAACAATGCAAAAACGAAAGAGCATATGCCCTAACCGATTTGGCTCAGTGGATAGAGCGTCGGCCTGCAGACTGAAGGGTCCTGGGTTCGATTCCAGTCAAGGGCATGTACCTTGGTTGGGGGCACATCCCAGGTAGAGGGTGTGCAGGAGGCAGCTGATTGATGTTTCTTTATCATCGATGTTTCTAACTCTCTATCCCTCTCCCTTCCTTTCTATAAAAAATCAATAATACATATATGAAAGAGCATATTTAAATTTTATTTAAAAATTCAGTGTTTATCTTCAAACTTTCTACTCTATTATATACTCATTTTTTAAATTCCTATTTTGGTAATCTTCTTTTTCTACAGCATAGATGTTGATTTTGTTTACAAACATATTTTGTTTTCTTTGTTAACATTATTAATACCTTACCACTTTGCTTGAAGTTGTACAACTTTTAAAACAAAGATTATACTATTTTAAGGTTGAACATTTCCTTTCTGTGGTGTATATATATAAATATAAAACAGCTTTATTGACATAAATTTACATGTTATATAATTTATCCATTTAAAGTATACAATTCAATGACTATTAGTGTATTCATAGAACTATACAAGCATCACCAAAACCAATTTTAGAACATTTTCATCAACTCCAAAAGAACCCCAAACCCTTTAGCAAGAATCCCCCATTTCTCCCCAACCCTGTCTCCCTCCTCCCTCCCTTCCCTTCTCCCCATCAAAAGCAGACAATTACTAATCTATGTTCTGTCTCCAGATTCCCCTATTCTGGACATTCCATATACATGGAATCATACCATATCTACTCTTTTGTGAATAACT
The DNA here is from genome assembly GCA_963924515.1 of Vespertilio murinus. Taxonomy (NCBI): domain Eukaryota; kingdom Metazoa; phylum Chordata; class Mammalia; order Chiroptera; family Vespertilionidae; genus Vespertilio; species Vespertilio murinus. The sequence goes on from OZ004709.1 coordinate 5,870,512, forward strand.
TCTCTCGCTCGGCATCATGGTCCAAGGTTTCCAGTACGTCTTTTTAACAGGCAGTCCCATCTTGTCTTGGGGTAGCACCTGTGTGCCGCTGCTCTCTATATGTTTCCATGTATTGCCTCGCCACACAGACCACGAGCATCCCGGGACAGGTGATATGTCTGTGGCTGTGTTTGCCCAGCCCAGCACCGTCTTCTGCAGGAAGGATCCTTCCCTCAGGGCCCTGGGGCAGCTCGCCCCTGGAGCCTTTAGGCGGGCTCTGGCCCGGTCCGTCTGGGGACGGGTGCTGGACCCACCCGGCCCTTCCCTGGAGTTTGAGGCACGATGTCCCGCGTGGTCCGGAGAGATGCCTGCTGTGTGTGGAAGAGGGGGGTCTGCAGTAGGAGAGCAGGGATCCCCCCCAGAGAGGTGAACCCCAGGGTCACCCGGCAGCATCGCTCTTTCTGGCTCCCTTCCTTTCTGAGGCCCAGCGGCACCCTTCCTGTTGTCTAGAAAGCTCGCCTTTAAACATTTCCACCTAGCCGAAACCGGCTCAGTGGTAGAGCCTCGGTCTGAGGACTGAAAGGTCCCGGGTTCGATTCCGGTCAAGGGCATGTACGTTGGTTGCGGGCACATCCCCAGTGGGGGGTGTGCAAGAGGCAGCTGGTCGATGTTTCTCTCTCATTGGCATTTCTAGCTTTCTATCTCTCTCCCTTCCTCTCTGTAAAATATCAATAAAATATATTAAAAAAAACACACAACATTTCCACCTGTTCCCCAGCAAGGATGTAGACACCGAGGCGATCACAGAATATTTGGAAAGCATCTGGAGAGTGTTCAGAAGTGTGGTTGCCTGTCTCTGGGGACCAGGTTTGAATGGGTAATTATTACCTAGATTTATTGGCATCAATGTAGGTATTTTATGTAACTTGAAGGTGTTTTCCATGAGCAAATTCAAGATCTCAGTTCACATGAATGACGTGTCACCGATTCTGTGAGTATGTGTTTTTTTGTTTGGTTTGTTTGTTCATTAGAAAACGCAGGACAGAGCTCAGGCGTGGAGCACAGTCAGATTCTCCCCTCCGCCTCCCCTGCTCCCAGGAATAGAGGCTGGCTCCCATCCCGATTCGCTTTGTGTCGTAAAACAAGTAACTGGAAATAGCAGACAGGCAGGCCTTTCGGGCGTGCAGAGCGTTTCCCCGCTTCCAGTGGATATTTCAGGCTTTGGGGGGCCCGGGCTCTGGGGGGGGTCCCTGGGAACTCAGCGCTAACCTAACCTCGCATTGCTCTGTAACATCGCAACCACTAGGTTTCTGCTTGAAGAAAAGGCTCGACCCCTTAAGACGTATGAGACTGTACGTATTCTTGTTTATGCAGGTGTCCATAAAAGATAAACCCCAAGGAAAAAAACCCTGACTCTCTTTCCTGCGTGGGCGTGGGCGTCAGAAAGGGAGTCCTGGCATTTGTAAGCATTCTGCATGTGTGCTGCAAATTCCTGGCCTTTTTTTTAAATGCTGCTTTTTTTTTCTTCTCTCCCCAGTGTCCTAGTTTACCACGGTTTGCAGGCAAACCCTAGCATCAGTTCTTTTTACTGACTTATCAAATGGCTGCAGGGGCAAAGCTCTGAAAGACAAAGATATGAGACGGGAGAGGGCAGGTGGTTTGGAGGGGACGGGGAAGAGGGGCAGTGGTGGGTCAAGAAGAGGTAGTGAGGTCCGGAGAGAGGTCTGACAGGCCAGATTCCTTGCGCATTCCCTGGGGCAGGGGCAGAGGAAGGTGCTCCTGGTCCCTGCAGGGGGAGGCCCCGGTTCTGTGCCCCCCCCCCCACACACTGAGTCTACATGAGGGGTAGGGTCTGCAGTCACATGGGAGGTTGGGGTGGTGAAATGTCTCCCTCAGGGGAGACACTGGGGCCAGAGGGATTCCCTGGGATGAGATAAGACTCAAGGCTGGGGAGAGCCAGGCTGAGCCTCGCCAAGGTGCTCTGGCCACACCGAGCGGCCAGAACCACGCCGGAGGGACTTACCAGGCCGCTTTGTGGGAGCACTGCCTGGGGTGGTAGAGCCAGAGCCTGCTGGTGTCTAAGCTCCAAACTCTGCTTCCACCATGGACATTCCTTTGATGCGTTTTTTTGTACAAGTGTGTGGTGTGTGTGTGTGTGTGTGTGTACGTGTGTGTGTGTAAGATTTGAGAGAGAAAAAGCATTTTGCTGCTACAATATTAAGAAGTTAGGAATCTTCCCCCCCCAAAATGATCCCTCGGGAGCTGATCTTGTGTCTGAGAATGAATGCAATCCCCCATCTTTCCCAGAAGTCATTTTGGCTGTGGATAGTCACGGATGTCACAGTGAGCCACGGAAGGGGTACAGGCAGAGGCACTTCCGGGAGGAGAAATGTGAGTTATAGGGAGTGATAGAAGGGGGGGTGGTCACCGGGAGGTACCTGCTCTTCCAGGAGAGACCACAGTTCTGTCATCTGACCACAGAGCATTGATGCCATTGGGCCACTCCCGCCCAGTAACAGTCAAGAGGCCAGTGTCGCGTGGGGGAAGGAAGCAACTTTGAGTCTTGCCCATCTTCTAACAGATGTTGGGTTCCTGGGAGGGCAGTTATTTTATCTCACTGAGTTTTTGGTCACTAGGGGTTGCCAAGTGACAGACCAACACATCTGAGTGAGGGACAGGACATGAATTTATTTTGTCTTCAGCCAAGAAATCAGACCCGAGTTTAGTTAGTGACTTGATCCGAGCTGTTTCCACTCCGTGCTGATGAATGCATGGTGCTTGAACTGGGAGAGTTGGGGAGCCTTTCCAGAAACCCCCGCCCCTTGTATGGGCTCCTGCAGGCCCAGCCAGCCAGAATGGGGTGGCACCTGATTACACAGTGAACTCTGAAATCCTGAGACCCCTAACTGGGGAAGTCAGAGGACCACCTGCACAAGAGTTGCTTGAGTGTGTAAAAAAAAAAATCCTATGTAATAAAATGCTAATATGCAAATCAACCAAATGGGGAACGACTGGTTGCTATGGTGTGCACTGACCACCAGGGGGCAGCTGTCAGTTGGACATCTCCTGAGGGCTCCCAGACTGCGAAAGGGTACAGGCCGGGCTGAGGGGCTCCCTTCGCCCCAGTGCTCAAATGTTGTGCACCAGGCCTCTAGTATATAAATTAAAAAAGTAAAAATGCAGGCTCTTAGGCCTCACCTAAAATTCATTGAATGAGGATTTCTAGGGGTGGGGTTTGGGAATAGGCATTTACATCAAGTCCCAGCCCAACTCTGGGGCATCCTAACCTTTGAGAATCATTGCTTTAAGGCTCAGAATGGCTCAGATATGGGGATTTAAACCTGGAGCAATGTGATTCCATGTTGTCCTTCTGGTATACTTCTTGAATAACAAAGACTCTAAAAATTGTATTGCAGGGGAATTATTGTGTCTCAAAAGTTATGGTATTGGGTGAGGGGTGGTGGTGGTGGGGCTGAGCAAAAAAGGAGAGAACCCATGGTCATGGACAACAGTATTGTGATTGTGGGGATGGAGGGGGATGGGTGGAGGTGGAAGAGAGCATAGAGGGGATAAATGGTGATAGAAAAAATTAAATGAAATCTATCTATATAAAAGCCTAAGGGACCGTCGAAACTGAAACAACCAAACAGATGACTGAACAGGCTGTGTGGGTTGACCAGGCTGGCAGCGGGGTTAGTGAGGGACGACCAAACAACTGAGCAGCAGGCTGTGTGGGGTGACCAGGCCAGCAGGGGAGGCAGTTGGGCAACCAGGCAAGTGGTGGAGGCAGTTGAGGGTGATCAGGCTGGCAGGCAAAGGTAGTTAGTGTTTATCAGGCCAGCAGGGGGCAGTTAGGGGTGACCAGGCAGGCAGGCAGGTGAGCAGTTAGAAGCCAGCAGTCCAGGATTGTGAGAGGGATGTCCAATTGCCAATTCAGGCCCATCCTCAGGATCGGGCCTAAACTGGCAGTTGGACATCCCCTGAGGGGTCCCGGATTGGAAAGGGTGCAGGCTGGGCTGAGGGATTCCCCACCCCTCACCTCCACTCCCTACACCCCCATGCACGAATTTCAGCCTGTGACCGGTCCCTGTGAAAAGAGAGAGGAGGGGAAAATCTCACGATAGGGGAGAAAGATTACAAGTCAGAAGAGAAGAAGATGAAGGGAGATCATTCACAAACATTTTTAAAGGAGGAAGAGGAGTCAGAATACCAGTGACGGGTGTCTTAGTAGCCCAGGGAGAGGAAAGTGGTTGGCAGTGTTCTGAAGTGGCAGAGACTCAGGTGTTTTGAAGAGCGATCACTGGATTTGGGCAGTTATTGTTAAGCAATTCCTAACCTTTAAGAATAGCGTTATATTGGCTAGAGGAGGAACTAGGGAAGAATAAAATGTCAGAGTGTTGGCAGGGAATGGGGGCTCATGAGTGGAGGCTTCTCTTGCACCCTGTGAGCAGGGAGGGAAAGGGGGTAGTGGAAGAGCTGGAGGGAAGGGGTTTCATTTGTTCTTTTAAATGGAAAGTTAGGAGTAGCTGAAGGCCCTGGGTCTCATGTGAACATGGGAGCATGGCCGGGCTACTTTACACCAGCCTGAGCATTTTCCAGTTTTTTGTTTGTTTGTTTTTAATGGCAGCTAATGGTATACATACTACGTTAAGTTAATTTTAAAAATATATATTTTTATTGATTTTTTTACAGAGAGGAAGATAGAGGGATAGAGAGTTAGAAACATTGATGAGAGAGAATCATTGATCAGCTGTCTCTTGCACATCCCCCACTGGGGATGTGCCCGCAACCAAGGTATGTGCCTTTGATCAGAATCAAAGCTGGGACCTTTCAGTCCGCAGGCTGATGCTCTATCCACTGAGCCAAACTGGTTTCAGCAAGTTACTTTTTTTAAGATGTCATTTTTTTCCAGTTCATTTAGAACATGCAAGTCTGGTATTGTTAATCCAATGAAATATTCATATAATAGATGTCCTTCTAATTCTGGATTCATCATGATTTTACAATACCAACTAATTGTGATATTTATAATATTTCCCCAAAGTTAGATTTTTTTGCAAGTACTAGGTTATTATCAGTGCTTCTTGAATAAACCTGGCATGTAAAATCTGAAGCTTCAATACTGGCACCTAAATTATACGCGAACTATATGTTTGTAGTATTTCCAGGTTCACATAACTTCTTTGAAAAAATAGAACCAGTCTTTGGAAGCAGACTATAAAACTTAATAGATTTTCCATTTTATCAACTGAAATGCCTTATCTTAGTTTTTCACTGCTCATTCCTTAAGTTTTTTTGTTTATTCAACCTACAAATTATTATTTTTATTGTAAAGTATTTGCTTTTTAAAAACGTTGGCGCCTTTTCAAATTGGCATGGCTTTAAAGTATTTTTCCCTCCTTGATTAAAAGTGTGTGTGTGTGTTTAATCACCATCCAATTTACCAAGTGGACTAAGCCATACTGTTTTTGAGCCAATTAGGAAAACTGAAGATTTTAAGATGCAATATTTTGGAGTGACGAACACATGTGAAATTTCTTACTGTGTCTACACTAGTAAAAGACACTGCCTTGAAATCATTGAGCCGATCAATGACCCTCTCTCATCATTGATGTTTCTCTCTCTCTCTCTCTCTCTCTCTCTCTCTCTCTCTCCCGTTCCTTTCCTCTCTGAAATCAATAAAAATATATTTACAAAAAGGAAACTACTTTAAAATTATTGAAAGCTTAGCACTATCTGAAAAGCAAGAGGAAAGGCAAGTAGGTAAGAAGTTAAAAGGAAGAAAGAAGAGTAGTTTTGCTTTAAAATAAAAAGTCTGTGCTATCCCGTGAAAGAAGAAAGTAAAAGCAAATTTGGGCGTACACAAAGTTGCGGAAGGGAAGGATTGGAAGGAAGTGAAATTCATCTACCTGCAAATCAGCTTAAAAAGAGACAGCGAAATGTGTAGAAAACTTGACAGCACTAGATCAGTTGTGATGGGCTTATTCGTAAGATGGAGAAGGTGCTGGTGAATATTGCAAAATATTTCATGAGTGATACGTAAAAAGAGTGGAATTACAGTGTAATTTTTTTTCCTGCTAAAATAACAGTGAGGCCCTAGTCTTTAAAAAGGGGGAATGGTGGGGTGTACCCAACAGCCCCATGCTCTCACTGATTTGTAATTAGTGAGAAGTTCCAGTACATGTTGAATATTATGTGAAATGTATTTGGTCAATGGAAATAAAAATTGGAAAACATCACAAATATATGGATCAAAATGAATTCTCTGTATAAACGAATCATACAATTAAACCAACAAAAAAAGCACGCAGAAATAAAACAGAAACCCCAATTTGGGGTGTTGGAGGAGCCAGGTGTGTCCTGCGGCTCCTCCCCTGAGGACAAGGCCTGGAGACAGTAGCTGTGTCCCCTCCCGGGCGATTTGGAAGAGAATTGGGGAGTTCTGCTGGATGACCTTGATCTTAGGGATGTAGGAGGCGGCAAGGCTGTGGCTCACTGCGGTGTGAGGGGAGGTTAGACTGGAGGTTGGAGCAGTGGACAGAGGTTTGTAGGGTCACCACGGGATGAGTGGTGAGCACCCACGGGAAGCAACGTGGTTATGGGTCAGGTGCTTCTCAAAAGTGCTGGAGAAGAGGGAGGAGGAGGGGAAGACAGTGGCATGGGGAGAGGAGTAAGCACTGGGCTCTTGACCTGCTTTTATTTTATTTTATTTACTTATTTTTTAAAATGTATTTTATTGATTTTTTTACAGAGAGGAAGGGAGAGGGACAGAGAGTTAGAAACATCGATGAGAGAGAATCATCGATCAGCTGCCTCCTGCACACCCCCTGACCGGGGATGTGCCTGCAACTAAGGTACATGCCCTTGACTGGAATCGAACCTGGGACCTTTCAGTCCGTAGGCCAATGCTCTATCCACTGAGCCAAACCGGTTTCGGCTTGACCTGCCTTTCAAAGGTGCAGACTCAGGTGGTGGTGGGCCATCTGGAACCCCCTCCCCCAGGACACACACATACACACACACACACACACACACACACACACACACACACACCACACTGTTCTCTGCCTCTGACTTGGAGGGTGGTTACCCCCACAGCAGGTGCATTGGTCAGCCTACCTGGGCTCTGAAAGTATTTCAGCCTCCCGTCCTTTTCCCGATCCACTTTGTTCTGCTAAAAGCATCTTCTTGATTCACAGCTATGAATTTGGCTTTATATTCTCTCCCTTATGAATTGACTCTGTGATCTTAGAAGCAGGGCATAGAACAACGAATAAAAGGAAAAGAAAGGTTGCCAGAGGGGAGACGGTGTGGGTGGGACTGGGTGAAAAATGAACGGACTGAGATGTAACTACAATATTTGTAATTGATAGTTACAAAACAGTCACAGGATGTAAAGGGAACACAGTCAATAATTTATACTAATAAAAGGGCAATATGCTAATTAGACTGGGGGACCTTCCCGATGTCCTTCTGGGCAAAGCCATGGTGGTGGCGCTGAGGAAGAGGTGGTTGGGGCATCAGGACAGGAGGGGAGGGCAGTGGGGGTGATCAGGCCAGCGAGGTGTGTGTGTGTGTGTGTGTGTGTGTGTGTGTGTGTGTGTGTGTGAGTTGGGGGCAAGCCAGTTGGCAGGGGGGCCAGTTGAGGGTGAGCAAGCTGGCAGGGGGACAGTTGGGAGTGATCAGGCCAGTAGGGGTGGCAGTTGGGGGTGATCGGGCTGGTAAGGGGGACATTTGGGGGTGAGAAGGCCGGTAAACAGGCGGGGGCGGGGGGAGCTGGGGGAGAGCAGGCCAGCAGGCAGAGTGGTTAAGGTTGATCAGGCAGGCAGGCAGGTGAGCTGTTAGGAGCCAGCAGTCCCAGATTGCAAGAGAAGAATGTCTGACTGTGGGATCGGGCTTCCTTCTCTATCTGCCTGTTCCCAGTTAGATCTGTGTGTCCCGGGTTCACCTGATAAGAAGAAGAATCTGGAGCTTCCTCGCTGTGGTGATGCCACGTTCGAACCCGTGCTCCCACGCACCCCGCTTTATCTGGGCCCCGCGCTTCGCTTGGTTCTGCCCGGTTGCCCTCCAGCACTCTCTGCGCCCAGCGGGTTCGCTGGCTTGGCTGCTTTTGAGAGCTCAGGACCACAATTTGGCCACATTTAAATTTTAACAAGTATTCTCACCATTTCCTGGGTGTCTTTAAAAAGAGAAAAATATAACTATGCAAGGAGCAATCGGTGGCATTATGGATATTGTTATATTACAGCTGAGAGGAAAACATTAAGAAACACAGCAGAGCCGATTTGGCTCAGTGGGTAGAGCATCGCCTGAAGACTGAAAGGTCCCAGGTTCGATTCCAGTCAAGGACATGTACCTTGGCGGTGTGCAAGAGGCAGCTGGTGGATGATTCTCTCTCATCGATGTTTCTAACTATCCCTCTCTCTTCCTCTCAGTAAAAAATCAATAAAATATATTTTTTTTAAAAAGAAAGAAACACAGCAGAATTTCATTCCTTCAGGAGAGTTTTGGTCCTAAAACCACTTCAAACAAAAATTGATAAATAAGTCCTAGCCAGTTTGGCTCAGTGGACAGAGAGTCGGCCTGCAGATCAATCCTGGGTTTGATTCCGGTCAAGGGCATGTACCTTGGTTGCGGGCACATCCCCAGTAGGGGGTATGCAAGAGGCAGCTGATGGATGTTTCTCTCTCATCGATGTTTCCAGCTCTCTATCCCTCTCGCTACCTGTCTGTAAAAATTCAATAAAATATATAAAGAAGAAAAAGAAAAGAAAACAAGGATTTGATCCCTATAACTGTTGCTTAGTTAACTCAGTGGAGGTTTCGGAGGCACGTAGGAGGTGCTCAGTCACATAGCAATGGTTAGGTCTGCGCCACGAGAGGTGTTCTGGGTTAGGTGGGAGGCACATGCTGGACACACATTTTCATCCCACCTGTGGTCTCCCATTCCACAGGGCAGTGTTAGGTTACTTTTAATGAAGAAGAGAAAGCCACCTGAATGGGCAGTCAAAGGGAACATTGGTAAATTCACACATCCATTTGATAGATGCTGATGCCATTACTAAAAAGATGATTACCCACATCATCATCATGGGAGACTGTTACGATGTAACATTAAGGGGAGCAAAGCAGAACGTAAACTTCCATACCACCCGAGATCGAAGCACTTTACAAACGAGGTGTGTCACCCTGGCCGGTGTGGCTCAGTGGACAGAGCGCCAACCCGGGGACTGAAGGGTCCTGGGTTTGATTCCGGCCAAGGGCACATGCCTGGGTTGTGGGCTCGATCCCCAGTGGGGGACGTGCAGGAGGCATCCAACCAATGATTCTCATCATGGATGTTTCTATCTCTCCCTCTCCCTTCCTCTCTGAAATCAATAAAAATATATTTAAAAAAATGAAGTGTGTGTATCCTACACACAGCCTCTCCAACACTGTGGACTGGGCCCACTGGTGGGTCAAGGTGGCGCCCATAGGGGCTGCCAGAATGCAGCCTCAATCAGAAGCTAAGTGAGCACTACCCATGTCTGAGCGTAAAGAACCGTGTTTTCAAAAGAGGCCCATGTGAGGTAGACAGAGTTCCTGACCCGGATGTGTTTTTCAGTTGCTGACCCAGCACCTAGGGTAAACAAAAATCTGCTTACAGGCGCCGGTCTTTTCCCTTCCTGCACTCCCCACTGACACCTCTCAGCCCATAGCAGACAGGCGTGCACCCTGTGTGGGCACCAACAGACCCCCCTCCCCCAATACCGCTCCTAAGCGTGGTGTCTCTGCTCGGAAGCAAGCAGCTGAGAGTGGCCTATTACTACCTTCTTTTCTGCTTGACCCCTCACCTCCTGATCTGGGAGCTCCAGGGACTGTGAAGAATGGAGAACCGAGTGGCCCCCGAGGTGCTCTGGCTCCCCCTCCATTTACTAGGCGAGGAGACTGATGCCTAACAGCAATGCTGGAGACTGACAAGTGACAGCTGTGGGGCAATGCCCTCGAGCCCTTCCACCCCATCTGGCAGCCTTTGTGTGATGCCACCGTGCTTACTCGAGTTGCTTTCTTGACCCAGGAAGTTCCAAGGTGCTGTGCAGGAAAAGCCGAGGTTTCCCTCAGAGCGTTGTCCAAATCCCATCTCTTTCACAAACCTTTTCTAGATGGCCCAGTCGTAAGAGAACTCTGCATCCTCCAACCTCCCTTGAAATTTAAAAAAAAAAATATTGTCTAAAGTTTTACATATGTCTCTCCCACTGCCCCAGGGTCTGTGTCCATTGATTATGTTAATATGCACCCATATAAGACCTTTGGTTGCTCTAACCCCCTCTCCCTGCCATTTGTCTCTGGATCTATTTTTGTTCATCAAATTATGTTGATCATTATATCTCACATATGAGTGAGATCACGTGATATTTATCTTTCTCCGACTGGCTTATTTCGCTTAGCACAATGCTCTCCAAGTCCATCCATGCTGTGGCAAATGGTAAAAGCTCATCATTTTTTATAGAAGCATGGTATTCCACTGTGTAGATGTACCACAGGTTTTTAATCCACTCATCTGCTGATGGGCACTTAGGTTGCTTCCAAATCTTAGCTCTGGTAAGTTGTGCTGCCATGAGCATAGGGGTGCGTATATCCTCTCTGCTTGGTGTTTCTGGTTTCTTGTCCCTTGGCATTTTTTTTTAAAAACCATGCAAAGCATTTGTAGTCTATAGTACCGTCATCAATTAGGGCTATGAACATATTTTACACTTCCTACTGGGCTGTAAGAGCAGCTTGAGGTAAGTGTTTTACCTTTTTCTATTTTTGTTTGTGCCATAATGCTGGCACAGGGCTTGGCAAGGGGGGGCACTCAGTAAGGGAACCTGCACAAATGGATGTGAGAACGAATGAACGAACAGTGGACCCATCGGAACAGCGCCTCTCCCTGCCCTCCTCCCCCCCCCCCCGGAGTGGGGTGCTGTAAATCACAGCGTGACGATGCTCTCTGGGACTGGCCTGGGAGCGCCATGAGTGATGGGGAAGTCTTTCTGCCTCTCTGGCTGAGCGGGCAGTGATAACATTAACGCTGTGGCCTTGGTGTTGTGAGCTGTGATTTAGGAAGCGCATTCGTGTGGCTTCTTGGCACATCAATCAGTGACATTGCTGCCCCGGCCAGCCAGGCGCATCTGCCCCGCAGCAGAGCGGGTTTCTGGCATTCGCCGGGCCGGGGTGTGGTTGCTGCAGGAAACTGGCCGGCATCACTGTTCCTGGGCAGCCTGTCTTCTCTCGCCTCGCCGGTGTCTGCCTCTTTGGGGTCTCTCCTCCCCAGCTGGGGTGGGCAGAGATGGCTCACACCCGGGCTTAGGTGTCCCCCACATTCAACTGATGTTTTGGCTTGAGTTTCTTCAGTACGTTTTCTCATGGAGGATTCAGTGGCTTGAGCTCAAAAGCCAAGTCTCAGTCAGGAACGGGGGGGAGGGGAGAGACACACACACACTCTGCTGATGAGAAAAGCGCTCTGAATTCGAGTCCATCTCAAAGAATGGGTGGATTTTTTTAGATGATTAAGCAACTCCAGGCTTCCTCATCCCCATCGAAATACGTTTGCTTCTTTTTCTCAGTCCCAAGGGCCGGGTCTCTGGAGTCACGAGGTAGCAATGACTGAGCTGGAATCCTGGTTTGTGTCACTGAGCTGTAGGAGGTGGTGATCGAAGGGTCTCCCACGTCCCCCCTCCCCTCGCAGGAGTGGCTTGCGCCCTGAGAGGCTTCTCCGGGAGACGGAGAACATGGGCAGGGTCCACTTGGTGGGGCTCCGGGCAGGACAGGAAACATAGCTTGTCTGTACCCAGGACACAGTCATTGTCTTCTCACAGCGGCGTGGTCCTGCGGGTAGAGGCCAGCGACCTCCTATTGTCAGCATATCACCAGGGGGCCTGAGGCATCTAGGCTTGAGGCACAGGGAAGGGAGATGGAAACTTCTAGAGAGGGAAGAGTGGAAAGGGGGGAGGAAGACAGGGTGTGGGGGCAGAGAAAGAAAGCAGAGAGGAAGAAAGAGAAAAGAAAGAGGAGGCGGGGAGAAAGAGGTGGGTGGCTGGGTCAGAGGCAGCCCAGGGTCACCTTTAATTAACTAACTAACTAACTAACTAACCAACCAACCAACCAACCAACCAACTAACCAACCAACCAATTATCTACCCAACTCACTCACTCACGCACTGCTCGCTCACAGCTGTCACAGCTAAGGACCAGAGGTGCCTGAGCCACGGGAAACCTCTGTACCAGCCCAGGTGAGGGACCCAGCCCGCTCCCTCATGGGAAAGGCAGTGCAGGGGCAGGGCCCACTATAATTAGCACCCACCCCCTCTCTGAACCCAGAAAGCTGCCTGCGCTGAGGTCTGTGTGCTCAGAGCAGCGCCTGCAGGTGCCAACAGCCCCTGGAAAGACGGGAGGGGGCGGGAAGCCAGCCCCAGCCCTGCAGCCAGCGGGGCTGCTGCTAGAAGGAGGGCGCCCAGAATTCCTGGACCGTCTCTATCTGTCTGGGCCAGCACCCTCCACGGCTGGCTCTCCCTGGCTCCGGGGCAACCCCAGCCCGTGGGAGTGGCACTGCCTTGCCAGACGGGGCCCGGCCTTGGCAGACACCGAGGGCACCGCTTTCCCAAGGCCTCCGTCTCCTTGGAGACTCTGTCCAAGGCCTGGCACATCCTCGCCGCCCCCCCCCCCCCCCCCCGGGCCCATTCTTGGCCGTGCTGCCCATGCCCACCTGTTTATAAAGATCCTTCAGTGAAATGGGGAGGCAGCACTTCAGCTGTGAGCACAGGGGGACCCCTTCGGCTCCTCCTCATTGAACCTCAGGGGGTGAGGGGGGCCTTGAAGTCACCTCCAGGCTCAGGAAGCTGGACCCCAGCCTGCGATGGGCTCGGGCCCCGCCCTCTCTCCACCTGTCCAGTCCTAGGAAAGTTCTTCCCCATGAGGATTCCACGTTCACGTCCTCGCAGCTTCCTTCTCTCTGGGCAGCCTAGAATAGCTGCATCCCTGCTTCCAAATGAGAGCCTTCCTTTATTTTTGTGCACCAACCATATGTCCTGCCTGCTCTCTCTTTCCCGGGCCGGCCGTCCCCAATTACTGCGAGCGCTCAGTAACTCCTAGTACCCACTCTTCTGGCTGCGTGCCTCCCGGGGGCTGGGTGCTGGGCGCTGGGTGCTGGGCGCTGGGTGCTGGGTGCTGGGCGCTGGGTGCTGGGCACTGGGCCGTACCCCTTAACAAGAAGCAGCCCTGGGCACAGGAGGACCTCACATGTTCGTCTAAAGGAACTCTGGTGGACGAAATAGAAACATCATAAAATGAGAAGAGGAGGCGATAAGAGCCATAATGAGAGATAAGAAGTTCCCGCCGTCTACTGAGGCTTATCACACGTGGTGCCAAGTGCGCTGTGCCCACGAGCTTAGAACTCACAGCGCCACCGTCACAGGCTGAGCACCCTGCCAGCCCCCAGGGCTGCTGGAAGGGCTGCCTACCTGGCACTGAAGGACCGATCCAGGGTTTCGGCCCCCCCCCAACCCCTTGGAGTCAAATGCAGTTTCACCCTCCAGGTCACACACCAGGAGCAAGGGTTTGAAGTCCGGCCACCTGGCTGCAGAGCACATGGGCTGGTCCAGGACGCCGCCTTGCTTCCCCGAGGGGCGGGGTGCAGAGAAAGAGAGGAGATGGGAGCGTGCGCAGCTGGCCTGGAGAGGTGTGGGAGAGACCCCCCCCCCGGGGGGGGGGGCAGGAAGTGCGATGCCCGAGCTCTGACCTGTGTGCTTCTTGGCCCAGGCCATTCAGGTTCATGTTCCTGATACCCCCCTGCTCTGGCACACACTTTCTCCCGCTTTCTCTTCACGCTGTAATGAAACCCATGCAAGGGGAGGCCACATGGTGCACTTCCAACTAAGGTCCATTCTTAGAAGAATCACCTTCCAAGTCATCCTGGGAGCTTTTATTTTATTTTATTTTTAAAAAAATATATTTGTTGATTTCAGAGAGGGAGAGAGAGACAGAAACATCAATGATGAGAGAGGATCATGGATCGGCTGCCTCCTGCACGCCCCACACTGGGGATTCAGTCCACAAGCAGGGCATGGGCCCTGAGCGGGAATCGAACCCTGACCCCTGGTTCATAGGTCAACGCTCAACCACCGAGCCACGCCAGCCGGGCATCCTGGGAGCGTTTGAATGAAACCCTGCCAGTTGGAAGCCAGCTGTTGTTCTGGAGAAGAAGGGTGGAGCTTCGCACCAGCATCTGACAGCCTCGGCCCCACTTCCTGGGCAGACAAGAATGTCCTGGGTGCTTCTGGGGCATAACCGCCTAACAGCTGTCCGTGGTGCCCCCTGTGAGGGCCACAGGGGAGGGGACCCGACAGCTGCCTCCTTTCACCCGCCTCCCCGGCCAGGCTGCCAGCAGGCAGGTCTTGGCAGGCCCTGCCAGGCTCTGCCGGCGGAGCAGGCCGGCAGGAGACCGCATTCTGTGCTATTCCCGATCCAGGCAGCTTTTCCAATCGCGTATTTCAGTCCGGGGCTCTGTGGCTGCCTGTCATCCATTCTGGAAGGTGGTGTGACCGTGCTGAGCACGGCGTGCTGGAATAATCACTGTTATCATCATTATTTTTAACCTCCATTGTTCGCCGGTGGGCGTTGTTAGAGAACAGAATTAGACATACCCGTTCTCCCCCCACCCCCTCCTATGTTTTTGTTCAGTCAACTCTCAATTTAAATTAAGCAGAGATTTGTCGTCAGCAGGAGGTTGGAATGGTGATGCTGGGGGATGTTTGGCCCAAGAAAACGTAATTTGTTTCTGTTTTCTTTTGGGGGGTGGAGAAAGGGGAACAGATATTAATCCTTGTATTTCTCTCCTTTGATTTTTTAATAAAACCTATGACAATAATAATGCTGTTATGCAGAATTTGGACCTCTCAGGCAACGGTTTTTGCAATGATTTCATAACTCTGGGAAAAATAAGATTCATTACATTTGAATTCACATGTGCAAAAAAGACGGGGAAATTGCCACCCTGGTGTTGGGGAAGGGGGGCGGGGGGGGGGCGTGGAGGGGGATCTGACAGAGACTTTGCTACTCTGAGTTTTTCTGCTTGTTTTCTCTGGAGCAAGTATCTGGTTCCTCTGTGCCACGATTCCTTTGTCAGTGACGGTGTTTACGTCTCTCTCTGTTCCGTGTCTCCTTTCTCTGAGCTGTTGTCCCCATTCCCAGCACCCGTTCCAGAGAAATCTCCCCAAGTGAGCAGTTTCCCCCAGGCCACCCCCTTTCTCGGAATTCCTCACCACTCCCTCTGTGGGCTGCTGTCTCCCAGCTCAGTTCTGCAGGCTCTTCTGAGCTTCTACGGACCTGCTTCCCTCCTAATCCCTTCCACCTCATGTTTATTCTTTGGCCACAAAAGCTGGATTTTCTCAGTAGCTCACACGCTCATCTTCTTCCTTCTGCTCTGGGTCTCTGGCAAGTACTTCCCGTGCCGGCCGCGCTCTCCCGTCCCCGCCACCCAGCCGCTGCCATCCAGGTCTTGGCCTGGCCCACCAGCCCACAGCCTCACTTCTTCAGACGTGGCAGGGCTTGAACTGCATCCCAGGACCCACTAGTGTGTCTCCCAAACTCCAGGAGACACATCTCAAGCTCTTGGGTTATTATTTTTTATTTTTATTTAAATATACTTTATTGATTTTTTACAGAGAGGAAGGGAGAGAGATAGAGAGTTAGAAACATCGATAAGCAAGAGTCATCGATCAGCTGCCTCTTACACACCTCCCACTGGGGTTGTGCCCGGAACCAAGGTACATGCCCTTGACAGGAACTGAACCCGGGACTCTTCAGTCCACAAGCTGAAGCTCTATCCACTGAGCCAAACCAGATTCGGCATTGAGTTATTTTTTTAAAGGATTTCTTTCCTTTTCAACATGGGAAGGCTCAGCCCATTGCCATCCTGTGTGTGTGTGTGTGTGTGTGTGTGTGTGTGTGAATACACAGTACACCCACTGCAACCCTTTCTATCCAAGGAAATTCTCCCTCCCATAGGTTCTTTAGTGCTAGACGTGGCAGACCCAGTTCTTGTTCCGTTCCTTTGCAAGTCTTACCTAGATGGTGTAGCATCCTGCTTTAGAATATGGAAGCACTTGGCCTATGTTAAGATGCCAAGACAACAAGGCAAGGACAGGTGACAGTCTGTCTCAGGAAATCCATTCTTTCTAGGTCTGGCATTATCTCGCTGGGTGATGCTAAGCATGCCATTTAACCTTTCTGAGCCTCAGTTGATTGTGTGTGTGTAATTCTGATGGTCTGTTCCAGTTCAACATTCCCCCATATTTTATCCTTATCCTTACCCTGCTAACGAGGGCACTTACATCTATTGGGCCACATAATTTTCATGTTAGGGCCTTGTGGTCGGCTGCCTAACGGCCCTCCCCTTGAAGGATGTCCATAACCCAACCTCCATGAATACATTAGTTTATATAGCAAAAGAGGTTTTGCAGATGTGATTGAATTAAGGGTCCTGAGATGGGGAGAGTGGCCTGGAAATTCCAGGTCCTTTATAAGAGGAGCTGGGGGCACAGGTAGAGAAGGAGATGTGATAACAGAAGTGGGGGTAAAAGTGATGTGAAGAAGGGACCATGAGCCGAGAAATGCAGGAGTCCTCTAGAAGCTAGAAAAAGCAAGGGAATGGGTTTTGCAGAAACCTCCAGAGGAATGCAGCCTCACTGACACCTTGATTTTAGGCAGCAGCCGACTTCCAGAATTATAAGGTAACTAGAGGCCTGGTGCAAGAAATTCCTTCAGCCCAGCCTGCACTCTCTCCCAATCAGGGACCCCTCAGGGGATGTCTGACTGCTGGTTTAAACCCGATACTTGCAGAATAGAGTCTAAACTGGCAGTCTAACATCCCTCTCACAATTCGGGACCTCTGGCTCCTAACTGTTCACCTGCCTGCCTAATTGCCCCTAACCACTCACCTGCTTGCCTGATCACCCCCTAAACACTTGCCTGCCGGGCTGATTGCCCCTAACCACCTCTGCCTCAGCCCTCACTACTGCAGCTTCATCTGGAAGGATGTCTGGAATGACATCTAGAAGGTCATTCGGCTGCCCAGTCTATTTACCATATTATGCTTTTATTATTATAGATACATTTGTGTTAGTTTAAGCCTCTAAAACTTTGGTAATTTGTTACTGGAGCAATAGGAAATTCATATAGACCCAGATGAAGAAAGATCCTATGGGGCCCTGGCAGGGTAGCTCCTTTGGTTGGAGTGTCATCAAATGCACCACAAGGTTGTGGGTTCAATTCCTGGTCAGGGTGCATTCCTAGGTTGTGGCTTTGATTCAGGTTGGGGAGTGTAGGAACCAACTGATCGATATTTCTGTCTCTCTCCTTTCCTCTCTCTCTCTCAGGTCAGTAAACATATCCTCGAGTGAGGATTTAAAAAAGACTCTATGGGTATGCCTAGGCTGACCTACCCCACAGGCTCAGGGTGACTCTGCTGATGTCTTAGGTCCTGGGCCCACACCCTCTTCCAGCTGGTTGCCACTTTTCATCCAACTTCCTCTTTTCCTCAATATAGGAGAGTCTTAAATACAGAGGCTTTAAGATTTATCTTCGAACTGTTTTACAAGTGTAGGCAGCAGAGGATATGCAATGCTTTCCTAGAGCAGGCCATAGAATTGTCACAGGGACACACAGGTATGACGGGGAACATGCTGGCCAGGCACTGTCCCCCAGTTCTTCACAGCCAGTTCCCGACTGGTCCTCATAAGCACAGTGCCATCTCTAAGAAGAGAGACGGCAGTGAAGAGACTGCTGGCGCTGGTTAGTGAAATAGCAGGAAACCTGGGAGAAAATGCCATTTCGAACTGCTCAGTTGTGGACTTTTGCACGAGCTGGATGCACACCATACTTGAGCGTTGAAAAGCAGGGTTTAAGAGCAAAGGCAGAGATAAACACAAGGCCTGAGACCCTAAAAGCTGAGCACCCAGAGGCAAGAGGGTCCTTGATTATCCAGTTACCCCGAAAAGACGTGGTGCTGTTTCATTTCCGCTATGGAAGGACATCCCTGATGTTCACATACAGAAAAGTACAAAGAGAACAAAGATGGCCTGGAATCTCACTGCAAAGTAGCTGAGCTCCTCTTCCTCACCGTCAGGGCCTTCTTAAAGAAAATTTACTCGGAAAAGGGTCATTCCCGCCCCCTCTCTCTTTCTCCAAGTACACTCTTCTACCTTTTGCCTCCAAAAAATTAGTTGTATATCTTAAAGATTTTCCCATGTTTACAATTAATGATTTTCAATGGTTGTATAGCTTTCCTTTATATCTTTTACCATTCCATAGATATTTAAAAAAAATATTGATATTGTGTATGTTTGCTTTGCTATTGCTAGCAATGATGTAATAAACAACATTGTACACATATTTTCTATATACTTTCAAGTATGTCTGTAGGTAAATTCCTACAGATAGTTATCTAATTAGAATGTACATGGGATTTAATATTTCAGAGTGCCTCCAATATACTTTATACTCACACAATAGTGCATGGAAATGCTTGTTCTCCCACATCATTGACTACTAGGCTTTAACATTTTTAATTTTAAAACTGCCAGTCTAATAGGGGGAAAATCATATTCTTGTGTTTCGATGTGTATTTATTCATTAATAAACTTAAACATTGTTTCAAAAGTTTATTTGTCATTCTTAGTCTTCTTTTTCTAAACTCCTCCTGATGTCCTGTGTTCGTTTTAATATGTTGCTTAACTTTTCATTATTGATTTGAAGGATATTTAGAAATTCAAGAAAATTGTCCTTTGTTCAGCACAAGTTGCAAATATTTTTCCAGTCTATGACTTGTCCTCTGATTTTGCTTATGGCTTTTTGTTTTGTCACATTGATTTAAAAAAAAATATGTAGTCTGATTTATTGTCCTTTTATGGCCTTGACCTCATGGCTTTAAAAATCTAAATGGGATCTCTAGGCTGATAGATGAAGGAAATGACAAAAAACAATTTTATAAGGACTTTATCTACGTGTTTCATAAAATTTGCCATGATATCCTTGTGGACAAAATGGAGAAATGAGAGTTGGATGATGACATACATCAAAGTGCCTTTATAGTTTATTCAATGAATATACATGAAGAGTGCTGATTAATGGATCCAAGCCAACTGGTTCCCCCAGCCTTGATGAAGATGGAACACACAATTCTCATTTTTTCATGCAGAAGAAAGGTCAAGGTAGGACATTTAATCCCCAGGATAACAAGACTCAAGACTCAAGATCTTGACGGGCCAGAACAACAATTTTAAAACCAAAAAGACAAATTTAAGAGAGATAAATCAAAGGTTTGTATTTTTATAAAAATTCAAGTATATAAGAATAGATGGGAAGGCCTGGATACCAGACATTCATGTAAATAATATCACAACAAAGATACAATTCAGTGTGAATTAATGGTATAAATACCAAGGAAGTCAGTGCGGTCTTAGGCTCTTTCTGGACTTCTCAATGTTTTTATTTTGAAAGAAAATTTGCAAAAAGAGTATAGAGAGGTCTCAGGTACCTCTTTCCCTAGAATCTAGAGCAGGAGTGGGCAAACTTTTTGACTCAAGGGCCACAATGGGTTCTTAAACTGGACGGGAGGGCCAGAACAAAAGCAAACTGACCATGCTGACACTTTCATCTTGGGCTGCTGGTGAAGGAGTGGAGGGGAGAATAAGAGAACCCTCCACTCTTTCAGCTCCACAGGTCGAATAGAACAGCCAAACAGGCCGGGCCGTAGTTTGCCCACGGCTGATCTAGAGTCTAGACTGTTCCACTGGTAACATTCTATACAACTAGAGTACAATATGAAAAGCAGAAAATTGCCATTTGTACACTCACATTCATTTATGTGTGTAGAGTTCCATAAAATTTTATCACATGTATAGACTGATGTATTCTTTACAGTTTTTAATTGATAAGTAATGTGAAAATAGACTTATCCATAGAAGAAATTTGTTTCTCTCTTTCAGACAAATTAATTCTGGAATTTTGCATATGTGACATTCCCTGAATAGATGTGTAGACAGGGATGGACCTGCACAGAGTCCCCTTGTTGTACTCTGATCCTGCCATACTTGTATTTTTAGGATTAGCATAAACTGTATATTGACACACTATAGAACCAAAGGAAAATGGGACTTTTAGCAGTGATTGTCCTGTGAAGGCCTGTTAGGCAACAAAGGCATTAGGCTTATTCTGCATCATCACAGTGGTGGTTAAGAGAGATTGGAGGCAATTATAAGAAATTTGTAACTTCAAGCTTTGACTTCTTGAAACCAACTCAAGAAAATGGCTTCTCCTAAGACAAGCTGTAAAAGAATAGGCAGGAGTAGTTTAAATAAAGGCAGAGTGACTGCATTGTAAGAGGAACTCAGAAGGGATTCTGAAATTACACTTTGGATTACAAGACCACTGAAATTCTTCCCAACTCAAAGACTCTAGGAGTCTATGTTGACGAATTTCATAAAGGAGCTGAAATGTTTGAGAGGATAGGTTTTTCTGTGCACCCCAGAGTGGAAAATGAAGTGGAAGAGGAGGGAAGGGAGAGAGGAAAGATAGAAGGAGGTGTTGATGGTCCTAGTGGCACACATGTAGTAAAGAAATATGCTTTCATATTTAAAATTTTATGGAACTCTACACACATAAATGAATGTCATGAAGATATACCTTTAAAAGCTTTCTCTGTGGAACTTTTCCGATCAACTTTGTACAGAGCAGTGATTGTATGCAGCCCTGGTGCCCATTAATATGAAGCTAAGGAGATTTGGTAGATGTTTTTGTTACTCTCTATCATTGTCCTTTGCCTTTCTCTCTTTTCTAGGCAGATTATACACATTGTGCTCGAACAACACTGTTATCTAGTAGAATCCTGATATTGTTTTGACTGCTTTTTTTTGTTTTTGTTTTTTTCCCTAATCTAACTTGAGCAGATCTGAGTTATTAACTGGTGAGTTTGCAGCTCTCTGTGTCACACACTTTTGTCGCTGGTAAGGATCCAAGGAGGTTGGGGGTTTGGTGTGAGGCAGCTGCTGCTGTTCTCTGAGGCCGGTGTGATCGGAGCCTGTGCAGTGGTGGAAGCCCGTGTGCCATGGAGCTGTACAGGAGAATGTATGCTCTATAAGCGTCTTAAGTAAGATAGAAAGGCTGTCAGATGTAGCAGTTTGGATTTCATAAAATGAATATAAGAGAATACACAAGTACAGGGACTTCAGCAAATGAAAATGTATTTATTCTTCACAAAAGAAGAAGTCGAGAGACAGCAATTGCCAGCTTAACCTCAGTGGCTCTATCACGTCACGGTGGCATCTCTTCAGTTTTTTGGACTTTTCCCTCATGGTCTCCGAGAGCTACTGCAGCTCCAGGCAGCACGTCAGTATTCGGGGAAGGAAGGAAGGAAGGAGAGAGAGTAGGGGGAAGGGGAAAAGAGAAAGAGGAACAGATGACATCAACTTTTATGAGGATATGTAAATGCCTTTCCAAAGCTTTCCCTCGAGTTTCATTGGCTAGGATTGTTCTCACCTTTACCCATAATCTTGGGTCACAAATTGATTGGCATTTGAGGAAGAGAGAGAGAGAGAGAGAGAGAGAGAGAGAGAGAGAGAGAGAGAGAGAGAAGAAGAAGAAGAAGAAGAAGAAGAAGAAGAAGAAGAAGAAGAAGAAGAAGAAGGAGAACATTAACTTGTGAGGATGGACTATATATTTCAGAGATTTAACTTGACATTTATTTGTAGATATCATCCCACCCCCATACATTGAGATTAAGGGAAAGGAGCTGGAAGGATAAGGATTTTTGGTAACTTTCTACTGAACTGAAATCACCTACAAAATTGGTCATAAAAACCCTCCTTGTGATTTTGCTGTAGCCATTCTCTGGGAAAGTATCAATTTAGAGCAATTTCTTCATAGCCTGTTTTTTGTTGTAAACAGGGTGAGATGGTGTTCGGGGCTGTTGCGTTCTGGAGCCCAAGTAGGTCAGAAGACTGTCCCTCTCCATTTGAGAGCTGCGTTTCTGTAATTGAGCCCAGAGCTTGACTCCGTGTGTCCACAATGCTACTAAATCGAATTAGAGATTTCTTGGAAAGAACAATGAAAGCCCAAATTCTATTACTATGCTGTTTACTTCATATGGGTGAGCGTCCAGACCTTTTAAGTGGTAATATGAAACAGGCCCCGCATTCTTGGGCTCTAAGTGCTGGTTTTAGAAAATGTGTTTGTTCACTGACCTCTGATTGTTTAAGGGAACTTGGAGCATTTGAGGAGGGAGGTTTGGATTAGCCCCCTTTTGTAAAAGAGGACACCAGAGGTCACGGGAGTTGAGGGACCTGCCTGCAGTTTCCCCAGTATAGCTGAGGTTCACCTGAACCTTGTCTGACCTATGCCCCTTCCTCTTCATAAGGAGTATTCCCTGCACGACTGTAAGCTCCACAGAGGAGTGAAATGGGGGGGGGGGGGCATCTTGGTCAAGAAATGAGGCCCAGATGAATAAGACTGTTCACTGGGCCCCAGGTCACGTGGTTTGGTGTTGGCTGTCCGCCTGTTTGTGTGTGATAGTGACTTAGAAGAGGATCCGTGGGCTCCATCTTGCTGTAGATGTGGATGCTGTCTGTCTGTCTGTCACTGCTCTCCAAAACCAGGGGACCCTGGCCTCAGATGTCTGTCCTCCCAGATGTCCCCCCCCCCACTGTTCCTGAACCCATGTTCCTGAGCATCTGGCATGTCCTCATACAGTGGCCCCATTACACACCTAGCCACTCAGGGTGCACTGATCCCACCACCCTGGCCTCACAGAGGAGGGACACAGCCTCCTTCCTCAGCTCCCTGATCCCTCAGAGGAGACCGAACATTTTCCAAAGAGCCCACCCTTAGGGGGAAGGATTTATTTTTTTTAAAGGTGAAAAGGTGTAGAAAGAGGTGCATTTAGCAGGAGTATCTCTGGCCACAGATGAGCTTGGCTGGCACCGCTCATGTTTCTTCATGCAGCCCTGTCTACGGGATGCTGCTCCAAGCCTGTCCTTGGTTGTGTCTCCCTTCCCTTCTCTCTGAGGGTGGCCCACCCCCTCCAGCTCTGGGCACTGCAGAACATGTGCCGGGGCCAGGGGATGGGCATTCACCTCGCAGCCAAAGGCTTTTCCTCATGGATGGCAAGGGCTAGTTTTCATCTATCTATCTATCTATCTATCTATCTATCTATCTATCTATCTGTCTGTCTGTCTGTCTGTCTATCTATCTATCTATCTACTTACCTACCTATCTATTTATATATCATCTATCATCTAGCTATAGTTTATGTTTTGGAGGAAAGAGCAACTATATGGTTTTTCCTTTATTTGCTTTTTAAAATTTTATCTTTATTGTTGAAAGTATTACAGGTGTCCCGCTCTTCCCCCACTGACCCTCTCTACCCCACTTCCGTCCACCCCCCAGACTTTCACCACATTATTGTGTGTGTCCGTGGGTTATGCATCTATCCATATAAGTCCCATATGTACTTTTAATGCCATGGCTTTGAGTGGATGCTAACAGTACTGATAAAATGGCAATAAACACAAAGGTTTTATTTACATTCCTGTGTTCATCTCTAACTCTAGTGTTAGGCTTTGACACTCCTCAAAACAAACTATTATATATTATGTATACACATGTGTATTTACCTACACACATGTGTACTTACACTTTATGCATATACACACCTAACTCTGTGTTTGGGGTATCGTTGTTTAGAGTGCTGGAGTAATGGACTAAGCATTCCTTTATCCACTTGTTTTTAATTTAAACAATTTAATCATACCTATCACAAGTCATAGAAGTGGATGTACCTTTGGGCACAGTAATTCCTCCTTAAGAAACCAAGAAAATTATTTAAAATAAAGAGAAAGGCCAAAGCCAGTTTTGCTCAGTGGATAGAGTGTCAGCCTGTGGACTGAAAGGTCCCAGGTTCGATTCCGGTCAAGGGCATGTGCCCTGGTTGTGGGCACATCCCCAGTAGGAGGTGTGCAGGAGGCAGCTGGTCGATGACTCTCTCTCATCGATGTTTCTGACTCGCTAGCCCTCTCTCTTCCTCTCTGTAAAAATCAATAAAATATATTAAAATAAAATAAAGAGAAAGTTATAAAATACATTGATGTGTATTTTTAAAAAAACATACTGGGTATATTTATTTATAATTTACATGGCCTTTTCACCCATATAATCTCCTTTAATCTTCACGACAACCCTCCAAGGCAGGTGGCTTTCCAGTTCCTTCTTTATAAACGAGAGAAGAGGGATGGTGTGGTTTCTTTAAGTTTGCACGGCTGAATGAGTGGCAGAGAGTAGAAAGCCTTGTTTAGTTTGAAGAGCAGGGCAACCCAGCCAAGAAAGATAGGGCAATCGTCAGAAAGACCCACAGCAAAGCACTGGAATGTGTGTGCACCTGAGAGAGGAC
Organism: Vespertilio murinus; assembly: GCA_963924515.1. Taxonomy (NCBI): domain Eukaryota; kingdom Metazoa; phylum Chordata; class Mammalia; order Chiroptera; family Vespertilionidae; genus Vespertilio; species Vespertilio murinus. The sequence goes on from OZ004709.1 coordinate 5,894,947, forward strand.
CGGGGAAGTGCCGGTCTCCAGGCTCCAAGCTCACCGTCCTCCTGGCCACAGTCACCAGTCCCTGATGTGCTTAGTGGGCACGCTGGAGGCCTGACATACCGTAACCACAGAGACTCTTTGAAACAGGATGGGAAGTGTTTATGCCATAATTCAAGTTACAGTGTGAAAAAGGTTATATACACAGAATAAACAGAAATGCGTGATATGTGTATATTTAAAAATAAAAATCGGAGCCCAGCCAGTGTGACTCAGTGATTGAGCATCCGCCGATGAACCAGAAGGTCATGGTTCGATTCCCGGTCAGGGCACATGCTGGGGTTGTAGGCTTGATCCCCAGTGGGATGTGTGTAAGAAGCAGCTGATCAATGATTCTCTCTCATCATTGATGTTTCTGTCTTTCTCTCCCTTTCATGTCCCCTCTGAAATTAATATAAATATATTTTTAAAAATTAAAAATAAAAATTGGAAGGGGTCATGGGAAAATAAGTAGGCAGCCACAAGGGTGACTCTGAGTATGCTGCCATATATACCGGATCCTCTGCAAGTTGTGTGAGGAGGATTGTACCAGTAATTAAATTTTCATTTTTTTATTTAGATTGGATTAACAGTAAATTTAAACATCCAAATATTAATAAAAATGAACATTACTGAGTGCAAGTATTAAGCTAAGCACTTTTCACACCTAATCTCATTTAATCCAGCTCCATGAGGTAAATATCATTATAATTTCCACTTTGCGGATGAGAACCTCGTGCCATAGGATGATTAAATGCCTTCTCAAGGTTATAAAGCTGGAAGTCAAGAGGTGAGCATACTTGGATTTATGCCCTGTTTCCTTCAACCCGAACAGCAATAATCCCTCAATGTGTGTCCTATAAAGGGGACAGTCGGTCACTAAACTATGCAACTCATCTTACGTGTTGATGTGTGCACATAGACTCTTTTGTCTGATTGTGGAAGAACTGCAATTGATTGGCAGATGTTCACAGAGTGTCTAAATTCTTAAGAACTCTTTGTGGACCGTCTGCAAATGCTGGGTGAAATGCACTGAGGAGAGAGATATTTATAGGCTCCTTTGTAAAACAGGGTTCAGAATAGCAGCGGCTGCTGTGAGGAGTGATACTGAGCGTGTTGCCAACACGGAGTCCTCTACCGGTTTAGGGGCAGCACTGACCAGAATTCTGGCTCCAGGTGTCGGGGTGTTGGACAGTCCACAGGACATAGACATGGGGATGCCTCTTCCATCCTAAGGAGCAGTGTAAGCTTTCCCCCCACATCTTCATGAAGGAAGCCAGCACTTTGTTGCTCTTGGTCTGAATTGGCAGGAGAAATGCCTCACCTCTCTACTTTGCTTTGTCTGGCTTCGGCTATTTGCTGTTGAGAAAAGTTGTTTCTCACAGCAGAAGGGAGAAGCTTGAGTTTCTAGGTTCTGGTGGGTCTGGGGTTTGTTCAGGAGCATGGGATGCCTCCTGAGACTTGAGTAATCCTTTGTAGAAATGTCCTTTCTTTTTTTTTTTTTTAATATATTTTATTGATATTTTACAGAGAGGAAGGGAGAGAGATAGAGAGCTAGAAACGTCAATGAGAGAGAAACATTGACCAGCTGCCTCTTGCACACCCCCCACTGGGGATGTGCCCGCAACCAATGTACATGCCCTTGACCGGAATCGAACCCAGGACCTTTCAGTCCGCAGACCAACGCTCTACCACTGAGCCAAACCGGTTTCGGCAGAAATGTCCTTTCTTGCTGCAAGTTACCGAGTTGCTGCTCTGTGGGAGCAGATTGCTCTTTGAAAGAGAGATTTGCAGAAGGCTTTGGAGACTGGAACACAACGCTCTTCTTTTGCACAGCCCTCATGAAAGTGCTGGACCCCCAGGTACCTCTCCTTCTTAGGACAGAGCTCTCAGTCTCTAGTGTTCAGATATTTTATGCCTTGTCCTTCCCACTTCCCCTTTCAAAGCATATGCTCTTTCAAGTGTTTTGTCGTCTCTCTTTTTGATTAGTGTCCTGTCTTTCTTGGCTGTGTTTCTCTGCTTCCTAAAAGAAGCACATAGAATCACCCCACTCTATCTTGATCCCCATCCTCCCCCCCCCTTTTTTTTTTTTACTGCTCTCAGTTGCTTTAAATCTTGAATTTTATTCCAGGGTTTTTCCTCTTTGGTGTGAAAATTGGTCCGGGACCCCTGCTCCTTAAGCACTAGGCTTAGCATTCCTCCTCTGCAAAACCCTTCACAAAGACTTGCTAATTAATCCCCACACTGCCCCTTGTCCTGTGGGAACAATTTAAAAGCTGGCTAACAATAGGAAGAAGAAAGAAAATGATTCTTAGTCTTTTCATCAGTGTCTTCAAGCTTCAGAGCACATTTCCCGCCATTCGCTGGAGCGCAGAGCAGGGGCGGAGAGGAGGAGAGGAGAGGCTTCGAGAGGAAATCCTCCGTTAGGGACTATGGTGCAAGTTCTTTAGAGGGCAAACTGAATGGAACCAGCTTTTGTCTAGGACTTGAGCATGAGCTCAATTATAATCCTAGTTTCCCTCCCGATTTAGAACCATAGAATGTTCGAGGATTCAGGCCTTAGAGATGCAGTAATTCAGCTCCTTGGCAGACAGGAACACGAAGGCAGAGAAAGGTCAGATTATGTCAGTCAAAGTCACACAGGGCTAAATCAGTTCATTCCCGGGCACGGTCTCTGCTTCTTTGTGAGATAAGATGTCTGCTCACCTTGACGTCTTAAGAAAATGTGTTAATTGAGTATGCCACTGGCTGGTGCTGGGCGTAGATACCAGGCTGTGCTCAGCATCTGCCTGGCTCCTGAGAGAGGTGGGCGCTGCCTGCTGCAGCCAGCCCACTGGATGCCGAGGAAAGAGAAAAGGACCACAGTTGTGTCACGAGGCTCTCTTAGCCCACGTGGGGGAAATGGGATATAGAACACATCACTTGTCTTCAAAGAGAGCCGGTGGATATTTGATTTCAGCCAACACTTCATTATGGTGTTCACTGTAGCACATTCTGTAATTAGAAGTTTCATGGCAACTCCCGTTACTAAACCATTGTCATCCCTCTCCAAGCTGTTGGAAGTTTTGAGGCGAGCCCCTGCCTGCTAGAGGAGGGATGGCTTCTGGGAGCAGAGAGAAGGCGAGACCACCTCATTAGCTGCCTCTAACTTACTGGTGAGCGGGAAGACAGTTTTGTTTCCCCAATTTGCAAAAAGAGTTCAGTGTTTCTCTTTGCTTTATTTTGGATTTGTGAAAACGAGGCAGAAAGACCTCATGTTCAAAGCTGTGTAGAATCTCTAAGACATGTTGGGAGGAAAAAAATTCTTAACGGAGTTACTGCTAAACAAGCCATGGATAGGGCTGCAGATGACACCAGCACCTTCCTTCCAATATTTACATTTTACATCTGCCTCTGCTCTGCCTCACAAGGTCATTGTGTCCTTGCCATCCAGGGCTCCTGGTGCAGATAAAGGATTTGCAACCTAAATTTGGAGGAGACAGGCATGGCATGCACCCTGGTTTGTGATGATTTCTGAGGGGGTAGACTTAGCCGCAAGGGTTAAGTGGATCAAGTTTTGGATAAGGTTGATTCGGTGCCACAAGCCAACAGGTGACAGACACTTTTTAAAGATAGGAAGTTCTGAAACAGGATTTCTGACACACAAAAGAATCTTCCCTCACATTGTCTTGAAATGTAGCTTTTATTAATCATGAGCAGACTTCTTCCCCTCAAGTCAGTCACATGACTGTCTTTTCTCTGTGTGTGGTGTTTTGTCTCAACTCTCCCAGATCTTCCCTCAGATCCTGATTCTGATTCTCACTCTTTTTTCAATGCTAACCTCAGTGCTTGTGTGTGTGTGTGTGTGTGTGTGTGTGTGTGTATGTGTGTGTGTGTGTATGTGTGTGTTTTTCCCCCACTCTCCCCAAACTCACCTGATTATTTTAGGCTGTAAATCAGTCTTTGTTCTCAAAACTGATTTGCCATACTACTAGATTAAAATATTTGTCTATAAACGATATATGTGGTTTGCAAATTGTTTCATATACATATCTGATCTCCCTGCCTAGATTATAAGTGCATTGGGGACAAAGATTGGGGACAGGGATAATCTTTTATGCACCCAACTGTAGTCTATGTTAGGAAAATTCTAAGACAGAACATAATTCTTTAACAGGTGCTGAGATGTAATATAGGATGTGTGAGAATGCCTTTTTTTTTCTTCCTTATAGGCTGTAAGCTCTTTAAGGACAAATCTTTTAAAAATTAATCTTTTGGGGGCCTTACACTTATTTGATGCTTAATAAATATTTGTTAAAATGGGTGCTTTGTGACCACCTGAGCTCTCAGGGGGGCCCTTGTCTTTAGCTTCCCACCAAATGTCCAGGTTCTCACACCCTCACAGACATTGATGACTCCCTCTGATGAAACATTTTCACAGCTACTGCTAATTGTTTGTAATGAGCATAGGTGTTTGGGATTCTTTTTGGATGCTGTTGCTTTTCCTCTAAGACCCACGTGTTTGCAAAGATTATTTCTGTGGAAAATTCCCATTGTACACTATTCATCCTTCGTACACAAAGACAGGAACTTGAAAAATAGTAGTATTGCGCTATTGTGCACCTCACTTCCTAGTGATATTACTTTTGGAGTTCTTCAACTTTATTTGGAAGTAGTGGAAATGAAAATATTGAATAAGAGTATTCACAAAGCACTGACCTGTATACCCTATAACTATCCCCCAGCCATCTCCCTGGCTCTATCTCTCCTTCCTGACACTGTGGATCTATAACTGAACAGTTGCCTGGTGCTGTCAGGATGGTCCTCCCATATTCTTCTTCTCCACCACATGGTATCACGAACACTTAGCATGGGGACCTCCAATCCCAGCTGCTCTGTTGGCCTAGTTAAACTTTCTTGAAAATTTTTCTAAATTTAAAGAAAGCTCACCTATCATTTCCTAAAAGTATTATTTCCTAAAGTAATAATAAACTTATTTTTTGAGTTGGATTCTGTTACCATAACCATTTCTTCACTAATAAAATTATTAAAATGTTGTAATTTACAGTTCCTCAGACATACTAAACATTTTGAAACATTCAACTAGGAAAAGAGATTTCATTTATCTCTTCATTTAACAAGCGTGTACTCAACATCTATTTGGTGATGGTTAGTGAAACACACACAAAAAAATAGGTGCATCTTATCCCTGCTTCCTGGAGCTTTGCAATCTAGAAGGTGATTGAAATGGCTTCTAAGTTGAGGATTCGGGGCCTGAAATAGAGGCCAAGGTTGCACATCTAGGGTCTGAATGAAGCAATTAAAGTCAGTGCCATAGAGGGACGCAGCTGCGATCCACCCACAGCCAACACTTCCAGGAGCTGGTGGAGTAAGTGCTAGAGTCTGAATAATGGACCGCTTTTCGATTCCACTGCCATGCACAATGCTCGGTATGTCTGGCTCCTGCCTCCTCACCAGCTCATCTCCTGTCACCCTTTCCTGCACACACAGCCCCACGGTTCTGAACTATTCCCAGTCCTGTGGGTAGAGCCAAGGGTTTTCTAGTTTCTGTAACTTTGTTCTTGCTGCTGCAGCTACCCAAAACACCCTTCTCCAATTGCTTCTTGTGATTACCACCTGACCTTTAATCCTTCATATCTGAGTGCTTTCTAGAAGCGTTCTGAGCTATTTCCATGACTCCCTACTCCTGCTATAGTCTGATTTGGGCTCCCTTAAATGTGCTTTCAAGCTCCATTTGCGTATCACAGAACTTACCACATTATATTGAGATTGTCTGCAAACTTGCCTATCGCCTCAGTAGACTCTCTTCCCCACCCCTCTCAGGCAGGCTGGCATCTATTCATCTTTGTATGCATGTTATCTGGCACATGCTTGGAACATGACAGGCATTCTATATTTGTTAAAGAAGTTAGCCATTAGTGTCATTGCTAAATTTTTTGAGATATTTATTTTTATTGCTTTTATATTGCTACTAAGAAATGAGGTTTGAGTACTTTTACTGAACCCCAACCATGTACTTAGCCATGTGCTTAAAGATTTTGCATGTATATATACACAATATAAAATCTTCACACACACACACACACACACACACACACACGTAGTCTCTGACCTCTCAGAGTTCATCATTTATCAGGAGAAAATTGGCATGCCAGCGCCCCATTTAATGTGGTGAATATTCACCATTTCATGTGGTAAATGTCATATTCATCACTTAATGTTTCAAAATAAATTTAGTAGTGAAGAAATAGGTCTGTTTTTTCCCCCTTTTCTCTTGCATACTAGGCACAAATTTGTTTTAATTATTTTAAGAGTTTATCAATTATACAGTTATCCTTTGTTCAGATATTGAACCTTTTTTCGTTAGGATTTGACTTTGGTTCTTAAGACCTTAATGAAAGATCGGCCTGACAGTGACAAAGCTTTTAGGGGAGGAAACAGGATTATTGCTTGTAGCAGTGGACGTGGTCCCGCGTGGAGTCAGTATTAGCAATGGATGCTTATCTACCGAGCACTTTGGAGGAGGGGGATGCAAAGCTATTGGGTAAAGTCCTTACTGAGATTGCTTTCTCTCCTTGGGATGAAAAATGACCACACATGAGGCACTCTAGCTCAAAATTGGGAAGAGCTACCAGTAAGTTTATTTCCATGAAAAATGTGCTCTGATTCCTAGTCCTTGAAGTACAACACCCAGTTTCGGGTCAACTAAGAGTCAGATGATTAAGGTATTATTTCTGAAGTTGATTTTAATCCACACTGTAGCAGAAAAACCTATTTGTTTACATAACTGTTGATTCAGAGAACACATTGACTTGGGCTGGAGTCCTGGGTTTGAGAGATAACTGAGAGGTGATGTACAATCACCCCCAATAAGGCCAAGATTAGCCTATCAGGGCATCTCAGCTTGGCCCAGATATGTGTGGGGTGCAGAATTAGGATCCATTTCTTAATTCCAAGCATCTGTTTGCATTCACTGAATAACCTTCTAGATAAAGAAGGCAACAGCAACACTGACCACAACAAAAACTCTGTCATGTATATGGGCTGAAGACACACACTGACCCTTCTTTGGGAAGTGGGAGAGTAATGGGGGTGTGGAGGAGCAGGGATGCCACGAGCTTTGTGGTTGGTTTCAGGATCTGAAGGAGGGGCTGAAGCACAAATGAAAATACTATATAAGAAATATCAATTTAGAAGGTATTGGGAACCAGGTGAAGCCTCTTTCTTGAAGGCCTGGCCTGCCTTTTATTTACTTGAATGCACATTTTCCCTTTAGTAATGCATGCAGGCATATCAAAGGTAAAGTTTGGTAAACAGTAAAAGAATTATGAGATTAGGGAATTGCCTTGAGCCACCACTATCTCAACACAAACAATTGGTGTTTAGCAGTCAGCCCTGTTCTTTGGCCTTCCATGTTCTTTGGTGCATTCTCATGACAGTATTGGCAAGCAGTGGCTTCCTGCACAGGGGCATTGGGCAAGAAAGATGGCAGGAAGGTGAGAATGGTCCCTTAGAAAAGGTTTATTGTAAAGGAAGAAATTGTTCTGTGGAGTAAGCCAGATCCTGCAACAAGGCCTATGGGTCAGAGCGGAGCAGTGGGTGGTTATGGTGGGCTGTTATTTAAGCTATTCATTGAGTTTTAGAGAGTGAAGGAAGGAGAGGAAGAGAGGGATAGAAACATCATTGATAAGAGATAATCATTGATCAGCTGCCTCCTGCATGCCCCCTACTGGGGATCAAGCCCACAACCCTGGCATGTGCCCTGACCAGGAATCAAACTAGTAACCTCTTGGTTCTGAGTCAATGCTCAATCACTGAGATACACTGGCTGGGCTATTTAAGCTATTCTTACCCCGCTACCCTCACGGTACCTGTGAGCCCAGGAACCCACCCCCCCCTCCCCACTATGTACTAGTTGAATGGTGGAAGTTGATAGCATCATGGGGTCCACCAGGCCTTCTGTGACAGGCCCCATTTTAAATACAACATAAGTCAGAGGAAAGGGCATTGTTCTTATGGGGTTTCAAGAGTATCCCTGACTGCACCTGGCTTGTGGGAACATCAGGGCTCCATGTGCAGGAATGTCTCCGAAGGCCAGGAGAGAGGCTCTTGCCTGCAGAATCCCGGTTCAACGCATTTATAGTTATATCTTATGCTATAAAGTACAGGGAGGAAGAGTTACCTGGATATGAGATCCCAGAGGTGTGTGATAAGGGAACATGTAGGAGTAGGAAGGACTTAGAGTGTGGCCATCTGGACGGTGACTCTTTGGAATTACACTCTGAGGGGACCTGGACACTCTAAGAATCCATGGGCTGAGAAAAGGGGATGAGAAAAAAGGAGAGATGAGGGGAATCCAGGAGTTTCTGGGTGAGACTGGATGCCTAGGGAAGCTGTGAGCCGTGAGCAGGAGGAACATTCCTCCGGTCAGTTTGAATGCTTTCTGAAACGGAAGATGGCAATGGAAGAGTAAAAATATAACTCCAGGGTCTAGGCAAGAGAAGGAACTGGAGGGACAATGGGAGAGGCATGAGAACTGAATGAGCTTTGGAAAACCAGCTGTGCTTTAAACTCATGCCCAAGCTGACAGTGAAATATGACTGTGCGGTCCATATAATTTATAATATCCATATTATAAAAGTCGAGGTTCCATCACACTGTCATACAAGTACACCTGCATCAAAATGGCCTCAGCCTCAGCGATTATGCAGTGAGTGAGCCTTTCGGGGGGGGGAAAAGACTGGTTCTAGGGACACATTTCTTAGAGGAGGAGAGGGCTCAATTTAATGTACAAAAAAATCAGTAAATAGTAGTGAGCAGGTACCCCCTCATATCCCTGTGCAATAGTCTGGAAAGTCCAAGGTCTCTGCTCTCAAATGGTGTTGCCTGGTAGAGGGTCATAGCAACCCTGTGTGTGGATGATCAGAGGAGAGGGAATGGAAGGAACACATGCCACAGGGTAGTGATACACAAATTGATTAGGGACTATTAACAAGTCATTTTCATGGGCATATTCATTGCATATCTGGAAACATTTTTAATGAAATATTTCAAACATTAAAAACTTATAAAGGATAAAATAATAGGTTATTTGAACCCAAAACAACCAAAAAGTATAAAACACAGATGCATTTTCTTGTGTGATCATTTCTGAGACATATCAGTAAGTCTTAACTTTGAAAATTCTTAGCTGGGCAGGTTTCTTATAGGACCTGTCTTTGTTTGGGCCGATATCACCTGATACCGTAGATTGGATAACTTATAAACAACACAAATCTATTTCTCACAGTTCTGAAGGCTGGAAAGTTCAAGTGTAAGATCAAGGTGTCTACAGATTCAGTGTCTTTTGAGGCTTATCTCCTGGTTCACAAATGCAGTCTTCTTGCTGTGCATCGCAGGGCAGAAGAGGTGAGGGAGCTCTCTGAAGCCTCCTTTATAAGGGCACTAATCTCATCCCTGAGGGTTCCACCCTTATGACCTAGTCATGTACCGAAGCCCCACCTTCTAACATCATCACATTATAGGTTAAGTTTCAATATGAATTTTGGTGGGACATAAACATTCAGTCTCCAGCAGGACTTGAACACGGGCAGGTCTCTGGATGAATTAGGACCGTGATGGGTGAGAAAGCTAGGAATTCGGATGATCCGTCTCAAGAATTCCTAACTGGAGAAACCTTCCTTCTAACATAGAGTCTTGTTCTTTCAGCTCAGAACTTGTGGGTCAGGAGATCTCCTGCCCAGTCTTGGGACTTGATTTCTCTGAGGGGTTGAGGGTTTGGAATAATCCAGGGCAGAAATAAGAGTGTAAAAGAGCAAACAGCCACCCCATAAGCAGGCCTAAGCTGCTTCTCTATGTTAGCACATGGAACTTCCAAAAGGAGCAATTGTCTCTCTTTGAAGAAACTGTCAGTGGAAAAGCTTTCAAAAATAATTTCCTTGCAAAATGTATAATGCTCTTGTGCAGAACTCTGTGACACTGCTGGTTAGCATAGCAGCCTCTTCCATTTGTATGAGCTTTGGAATATTAAACACTCTGGTGCAGACTCAGAAAATAGCTTGCTTATCCCACTGTGCCTGTCAGTTGCATTGTGGGTGCCGGCCCTGGCACAGTGGAGCTGCGGGCAAGTCTGGTTCTGTGTGATACTGTGTGTGCCACTGAGATCAGGGCCTTTTGAAGTCTCGGTGCTTGAGGATTTTAGAAAAGAGTGGATGGGTTAGCAGAATCTTTCTCTCCAGCAGTCTGCCTGCCTAACCCCCCTGCCCTCCTACCCCCAGCTCTTGGTTGAGTTCTCAGAGCTGGGAAGAGCTGCCTGAGCAGTTCCACTGGAGGGCAATAATGATCCCAGATAATTCGAACCTCCTAGGCTTGCTGGCTGTGATCTGCAAACAGGGGTGTGGCGCATCTGGGGACCAACAGTAGGATTCACCATTTGGCTAATTCCACAAAACTAGGGTGACAATAATGACAGTCAATAATGATGGCACATGTACCATATAGGGACGTACACCGGACTGAGCCCTTTTAATATGTTGTCGTATTGATTCTTACACCAAACCCTACTAGGTAGGTTTTATCTTTCCGGGTTTAGAATTGAAAAAGAGGCTAAATAACTTGCTTAGGGTCACATCACCTAGAGGTAGCAGCACTAGGGTGTGAAGCTGGGTCAGTGTGGCTTCATAGGCTGTTCTTTTGACCTTGCCAATGATTCCCAAATTCATGTGCTAGGAACACCTACAAGGGTGATAAAAACCCAGATATTTGGTCCTTATCCCCCGTGGATTCTGATTTATTAGGTCGGGCCGTGGGGGTCTGCTTCTTTACATGCATTTTAAACACACTCCACGGGCGACTAGGGGGTGGAGGAACCATGCTTTGAGAAACACTGGAATGTGGCTCTAACAATGACCAAGCCACTTTCTGGGCATCTGCAGTCATGCAGGGACGGGAAACCCTATCACAGAGAGTGGAATCTTAATTCTGGTTTGTTTCCTTGTCCTAGAGATCCATGAGGGGTGAACTGTAGCTGCCTCAGCAGTTTGGGTTCCAGGGCTGGGCTGGCACAGTGTATGCAGTCAGCCTGGGCCTCTGGGTCTGCCGAAGAAAAGCTAGAAGGCCCCGGTGTTTTCTAGAACTTCTCTGATGGTCAGAAATTCTAGGGGGCAGCCAGCGGGGAGAGGGTCACTTTGGCCTTGCTTCACCGCATTGGTCTCAGCTCTAATCCATGGATTATAATTGGTCAGAACTGACCTGATTTCAGGCAGGATACATGACCCCATATTTCGGTGCCATGCTTTCCAAATGGCACATGCTCCATCCCTTCCTGGGGAGCCAGGGAGTGGAGCTCTGCTTCCCAGGGAGGCCTGTGGGAAAGACAGTTCAGATCCATCCTAATACATTGGGTGCAAAGTCAATGGCCAATAAATCCTTATTGAAAGGTTTCCCTTCAAGAAACCACGTCAGCAGTCACCCTAACTGGTTTGGCTCAGTGGATAGAGCATCGGCCTGTGGACTGAAGGGTCCCAGGTTCTATTCTGGTCAAGGGCAAGTATCTTGGTTACAGGCACATCCCCTGAAGCAGGTGCGCAGGAAGGGGCTGGTCGATGTTTCTCTCTCATTGATGTTTCAGAGTCTCTATCCCTCTCCCTTCCTCTCTGAAAAAAAGATAAATAAATATATTAAAAAAAATACTAGTAGTCCAGCCACAAAGGGGCTTCTAGAAATTATATATATATTTAAAAGAAGAAGAAGATATATATATATATATATATATATATATATATATATATATATTTAATATATATTTAAAAGAAGAAGAAGAAAAGAAAAGAAACCACATCAGCAGTCCCCATCAGCCTTCCTGGCAGGCAGATGGGAAAGGTCAAATGAGCAAGTTGCCTCCACCTTCCCTTCCTCCGTCCTTTGCAGCACTAGTTCTAATTTTCCTCCTTAGTGTGGGGTCCTTGTGCTCACAGGGGACCCTCCTGCAGGGAGGTCTCTCTCATGCAGCCTCCATACCCTGGGCTTTGCTGGGTTGAATAATAGGATTAGAAAAACTCTCCTGGAGTTGACACACTCAAATTCAGCCAATTTTGCACCGGCGTGTAGAAGCTACGGCTCACAGCTCTCCTTTTGAGAAGATCTGGGAGACAAAACCGGCTGAAGTGTGTTTAATTTCTACAGGACGAGGAGGTCAAAGGATCTGTCAGCTGATTCAAGATGAAATGTCAATGATTTATCGGGCCTTCCTGGGAGCTTCACGTTTGAAAGGAGAAGACATGAGAAAGAGAGACACAATACTCTAAAAAAAGCATTCTAGGTTGTGATGGCAACCAGGTAGCTGGTAGGAGATGATTAGGGAAGAAAGCCTACGTGCCAGCCGTCAGATCAGAGAGCTCAGGGAGGATTAACCTGTAACTGATCCCATCATGGGCCCTGCTGCCCATGCTCCGGGACTCTGGGCACACGTCGTGGGGTCAGCCTTCTCCGAGTCTCCAGGGGAGCTTGGGCAGTTTAATCTGAGCTGAGCCTAAGGATGCTGGCTGCAGCCATTGCTTCCTCAATCATCATTTGAGAGAGATTCCTGGCTGCACTGGGTCTTCTCCTCGGGGTGATGTGGGTTCCCAGGTGACAGGGCAGTGGTTTTCAAAACAGGGAGCTGATTTTGACCCCCTTCCCCAGGGAACATTTAGCAATATCTGAAGTCATTTTGGGTTGTCATGACTGTGGTGGTGGGGGTGATACTACCGAGACATAATGGGTAGAGGCCATGGTAGCTGTTAATATCCCACAATGCACAGGGAAGCCCTACAAAGCAAAGGATTATCTGACCCAAACATCAGTAAGTGAAGCTGAGAAACCCTGCACCAGCAGAAGGCGGTTATACCTGGGTAGTGGGACAGGGGAGTGGCCACAGGGTGGCACTCTGAGTTAGGGACCTCAGGACCAATTTTGAACCCTAACTGTGACCCATCAATTTAGTAATGGGAAGTGGCCTGCTTGCCATTTTCCCTCTAAGGAAAGGAAGAGACAGCTGAAATCCAAGCTCCCCTTTTTCTCCATTTTCTCAGCACCCCTGAAGAAGTATATGTGTCTCTGCCCTGGGCCTCAATGTCCAGAACGAAATAAAAGGGCTGGGGGCAGGCTTTGTGGGTGGCTGGGATGCCCCCTCTGCCTGTCAGCTGAGCCTTTCCTGGAGAAGATCCTGAGCCTGCCAGGCCTGTGGGGAGTGCCGAGGGGGTCAAGGCCCAGATCTGTTGTGTTCATAACTGTATCCACGGCTCCCAGCCAGGGTGTGTTTGACACATACCGGACAATTGTTAACTACCTGTTGAATGAATGAATGAAAGGGTTACCTGCTGAGTGTGAATCACTCTACATGTTTCCTACTCCAGACCTACTCCAATGGCTCCTGGTTAAAGAGGAGGGAGGCAGCCCTCTTCCTCTGGCCTGGCCTGGCCTGGGTTGGCACTGTGCCCTCACCTGCTCAGGGGCATGTGGTGGTTAGTGCATAGGCTTTACAGTCAGGAGAAATTGTGCCTGAATCCTGGCTCTGTCACTTTCCGGGGGGTGTAAGGTTGATCACGTGGCTTAGCCTCAGTGAGCCTCTGTTTCCTCACCTGTAACTTAGTGACAATGGCTGCTCTCTACTTGGTTCATAAAGTTCTGGAGGATTACACGAAATAATGCAGGGTGAATAATGATGTCCAAGAGATTTTCCCAAGAAGCTGCAGTGGGAGCATCAGATAGAAGGGTAAGCAAGCAAAATTAGAATTATAGAAGTGTCACCGTAGAAATATAAAGGAAACGAACACCTATACAGGGTGTCCCAAAAATGTATACACTCACTTTGAATAATTATAAAGGCAATGTTTATTAAGATATATTTCATTTTCAAGACGTATAGAAACCAGCTGTTAAAGTCAACATGCTTTTTTTTAGGAGGACACCCTGTAAATGCCTGGCACTCCTTGGGAGGGATTTAATAAACACGAATTCCCTTCTCCCGATGAAAAATGCCATAGGACTACGGAACAGGGGTGGACATGAGTCATAGAAGAAGGAGGTTACACAAGCTTAAATTTCATGGAACAATGTCATTTGCAGAGTATGGGAAGTCAACAGGAGAAGGGATCAAGTGGGAATGAGAAGGCACATATGAAGTCGCAGCTGAAATTGCAAAAACTTTACACTAAGCTTTACAGAGATTATTATGATCTCTGAACGCATAATAATCTGGCCACTCAGCATATATATATATATATATATATATATATATATATATATATATATATTTTTTTTTTTTAGAGGCCCGGTGCATTAATTTGTGCATGGGTGGGGTCCAGCCTGGCCAGGGGGAGGGGATATGGGAGGTTGGCTGGCCTGTCTGCTGATCAAAGTCCTGGTCGAGGGGACAATTTGCATATTAGCCTTTTATTATATAGGATATAATATACTGATTGGCCAGGTTATTATTCGTTCAGAGATCATAATAATCTGGCCACTCAATGTAAAGCAGTAAGTAGGCATGTGTTTGTCCCATTTGGCTGTGGATCCAGGGCTGGAAGAGGCAGCCCTCGTGCAAGCCAGGCACACACGCAGGCTGTTGGAGGCAGGACATTGATAGCATCGATGAGCTCACAGGCACATTAGTGGGGTCCAGGGTGGTGAAAGGGGATGAAACTGGGAGAGAGAGCAGACCAAGAAAAGGAACCGAGGGCCTGGGGCTATGAAAAAGGGGAGAGGAGGTAAAGTAGAAGGGTGGGAATTTGGACTCAGACAGAAGAACCCCAGCTGATCTCTGTGCATATTGACTTGAGCTGGATGGTAGGAGGTGAGACGGCTGGAAGTGGAACCGTGCAGAATTGCCCCTTGTTATGCACTGAATTGTGTACCTCCCAAAAGATACGTTGAAGGCCTAGCTTCCAGTGCATCATTTGGAAATAGGATTGCTGCAGAGGTAATTAGCTAAGGTGAGGTTGTACTGGAGTAAGGTGGGCTCTTGATCCAATGTGACTGGCGTCCTTATAAGAGGGGAGAACGCCATGTGATGACAGAAACACACAGATCGCAGCCCGCCCTATGCTGACAGAGGCAGAGACCAGAGCGATGCAGCCATGACCTAGGAAAGCCAACATGGCCAGCAGTCACCAGGGGCTGGAAGGGGCAAGGAAGGCTTTTCTTCCTCAGGTTTCAGAGCGAGCATGACTCGGCTGACCCCTGGATATCAGACTTGAGCCTTTACACCACGAGAGAATGAGTTTCTGTGGTTGTAAGCCACCTGAGCCCAACCTCCCCTGCCTTCCTTCTCCGGATTCCACTACCCTGGAAGTCTGGGACAATTATGAATAACTGAAGCATGCCATTCCAATCTGTTTTGTTATTTCCTTAAAATGCATTCAAGAATTGTCTTCACTTGAGGTACAAGCACCTTACCTCTCGGAATCTCTCACCCTGCCTAAGGTGGTGTGAGCATCCGGTAACCACCCACTCACTCCCGGTGAAGCTCTTGCTGACATTACATAATGCAGGCTACACTCCGTCCTCTCATTTAGGTCACTCGCAATGCACTTTTCTGGGGCACCACTCTCCTGCGGGGTTTGAATACTGATGGGCTCTTGGCTCATTATGGAAAGCTATACAATATACATCATCCCAAAAGTCATAATATATTTTTTGAGATCATGAGAACAATTCAAGTACAGGAGGGCTTAACTGTAAGCAAACCCCCAAGACCAAAGGAAAGATGTAGCTGATTAAATGGTGGTGGTGGTGGGGGAGAGAAAGAATCTTTTATTAACGCAGAGATTTTTATTTTTTAGCTTTAAATTGCCTAACAAGGCATAGAAGATGTTTTGTTTTTAAGTAGCATATATATATATGCTTATCACAATAAAATTTGATCTATACAACTTTCTGGGTACATGTGCAATGAATAAACTAAATACACTTATACTGAGGATGAACAAAACTTAGAAAAACACAGAAGCAGAATCTTTAAATAAAGCTGGTACTATATAAATGCATATGTGCAGGTTTGTATTTTAATACTATGTTTTATTAGTTTTAGAGAGAGAGGAAGGGAGAGGGAGAGATAGAAACATCAATGAGAGAAACATCAATCAGCTGCTTCCTGCACGCCCCCTCCTAGGGATGGAGCCCACAACCCAGGCGTGTGAATTCAACAGCTTGGTGACCTCTTGGTGCATGAGACAACGCTCAGCCCACTAAGCCACACCATCTGGGGCAGAGAATATTTTTTGAAGTTTATGCAAGAAAACAGTAGTGGTGACCGTTTGGAGGGGGAACTGCAGAACTACAGGGCAGACAGGGAGAGGACAGGGAGAATTGTCACTTGATACTGTTTTATGTTAATTTACTCCTTTTATTTATTTTTTTAAAATGTGTGCTTAGAGGTGAGAGGGACGGGAAGAGAGGAAGGAACAGAGGGAAGGAAGAGGAGGGAAAGAAAGGGGAGAATAAATAAAGGTAGATTAGATCACAGGACATTGGGAAACAAAGACAAAGTCCTTAAGAGGATGTTTCAGGCTTGGATGTGTAGTAGAAGCCTGCACTGAGTTATAGTCAGGTAGACGTACACATACATGTGTGTGTGTGTGTGTGTGTGTGCATGTACACACAAATACACACCATTAATGATCAGCTCTGCTATCTTCAAAAAGCTACATTCTCATTAGGTTTTTCATGGGAAAGATGATATCATTCCTGATGGAAACCTAAGCTTCTCAGGCAAGATTTTTCTGCTGGTTTAATTGCTTCCCAATTCTCTCCTCAGGGAGCCGCCGCCATCACCTTTATCCCTTTGAATACCACTGACCTCCCTTCCCTTTATGAGAGTCATTTCCCATGTCATTTCCTTTGCTTGGTGGCCTCCTGTTATGGCTTTCCTCTCTTCCTGCAATGAATGGCATGTAGCAAGTACCTAATGGCATTGCTGGGAACAGTGGGCTCCCGTCTCCCCAGGTCTCAGTGACAGGGAGAGCACTTGGCCAGACCACACAGCTTATTAAGTGGCGAGGATCTAGGCTCATAACCCCTACCCAACGCTCCTTCCCTAATACCACAGGCTGACAGCCATAGTATATACCCCCACCACATCGGAGTGATGGGCGGGAGGCTGGGAAGGAAGGTTCTGGGGAGTGTGCTTGCCTCTCAGGCAGCAGCAGACCGCATTCTTGATAAGACTCTTGACATCAATGCTGAGCTGCAAAGGGCGGTCACCAGGGCTCTCAGCAGAAGGACACATTAGGCTGTGGTTTCCTTTGGGCACTTTCCTTGCCTTTTACCAGCTCTCCTTCATTTCACTGATGTCCAGTTTCCTCTTTCTATCCCCATCTCATTCTGTCCTTGATATCTGAATGCCAGGGGGGGTGGGGGGGGGGCGTGCTGTGTCTAACTGGTCAGACTTCCTTCCCTTCCAGTGTTCAGAGGCCCAAAACACCATTTTTCTTCTGAAACTTGGGTCTTGGGACAGAATTTGAATTTCTCTCCAGTAGAAAAATCTCTCAGCTACATGGTTGGATGGATTCTGTGACTGGAGAAAGTCACTGGACGGTGTGAATGATTTGCACTTAACCCTACTAGAGTTAAGCCTGTTACTCGACAGCATGCTGTCTACTTTGCTGATGTCCCCTTTTTAACCAGCTCCACACTTATGTCAGAAGAACAAAGAAGGAAGAGGCAGAAACTTGGTAAAAGTGATCAAAAGAGAGATAGGAACATCAGTGGTGAGAGAGAATCATTGCTTGGCTGCCTCCTGTACAACCCCGACTGGGGATCGAACCCACAACCTGGGCATGTGCCCTGACCGGGAATTGAACCATGACATCCTGGCTCATAGGAAGACACTCGACCCTCAAGCCACACCAGCTGGGCTACTTCATATTTACATACGACTAACAGTCCTTCACTGAGCACTGCTCTGGGTGCTGCACAGACATTGCTTCATTCGATTCTACCAGCCCGGGGACACACCTCATCCCACATTTTGCAGATCAGGACAGAGGCTTAAGCAGTCTGCTGGTAGGAGAGGCCATGATTTTAACTGAGGTCCTTCAGCTTTGAAGTCTTCCATTCAAAGTCCCCATATCCGAGCTTTTTTTTTTTTTTTTTTTTTTTTTTGCCTTGCTTCTTTCGTGATTCCCACAATAAACTTTACTTAAAAAAAAATCACATAGACTTTCTATAGACGAATGATGTAACCTTTATTGTTCCAAAGGGGAAGAAAACCTTGAGCAAGGGAGGGACGATCTGATTCCAGGGTATTGTGCAGTATGGATGCTCCACACGATATTATGGAATCATCATCATCTTGCCTGACCTCCCAGGAATGAGTGCCAGGAGGGAAAATGTGTGGGTTAATGAGAAAGACTGTCCCATGAATGTTCAGCATTGTTCTTGTCTGTGGTGAAGAGAATGGCCGAGGGGAGTACCTACCCAAGCTGGCCCCGGAAAGCCAAATTGCCGACATGGGTGCCTGGGGCAGATGGACTTCAGCCAAGAAAACAGCTCTGCCTTGCTCTCAACAGACAAAGCCACAGGACAGGCTGAGAAGCTCAACAGGATAAACCCCGGCAGAGCGTGTGATGCTGTACAAAGAACACAGGCCAGGAATCCAAAGAGCTGGACTCTCCCAGACCATCAGAAACGGCCCTTTTTGGGCCTCCATTAGAATATATGATCTGCCAAAGCCGGTTTGGCTCAGTGGTAGAGCGTCGGTCTGTGGACTGAAAGGTCCCGGGTTCGATTCCGGTCAAGCGCATGTACATTGGTTGCGGGCACATCCCCGGTAGGGGGTGTGCAGGAGGCAGCTGGTTGATGTTTCTCTCTCATCGACGTTTCTAGCTCTCTATCTCTCTCCCTTCCTCTCTGTAAAATATCAATAAAATATATATTTAAAAAAAAATATATATATATATATGATCTTTTCACCTCTCTCAGGCCCAGGAAGAAAAGCCATCAGCCTGGGAAAACTTTTGTCATGTCAGAGTGGCAGTCAGAGATACATTGATTAGTTCCAAGCTTACTTTCAAATCCCTGTCCAAGCTTGTCCCAGTTACTGGCAGAATCCAGTTCCTGTGGTTATAGGACCAAGGACCCATTTCCTCGCTGGAGGGCATCTATGTCTCAGGGCCAGCAGTGTATGGAATCCTTGTGCTTGGAATTGCTGGGCCTTTCTCTTCTGTCACAGCTCCAGGCTCCCAGCCAGAGAAAGCTCCCTGTTTTTAAGACCGAATTTGATTAGATTGAGCCAGCTAATCATCCAGGATAATCTCCTTATCTTAAGGTCTGTAACCTTAATTACATTTGCAAAGTCCCTTGGCCTTTTAATGGAATGTATTACAGCTTCCAGGGACTAGGGCAGGGGTGGGCAAACTTTTTGACTCAAGGGCCACAATGGGTTCTTAAAATGGACCAGAAGACCGGAACAAAAGCAAGCTGACCAGTTTCCTCTTTCTATCCCCATCTCATGCTGGCACTCTCCTCTTGGGCTGCTGGTGAAGGAGCGGAGGGGAGAGCAAGAGAAACCTCTGCTCTTTCGGCTCCGCGGGCCGGATAGAACAGCCAAACGGGCCAGATCCGGCCCTCAGGCCGTAGTTTGCCCACGGCTGGACTAGGGTATGACTGTTTTTGAGGGGCCCTTACTGTGCCTCTCACAATGCACTTTTTGGAAACCTCAGCCACTGGACAGAGCTGCCGTGTTGCCAAACTGCTATCTCCTCTTAGGAGGTCATCCATGATCTTCTCTGTTAGAAGGGCTTCTCAACTTCTGTAACCATTGATTCTAAGCATGACTCTTATTCACAGCCGTGGTTTTTGCTCTTTGCTCTTTTTCTTATTCAAGCTACAGCATCCTCTTTCCTTTGGGAATCCTTCCTACACTGTCCCCTCACGAGAGGATGCCAACCCCTCACCATAGTGGTGGGCATGTGGCCCATTCCCTCAGCATGCTGGTCATATGACCCAAGTGAACCAATGGAATCTTCCCTGGAATTGGTTTGTGGCTGTTGGGAGAAATGGTTTAGCTGTGTTTATTAACTGAAAGGATATGGATCTGGAGCCTCTAGCAGCCATCTTTTCTGCCATATGGGGGAAGCCATCTGAAAAATGAAACCAAGGAGAGGAAAGAGGAGAAGCATCTATTTTACTATGCTTTTGTCTTTCCTATGCTAGCCCCGTGTGTGCTCCACAGCAGGTGCTCAGTGAATATTCGTTGAATGAAAGGAATCCCGCTAGTTTTGAGTCCCAGGTGCTAGTGTCTAAGACCTTAGTCCTTACAGCTATTTCTTCTATCTCTGGAGCAACTCAGAATTTTTTCTAGCTAAGTGACTCTTTCTCTCTTTAGGCCATGCTGAGTTGGGTTTCAACCACTTACAGTGGAAAGAATTCTGGCTAATACAGTGATGCATAGCATACCTCCTCTATAACCAGTTTCCGATGCCTCTGCCTTGAGAGTGTAAGCTTTTTAAGAGCAGGGATTGAGTCCCATTTGTCTGCATATCTCCCACAGTACTGGTCACTCAATAAACATTGAAATTAAGAAGCACTGAAGTAGCAGTGCCAAGAGAATCTGCTGTGGGGGTTGGAAGGAAGACCACATGGGCACAAGAAAGAGATGGAGAAGCAAAATGGGTGCATAAGAATCAACAAAGGAATACATGTGCTCATACACAGATTTTTGAGTAATGGAAAACTCAGAAGAAATAGGTGGCAAATGTGGCTATTACTCCACTGTCCCTCTCACTTCTGTACATGTCTGCCTGTCTAGTCAACAGTAATGGATACTTCGATACAACATCTTGGCTCAACTAGGTTTCTCACTCCTACCTTTCTGGAATTTCTCTACTTTCTGAGATAGTTCAGACCAGATTACTGAGCCCCCACCAGTTGCCTAGAAACGGGAGTTCCTCCTGTTGCTTTAGGCCTAGTTATTATGTGTGTACTTAGTGCATCTCTCCCCACCCCTCTTTCTTTCTCCTATGCTATTTTATTCATAGTGTTTCTCAGTCCCTGGCTTCCCAAAAGATTCATCCTCACCCAGAGTAGCACTTATAGCCTATCGTTGTCCTTCCACTTACAATGGAAAGAGTTCCAGCTAAGATGGTGATGCGCAGCATAACTACCCTATAATCTGTTGGTAATGCCACTGCCTTGAGAGTGTAAGCTCTTTAAGGGCAGGGATTGGGTTCTTTATGTCTATGTATCTCCCACGGTACTTAATAAAAATAAAGGATAGGAGGGTTTATAAATTATTTCTGTGGTTGAGGTGGTGAGTGTGGGAGAGCAAACTTCTTCTTGGTTTGGTGCATTTGAGCAGATGGACCTTCTTCACTCATGCTCCAGTAGTGGCTCTGTTTCTCTGTTAATAGCTGGTTCCAGGTTCAAGTCCAACCTCTTTCCTTGACCTCTGTGACACCTTGGCCTCAGCATCATTATTTGCACAGTGGGTAAAATAATATTACTGATGCCATGGGTTATTCATGAGGATTAAATAATGTAAAACTTTATTAAATAATGTGAGACATTATTAAATAGTATAAAACATATAAAGTGCTTATAACATGCCTGGAGCCCAGTGAGTGCTCAGTAAATGTAACCTAATATTATTTTTATTGTTATACATTTTTATTTCTTTTTGTTTGCTTATTAGTCCTTGCCTGAGGATATTTTTCCGTTGATTTTTAGAGAGAGTGCAAGAGAGAGGGAAAGACAGAAACACTGATATGAGAGAAACACATTGATTGGCTGCCTCCTGCAAAAGCCCCAATCAGGGCCAGGGCCAGGGAGCAGCCTGCAACCAAGGGTCATGCCCTTGACTGTTTAGTCTGTAGGCTGGTGCTCTATCCACTAAGCCAAACGGGCTAGGGCTTGTTATATATTTTTTTCTGATTCTTTTTCAGAATGAGTGAAGCCATCAAGTTGGCCCAGCTCCCAAAATGTTTTTGCTGCTGACTAACTCTAACAATATATTTCATAACAAGTTGACGAATAAACCTAAACTTTCTGTTAACTGTAAAAGACAATTCTGACCAATGGAGGTGACTTTGCACAGAGGTTGTGACTGTAAAGGAACAAGACTGGTGTATAAATGTGGCTCAGGTAGAACTCTGACAAGTCTCACTGGTTTCTGAAAGATGGGCTGCAAAGACACAAAAGAAGGATTATTAATTCATGGGTTCTGAGGAAAATTATTACTTTCTTAGCTCCTGGGTGCCAAGAGAGAGGATCAAAAGTCATTTTCAATAGGAATCGGAATTTCCGTAGTCCATTTGGGAGAAAGGTTTTATCTTCTCTTGTATATAATAGGCATTTAAGATGAATTATTAGCTTTTACATCTCAATCTAATGTTACACATTCCAGCTTTATTGCTTTGATTTACTATTCTATCTTAAGCACATTTCCAATGAGAAATCACAGAAGAATTATTGCTGGGGAGGAGATTTCCAGATTTCCAAAGGGTGAGCATTATTAAAGGAGTTATTAAAGAAGAAAAAAAAAACACACGGGTTTCTGGGGTTTTCTTTGAAGAGATTGAGTAATTTTTAGAGTTTCCTTCTTTTATTTAGAGCAGGGTAGATGTGGTTTTGGAAAGTCAGATCACTGGACACAACTCTTTGATCACAATAGTTGAAAGGGATCCGTATCCTTTGATTTCCTTCATCAACGATGCCTGTGTAACACGTCCTGTGATTTCCTCTGCATTCTATTTATATCTGTGCCTAATTTTCCCTTTCAGACTCAAAACTTTTTAAGAGAAGAATGCACATTTTACACATATACAAGCGCTCATCTTTTTAAAAAAATATATATATTTTATAGATTTTTTTTTTACAGAGAGGAAGGGAGAGGGATAGAGAGTTAGAATCATCGATGAGAGAGAAACATTGATCAGCTGCCTCCTGTGCACCCTCTATTGGGGATGTGCCTGCAACCAAGGTACATGCCCTTGACCGGAATAGAACCTGGGATCCTTCAGTCTACAGGCAGGCGCTCTATCCACTGAGCCAAACCGGTTAGGGCACAAGTGCTCATCTTGCCCAATAGCTAACGTATGTAAATACTAGCACTTGATAATTGGGTGGGCTTGTGGAAGTTAAGCATAATGGAAAGAAAGATTCCAGAATTCTACAGAAGATTGCAGTCTTAGTTCATGGTCTAGATCTCACGTCATCCACTTCCAAGTGAATGACCTTGGGCTTAGTAGTCCATTCATTCTGTAACTGTGGGTGATAACACTGACTTTGTAGAGAAGATTAAGAGTCTGGACATGTTGGAGCCTGTTATCTGACATAAAATAAGCCCAAGTTACACAAGGCTTTAAAAATAACAACCATTTACACTAATATGGATTTTTATTTTTTTAAAATATATATTTTATTGATTTTTTTATAGAGAGGAAGAGAGAGGGATAGAGAGTTAGAAACATCTATGAGAGAGAATCATTGATCAGCTGCTTCTTGCACACCCCTTACTGGGGATGTGCCCGCAACCAAGGTACATGCCCTTGACCGGAATCAAACCTGGGACCTTTCAGCCCACAGACCGACGCTCTATCCACTGAGCCAAACCGGTTTCAGCCTAGTATGGATTTTTAAAGAGCTTACAAAGTATTTTCATTTTCTCCCCATTGCCCACCAATTGGGGAAGTCATATTCTTTGGAGAGTTTAAAGTTTCAACTTGTCCTCCCTTCATAGAAAAATGTATGTATTCTTTGCCTCCTGGAGTGTGAGAGTTGGAGAGGATCTTTAAGATTGCTTAAGCCCTGCTCTTGATGCAGAAACTGAGTTTGGCTTCACAGAAGGGAGCAGATGGGCCTGGACCTTAAGAGAGAGTGGAATTGACTACATGGAGAACTGGGAAGAGATGGTGTAGATCAAGCATGTCAAACTCAAGGGCCACGGGACACATGTTTCCTTTATTTGGCCCGTGTTAGCTTTTGAGTTTGACAGGCTTAGTGTAGATTTTATCAGGAGCATGGAGGTGATGGAGGTGGGGTGTCAGAATGAGACAAAGGCAAGTAGGAATTTACTAGGTGTGCTTTTGGTGCTTTACTCAGTGTTCACAATAATTCCATTATGTCCTTGATGCTCAAGTTCATTTTATAGATAAGGAAGCTGTTCAGAAAAGTTAACTTGCCCTTGCTCACATAGCCAGGGTGTTTTCCCATCTATTATTCTGTGAAGTCTCACAAAAGGGAACAATTCAGGAACACCGGACAGGAAGTGAGGTTGGGGCAATGGTATAAAGGCTTTGATGTCAGGCTAAGGAGTATAGGCTCATCTTATAGACAATGGAGAGACATTGAAACTTTTCAGGTTGGGGCTTGGGGAAATGAGGTTTATGAAACAATACAAGGTGAGTTAGAAGCTTTAACTCGACAAGGGTAAATTTTTCGGCTCATCTTTGAAACATGAGCTGTCCACTTTAGTTCCTGCCAACCCTAATTTGTTTATTAGGTTGTACTCTTTCTCCAAGGGGCGTGGCGAGAAGGAAAGTGCCTAAGACTTCACAGATCCACACTTGCCCTTATTAAAGGTATTGTAATGAGAAGTAGGAAGTTTTCCCACCTGCTGCTAACTGGCAGAATTCAAAGCAGAGAGGGGCATGCTAATGCTTTCTTAGCAACATTGAACGACTGTGCCCAAGATAGCATTATAAGCATTCATTCTGAATTTCTTATATCTTCCCCATTTCAGTTTAATCCCCTCAAGTCATGTAACTCTGAGCTTCTTTACTTTTCTTTTTTTTTTTAAAGCTCACCATCAATTTTCTTGCTGCTGAGGAATAGAGATGAATCATTGACATTATTACATGATTTCCCATAATAAGTTTAATGTGAAATGGAATTATGTGACAGGACCCGATGGCTGTCTATTGCCTTGAAAATTAATACCTCACCTTCGCCCTGATGTTTATATTTAATAAGTGCTTCACCTCATCACTTGCCTTTCAGCAGCACTATTCCCCATCCATTGTGCAATTAGAGCAGTGACTGCCTCATTAGTCACAAACCCATCTTGGCATGGTCTACCTTTTCCTTTTCACACGGTCACCTGCTGAGTTCCAGATCTCCTGGCACTGCTCCCCGAATTGCTGGGTGACCCTGGAAAGCATGTTAAGTAGGTAAAAGCTGTTGACAGTATACTTCTTTTTCTGTTGCCTTCATGCTGACCCTGGGCTGCCCACGGATGCCAGACACAAAACACCCAGAAGCTTGGCCTTACCAAATTCTTTCGGCATTTTTGGCTGCCTTCTGCTCTGTAAAAAACCTAAACCCTCTTATTCCTTTTTTCTTTTTTCTCTATTGATTCAGGGTCTTATTCTCAGGGAGGAGACCATAAGGAGCAATAAATTAGTCTATTTTTTTTGAATCTCCACTAATGAGTAGGTAAGCTAATATCTTAAACTTCTAGAGTAACAACACAATGCAGGCACCTCCTCTCCATCTCTTCTTCTTAGAGAAAATTTTGAGCTACAAGGAACTTCACACACCATTCTAGTCCAAGCACCCGCAGCTCCGAGTCAGTAAACATGGAGTGGGTTTAGGTACATAGGTGATGAGAGTGGGTTTAGGTACATCAGTTAATCCTCGCACATCACTCTGGATAAGACTATGACTTTCGTGAGACCTCAACCGTGAGGTCCTAAAGCTACACCGTTGGGTACAGTAGCTACTTGTCACACACAGCGATTTAAATGGAAGCGAATTCAAGTGGGAAATACAGCTCATCAGTCATAGTAGCCATATGTTGAGTGCTCATAGCCACACCTGGCTGCTGTATTTAACAGTACAGATGTAGGACACTTTGGTTCGTGAGAGTTCTGATGGACAGTGCTGCCATCAACTATGAAGCCCATATTGGCTAGTGGAATCTAAACAAAGAAATCATACCCTTCAGAAGCAAAACAGGATGAAAACTCAGAAGGGAGTTTTAGTACCATCTTCTCTGAGTGTGTGTGTGGGGAGAACAGGGCAGTGAATATTCCCCTGGTGTCCAATATATCAGTCCACTCTAGTTAGATGGTCACTTCCAGCCTGGCTGTGTTTTTAAGTCAGTTATTTATTTATTTATTTATTTATTTATTTATTTATTTAGAGAAAGGGAGGGAAGGAGAGAGAAAGAGAGAGAGAGAGAGAGAGAGAGAGAGAGAGAGAGAGAGAGAGAAGCATCAATGATGAGAATCATTGATCAGCTGCCTCCTGCACATCCCCTCCCAGAGATCAAGCCTGCAACCTGGGCATGTGCCCTTGACTGGAATAGAATCTGGGACCCTTTAGTCCACAGGCCAACACTCTATCCACTGAGCCAAACCATCAAGGGCTTAATCAGGTTTTTAGCAATTGGAATAAATACTACCTTACAGTGACATACTTATCTAATAACACTTACATGCTCCTACTCTCATTTCTAGTTTATAAAGTAACTTGATATCCATTCATTTACATGATATTCGCAATGATTTTAGGAAAGGTAATATATTATTTCCATTTAAGAGCACAAGAATATTAATACTTATCAATAACAGAATAGTTACATAAATAATCAATCAGCCATAAAAAGAACATATGAAAGGCATGCCTGTTGATTTGAAGGGATTTCCCAAGATACCACTGAGTGAAGAGAGCGATATGAGAAAGTGTGCATAGCCTTAGATTGGCTATTTGGATGGTCACTGCCTGGTCCATCCCTCACTCTTCCCCCTGTTATGCAAACTCTCAGACCCTTGAAGATTCTCTTTTCCAGGCTCCTGTGTCAGTTGGCTTCCAGTTGAGTTCAGCCAATGGGAGTCATGGTAGATTTTTGTGGGGTTTTAGCAAGAAAGAAGCCAGGGCATCCACCTTGGGCAGTATCTTTGCAGCATTGTCTCTCTTCTCTGGCTCTGTTCCTGCCCTTCACAGCTTTGCCATGGTGCCAGCTTCCTCCAAGTAACTACTGGGATGGGATAGCATTACCTCTGTCCTTAGCACCCACTGCCTTGGGCTGGTAGCACTGCACTTGCAAACTACTGAGCTGACTCATTGTTCCATGTTTGGCTTCCTAGCTCTCCCATCACCAGTGTAGCCAATAGCCTGCACTAAATTCTCTCTGTGTGGATGATCTCAGAGTGATTTCCATTTTCCTGATTGGGTCCTGAGTGAAACAAATATGATCTCTCTGTATAAAATTATGATAATACAGAATGAGTCTGCGTGAGCTACATCTGCATGTTTATGATTATGTGAGCTTAGAGAAAACCATAAAAGGATAAGTACTGGGTTGTTAATGAGGGAGATGCAAGGGGGTGGGGGTGAGTTCTTCTGGGTTGGAGAGGTGGAAGAGGATAAGGATAAAGCTAGACAAAAAGGAGGCAAAAAGACTGCATTAAAAATGCCTGCTATGGTGACAGACGTATTTACATAAATTCACATGTGCTTATGTTTAAATAAGAGAGCTGAAGAAACTAGTTGGAGTGATTTACTGTACTGCCCATAGGTCAATACATGGTGGAGCTGGAGCTTAAACCCAGGCCTTCTGACTTCAGATTGGGATAGAGAATTATGGTGAAGATCCCAGATTCTTTTAAAAAATACTTATTTTTATTGATTTCAGAGAGGGAGGGATATATAGAGAGAGATAGAAACATCAATGATGAGAGAGAATCATTGATCGGCTGCCTCCTCTGGAGATCAAGTCTGCAACCCTGGCATGTGCCCAGCCTGGGAATCAAACCAGTGACTTCTTGGTCCCTGGGTCAAGGCTCAACTGCTGAGCCACACCAGCTGGGCTGAAACCCAGATTCTGAAGTCTTGTCCTGGCGTCCTCACTGATAAGACAGGGGCAATTGCAGTGACCTCTTTCTTAGAGGTGATGAGAAGATGAAATGAGTCAGTATTTTTAAAATACTCACTTCTGTGTTGGCACATTGTAGATTTAATATAAGTATCAAAGGAGTGTTTTTTTCCTCTGTCACTTAATTGTATAAAACGTGTCATGAAAGGGTGAACACTGCTTCCACTGTTTTAATTTTTGCATCTGCACTTTGAGGAGCAGGTAGTTGCAAGATCTGATTAAAGAACTCAATTTAACTCAACATAAACACAATAACGTGCTTTGCCAAGGGACAACAGAAAAGAAAAAAAACTGGAATAGAAATTTCACTTTGGGGAATTTCAGTGAAATAAAGCTAAGTATGGAAACAGCTTTATGTGCAAATGAGTTTATTGCTACATTTTCATAATTGCCAAAGATTGGGAGCCACTTAAATGTCTTACCATGAGGGATTAGTTAAGAGAGCAGTTAAATATCTTTGTGATGGAACATCATAAACATGGAATTGCTTAAGGAAGTAGGTAATAACATATTAAGCACTCATGCTATAATGTTATGCAGAAATACAAGATTCTTAATTATACACATTATGATTACATTAAAATAAAACCCTTGCCTGGAAAAAGGCTAGGATGACATGTACTTTTGTAATGAAGGTAACGGATCGTATGGAATTTTACATCCAGCAATCGGAGACCGAAGTCTGCCCAGTTACAGGCTGTTTGGTATTGGCAGTTCTGTGGTCTCTGGGCTCCCCCAATTACCCATCAGCCTTCACTTTGGGCTAAAAACAGAGGCTGGAGGCAGCACCCTGGGCGGTGGGTCCTCTGCACAAACTGATGCTTCATGGGAATGTGCATGTGCAGAAGGCATCTATTTATTTAAGGGAAGGCTGTTTCTGGATTTCTAGAGCGACCCGTGGAAGAATACAGGGAGTGGAAAAAACATTCTTCACTATCTTGCATGCCTTCTTATTTCTCCCCCCAAATAAAGGCTTATCTCTGGGTCAGGCCTGGAGTCTAAGCAAGTCAGAACCGCCGCCAGATGACCCTGCTGCAGCCTGGGTCAGAGCGCCCTGGAAACGTAGGGGTTCCCTAAACATTTGACCGTATCTGCTTTGTGCCGCGTGATATCTTCACTGTGAGATTTTGAGGGCGAGGCAAGGCCAGCGCATGTGTTCTTCTTTTGTTTTTGTTTTGGAGAATCTTTATGGGATATAATTTATACAGTTCATTCACTTAACATGTACATGTCAGTGGCGTTTAGTATAAGGTCATGCAACCATCATCACTAGTTAATTTCAGAACATTTTCATCACCCCCAAAAGAAACCTCACCTCTTTTAGCAGTCATTCCTCATGACCAGCCCCTGATAGTCCCTAGTTTACTTTCTATCTCTCGGGATCTTTCTATTCTAGACACTTCAGGTAAATGGAAGCACACAGTTTGTGGCTTTTGCATCGGGCTCATCCATGTTGTAGCATTTATCAGCACTCCATTCCTTTTTGTGGCAGAATAATACCCCACTGTGGGCCAGCATAGCCCTATCTCTGCATTGTGCCTGGCACATGGGAAGCATGCATGATGGTTTCTTAGGAAATAGTCAACTGATGATATTCTTCTTTATATAGATTGCTCTTTTCAGGCAACCTAGTCATTAGAAAAATATAACATTTTAATTTTCTTCTCTATTCTCACTGAAAGTATTCCAAACTCAAATGAACCATGTCACTAATTTCCAGTCTCCTCCCATTCCAATTTATTCTCTGCTCACTGACAAGACTTAGCTTCGTAAACAGTGACTTCACATAGTCAGACTCTTGTACAAAATGTCCTAGTGGCTTGAACATCATATATGTGGTTCCTGTTTTCATGAAGCTTATAGTCATTAGGCGAGTAATCACATGATGAAATAAGTAATTGTAAATTATAGACCTTATCTATCTATCTAGATCTAGATATAGGTATGTTTTAATATTTTTGTTGACTAATTCTGTGCCATATGTGGATCCGTTTCCATTAATGAATACATCCCATATTATTGCTCATATTTACCCATTTCTTTACATGCTTGGTCATTTTTTATTTGATGCCATGTATTCAGAATTTTACCTTATGGATGTTTTCGTGTTCTTATAAGTATAACTTAATTTTCTCCTAAGATGCAGTTGAGTAATTTGGAAATAGTTTGACCCTTTTGAGACCTGCTTTGAACTTTCATTAGGCAGAACTCAAAAAGCCTTTAGGGTAGGGCTAATTTTACCGCCCTATTGAAACAATACTGTTCTGTGTATTGTGTACTTTAAATACCCCCTGAATTATAAGGATTTCCTCTCTGGTTGGTGGGAAAGCATACTATTTCTGGCTTTTTGTGTATTTTACAAGTTGTTGCATCTGCTTCTTTGGGTGGTTTTTCCCCTCACATATGTGCACTGAGCTGTACTCAGCTAAAGATATTCTCATGTTGAGCTCTTAAGTTCCCTGCTTCACACCACCCACCCCAATGCAGCTATGTATTGTCAGAGAGTCGATGACCTGTGTACATTGCATTAATGTACAATTCACTGCCAATTAGGACTCTTACCACTACAAGGGGCAGAAACCACACAGCTTGGCTTAAAAAAAACTGGAATTTGCTCATTCTCATATGGAAATGTCCAGGAATGGTTGTTTTTATGCACAGCTTGATTCTGGGCTCACATGATGCTATCAAGAATAAATTTCACTCTCTATTGCTTGGGTCTTCTCTGTTGGCTTTAATTCTTAAATTTGTATGTTAGTCCCTGGTAGCTCCAAAAACTGAGCACGTCCACTTCTGACAGTTGTGGCAAAAGTGTCCTTATTTACATATGATTGGCTCTGATGGGGTCATGTGTCCAGGAGAATGTCATGCTCTGATTGGCTAGGCTTGAGTCACATGCCTCATCTCTAGAACCAGCATAGAACTGCTTTTAATGCCTCAACCTGGAAGGATACCAATTATTTTTGCCCACATCTATTGGCCAGAACAATTTTCAAGGCCCCAACAAGTTTAAAGAAGACTGGCACAGTAGAGGAGCCAATGGAAGATAGGGTAACCACTAACTTTCTGTCCCACCATCTAACTATCAACCAATTGGGAAATCCTTACCAAATTCTCATATTAAGTAAAATACCCTATTTGTCTGAAACTTGCTCTAACATGCTATAAAAAGGTGGAGGACTGAAAGATAAAAGAAGATTGACAAGATGTTGTGAAACTATTAAAGGTGGATGATGAGTATATGGGAATTTATAATATTATTAGACTTCTGTGAGTCTTTGGAAATTTCCATTAGAAAATATTTTGAAAAAATAAAAGAAGAAACACTGACTCAGGGGTCTCTTGTTGAGCCAGAGAAATAAGGAAATAAAATGGGTGTTATTTTAAGCCGCTAAGTTTTGGAATGGCTCATTATACAGCAATAGACAACAGATCAGATAGTGTAATACCCATAGGCCCCTGAGTCAGGCCCATAATCTAAATTTAGGTTTCTCTTACACAAAACTAGGCATAAAGAAATTAAACACTACAATCTGGGACTTCTCGTGGAAGTGACTGTCATCCAAGACTTTAAAATGTGTTTTTCCTCTCCTTTTAAAAATATTTTTTTGAAAATTATTAGATTGCCAAAACCGGTTTGGCTCAGTGGATAGAGCGTTGACCTGAGGACTGAAGGGTCCCGGGTTCTATTCTGGTCAAGGGCATGTACCTTGGGGATGTGCAAGAGGCAGCTGATCAATGATTCTCTCTCATTGATGTTTCTAACTCTCTATCCCTCTCCCTTCCTCTCTGTAAAAAATCAATAAAATATATAGGGAGAGGGATAGAGAGCTAGAAACGTCGATGAGAGAGAAACATCAACCAGCCGCCTCTTGCACACCCCCTACCGGGGATGTGCCCACAACCAATGTACATGCCCTTGACTGGAATTGAACCTGGGACCTTTTAGTCCGCAGACCGACGCTCTACCACTGAGCCAAACCAGTTTCGGCAATAAAATATATTTTTTTAAAAAGAAAATCTCTAGGTCACACATCTTAGAGATGATAAGAACTGAGTCTCAGATGTCTCAAAATTAAAAAAAAAAAACACATATCAAACTATATTTCCCTCCAAGGAGAAGTTTATTCACTCAGCTTTGGTTTTATATACTTTTATGACATCTGAATTGCACTAGGATGTGATTTAATTTTGGGTTTGGAACAGAGTTTATACTGGCACTGGGGGAGTTTTCCTGAGAGATCAACTTTCAAGGAAACATATATTGAAATTCAAGGGAAAGTATGATCCAAGCTAGTGTGATTTCAAAAACAGAGAGTTCAGTCACCAAAGCACTAACCATCCCCAGCTGGTGTCGATGATATTTACTTCTTCTGGGATTCACTCAAGATCCCCATGAGGCAGGCATACTATTACCAGTGGATGCTCAGGATGGAGGTGATGAAAATAGGATTGCATGGGAAAACTGTTGACTTGTGCTAGTTTCTTACCATCCCAGTTAGGGGTATAATGTTCTGCACAATCACACTCAGAACCTAAATTTTAATGAAGCAAAGCGTCCCCTTTTTTCAGTGGGTCAGGAAGAGAGAATGGCTGTTCCCAATCATTCTGTTCCGAGTCTCTTTGCATGAAGAGAAGTTGGAAAGAGAAACTTGCATTCCCCAGGAAGCTGTGCATGTGTCCCGAAGCAGACGAAAGCTGTCATGAATTCCTGAACTACACCAGTGGGTGTGAGAAGCATTGGGAATGATTTATTTGCTAAACTGCTGTTTTTAAAACGTGAAGCTGCTTTTGCTACGGACTCAATCTGGGCTGTGTGATCCAGTCTCAGAAAGAATCATGCTTTAAAAGGCATCACTTTGGGGAGCGCCATAATTACCTTCAAATCACTTGGTTTATCTAACTGACTTTACAATCCAGAATCTTTGATCCTAGGCGATCATTTTCCAAATATATTTTAACTAAGAACAACTATTTCCCCCCTGTTTCAAAAAGGCCATATTAATTTTTAAATACATTTAAAAAAAATTTATTTCGGAGAGAGGGAGAGGGAGAGAGAGAGAGAAACATCAATGATGAGAGAGAATATAAAATGTAAAATGAGTGTATGGTGTATGCTACAGGAACTCAGATGGAGCAGAGATTGTTGAAGGCTGGGCCTGGGGGAAGATTATAAATGTTATGCAGCTTAGGAAATATTTGGATCCTGAAGAATGGACAAGACTTGGAAGAGCTGAAAGGAATGGGGGAGATAAATAATTTTGGAACAGGACCTAGAAATTACTAGCATATGGAATGAAGCAAGAAAGCATATGCATGAACACTTTAAAAATATATATATTATTGATTTCAGAGAGTAAGGGAGAGGGAGACAGAGATAGAAACATCAATGATGAGAAAATATCATTGATTGGTTGCTTCCTGCATCCCCCCACTGGGGATTGAGCCTGCAACCCAGGCATATGCCCATGACTGAAATCAAACCCAGGACCCTTCAGTCCACAGGCTGACACTCTATCCACTGAGCCAAACCATCTAGGGCTGCATGAGCACATTTGAAGACAGTGGTAGAAGAGTTTCGTTAGAGTTAAGGTGTGTGTTGATGGTTGTTGGGTAATGAACTGTATTGGAGTCTATGGTGGCTCTTACTGGTCAAGGTGTTTGAGATACAGTCTCTTGATCTTTTATAAATCTTTGGGTGTCTTCAAATACCTGTTAAGATGCTGCAAAGAATCAGGATTATTCAGGGTCTTGATGAATGAACAGAAACTTTCGAAGAGTTATCAGTTGAAATAAGATCCATCACTCTTTCCACCTTTGGACTAAAAAAAAGTAATTAAAAGCTCAGCTGATCTATTTAATTTGGGTCAACTTGAGAACCTTTCTACCAAGATATAAACTTGGTTCCATAATCTAAATTTAGATTTCTCTTACACAAAACTAGGCATAAAGAAATTAAACACTACTATTCACCACACTCCCCTACTAAACACAATTGTGTGTGTGCAAATGTATACATGTACACTCAAAATATTTAACATTCAGAAGGCAATATAATACACATAGCCTATATAATAAAAGCCTAATATGCTAAGTGTTCAGTAGTCTGGTCGTCCATTCAACCAATCAAAGACTAATATGCTAATGATATGCTAAGGCCACTCAACCAGCCACTATGATGTGCACTGACCACCAGGGGACAGACAGTTGACTCGTTGACCAGTTGCTATGACATGCACTGACCACTAGGGGGCAGATACTCCGACTGGTAGTTAGCTTGCTGCTGAGGTCTGGCCAATCGGGATTGAATGAGATGGGCCAGACATGCCCCGGAGCCCTCCTGTGGCCAACCTCACACATCCCTCCCTGCTCTGATGGCGCACCAGTGGGGTCCCTTGGCCTGGCCTGCACCATCTTGCAATCTGGGACTTCTCGTGGAATGTCAGAGAGTTGGTTTTGGCCTGATCCCCCAAGCCAGGCTGAGGGATCCCTCTTGTGCACAAATTCATGCACCAGGCCTCTAGTTTATATACAATATATGTACAACATATATGTATTATAGCATTGCTTAATGAGTGATTTAAATTAGGTGTAAGTTCTTTATCAAATCAATTCTAGTAATTTTCAAATAATTTCCTGATAGTCAGAAATGGTGACTATAATTTTTTTTGTTTGAAGTGACTGCCATCCAAAAAATAATGCCCCAATTTGAACCTTAACTTTATGAAACAAACTGTTTCCAAATTACTTCACTGAATTCTGGGCTATTATGTCCTCAGTGCCCAGATAAAGGCGACTGGATGGCCCACCTGCAGTTTGGGGTTGGTATACACTGGGTGTCAAGGCTTTCCATGGGGCCTGGACCTGGAGATCCTGTGTCTGGGACTCAGTGACACTGTTGCCTTCCCTCTCCCCCACTGCTCACCAAAGGTGGCCCTCGGAGAAGGCGGCGAGGAGATGCATGCACGTGTGTAGCCAGTATGACCATCATCATCACGAGGCTTGTGTTTAATGAAGTTGAACAAGAAGTGACTGCAGCAGGGCTTCCGTGTACTGAGCAAGGAGGGCTCCCACGTCTGCTTTGATTTCAATAGGAAGGGTCTCTACCTAAAACTGACTCCAGAAGAACTCTACCAACTATAATAAGAGAGAACTCGGGCATAAACAGACCTCTATTTTCTGAAGTCAAGAGTGCACAAAGGTGCATATACACACTTCTGGCTATAGAGAGAGCAACCTTGTCTCAGGAGAAGAGAATGCAGGCTGGACAAGCTTCAGACTTTAAAAGGGGTCACTGTTTTTTTGTTTTGTTTTTCCTAATTAGGACACTATATTAGAAACTCAGTTATCTATAGTGTGTTTTTAGAAAATGGAATATGGTTTTATGTATAGAATATTTTGAAGTAACCCATCATCTTTATGAAATCCCAAGTGAGATACAATTTGCGGGAGGGTATTATTTTAAATAAATATTTGGAGTAAGTGTACCCTTTTTGCTATAAATGTCAAGGTCAGGTGCTCAGGTAAACAGCTTCCACCTCAGCATTCTATAACCATGAAGTCTATTACTATCTGGGTACCCCAAATATTGTTAATTTCTGAGTTAGCTGCACAGTGATCACCAAAGAAGGTTGTTAAAAGTGCAGATCTTGGGTCCTGCCCCTGAGACTCTGATTCAGCAGGAAGAGCTCCAGAATTTTCATGTTTATCAAATGCTTACAGCATTCTACTGCCCATGTGACTCTGCACTATATGTTAAGAAACACTAAATTAGGGCTTTGTTTCAGGAGATCCTAACTGCAGATCTTTTAAATGAAAGAGGGAGAGTTTAAGAGTGTAGGACCAAGGGAAGATAATGATGATATTCTTAATATCTAAATCAAGAAATGAGAACATCATTAAGTGGCTTCTCTTTTCCCAAGAGTTGCCCAAACATGCCAGAGTTCTCTAGAAGTTCTGAAAAACAGGAAGCTATTAAGGTTAACTTCTCACAAGGTTATAGTTGGATTAAGACAGAGGTCATTAGGACAGAGATAGCAGGCAGGGAGAGGGGTAAGTGGGGTTGTCATCCAGCCATTCTCATTACCTCCAAAACTATTATCATCTATGAATGAAATGAATAGACTGCCGATTTTGATTCTAGGTTATTAACCAAGTAGTTAAATTTAATAAAATCGCAGGCTAATTCAGACAATTGGTGGCCAACTGGCAACTTTCTCATTAAGGTCTGACATTATATTTATTTTTATAACATGCTGATGTATTCAAAGTCAACTACTGAGGATGAGTCAGAAAAAATGAGCTAGATTTACATGTTGCAACATGGATAGGTCTCAAAAACAAAAGACTGAATGAAAGAGGTAAGCTACTGATGAAATAGAGAAATACTATTTATATATATATAATAAGCACACACAAAACACTGCTCCCTATTTTAAAAAAAAATATATTTTATTGAGTTTTTACAGAGAGAGAGAAAGAGAGAGAGAGAGAGAGAGAGAGAGAGAGAGAGAGGGCTAGAAACATCGATGAGAGAGAAACATTGATCAGCTTCCTCTTGCACACCCCCCCACTGGGGATGTGCCCGCAACCAAGGTACATGCCCTTGACCGGAATCGAACCTGGGACCTTTTAGTCTGCAGGCCGACACTCTATTCACTGAGCCAAACCCGTTTCAGCTGCTCCCTACTTTTAAGGCTGAATACACAGCTACATAAAGATAGGAAAGGTGGGAAATGCATTAAACAAATGAAAGTGAATGTCTATGTTAAAGGAAGGAAAAGTGAGATTGGAGGTGGAGGATGAAACCACACCTAACCAAGAACTCGCAACAAGTCGATCAATGGTGATTGTGTATCTTCAGTTGAGGAGAATGACGGACTCATTTGAGGGCCTCTGAGGAACAAATGAAAAATGTTACATAACTTGGTCCCTGTCATTATGGAGCTGCAGTTCAGTGGGAGGTAGATGCACAAAATAAGAAAAGACATAATTAAGTGTTAGGAGGTGCCAGTGTATACTATGATAGCTCAGAGAACAGAAAAAAAAGGGGGGGGGGAGGAGGCAAAAAATTACAGGGAATTTTAAGGAAAACTGAAAATTATAAAACAAATGTTCTCTTGTGTCTGGTGTCTGGATGCATTCCATCGTGTGCTTATCTTTGGAAGCCCTTTAATTTCATAGTTTTCTCAAAGGTGTGCAAGGATTAACACCAGTCTAGACCCCTCCAACCCTATCCCAGTTCCCAAAGATTATAACTCCTAACACAGAATAAATGGCCAATAAATGTGAGCTTTCTAGTCCAATATTCATTTGCTTATATTGTTTCTTCTACCTGGAATGCATTGCCTCTCCAATCATTTATTTGTTTACCCACAAGTATTCACGATGTGGTGGGCACTGCTCTTGGCTCTGGGCCAGTAAAGGTAACATACAGAGTTCTGTCCTCATGGAACTCATTTTCTACTGGAACGGGCAACAAAAGACAGGCGAACAAGTAGATATAGAGCATCTCATGATTAGGGTCACGAAGGTGAATAAAGCAGGGTAGCGGGGTTTCCTGGTGTAATTCCTGCTCATATGCCAAGGTCTTGCTCATGCCCAGCTTCCTGCGTGAGAACATCCTGGTCTCCACAGATGGTCTTTGCTTGTTTCCCTCCAGGTTAACTCACAGCTCTTGAACTTTTAAGAAGTGTATGTCATTCTACTTTGAACTGGAGTTCTTTGTGGATGTTTTTCTTCTCAGAGGTAGATTGTGAGGGCAGAATAACAAAGGCAATGCAGCAATTTTTGTTTCAAAACAGCAACTAACACAGTGCCTGAAATTTGCTTGTGAAATTGATCAATCACTTTAAGCCAAGTCTTGGGTCTAGTAATGGGGTTTTCAGTACACAATAATTGGATGCATTCCCCGGGAGCCTTCGTATCTCTGACTTGTGGCCATCTCTGTGGTTCATCACCACTTACCCTGATAGAAGGGAATTTCCCAGGAGCTAAGATCCCTCAGGCATTAACTACACCCACAGGCCCATTTGGACCATAAGTTTGATTTTTTTCTCTTGATATAGAAATCAGATGAAAATCTTCTTGTTTATTCCCTAAATTTCCCCCAGAAAGGAGGAAAAAAATCCAACCAAGCACCAAGTAAAAGGGAGAAAGGGAAGAAGTTGCACAAGTACTTACCAAACAGATAATTAGATAAGAAATTCTTGGCTTTTTGTTGTTGTTCAACCAGATACCCTCCTCCCCTTTCCCTCCCCGCAGAGTTCATGGACTGGTCTGTTGGAGGAAAAACAGGTTACTTTGTTGGAAAGAAACTAGCATTGGAGATGCATTAATCAGCGCCTAGGCATTGGTCAATTTCTCCCATGAGTGGGATGAATGGGGCTATTCATGAAAGTCATCTGGGCAGGAAATGTGGGAGCTGTGGTGAGCTGAGCCAGGCCAGCCCCCTAGGGGGGAAGGGAAATCTGTCATCAGAACAAGTGAGCGTCAGCTAGGCGAGGGAGAAGGCCAAAGGTGCTTGGAGAGGTGAGTGAGAAGAAAATGCAGAGTTGTGACCTGTTCAATATTTGTACGCGTTCTTGGGGCAAAGCCACAGACCGAGCTGAGCCATGGATTGTAAGGTCCTGTGTTACACTCACCGCTGAGCCCTCCATGGACAAGACCAGTCTCTGTGACCCTTGACCTAGAAGAGACCAATTTTGTTATTGTCTCAGTCTCTTCAGCACTATCACCAATGTTCCCCACTATTGCCCAGCACTGGGAAGAAAGAGCCAGCTTTGAGGTCCTATAAAACCCAATTTACAATACAATTTTCTAGATGTTCTTAGCTCCCATCTCAGGATGCCCAAGTTCTACTGAAATAGTCTGAAGATGTCTCTTGGCTGTGGGAGTGCTTAAAGGGCAGGAACATGGCAGAGCAGCCACCGTGGAATGGGAACACGGACAAGGGTCTCTCCTCAGCCCATACGGTACGCCTTCCCTTTGAACTTGGGAAGGCTGCCTGGATGACCCAAGCTATTCTTACTGTGCGACAACCATGTCCTGGACAAGTAGGCAAGGGCTTTGGTCTCTTAGAATCCAGGCTGTGTTCTTGAGGAACAACCTATTTCTGGGACACAAAGGAGGCACCTGGGATAGGAGAAGACACTGGGGTAGATAGTGAGGTGAGTGGTCGGGCAACGAGCTTGCTTGTCTTGTGGGTTTACACCCCAGTATATTTAAAGTCCTCCCATTCGGGTTGTATCTCCAGATACTCATGTTTGTGCATACTTATCAGTTGAGGCTGATTCCA
Organism: Vespertilio murinus; assembly: GCA_963924515.1. Lineage (NCBI taxonomy): Eukaryota > Metazoa > Chordata > Mammalia > Chiroptera > Vespertilionidae > Vespertilio > Vespertilio murinus. Next base: position 5,934,111 of record OZ004709.1, read on the forward strand.
TTCCTAGGGTCCTGTGTCCGCATTTCTAGTAAAGTCTAAGTTGCCCAGCTGAGCCAGTATGGAAAAAAAAAGTGATCTTTGTCAGGTAAAGACAAGCTATAGACATCATTGGTGAATTTGTGGCTATCTGTAATGACAAACACAGTGCCATTTTCCCTGTGGTAAATATAAGTGCATTTGTATAATAACATCAATATTACTTACATATTAACGGCTGTCATTTATTGAGCACTTACTATGTGCCTGGCACCATGCTAAGCACTTTGAAAACAATGTGACATTTACAATCGCACTGTGAAGTAAGTACTAATATTACCCCCATTTTATAGATGAAGGAGCTGAGGCTTAGGGTAAGTACCTCTCCCAGACTCAGAGCTAGCGAGAGACAGAATCTGCAAATCTAATTTCAGAACCCAAGCTCTTAGCCTCCATGTTTTAATTGCACCAGTTCACACAGCTAAAAAGTGAAGGCACAGCCACTAAACCCAGGCAGCCTGACCCAAAGACCTCCCTCTTTTTCAGTGCACTATGCTTATGTTTTTGTCTGTGTTGACACAGATTTTCACCAGATATGCTGAACTGAATGGCAACTCTTGTTCTTCTTGGGGGCAGGGGGAAGTCAGGAGACCTCTGAGCCCATGGCTTAGAGCTGAGGACTCACCAGTGCAGACCTATTGTACACACTTAAGGGAGGATGAGACTTTTGTGTTGTATTTAGACGTCGAAATAGTCAGAGGCACTTTTTAAAATTCACACTTACTGTAAACAACTGTGGCAAGGAGTTTGCAGTCCTATCTACTTCAAATACGACCAGGTCACGCTGACCTTCTGAAGACTGTGTGTAACAACGGACTCAACTCTTAAGTAGAAAAAGTAAAATACAATCGATGGAGTGAGGTCATTGTCAATGGTGTGTTTTCCTAAAATAATCAATTTCTTAACTTTAAGTGTAATTTATGAACAGTTACAGGGTACCTCTTTTGACTTTTCAAGGTTATCTAAAATGTTGCTTACTTCAGGCTGATAGAGACCAGATGTATGCTAAAAGAATTTAACCGTAAGACACTGCTTATCTCTCTTTACACTGAATGTCAGGAAACACTCAGAGATGATTTCTAACGTGTTTAAAGTTAGAAAGAGTCAAGTGCAGTCTTACTTGAAACATCTTCTCCCATGTGACTTGCCAGCAGCTAAGTTTTCTGTTTAGCTAACAAAGAGAAGGAGCTTGCAACAACATATCTGGAATGAAGGAATACGAGATTCAAGTGATGTGCTTCATAGTTTTCATTTAATATAAGCAAAGTGAATCCATTTTCTGATGTAATAGTTTCCACTCCCAAAGAGATGACATATCATCCTATTTCCACAGCACTTTCCAAGAGTTTATTTAATTCATGTCTTGATTTGAATCTATAATTTTGAAAAATAAATTACAAAGTAGACCCCAGGAAAGATGATGAAGTGGGATTTTTTAGATTTCTGAATTCAGGCTCTCGACCTCCACCCCTGTTTCTATCTGGCCTGTTTCATAAGCCTGTTGGAGGCGTGCAGAGGGCTTCGAGGTAACAGTGCATGTGGTAGTCATTAGTTCAGCACATGTTTTTGGCTGCTTTCCAAATATATAGTTGATTGCACTTCCTGGCTTCCTTGGAATTCAGCAGGGGCATGTGATCAGTTCTGGCCAATGAGTTATGTTTTGAAGTGTGTGTGTGTGTGTGTGTGTGTGTGTGTGTGTGAGAGAGACTTTTCAGAACATTGTACTCACAGTGTGCCACCCCCCAGAGCTTCCTTTCTCTTGGCCATGGACCAGCCATGAGCTGTATATAGCTGTTCTGTTGCCTGATTTCTAGAATGAGAGTATCATGGAAATGCTGACACAACGGATCATATAACATGAGCAAGAAATCAACTTTTCTGTTTGGTTGTTTTAAATCACTGAGATATGGGCATTGCTTAGAACATACACTGAATGGGCAGATTATTATGATCTCTGAAGGCATAATTATCTTGCCATTCAGTGTATATCCTATATAATAAAAGGCTAATATGCAAATTGTCCCCTCGACCAGGAGTTCAACCAGCAGGCAGGCCAGCCAACCGCCCATGTCTCCTCCTCCTGGCCAGGCTGGCCAGACCCCCACCCATGCACAAATTCATGCACTGGGCCTCTAATATATATACACATACACTCTGGGTGGCCAGATTATTATACATTCAGAGATAATAATAATCTGGCCACTCAGTGTAAGTTAGCCTATCATGAGGCCAATGTTGCCAGTTATAATATTGCATGAAATAATCAAGCCCAAGAATCACCAAGACAGTCCTGAGGAATAATGAGGTGGAGGAATGGGTAGACTTTTCTTTCATAGTAAGCTTTATTATAAACCTACAGTAATTAAAACAGTTCAGTATCATTAATATGATAAATGAAATGGCAAATGAAAGAAAAATGAAAGTTCAGAAGCAGATCCACGCATGTTGGGGAACTTGATATTTAACACAGTAGTATTGTAAATCACTAAGGAAAAATAGAATAGTCTAGAAGTGGTGCTTTTTTTTCCTATGGAGGGAAAAAATGAGTTTAGCTTCCTATCTCACACACAAAAATCAATTCCCAAGTGTATTAAAGGCTTACACGTGAAAAGTGGAAATTTAAAACTTCATTGGGAGCTTTGAGTTGTGAAAGAATTCTTTTATTTATTTATTTATTGGCTTAAATTTCTTTATTGATTAAGGTATCACATATTTGTCCTCATCCCTCCACCCCACACCCCTTCCCACTCATGCCCCCCACTCCCTGTTGTCCTTGACCTCTGGTTAGGCCCATATGTATGCACACAAGTCCTTTGGTTGATCTCTCCCCTTTATCCCTACCCTCCCTCTGAGATCCGACAGTCTGACCTATGCCTCCTTGTCTCTGTTCTTGTTCATCAGTATATGTTGTTCATCATTTCCCCTAGATGAGTGAGATCATGTCCTACTAGAAATACACTTATAAGAACCGAAAATAAGACAAGCAATAATGGTTATGCTGAAAGGCAAATGAATCAATCTGTAGTGAGTTAAGATGAAAAGATTGATAAATTAGATTACATTAAAATTAAAAAGTCAAAAGCCTCCATAAAAAAAGATAAGGCACACACAGCAATGCATGTAATTTCTAAAAATTACATTTCAGAAAATAAAAAATAACCCAATAATAACTTAGTTGATATGCAAAAGATTATAGTCATTTTATAGAAGAGGAAACACAAATGATAAATAGATATAAGAATCAACATATCATTAGTTGTCAGAGGATGCAAATTAAGCACACATAAAAACTAGACAAAAAAAAGTCTGCCAATACTGAGTATAGGTGAGGATGTGGATCCTCAGTACTCCTTATAGGTACAGCTACTTTGGGAAAGGAGAGGGAGAGAGATATATAAACATCAATGAAGAGAATCATTGATTGACTGCCTGCTGCATGAAGGATCAAGCCCACTACCTGAACAGATGCCTAACTGGGAATCAAACCATGACCTCCTGGTTCACAGGTTGGCACTCAACCTCTAAGCCACACTGGCCGGGCAAGAATATTTTCCTATTGATTTTTAGAGAGAATGGAAGGGAGAGGGAGAGACACAGAGAGAAACATCAATATGAGAGAGACACATGGATTGATTGTGTCCTGCATGCGCCCTAACTAGGGATGGAGCCTGCAACTGAGGTATGTGCCCTGGACTGAAATCAAAACCGGGACCCTTCAGTCCATGGGCTAGTGCTCTATCCACTGAGTAAAACTGGCTAGGGCAGAACATTTTCGTCATGCAATATAAATATTTCCCTGTATGCATTATCAGTTACTCTTTATCTCCTCTGTCCACCGGCCTGAAGCCACCACTAATATACTTTTTGTCTCTATAGAGTTACCTATTCTAGGTTTTTCACCTAAATGAAATTTATGTGGCCTTTTTACACTGAGTCCTCCTACTTGGTATAATGTTTTCAATCCATGACCTGTCATTTTAGCAGGCAGTTATATTTTCGGCTTGTGGATTTTCCCCTCTCTCCCATTTCCCAGTCGTTTCAGAGCCCTGGTGCCATAACTGGAGAAACAGGTTCGCCCTGCCGATGTTCTTGTGTTGCTACACGATGTCTCATTTGAAAGCTGGTCCTGCTTGTTCCAACAGACCCTTCTGGACCATGGAATGACCCTTTGTTCCCCCAGATTCTGCCCATAGTGGCACAGGCTTTATCTCCAGGGCCTTTTGTGGTGGATCGCATGGCATACTCAATCATTGCCTTCTCAATGCAGGTGTCATAGTATTAAAAGTGCTCCTAGCTTCAGGCTGGACCAGAACTTCAGAATCTTCTGTTGGAACAGAAATCTTATTAGTGAACTTACTTATAGGGTCCTTGGGGTCTCCATTGGCCCACAGGAATTAGGCCAGACAACTCTAGTCTACTCTAATCGATCTTCTCAATGTTGAGTTTTAGGGGGCAGGTATTGGAGTCTTTGTTCCCTCCCTCTCAGAAACTTTGAGAAAAATCATTCAACTTGGTATATGTTCTCCTGGCACTGTTCTACGTGTCATGGACCTGCCTTTGCTAGAACATTAAAAAAATAAGTTATGCACATTTCTAGAGCAGTAAGTGCCTGTCAGAGAAGGGAGCCCCTTTGAAATTTTTCCTGGATGAAGGAAGACCCTTTCCAAAGAGACTGGTGGTATCCAACGAGGCAAAGAAGGGGAGCATGGCATTGGCACCCATTACACAATGTCAGGGTTTCCATCTGATCACTTCTTTCCATTAAAAAATATTTTCATGCCGAAACCAATTTGGCTCAGCGGATAGAGCATTGGCCAGGTTCGTTCGATTCCAGTCAAGGGCATGTACCTTGGTTTCAGGCACATCCCCAGTAGTAGGTGTGCAAGAGGCAGCTGATCTTTGATTCTCTCTCATCAATGTTTCTAACTCTCTATCCCTCTCTCTTCCTCTCTGTAAAATATCAACAAAATATATTAAAAAAATATTTTCATGGATTTCAGAGAGGAAGGGAGAGGGATAGAGAGAAATATCAATGATGAGGGAGAATCACTGATCAGTTGCCTCCTACATGCCCCTTACTGGGGATCCAGCCTGCAACCCAGGCATGAGCCCTGACCAGAAATCAAACTGTGACCTCCTGATTCACAGGTTGACACTCAACCACTGAGCCACATCTTGGCTCTTCATTTTTTAAAAAAAAGATCTGTTATACTGGCTCAGTGCCCTTCATAGTCTTTAGATATGTCTCCTTGAACTTCAGAGTTTGTTTATGCTTGAGTGTGACAGTCTGTATTCAGAAGTTGCTCATGCACATTCATTTTTCCTACCTTTCAGTTACACACTTGTTTCCTTTTTAAAAAAATGGATTGTCTTGCCTTTTCTTGAGAGATAAGGACATATTTGACATTCTCTGTGTTCCATCAAATTCTTTCTTTCTTTTGTTAAAAAAATATTTTTATTGATTTCAGAAAGAGGGAGGGAGAAGAAAGAGAAACATCAATGATGAGAGAGAATAATTGATCGGCTGCCTCCTGAACACCCCCTTTCTTGGGATTAAGCTCACAACCCGGGCATGTACCCTTGACTGGAATCGAATCTGGGACCCTTCAGTCCACAGGCCGATGCTCTATCCACTGAGCCAAACCAGCTAGGGCAAATTCTCTCTTTCTTGGACACAGTAAAAAGCAAGTAATTTAAAAGTTGAAAGAAAAATTGCAAAGATAAAGTATAGAGCAGTTTGAAAGAGATTCAGTGACCCTGAGTGTACTTATAGGCGATGTAACTGAGTTCCTATTGACGGTGGTGAGCACCTCAGGCTGCCGGTTGTAGTGCTGACAGCATTGCTTGCGGAAATTCGAGGTCATGAACAGGGGGCTTTGTCTTCACTGAAGTGTACCAGTGAGAAGCATCACAGATTCAGCAGTTTTAAGCCTGGAGTCACCTGTATTAGAACCGTGTGATGGGTATTTGCAATCGGGGGTGTATCATACTCATTTTCTTGAAAATTTTTCCCCTCTAGTTCGCTGTACGCTGCGTCTACTTTTATGAGGATGAATCTTAGCCGATCTGTGGGAGCACAGAGAAGCCAGGTGAGTGGGACTGCGAGAAATCACTTGTTTTCCTTTCGTAGGAAAGTAAGTGTTCCACTCGTGTGATTTATGGTTGTTTATTATCAAGCTCATCAGACCCAAACCCACCTCTGCTTTCTGGTTAAGACTGAGAAAGAGCCCAAGGGCAAATGTAGCAGATTTCACGAGGCAGGACTTGCACAGCGGGACTCTGCCAGGCTCCAGGGCGTGGGGAGCACGGAGCAGACAGGAAGCGGGGGCGGGTCCTGTTTCGCCCACGCCTGAGCTCCTTCTTCATGCCAAGTGCCGTGCCAGGCCCTGCCCACGTGTGAGGAAAAAAAGAAAAAAAAGAAAAGCTGTATCTTTCTATTCACAATTTTTATTGGCTCACAATTGTGGCTGAACTATTGCTACAAACCCAACAGATTGAAAGAAAATAGGAGTGAAAATGACGACAATCCAAGGGACTGTGGGAATAGACAGCCTCAGGCGAGTTTGTGATCTTTTTATTTTAAAGATAAGAGAGGAAGTGACCAAAACAAATTACCATGAAAATGGCAAATAAGAGCAAACTTTAGCCAGGTGTGACCAATGTTCTGAAATTATATGTATCCCTCTTCTGAATTATCAAAGTGCATTTCTCACGACTTTATTTGTTGGGATGGACGACCTCTCCTGGGAGGGTCTGCCATTGAAGCACGAATGTGCACTGCTGTCTCCTAAGGGATGTACGCTTGATCACATGGCCGTGATTGTTGCAAAAGTTTACATATTTTTGGTTAAGATTTCCCATTAACTCCTTATAAGTTCAAGAAGAAAATGCAGATTAATAGAAAAAGGTATAGAATTTGAATTAATGCACCTCATTTTTTTCTGTACACACTGTGATGATGAACTCACTGTTTATGACACCGTTAACTTTTTCTGTTTGGCAAGAATTCACTTGCTAGTGGAAAGCAGGGATGCCCCATGTGTTGGTGTTTCTGCTTATGCCCCCTTCAGCAAAACAAATGAGTGATTCAGATGAATTTCTAACCACACTGGGAAGTTTGTTTTGTTGTCTCAGACGTCATTGTTTCTGGTCTTTACAAGAGCACCGAGAGATGACACGATCACTAATGAAGTTATCTCCTGAGGAAAGGAGGCTTAGAGAGGTTAACCCTGGGTCCTAGGGAACCTGGAAGGGGTCAGAACCAGGGACCAAGCCAGGATCTGTCTTCCCTCATGGCCCAGCTCTTTCCCTGGGCCCTGCTGCAGCCTGAGAACTTGCCCATGCTTCCTGGCATGGGAAGGAGGCGGAAGAATGAAGCTGATGTTTAAAAGGAAACGGAAATGACAGGTGGAGAGGAAGGCGGGGGCCATGAAGTCTTTGAGTCCTGTTCCTTATTAGGCAGTGCGTAGACCTGGCTAAAGTTATTTAACTCCCTCAGTGAATTCACTTCTCTAAGCTCTGGGGGTTTAAACCTGTAAGATGGGGTGGGAATGCAGACTGGTACAACCACTGTGGAGAATAGTATGGAGTTTCCTCAAAAAACTGAAAATGGAACTCCCATTTGACCCAGTAATCCAACTCCTAGGAATATATCCCAAGAAAATAGGAACACCAATCAGAAAGGATATAGGCACCCCTATGTTCATAGCAGCACAATTTACAATAGCTAGGATTTGGAAACAGGCTAGGTGTCCATCAGCAGATGATTGGATCAAAAAACTATGGAATACTATGCTGCCATAAAAAAGAAGGAATTCTTATCATTTGCGGAAACCTGGATGGAATTGGAGAACATCATGCTGAGTGAAATAAGCCAGTCAATGAAAGAGAAACACCACATGACCTCACTCATTAGTGGATAATAAAGAACATTATAAACTGATGAACCATAAGATACCGTATTTGCCGGCGTATAAGACGACCCTTTGGCCCTGAAAAATATGCCTCCAAGTGGGGGGTAGTCTTATACGGCGAGTATATAACAAACTCTGTATTTTTAGTGGAAATGTTAGGGGGTCGTCTTATATGCCCAGTCATCTTATACGCCGGCAAATACGTATTTTTCAGGGCCAAAAAATCGTCTTATACTCCGGCAAATACGGTAGATATAGTGACAGTAAAGCAACAAGCGGACTGTCAGATTACAGTGGGGAGGGTAGGGAGATATGGGGGAGATAAGAGATCAACCTAAGGACTGGTATACATGCATATAAGTATAACCAATGGACACAAAACTCTGGGGAGAGAGGGCATGTCTTGGGGGGGGGAGCAATGGTAAGATATGTACACAAATAAAAATTTAATAAAAAATAAAAAATTAAAAAAACCCTGTAAGATGGGGAGAAATAAAAAAGAATTCTACCTACCTAATATGGTCTTTATGAAGATTGTGGCAAACTAGAGGCCCAGTGCACGAAAATCATGCACTGAGGGGGGAAAAGGGGTCCCCTCAGCTTAGCCTGTGCCCTCTCACAGTCTGGGACCCTTTGCTCCTTTGCTCCTTACCACCCCCCAGTTCACTGCTCCTTACTGCTTGGCTTGCTGCTCCTTAGTGCTGCTGTGGAGGCGGGAGAGGTTCCCGCCACTGCTGCTGTGCTTGCCATCAATTAGGGCTGGCTTCTGGCTGAGCGGCACTCCCCTGTGGGAGCACACTGACCACCAGGGGGCAGCTCCCGCGCTGAGCGTCAGTACACATCATAGCGACTGGTCATTCTGGTTGTTCCGTCACAAGGCTTGCTTAGGCTTTTATTATATAGATAATGCACATCAAGTGCTCAACACGATGAATGTTAGTACTGACCACTGTTAGAGCTAAGTCAGGAGAGAGGGTCCTCCTTCTCCTCCACAGTGGCCTGCGTTTTTCTGTTGATATTTAGGCTTATTTATCACCGCCTGTGGGCTACTTGTAGAACCACTTCCCTCTCCCTGGTTTCCTCGTGGTCCATCTACCAGGCTAATTATCATTATCTAAAGGCTCACCTTACTCACCTCGACTACACTCGTTTGAGACATTCAAATAACTTAAATCTTCACAAAAATATTTTGAGAACATTTTCACGGTTGAAATGATATTAAGATATTTAAGGTATTGCAATGTACGAGGAGCTGGGACCAAGGGAGATGCTTTTTTGCATTTTCCATTACTGGAAATCTAATAACATTGTTACACGAAATAATTTGGATTGTTGCAAGCACCAAATTACCCAGTGGGTATAATAATGTAAGGATGTATGTAACAAAGGCATTCTGTATAATTCAGCCTGCTCAGCACATTTGCTCTAAGAAGTTGCAATATTTTTTCTCTTATTAACAGACTGACCTCATATTTTTATGGGAAAATTGATAAACTTTCCTTCTCGGTAGCCTCTTAAGATGCATCTGAGTTGTACTTTAAAGTGAGTAGCCAGTAACCTCATTTCATTTCTCCCATCTGCGGCTCCGACCCAGCTCTTTAAAGAAATGCAGCATCAGCACCCTTCTCATCTTCTCCTTTCGCTTGCCTGAGATCTAAGCAAAATGTCCCCCAAATTCATGGGTGAGGTTGGGGTAGGGAGACACTAATGATCTCTGCTATTCTCGTTAGTTTTGCCTGCCCTGGAAGATATGGTAATTGGAAAGAGCAAACTAATAAAATTAACCCTGGACAACATGAGGAGACCCGTCCTAGTTTGGGTTGTACTATTTGCTGTGCAACATGGAATAAGATTTCCCCCCCTATACGGGGATCATTTTCCTTATCTATAAAAGGAGCCGCCTTTACAAGGGGCTATCACCTAACACAGGTGTGAGAGATGGCATAAAGGTGACCCTAATGTTTCAGAGTCAAGTGACTCTGTATCACTAACCCTTTTCTTTGTTTACCTTTACAAATACGGATAGAAATGTACCAGCCTCATCCAGAGCTAAAGGGATGTTGTTGAAGGATTACGGGGACTAACGCGAAGGCATCCAAGACAGGAAATGAAGTTCTGTCAGGCCACGGGGAACTGAGGAAAGCCAGGAACTGAGCTGGCCAGTCCAGTCTCAGGGGGTTCAAGGTTTCTCAGTGCTGCTTCATTTGGGCATTTGATTCTGTCTGCAGACTGATTTCTTCTCCTTGATTTTGGATTTTCTGCTTCTTTATAATTCTGAGCTGTCTTGGCACAATGCTGACTCATCTTTATGGGCTTTAATAATAATTTCTATGTCTTCCATGAACCAATTTCCCCAGACCCTTAGAGACCCCTTTCTTCTGCCACCTTAAGAAGAGAGGGCCCAGTTTGGGTCAGGCATCCATCCCTGGTGCAGCCTGTGGTGGGTAGGGGTCAGAGGGTGCTCAGAGATACTCCTGTTGAGGGCTGGGGATAGGGCAGTTTCTTTAAAAGGGAATGGGGGGCCGAAATTGGTTTGGCTCAGTGGATAGAGCGTCGGCCTGTGGATTGAAGGGTCCCGGGTTTGATTCCTGTCAAGGGCACATGCCTTGGTTGCTGGCACATCCCCAGTGGGGGGTGTGCAGGAGGCGGCTGATTGGTGGTTCTCTCTCATCAATGTTTCTAACTCTCTATCCCTCTCTCTCCCTCTCTGTAAAAATTCAATAAAAAAGAAATATATATATATATATATATATATATATATATATATATATATATGGAATGGGGTAGTGAGATAGAAATGGGTGTGTTCACTAGAGATCTAAGGACAATCTGAGGTAGGGGCTCTGGGGCTTTAGCTAGACTTTTGTATTATTTATCAAAACCCATTGGCAAGATCAGAGTGGCAGAGGCGAGAGCCTTTAGCCAGCCGGGTGCTCAGCAGTACTCCCTGGAGCCCTCACAGAGGGATGGTATCCACGCACTCGGTAATCTGTGTGGAGTGCCTCGCGAGGGGCCTGCCACAGACTGTGCCCTCCATAATTGGTGGCTCCCTCCTCTCAAGGAGTTTCAGTCATGCTGTGGAGACAAAATAACCATTTATCCACTAAAATACAGGGAACATGAGGTGGATCACTGGCTTTCAAAGAAGAGACCACTCATTGGGGGCTAGGGTTGTTGAGCCTTGAGTAGAAGATAGAATTCAGAGAGACTATGGAGGGGCTGGGGTGGTGGAGGAAGGAAAGGGATGCCTACAGATTTCAGGACTATAACCAGGCACAGAGGCCAGATGCTGAGGCCTGCAGAGTAGAGAGTAGACCACTTCTGGTTGGAGAATAGGGTTTGCCAAGTGAGTAGCAAAAGCTCAACCTTTTGGGAAATAAGAACCTACCCAGAGACGACCGATCAGCTGAGTAAAAGGGAACACAGTTCCTTGCTCAGGCAGACTCTAAGGCATTGATCAGGCATCCTGAACTCAGAAGTGCTGTCAACAGCCCAGTTTGCCACACACTCCAGTAGACTAGGCTCTCTGTGAACTGTTGTTTAGATGGCTTAGAGGCTGTTGGTCACACAGCCCAATCCTGGTATAAGATGGGCAGCAAGGACCATCTCAGAAGCTGGCTATCATATCCTGATCCTTTAAGCAAGATAGAGAACTTCTCTGAGCCCCTCTTCCTCTTCATTACATGGGAAGTGCTGGCTAGAGGTGCTGACTTCATGGGGTGTTACTGAGGATCTCATGAGGTGACAGAGGAGATAGCCCAATGTAAACTGTGAAACATTCTGGGTCACTGATCGGGAGGTAAGGAGTGAACGTCAGAGGCAGCAGAGAATTCCAGTCCAATCCAGGGAGAGACACAGGCTATCTTAGGCCACGACACCCTTCCCCTCCACACAGACACTCTAAGCCGACTCTAAGGTCTGCAGATTAAGACCATGTAGAGATTGTGGTTAGCGTGTTTAAAAAAATTCTTTTTTGACATAACACATTTTATGTTTCTATGGAAAATGTCAAGCCTCATTTAGAAGTTTGAAAAGCTTGAGGACACCAACTTGTTCTCACTATACAATTTGTTAATGAGTCAATTGCTCATGCATTAAACACATATGGATTCAATTTTAATGAAATGATGCAGAGCTGGGAAAGAAATATAGCTTTGGTTGCACTGCATGTAAGGACCTTGGGTCGTGTGACCTAAAACAAAATGCCCGTGTCCCGAGCTGACCCTTGTTTGCTTCAGCATCAGCTTTATCCACAGGCGACATATCCTTGCCATAAGCTGGCTGGGACCACTTCTCCTTTGAATCTGTGGGGCATGTCTCTTGATAGGTGTTGTCACCCAGATAGAATTTGTAATGAAGGTGAGAACGTATTGTTTGGGGTTGGGTAAGCCTCTGGCTCCCACAACAACCACTCATAATCATGGCACATCTTCCAATGCACATTCTTTAATTTATGTCTCTGGCCTTATTTTACATATATATATATATATATATATATATATATATATATATATAATTGATTTCAGAGAGGAAGGGAGAGGGAGAGATAGAAACATCAACAATGTCAGAAAATCATTGATCGGCTACCTCTTAGGTGCCCCCCACTGGGGACTGAGCCCACAACCTGGGAATCAAACCCTGACCTCCCCAGTTCAGTGATCAATGCTCAACCACCGAGCTGGGCTACCCTTTCTCATTTTATAACTATGGTGTGTAAGGTGGCTTTAGCCACTGCCTTCTTCTATATAACTTTTAGGATCTCTACTTTTAATGTTTCCAAAGTTACAGTTTTTAACATTTTATTATATAGCATGATATATCTGGCACATTTCATATAGTTAGTGCTATTATACTACTCTGGTTTTCTCTTCTGAGAACAGCGGGGCTAGACGTGGTGCTCTAGAAGATCCCTCTTAGTGTATCCTCTTATCGTGATACCTGCTTAACAAAACCTCTGGGAATGAAGCCTGCTCCAGAGGAAGTCAGGTAGGCAGAGTGTTGGAGAGTGACCCATTTAAACTGCCTCCTAGAAACGAAAGATCATCAAACACAGAAGTTCTTGGTGATGCTGATGTTGGTGGGGAGTCTGCAGCGGAGGGAGTGGACCTGACAGTAGAAGTAGCCAGTCCCATCCAGGAAAGAGGAGAAGGCCATTGAGAAAGGTCACAGAGCAAGATGTAGGGAGCCTGATAGACACACGAAGGCAAAAAGAAACCCTTCGTCGAAACCGGTTTGGCCAAGTGGATAGAGCGTTGGCCTGTGGACTGAAAGGTCCCAGGTTCGATTCCGGTCAAGGGCATGTACCTTTGTTCTGGGCACATCCCCGATAGGGGGTGTGCAAGAGGCAGCTGATCAATGACTCTCTCATTGATGTTTCTAACTCTCTATCCCTCTCTCCTTCCTCTCTGTAAAAAATAAAAATATATATATATAAAGAAACCCCTCTTCAGATATGCTACCTGCACTTCCCCAAAAGGGGCCAGCATACTTGAATGTCACATCTCTTTGAAGAGTCCGTGACAGGTTGCCGTAGGGACCCTCAGAGCAGACTCTAGGTGCACGTTTGGCCCAGCTTCCCGCCCTTCCTCTGAAAAGCTGCTCTCAGCCCCACGGGATTGGTCTGCTACCCATCACACTGGCACAGCCTCTTGGTTTTTGTTTTCTTTCTCTCTCTTTTTTCTTTTCCAGAGCTCCTCACGGGAGCTGGTTGGCAGGCAGCTCAGGGCCCCGCTGTGAAGGCGAGTCTAACAAGCCTGTGCTGATTGATTAAACAGGACAGGGGAGGGTAATGCCAGCATGAAAATGCCTGCCTGTGATTGTCCTAAGGGTTGGGCTTGCTAATGAATGGGGTCTGATTATAGCCCAGCCTCTCAAGTGCCCCCTGTTGCCCCAATCTGGGGACTCTTCTGCTTCGAGTACATCTTGAAAAAGAGGTGCAGAGCTCTCAGCAGGATGTGGTGGGGAGGGGCCGTGGTATTTTTAGCCTGCTTATTGCTCTCAAACCTTGTCTACACTGTTTGGAGGTGGAAGATGATTCTACCTGCAACCAAAGCCACCTACTTCGTAAATCCCGAACATTGAGACCTGGGGGTTCCACACTGGGATCAAGCTGGGAATCTCTGAGCGTCCACTGGGAAGCCTCAGTGGTGTAATTGCTTCTGGCAAAGTCATTTCTTCATTTCCAGGGCTTGTTGCTACGAGTGAGGTTGGCCTGTAGTTCTACCCCATCTTAGTTAGGGAAATACTAGGTGATGTAACAACCAAACAAGCCCTAAGATGTTAGTGTCTTACATGGTAAAGGTTCTTTTCTCACTAACATAGCAGGCGCTGTCAGTGTTCCTAGACAGCAGACCAGGCTCCTCCACAAAGTGACTCAGGGACCCAGGCTCCTTCCATCTTGTGGTTTACATCCTCTGTGGCCTTAGAGTTCTTTGCTCTAGTCTGCCCGAGGACTAAAAAATTCATTATCTGAAAGTATTTCTTGCACCATGATACTAAATGACAGAGAATTCAGGAAAATGACAGCTAGCCCCTTTCCTGCCTTCCAGCAACCCCCAGTACAGGTGGCCCATGTTTTTGGTGGTCAGCTATCCATCTCTGGCATGCTCCTTCACACAGTTCTCAGAAATTTCACACCATAGATCTCAGACATTTTCTTCTCTTCTTTGTTTGAAATTTTACATAAAGGATAATAGAATTGGCAGCTAGCTGGAGTAAAAAAAGAGTCAAAGACATTTAAAAAATATATATTTTTATCGATTTCAGAGAGGAAGAGAGAGGGACAGCGGGACAGAAACATCAATGATGAGAGAGAATCATTGATTAGCTGCTGCCTACATGCCCCCTTCTGGAGATTGAGACTACAAACTGGGCACGTGCCCTGACCAGAAATCAAACCATGTCCTTCTGGTTCATAGGTTGATGCTCAACTACTGAGCAATACCAGCCCAGATGACAAAATTTTTAAATAAGACTTGTTATTGAAACTTGGCTCCAACATTTAATAATAGTGTAAATTTCGGGCAATTTACCTAAAATTTTTGAGCTTCAATTTCCAGATTTGCAAAATAAGGCTAATAATATTCCTTATAAGTTTAATGAGTGGAGATGACATATATGAAGGTCTTGGCATATAGTAAGTGCTTATTAAATGATAGCTTTTATTTTGATTTCAATAATATCATTGCCAATGGATTTATCAGTTAACACATTACTGTCAAACTCAAAATTTCCTCAAGTTAGAGATATTTTTTTCTGTAACCTAAATTAGTTTCTACATATTCATAGATGGTTAGAGTTAGAAGTTTCTTTGAAGTCATCATATTTGACTTCTGGGGACATCAAATGACTTATTCACAGTCACAGAGGTAATTAGTGGCACAGATAAGATTAAATCTCATGTCTTTTTACTTGTAGTTCAGTGTGCTATTCAACTCTTCTTATCAAATTTCTGAAAATTGAGCATATTGCAACTATGACTTCTAAGTAGGAACTTCTAAATGACCCACATGTCTGGTTTGGTCAGGTATGATTTCTAGATGAGCTGTCATTTTCCTCAATTCTCTGTCATTTAGTATCATGGTGCAAGAATTACCTTCAAATAATGAATTTTGTAGTTGCCAGAGGTTAATACCACCCAGTCATTAAAATGTGACTTTCAGTACATTTTTTTCCCTTAAAAAAGCAGTGCTTTAAAGAACATGCTATTTTAGATTCTCTAAATGCCACATTTTAAATGAATATTTTTCTCCCTTTATAAACCATTGGGCCTCCTTTCTTTCAAAGATTTTCTATTAAGAACATACTATCTCTCTGGTGTGTGTGTGTTCTCACTCATTTAAATATATTATAATTTTCTTTAATGAAAAACCCAAACAACTCAGTGAAATTGTTTGGAGAGAAGTGGATTTCTGACAAACATTACTAACAAACTATAAACCTCCAGCTCTGACTACATGGTCAGGTGTTAAATATTAATAGAAGGAATGAGCAGTCATTGGCAGGCATTATCCCAGATGACCTGGAGGTTCTTCTTCTCTAAGTTTTTTCTTCTCTAAGGTGGTCTTTGCGAACCTCAGTAGAGAGGACGTTATAATCAGGAAATATAATCTTACTACCTTGTGTGCCTTAAGGGGGTCTTTTGCAGTGAGTGTCTCTACAATTCATGATGACTAAGTGAGACTTACCATCTCATCAGATTTCACCAGGTCAAACACTGTAGGAACATACAAAGGATTCTTAGCATCAGAGGCCTGGAGGGTCTTAATATCAGAGATGGGACCTGTCTCTGGAAGGTTTAATTTCTCTATAACACACTTCCAAAAGATGGTTTAGGCTTAGGTCTTTGAATGGAGAATATCCCATTAATTGCCTTTTCTATTTCTGTCTGTTCCTTGTTTTCATGCACCCTCTCCCTCAAAATTTATCAAACTGGATCTCTCCACTCAGCTTCAGCAAAGGCCTTCTCTCTCCTGTCTTATCCTCGGAAGCAAAGGTGGGGTGCTTGGTCCCTCCACTTCTTGACAATCAAAAAGCTTTGTTCTATGGTCAGGTAGCAATGGAAGTGCTCCTTGGCTCAGCTGCAATAGATTGATTGGACAGAGTATGTTCTGGTCCCAATAACCACACCCCATTTCCTCATTGTTTACCCAAGAATCAAACACATTTGACCAAAACAAGAGTTCTAGAAGACAACATAATCTAATATCACATGAAGAATGGAGAGTCCTAGAATTAACATGGATTTTACTTAACCTGTTTTAAAACATTTAGCTCTTGCATGATTATGTTAAGAACAATCTGACTTCTTCCTAGGCCTACTGGCCTTACAAGGTCTCTTGCCCTATTTTCTGTAAATGTCGGGCACACTCAAATTGCTATCCAGAAAATGATGCACTGGTCCCTGTGTTCTTCTATTCAAATACACCTAATGTCCTTAAATATGGGGATCTGTGTCCCTCTGGAAAGATGGCTCCAGAAATCATCTGAGTTTAGGATACTTCCAGAACCACTCATTGGGGAGGGGGTAATTTTACTGGTTAGCTAAATCTGGGTCTTCTATACAATTTTGGGTGGTGCGGGCTAACCCACCTCAAATAAAGGGATCGAGCAGCATTACCTTGGAACGGGGAAGAGGATATTTCTCATAGGAAAGGGATGCTATGCAGCGGTATAAATTTCCACATGTCTACTCTAGAAAGTATGGCATTCTAATGAGAAACAATAAACAACAAACAGTGTGTAATTAAATACTAAATGCTGAACCCAGGAGAGCAGTGTGCAAAGAGCTCCTAAATAGAGGGAAATCAGAGATGAGGATAATGAGAGCACATTTCATATAAAGGTGTCCTTTGACCTAGATTTAGAGAAAGCTATCAGGCAGATAATAGCTAATAAGAGAAAGAAAGACACAGGCAGGAAAATGGAGAGAATTCATCTCAAAGCATGGCTCATCCAAAACAAAGGATGGTCTAACACACAGCATGCTACCTTAGCAGTTCATTTTCCCACAAACTTACCAATGGAGTTTTACTTCTCATTCCCTTGGCTTCCTCCCAAGACTCCATCAAAGTGCTGTTTGTATCTGGGGAACCTGATGCCTATGAAATGGTGGGGGTTTTGGCCACTGGAGATGAAGAGAGAAGAGAGACTTCATGACCAGCCTTCATCGGCAAAGGAGGGAACCACTCAGGAACCATGGGGGCCCCTTTCTCACCTGCTGGTGGACGCCTGAAATTGCATCAAGGGCATTAAGTTTATGAAATGGCTGCTGTGATGATTCCTGGATTGAGGGGCTTTGGGACAAATTCTCTCATTCTTTCTGATGTTTGTGAATGAGGTCAGATCCTTGGAAGGTCAGATTGATAAGGTTAGTAAAGGACTAGATTGAAGCAAATATTCCTGGGGATGAAAGAACGTGGGAGAATGAGTTCAGAAAGAGGAACAAGCCTGAGTCGGGGACAAAATACCTAGGTACTTTACATGCTAATGAGCTAGTGGTGTTGGGAGGACTGGGTGCCTGATAAACTTCTGTGCTGTAATACGGTAGAAACCCATCATGTATTCTGGAAAGCAATGTAAATACTTATTTGTAGATACATCACATTTCATATGCTGTGTGTTTCTGTGTGTGCGCTGTACATCTTATTATCTCTAGAGTTGTGTGACCTTTTGCTCTTAGAGTCATGTGATGCTTGGGGAAGAATTTCACAGTGGATGGGTGTGTTCCCAATCTAGTTCACAGCACGTGGCTCGGCAAGGGAGCTACAGAGTGGGGGTGAGGGGGAGCTGCCATGCTCCCTAGCCTGCTTTGGGCATAACCATGAGAAAGACTTTGCAGGGGGCCCTTTGCAGCTTGCTCTGAGCTATACTACCATGTTTATTTTGGGAGCAATGGAGACTCAGAACCCAGCATGACACTCGCATGACAATTTATTTTTAAAGGGATTACAGATATGTAACTCCTTTAGTAAGAAATCAAATCTCTTTTGGTATATTTTATATTTGGTATATTTTATAATCAGTTACCAGTACCCTCTAACTCTCTGAAATAAGCTAGATTATATTTTAATGCAATTTGCATTTGTAATTTCATTGTAATTAAATCATCAGGATTTTTTTTTCTGGCATGCTCCCAATAGTTGTCTATGCCAAAGCCATGCTAGGAGATCTGTCACAGGCACCTGGGGGTAAGGGGTTGGGGATGGGAGTGGGGAGCGTGAGGTGCTTCTCATTGAGGCTGACTGGGAGTTACTATCCCTTCTCACCTCTTGAGGCATTCACTTCCAAGTCTCCTTTTTATTATGAGTCATCTTTCTAATACCACAAACAGAAACTCTGGTAAAGTAGAAGTTTTGTTTTTTTGTTTTTTAAGAAGCTCTATTTTTTTTTTAGAAGAACGATGGAAAGAGGTATATTTTGAAAAATTTTTGGCCTGATTAACAAGAAGCAAAGGTATAAGTGCAGGGGTAGGAGTTGGCCTTTCATAGGAGGAAGTACAGTTCTTCCACTGTGTTGGGAAAGAGGGAAGAGATTTGGGGCGGATGTGCAGGTGGCTT
This sequence comes from Vespertilio murinus, assembly GCA_963924515.1. Lineage (NCBI taxonomy): Eukaryota > Metazoa > Chordata > Mammalia > Chiroptera > Vespertilionidae > Vespertilio > Vespertilio murinus. Next base: position 5,953,117 of record OZ004709.1, read on the forward strand.
GTAGATTGCGTGGTGGGAAGAGGCAGGGCCTTCTGCCTGCTTCAGGTCTCTCCTCACCTTTCGGGTGATGTCAGGTGCTGGAGTGTGGTTGTTGATGGGGGCAATGCACTGGAGATTTAAAGGTAGAGAAAAGATGTAAAATAGTTCCAGGGAATGTTAACAGGAAATGGTTAGGGACTTTTAGGATTGCTGGGCAGTGTTCAGTGCTTATGAAAGATTTAAGTCATTAGATTAAGGTGACTTGACACAATAATATGTGTGGTTTAAAAAGTTCGTTTTAAGTTATTTATTGATGTGCGAGAGAGAGAGAGGAAATGAGGAGAAGGGATATGAGGCATGTGGAGAATGAGAGACATCGATTTGTTTTATTTATTTATTTATGTTGTTGTTTCTTGTATGTGGACTGATTGAGGATCAAACCCATAACCTGATGTTTTGGGATGACACTAGTCAGCTGAGCTACCCAGCCAGGGCTGTGTGTGTGTGTGTGTGTGTTTTCCCTAAGCACATTTCATTATTGGAGAGTAGGTTCAAAAGCATATAGATATTTTAGTTTGACAAAGGTTTGGGTTTTTCTACGTGTGGGGAAGGGGTGTGGGCGAGGGGGCAACAGAGCTAAAGGTGTTTTCACTGGAAGGCTCAGAGGGAACATCTGGCTCAACCCAGGTCCCACAGCAAGGTAATGGCGAAAGCACACAGTGCAAACCCAGTCTGCCATTCCCCCATTATCACCCCCTGATAGGTTTAGGCTGAAGGTTTAGGCTAGGTGCAGAAGGAAGAGAGCCAATGAGGGGGTGATATTTATCCAGCCTACAGTGTCTGATCCATTATTATTATTGCTCTTTTGTTATTTGAAAAGGTCTGCATTGCAAATATGTTGCCACATAAACCTTGAAGGGTCACTTTTAAGTTAGCAATTATCTGTATTTAAGGAAAACCTTCCCACAGTATTTTTGCACTCAAGGAAACCTGGGGCACTGAATCAGGGAGAATCGATTAGGGTGTGCCCAGAGCTCCAAGGAGCCTCAGCAACACCGTCTGTAAATGGACAGTGAGGCATGAAGTCATAATATATTTTATGGGAAAACCAATGAAAACTTCAAGCCATCTATAATACTGATTAAGAGTAATTTAAATCATTCATATTTTATCGTAAAATGTCAGTGCCTATGAATTAGTCAATTTCAGATAGATTTTATTGGTGTAAAATTGGCATTTTAGAAACTGGATTTATGGCTCACAGTGAGTTCTTTCAATGTGAAATTATTGCAATATTAGCAGTAAATGCACTCTGATTGAATCTATATCATTAATCAAATGTTCTCAAATTGAACTCCTAATTATGTCGTACAAGATTAAGTAAAAAGACCCAGAGGATGCTGGCTGCTTTTCAAGGCCTCAACAAGGAGGAGGAAATGGTGACCCTGGAGGACAATGGCTATTTTTCTTTGATTGCCTAGAGTCTGAACACCCTCCTATGGTTGAGGACTCTGTCACTGATGAGTTAGGGGAGGAGGCAGAGAAGGTGTCAGGGTGGTAAGCTGAAAAGGCCAGATACTTTCCCAGTGTCCCTTGCAGTTAGCCTGGACATGTGACTGAGGCCCAATCAATCAGATCTCGCCACCCCTCTTCCCCATCTCCCTGACTTTGCATAATTATTAATGAAGCACAGGAGGAGGCAGTGGAGGGTCCATTCTGGAGACAGTGAAAGTAGAAGCAATGAAGGCCAGTGGGAGGGGCAATGCAAGCTGGTACCATAGTCTTCAGTCGTAGCAGGGTGTCAATGTAAGTCAGTCAGAAGTAGGATGATAATGCATTCTAGTTTGCCCAGGACAGTCCCAGATGATGCCTGTCATCTTGTGAAATTATTGATAGCATCCCTCTTTGCTTTTAGGATTGTTCCAGTTAACAGTTTAATGATGGTTAAATTATTCAATTTAATCATATGATCACTTCAGTCCTGAGTTAGATCCTTTATGCCTTCAGCCTCCTCTCAGATTGTCCCCTTCACCTTCTTGCTTTGAAATTAGGCTCTTTCCTGAGACACTTCTTTGGTTGTATTCCTCTCCAATGGCGACTGTCTTACAAGGAGGCAGATGTCTTTCCTGACATCCCTGCTTCTTAGTACTAATTCCAAATCACCCCTTAATTTTCTCATGACCCTCCAGACCTAATGGAAATCATGTCATTTTACTCTATGACTGCATTGTGGTCACCTGCAGACCTCTCATTCCTTGATGATTTTAGTCCTTGATAACTGTCTCAATCTCCAACCCTCCTCCTGTCAATATTCTGGGTGATTATGATATTCAAGTAGATTATCCTCCTATTGGCCCCTTGCTTCCTTCAAAGGTCTTGCCTTTCACCATCTCAGCTACCCACTCCCGAGATCATGCCCTAGACCTTGTTTTACTAATAACCGTTTTCCATTTTCAAATGTTCTACCCACCAACTACTGAGTTTCCGCTTTCCAGTTCACTCTTCCCAGGACCCTATTCCAACAACTTTTTGGCTTCACCAAGGCCTGCAATGTAATAACCATGTCACTTTCTTACTGTCACTCTCCTCATGACCTCATTTGTTGTTTTTCTGAGCTTGAATCCCATGGTTTATTATCACCATTCCCTTGTGTATGTCATCAACTCCCTTTATGTTTTTCCCTTTGACATACTTTCCTGGAAAAACTGTACCCTGATTCTATCTGATGGCAGACTTGAGATTAAGGGAGGAGAACCCACACAATCATGATGTGACAGAGACTGCTAGTTTTCTATTCTTATAATCCTTTCTCTCTTACTGGAGCAGCATCACAATTTTCCCTCTGTTGGGTCTTCTTTGCTCTTCTTTCTGCTTTGACATGGAAAGGCAGAAATTATGAGGGTGTGTGTGTGTGTGTGTGTGTGTGTGTGTGTGTGCATGTGTATAGGGGAGATCTATCTATAAATCTTAGTATTTAATTCTCTGAGGCCTTAAATATAAAATCAACAGATACTCATGTATAATCTGTAAGGTGAATAGGTACTTAGTAAGGAGTTACAAGGTTATAAAATAATGTATGTACTTATCACAAGTCTTAGATTACCCAGATGTAAAAGTATTTTTACTTACTAGCTCCATAATTACACCTGTCCCTGTCAGCCGGAGTAACCAATTTTAGGTTAAAAAAATAATTAAATCACTCATGAACTATCTGTCTTTGAATTCATTTGGGGATATCATGCATGAAATGTTAAAGGATAAATGATACTTCATGAGAAGGCAACCCCACATGAATAGATTCGAAGGTAGGAGGGTCCCCTGGAGGGGCAGAGCTTCTGTCCAGCCCTGGTGTGACCAGTGTGATGCTGTGAGTGGTTTTGGTTGAAGTGCTGTGATTTGGCTAACATTACCCGACAGTGTAGGCAGGCATCCAGCTTGGTTAGAAGCTGCCTTGACTATCCAAAGTGGTTGCACCATCTTACACTCCCACAAGCAATGCAAGAGAGTCCCAGTTTTTCCCACATCACTCTCTTCATGACCTTATTTATTGTCTCTCTGAGCTTGAATCCCATGGTTGATTATCACCATTCCCTTGTGTACGTCATCAACTCCCTTTATGCTTTTTAGCCATTCTGGTGGATATGTGGTGGTTCCTTACTGTGGATTTTATTTTCATTTCCCTGATGAGCAATTATACTGAGCATCTTGTCAAAAACTTATCAGCTATTTGTATCGTTTGTGTGTGTGTGTGTGTGTGTGTGTGTGTGTGTGTGTGTGTGTAATGCCAGTTAAAGTGTTTTACCTATTTTTATTGGGTTGTTTGTCTTATTATTGATTCTTTATATTTTTTGGATACAAATACAGGATTTCTTATGAATGCAAATAATAGAACTCCACCAATGGTGACTTAAGCAATAACATCAATGATCTAATAAGACAAAAAGTCCAGTGCCAGACAGTTCATGGCTTACTAAGCAGATCTGTCGTCCTTAACAGTTTGGCTTTTCATGTTTGTGTTTATAACTGCATGGTTGCAAGATGGAGGTCCTTGCATTAGGCAACATGCCTGCAATCCAAGGCAAGAAGCAGTGGGGGAATCAGGGAGGCAATGTGAAGAGGTCCTTGTACGACTGACCACTCTTTCAGTGGAGATAAAAATGACTTCTCAGAAGTCCTCTCAATTTTCCTTTTTTAATGATTAGACAGGATTAGGTATTCTATACATAAATAGTATATTAACAACAGGAAGGCTGGGGCATAGGTATTAGATAATGGTATATTATACTGTGTAGTTGTGGTTGGATTAGATAATGATGATTTCTGCCCTGGGGCTGGACCATTGTATGAACACCAGTGCTATTAGTTAAAAGAGAGGAATGGCTGCTGGCTGGACAACTAACATTGATATTGAAACTCCAAAAGCTATATGTTCCTCTTTGCCCCAATGGGAGATCCTTGGGAAATTTTTGAAAGACCTTGCTAAGTTTATGAACAGCATAGAGGGATCAGAAAAAATAAATTTGAAAACCGATTCCTTTGACTTAATTGCACACAGCGACAATAACAACACAAATTCCCATTGGCTGTTTGATCTCAGAGAAGCCCCCCTGACTTGAAGAGCAGAATCAAGTTGTCAGTTGTGATCACATTGTCCTTGCTGCAATAGGAAGGTAGGATTCATCAGTGCCTTGTCCAAGGAAACAAGGTCAGATAAGGCCCAATAGGAGTGCTGTAGGCAAGTGGGGTTAAGGGTCCATGCCTTTGTCTAGGTTGTCTCTGAAAGCAGAGCCTGAGGCAAGGACATTTTAGGAAGTATATTTGGGAAGTGATCCCAGGAAACAGGAGTGAGGGATTGGGGAGAGTGAAATGGACAGGAGAAGGCGATGCAAAAATATATTAAGAGTTGGTCATTTCTGGGGTGGCTGGCCCTTGTTTGGCTGGGAGTCTCTGAGACTCTATATAGAATACACTGGCATCACCTTGACGGTATTACATATGCAAATCCATGGCCCCTACCCTGACCTCCTGAATTGGAATGTCTGGTGGGAAGTGGACACAGGATATTGTATGTTAACACACTCGTCAGGTGATTCTTATGCATTTTTGGTTGTGAGAAGCAGAGGAGTACTCCACCGAGAGAGCATTTACCATTCGGCTCGCATCTTCCGGTGATCAAACCATGTGGGTTAAACTTCCTTTGCTTTCAGGCTGCTCATGCACTAGTGCTTCCCTTCACCTGTCAGAGACGCCCATTGAAAGCAAGAGCTGAGTCAAGGCTTGCCCACAAACTTCCCAGGATGCTGGTTTCTAGTAATGGCTGGAGTAGGAGGGCTGAAAGGCTACGGCACAAGAGGTGCTTGATGCATAAGAGGAGGACAAGGAGTAGATCAGTGTAGATCACAATAGCTACTTTAATACATGAACTTTTTGGAGGAAGCCAAGAAATTGCTTTCTAAAGCTCTTTGTAAAGGGTCTTAAGCTCATAGATGAAAACACACTGTGTTAACTGCGGAGGACTTGGTGTATAGGCAGCATTCAGTAGGCACCTGAGAAGCAGTACCTGTTTATGCTGCAATGTATCACCGAGGCAGGTGGATTGTTTGCACCCGTTGGAAGTGGCCCCAGTAGTCTCCCTGTTGGGATCAAGCTAAAGAGAATGGATTTTTCACTTTAGTGGGGAGGAGCTTCTAAACAGAACATATTCATCAACCCTCTCTCAGTTTCTTTGGGACCATAAACCTGTGCAATTTTCTATCTCTATGTTCTTTCCTATTGCTCAGGAAAATACGTACCTCTTTACTAGCCATTGCTTCTCTTCCAGCTTTCTTCTTTGATCTTAGGATGTCACAGATGGTCATGATTGGATTTGAATTATTTTGAAAAAGAAGGAAAAAATACCAGTTGAGACCAGAATGACAATGGATGGGTGGGGGCTGGATGATTAACTTGGGTGTGGAGAGGTTCATCCTACAAGTCCTTTGTGATACTTGGTTGAACACTGAAACTTCGGGTTTTTATTCAGAAATAGCATTAGTCTGTAGAGGCAGTAACATGTGCTGCAAACTGAGAGAGAGCGGCGGGGGGGGGGGAGAATATTTGCAGACTTTTTCTGCTGTAGGTGGGAGGAACTTTAAAACTCAATCTAAAAAGTTATAGCCACTGCACTTTGGAATTTAGGAGTTCATGAGCAGAGATTTTCCCGAGGGTAAAAATGGTCAACATTTCCCATGTTTTCCTCCCTTTACGATCCCCATTCCAATGCATTTGTCCTGAACACCAATTGTATCTGGTGATGACAGTGCAGTCCCATTGTTGAGGACTGAAAGTGTCTACTACACAGGTCATGGCATGGACTGACTTGACCTCTCTGGCACAGAATAGATGGGGTCTTCCCAACAAAGCATCTTTATTTTACTCCCAGAGCAGCCCAAGGGCCATTCTCGGGGGGGGGGGGAGAGGGGGGAGGATAGGCCTCACGCACCTGGGTTCCACTTAGCATCACTGATTCTAAGCCAGGCCATCCTGCCGAGGGCATCTCAGAGACGAAGTGTCTTCCTCTGTGCTCTGTCTGTCCTGAGTGTCCACGTCCCATGGGGATGCTCTTTTGGGCGGTACTGTTTCCCTCCCCCTCTGGCCTCTGGGAAGTGGGCAGCTTCTCCGTAGAACTGTAGTCAGCGCAGAGATGGATCTCATTCTTTCTGTTCCTTTTATTACAACTAAGGCAAGTCAGTTTTCCAAATGGACCATTCACTTTCAAATGAAACAAACAGGGGGGAAATAGCAGAAACAACACAGGTTTGGAAAAGGCGTTTTCTGAAATAACCCTTCCCAGCTTACACCTTCTCACAGTCCCCCTCACATCTCCGATCCTGTCCCACGAAAGAGTTGACAGAGTTTCTCCCCAGCACCTGCTTGCCTCCCCCTTCAGGGCTTCATTGAATGGCCCTCATGTCTACCTAGCGCGGGCCCCGCTGCCTAGACCTCTCAATGCCTCACAGTCAAGGTCGCAGAGGGCCTTCTACCCCGATGTTTTTGTCTCGGGCTCTGCTAGGAAGTTTTCTCCCTCAGGAGCTGTTCCCTTCCCCTGTTTGCTGGCACATCTGCTGAGATTAAAGCAACGAATGACCTCAACATTTCAAAGCCATGCTTCCTACACACCGGAGCTCCCTTGGAACCTCAAAGAAATCCCACCCATTTTAGGGCAAAGTAAAAATATTACTCAAATACCAAGAGCTACGGTGGAAGAAACTCTATCTGGGAATCCAAAATAGTGCAGTCGCTGAGCAAAAAAAAAAAAAAAAAAAAAATTATTCTGAAAACATTTAAAACTGATTTTTCTTTTTCCAAACATACCATTGTTATAATTCAAGATTCATGTCATAGCTTCACTCCCTCAGGCTGCGTTTGATCAGTCAGATCCCACAGTTGTTCCACCTGGCAGACGTTTTGGCAGGGAGATACTCCTTTGGAATAATAATTGTGAAGATATAAATTATCCTATCCCTTCTATACAGAAAGTAACTTTACAAAACTGGGCTGGATCTCAGCTCTGTTTGGCTCCAGGTTTGGTTTAAAGTTTGCTTAAGTTAAAAAGGGCTATGAGAAGAGACCACCCCTATGAGCAGTAATAATTAAGAAATATCCCAGATGCTTTGCGGAGAGTTCACGTCTTACCTTAACAATCACTTACTCCCCAGGGTGAATGAATATGGTTTATCTCTTCCTTACACATTGGTTTGAAGGGGGAGGAAAAGGACAGTGACACATAAAGGACTGAGGGGTCCTGAGCCTGAATGCGGCCTTCTGGACAGTATCCTCACAGGTTTTCACCATGCCTTTACTCGGCAATCATGTATAACTGCATAGTCTGCACAAAGGGTTATTGAGGTGGCTTTAACACTTCTCTATCTCTCTCTCCCTAAGTGGGCTAATTCACAGCAGAGGGAGGTGAAGAAGCGAATTCAGTCTCCTCTCCAGCCCATCAGCCTGGGAATTGCTTTTACTGAGATCCCAGCGATCCACATGTTTTTGCAGATCTTGAGGATTTTGATAGACCACGATTTTTATGCTGGGAATTTCCTGTGAATATTTGAGGCTGATCTACTGTAGGAGACCAACAGCCTGGCCTCCCATGGGGAGGTGCAGGGAGAGACGCCCAAAGCGAGAGGCGGAGACACACCGGAACATGGGCCCCAAGCTGCACCACAGTAGAAGATGAATGAGCAGGTTTTCCCTCCCAGAGGAGAAGACATTGCCGAATACGCTTCCATATTGCCATTTACCAGTGACTAAAAGCCGGGTAGGCTTCCTCCATGAGTGTGGTCCTGAGGATGAGGAGAGGGACCTTGGCAGGAAGTTAGATTAGTCCCCAGTCCTAGATGACAAATCAACTGGAAAAACTCCCTTCCCTTGCCTAAGCCCAAGATGGTGTTATTAAAAAAAATCATTAAAAAAATTGATTTTAGAGAGGGAGAGGATGGGAGAGAGAGAAAAAGAGAGATAGAGTTTGATTTGTTCCACTTATTTGTTTATTCATTGATTGATTCTTGTATGTGCCCTGACTGGGGATCAAAATGGCGTATGGGGGCAATGCTCTAAACAATTGAGCTACCCGGCCAAGGCAAAGTGGGGTCACATTTTTCCCCTTTTCTCCACCAAGTGAATAAGGAATTGGATGGTTTCAACATTTTCCCAACTAGATCAACATTTTCCAAAGAGCATTACACTTGAAGAGCTGTTAGTTGTTATAAGAAAAAGGGGTTGCATGGCTAAGTGTTTATGAAATGTTGCATGAGATGTTAATAGTTTTCTTTACCACAAAATTTCTAGTCTCTGCTATGCAGATGTGCCTTTGACCCTATTAATAAGGTTGTTAAAGAAGGTTTACCAAAATTTTTTAAAGTAATTTTTTATTTTTTATTTTTATGGATCATCTTATGACTTTGGTGTTCACTGAAGTTCCTTCAGCTTTATAAATCCCATCGTCAGAGTGCACACTAATTGTTTTAGAAGATAGGGTGGAGTATCCACCACACCCAACACTCTTCAGGGACCAGTAAAGATCCAAGTCTCTCAGAAGCTCCTCTGGATCTCACTGTTTTCCAATAGAAATCTTGGACTTCACTCAATGGAGAGAATATTGTCTATGACCAACCAAAAGGGAATTATTAGAGAGAGTGCTTCTGAATAATTTGATGCAGGTTTTCTTGACTTTTATTGACTACCCCACTCCCACATAATGATTTCCCACTTTATTTTCTGAAACACAGCCTTATGTAAAAACCCGTACACGACAATCCAAACACATAAAACATAAAAAATATATATGACAGGAAAGCTATTCATATAACAGGAGAATGCTTCACTTTACAAAGTGATTTCCCCCACCTGAGTTTATTTGAAAGGAAAAGCTGAAGACATTGAAGGAAATTCAATGGTCTCACACTTTTCTCTAAATTCTATAGCATTTCTGAGCCCTGTAGTAACCTTAGCTTTTAAAAGTACTTTATTAGATGCCTTGTTTCCCCTCACATTAAGACTGTGACCTTGATTTCCTTCCCCCACCCTATTGAACACCAGCGGATAGATGTTGCACTTCTAGCCTTAGCAATGGTGCACCTCCTCTCTCACACTGCTGCTGGTTTGCTCCAAGACTCCCTCGCTAGTCAAGGAAGACTTTCCCACCACCTGGAAACCAATAGTTAATGGCAAACAAGCTCTCAGCTAGAACATCATTATTCATTTTCTCATTGTTGCTCATAGCCTGGAGACCTATTTTATTTGCAGAGATTGTCATTGAAAACAAATATTTGGACATTATTATTATTATTTTTTTAATCATGTCTCTGAAACATATGCTCTATTTGTCAGCTGTTCATGTTGCTAGGGCTCCCCACAACCCTGGTTGGGAAATCAGTTCCTACTTCAGGCACCTACAATGGATCAAGATGTACACAACCTTGATTTTAAAGGTATTTACTGCTTTTGTTAACTCAATCATTATAAAGACAAAGAAACAATTGGATCGTTGAAAGCATTAGATTTCTAGTAAGGGTGATTTGCCACTTCAGGCACAATTAGGCCACTTAAACACTTATCTTTGTTAGTCAATGGACTGGGAAGTCTTTATCCTTATCATGAGTAATTTAGTTCAAAGAGAATCTCAGCTCTAGGTGGAGATGCCCTTTCAGTGCAAGGTAGTATCTACTGGGTTGTTGGACATTTTAGTCTCCAGACTTCAGCAATGCCCTGCTTTATGTACCCCCAGAAGGCTCTCACATCTAAAATATTTCTTTAGTTCTTCTTTATGTAGAATTTGATATCCCTTCTGACACATATTTGCAAGGTAGATGGGTAAGCAATGCCTTTTATAAACTCACTAGAGGCCTGGTGCATGGATTTGTGCACTGGTGGGATCCCTCAGCCTGGCCTGGGCACCCTCTTGTAATTTGGGACCCCTCAGGGGATGCCAGAGAGCTGGTTTCAGCCTGATCCCTGCAGGCCTGATCCAGACAGGAGGGAGCCTGATCCCTATGCATTGAGCATCTGCCCCCTGGTGGTGAGTGAGCATCATAGCGACCAGTGGACTGGTGGAATGGCCAAATGGTTGCTTAGGCTTTTATATATATAGATAAATCCAGGGAAGGAGTAACCAATGATAATACCCAATTCTGAGAGTGAATGTTTTTTTCAGATCATCTTATGTTAGATGTTTGAGAAAAGAGAATTATAGTATATAGTAAGGGATGGAAAGTAGGTCAAGATTGCTTGCATCCCACTCACCCACACTTAATAGCTCAGGCTGAAGGGAAAGCACAGATGATGGAAAATGGGTGTGCATGGCTAATTTCTTCTGTGACAGTGAAGCATAATGACCTAGTCTAGGGATTTCCATCCTGGCTCTAGCTCTGCCTCTCTAACCAGCCCTGTGATCATGGGGAACAGTGACTCTTGGTATTTTTTTTTTTTTTTCATGGCAAATGGGGGTCTATCCCTGCCTTGCATTTTACTGAGATCATGAGCTTGAAAATGACAAATTATGATGATTAACGTGGGCAAGGGGCATGTTTTTTTTCTTTGCTTCTTTTATTTTCTGTTTAACTGATATGGAAAGAGCACAGGTATTAGAATTATACCTACCTAAGTGTGAGTCCTGGTTTTGTAAATAACTCAGTAGTGAGATCTGTTTCATGGGGTTATCATTAAGATGTCAAATTCTTCTACATTTAAAAAATGTATTTTTATTGATTTCAGAAGGAAAGGGAGAGGAAGAGAGAGATTGAAACATTAGTGATGAGAGCGAATCATTAATTGGCTGCCTTCTGCATGCTCCCCACTGGGGATCAAGTCATAATCTGAGCATATGCCCTGACTGGGAAACAAACTGTGACCTTCTGTTTCATAGTTTGACATTCAACCACTGAGCCATGCTAGCCGGGCAAATTCTACTGCTTTTAATTGCATTATCTGGAATTGTGACAATAAATCTTTTTCTAATATCACCCCCCCTCCCCCCATGCTTTAATGACAAATGCAATTTTATCATCTCTTTCATAGGTCATTTACAGTACATAGTTATTGGGTTGTTCTTTTATAAGAAAACATTGAATTATGACATCACATTTCCTGCTACTTTGTTTCTTTGCTCTCTGACATAAAGATTACTTCATATGTAATCTTTTTGAAGACATTTAAGGCCATCAGGAATGGTCTTAATTTAAGTTAAAATTTAACTTCTGGTTAAAACCATAATGAGATACTAACAGAATATGAAAAACACTCCCTACCCCTACACATATAACAAAAAACAATCAACCAAATAAAAACAAAAAACAACCAACCAAATAAAAACTCCACCAATGCCAAGTTTGGGCAAGACTGTAGAGCCACTGAAATTCTTGTTATCAGCTGGTGGAAATACAAAGTGGCACAGCCATTTTGGGGAAAGTGTCAGTATCTAAGAAAGCTGAGCTTATGACCCATAAATAAACATAAATGCTCATTGAAAATGTCTGAGGTGGTTCTTGGCAGCTTTTATTTATAACAACTAGGAACTTGGTAGCAGTCCAATCCCCTTTAATAACAGAATCAATCAATTGTGGTATGTTCATCCATACAATGGGATACTGTATAGAAATGAGAGGGCAGTGGGAAGAGTTTATGGTGCTGGTGATGTTTTAAATCTTAGCCTCAGAGGTAGTTTTATTGGGGGTATTTCTTTGAGAACAAATTATCAAGCTATAGACTTAAGGTCTCTGCACATATTTTATACATCATAAAATAATTATAAAATAAATAAGTATTGTTATTTTTTTTTAAATCCATTGCCAGATGGCTGGAAATTTTCTTTCACTTATAATTAAAAGATACATCGCCATTTTGAAAATCCTAAAATATAGACAAAAGAAAAACGCACCTATAGTTCATGTATCCATACATTTATATATTATTTTCATTGAGGTATAATTTATACATAGAACTCACAGGTACTAAGTGTACAATTCAATGAGTTTTGATACCTGAACACATTCATGTAAGTTTAACCACAATGAAGACATAGAACATTTTCATCACCTCTTCAAGTTTCCTTGTGCTTCCTCCCCAGAGGGAACCAACTGTTCTTAATTACAGCACCTCAGGTTAGGTGTGCTTGTCTTTTATCATCTCACAAATAGATTAATGCCAATGCATATACTCTTCAGTTAGCATTATGCTTTTTATATTCATGCAAATTATTGAATGTAGCAGTAGTTAGTTTTTTATTTTATTAATATGCCATAATTAATTTTTTTCATTTCTCTGTTGTTGAGGTTTGTTTCCAGTTTGGAGTTATTGATAAATTTATTATCTTTTCTTTCATGTTTGTGCCTAAATTAATAGTTATATATAATATGAGGAAGGTATTAAAGTTCCGTTTTTTTCCTATTGTTATCTAGTGGTTCCAGCCCATTTGTTGAACACACACACACACACACACACACACACACACACACCCCACAACACCACCCTTTTCCCTCTCTGTTCAACACTTTGCATCATCTGTTGAAAATCAACCAGCCTATATGTATAGATCTAACAGGACTTTCAATTCATTTCCATTGATCTTCTTACTCTTATGCCAATAACATACTATCTTACTGACTTAGCTGTAGAGTAAGTATTGAAATCAGGTAGTGAGTATTTATTCTTTTATCTTTAGGTGATACTCATGTGTTTACAGACCTCCTTACAATAGGGATAAGCTGCATCTGATGTCCAAATGGTAACTTGATTTTATGTTAAGTGAGAAATTATCACCAGATTTCAGAAAACTCTCAGGTAATGTACCTTAAAATACAGAAGTATCTATACTATCTAATAAAACTTTTATTACTGTTTATCTTATGACTCTGTTGACATTTCCTCCCTTTCCTTGAAGGTGGTTCTGAGTAGTAACTCTGACTATATTGAATAGTGGCTTTGGATATAGTAAACGATGAATATGCTTTTATTTATATTTTGATCCCCAATATCACTTTTAGCACACTTGTTGCCCCAAATACCCCCTTTCTTTCTTTAATTGTTCGATATTTTGTAATGTTTCACTTTTTTCCTTGGTTTTTATTATTATTTTTAATTTATTTTTTTATGCTACAAATAAAGATTGACCTTAGAGTCCCTAGATGGTCCCATTTCCCTTTGATCAGTGATTGTGGTTTCCCTCCAGGGTGAGGTGACTTGCTCCAGGTGGGTGACCTTGAGGAGTAGGGTCTGGCCTGGGCCCTGTGTTCCTCATCTGTATTCCCAGCATGCCTCTGGTGTGTGTGGTGATTCCCCTCTGCCTCCTCTCTGCAGGGGAAGGGTGGGGTGGGGTTCCTGCTCACTCACTGATGGTGACGTGTGCCAGGCCTGTGAGAAAGGGGGAAGGATGAGCACGTTGCCAACCTGTCCCTCATGTGACTCAGCTCTTCCTCCACTTTCACACTCGGAGCTCCTTTGTGGGAGTGTGCGGGTGGGTGAGGAGCGGGTCTGACCCAGACAGGCGGAGGCTTGCCAGCACCTCTACTTGATTGTGGAGTTTGTCAGCAATGGAAACACTGTGTGGAAAGGCCAGGAACCTGCAACTTCCTGTCTGTGGTGGACAAAAGGGTTTTGTTTACCCCAGTGAACTAGTCTTCCAGCCACTGGCACTAAAAGTTTGGGGGCGGGGTTAAGCTGAGATGTCTAATTCATACTGAGCACTGGAAGGCCTTGGGTCTGCCAGGGAAGGGGCGGCTGGCTTCTGGGCCAGGATGAGGGTTGGGGTTTTAGCCAAGGGGAGACAGGAGAGGAGCCAGAGGAGTCTCTTCTGTGTCCTGACATGTCCAGCTCATTTCCGCCCCGGCCTTTGCATGAGCTCCCCCTGGAGTACGCCCTCCCTCCGACACCTGCTGCCTCCACACTTCATCCAGGGCTTGTCCAAGGACATTATTATCTGTGAGGTTTTCCTGGAGCCCCTTCCCCCAAATCATTAAATATCCACCCCCACTATCCTCCATAGTGTCTCTGAGTGTTTTACCTGTTATGGCTTAACATACCTATGAGGTTCCAGGTCCACCTTCAGCAAATAAAAGAATGAATTTTATACCAGGAATTCCCCAAATGATGAGTGTATCTACTTGGTAATCAGTTTTGAAAATATAGTAAGACTAGAGGCTCAGTGCATGAAATTTGTGCACAGGGGGTGGGGGGAGGGTGGTGGTGTTCCCTCAGCCTGGCCTGCACCCTCTCCAATCCGGGATGGAAACCTTCAGGGGATGTCTTACTGCTCACAATTTGGGACCCCTGGCTCCTAACCGCTCACCTCCTTGCCCGCCTGATTACCCCTAACCACTCTGCCTACCTGCCTGCCTGATGCCCCTAATTGCTCCCCTGCATGCCTGATTGCCCCTAACCACCTCTGTCTCAGCCCCCGCCACCGTGGCTTTGTCTGAAAGGAAGTTCAGAAGGATGTCTGGTCTAATTAGCATATTAACCTTTTATTAGTATAGATAGCTGTCTGGATTCAGAAATAACTTAACAACTAAGCAGTTCATTGGCTAAAGCTTTTATTCAACCCAAAGGAAAGATACTCAGAGGAGCCTGGCAGGTGTGGCCTCCTCTTGCAATGAACTGATGCTGGGTTGTCTTTAGGTGTCACCAGACTCCCCTCAAGGCACACCTGGGGAATGCAAGGCAGGGTTTGGTAAAGTCATTATTGATCGAGTGTAAAAAAGAGTCACCGTGATGATTTCCTTTTTACTTGAAGTCTGCTTCTTCAAGCAAAAATGATGAAACCCATTATTAGTGAGACAAGATTCACTTTTTAAACTACAGACCTATGGCAGCTTACTGAACGTGAAAACATTGTGCTTGAACCATCCGTATGTATTTTTAAAGAATTTTAAAAAGAAAGGCTGTGGAAACGTTAATTGTCCTATTTTCTTTGTTAGTTCATTTGAGACCTGTATAATTTTGTTAACCAGTGTCACCCCAATAAATTCAATACAAAAAGAAATGAAAAAAGAGAATAAGTGCTAATTGCTGGGTCTGCATGCCTTATCAGGCCCGGGTCATTTCTCACTAATTGATCACTGTGAGACCGTCCCACTTTGTAGAGAAAAAAGCAGGCAAACTGGCCCCATCTAGGCCTTTCATGGATCCCGCCTAGTAAGCTGTGATTGGCTCAGCCACAGAGCCAACCACAGAGCCTGCTCATTCATTCTCTCACAAAGTACTTAATTGATTACCTGCCACATGCCAAGCATTTTTCTAGGGGTTGGGGACTCAGCAGTAACTAAAGCAACATATCTGCCCTCATACTGCTTTCATTCTAGTGGGGGAGACAGACGCTATCAAAATAAACCAAGCATACAGTACGCTACAAGGTGACACGTCCTACGGAAAAAGGCAGAGAAAGGGGAAGGAGATGCCAAATAGAATGAGGCCATCAGGGTAGCTCCCAGGTTACATGTGGGAAGAGATGAAAGGAGGCCAGGGGCCCACCCAGTGCAGGGACAGGGACAGGCTGGGCAGAGATTTCTAGCATGCCTGAAGAGGAGCCAGGAAACCAAAGTGTCTGAACCCCCGTGAGCAAGGGGGAGCAAGCAGTAGGGATGAGCCAGAGAGGAAAGGGGGTGACAGTCACTTAGGGCCTGTGTCCATGGAAGTACCCATGTGCACTGTTTTGTGAAACAGGAAGCCAATTCAGGGTGTTACTGAGGAGTTGCATGATATGCTCACAGGGTAAAAGGATTCCTGAATTGAATTCATTGACAGCCTGTGTTATTTTGGTCAAAACATTTACCAAGGGCTTGCAGGAAAGTTGCCCCTGGGTACAGTGGGGAGACTGATGCCAACCCTTGTACAGCTGGCTAACACCTGTTGCTCTCTACAGCCTCTGTGCTTTACTCAGCAATGCCAAACCAGAGGCAAAGAGGGTGGGCCCTGGAGCCAGTTGGGCTCCAACTCAAGGTCCTCCAGCCCTCCTTCGTTTGGCATCCCTGGTCAAAGGAGGAGGGGGACCCGGGAGGTGGGACAGGCAAGGTCAGCCTGGGATATTCATGCTTATGCCCTGCTGAGACATGCCTGGTCGCAGCAGACTCTCCTAGAGGAGGCATGCTAAGATTGCCTGAATCTGTCTTTGCTTCTAAACTTTGGAATTGGCTCAGTTACTCCTTTCATGGCTCATGGTCAGTGGTTTCCACTAAACCTGTGGCGTTCCAACATGATCTTTGAGTTGTTTTAAATTTGAGAAGTAGCCTGGGAGATGAGGTTTGAGTGTAAACGGTTGATGTTGAAATCATGGGGGTTGTTCTCTGTCATGAAGACAATAGGTCCTTGGCCAGAGGCTTATGGCAAGTGGGATGGATATGTCCGCAGCGAGGCAGAGGAAGGTGCCCAAAGGCTTTGGGGGGTAGAAATGCTAGAGCAGATTTATCATGTGAGAAGATGCACCCACCTCCTGGCTGGGTCCCCCTAGAAGGTCTAGAGGGCACTTAGAGGGCACTATCTTCACTAAGGCTGGGGGCAAATGCACCTGTGTGTGTGTGTGTGTGTGTGTGTGTGTGCTTGCATGCACTTGATCATGTGCACACACACACGATATTTCTCTCTGGAGATCATGTTGCCAGGGGTGACCATTCTGGCTACTTGGCTGGTTGCTGGTGAGGCCCAGGGTGCTGCATAGTAAACTGGATGGAGCAGACAGGAGCAGGCAGAGGAGGGCAGGGAGGAGAAAATTGGTCTGAGTTCTGTCATTACCTCCCTGGATGTCTCTGGGCAAGTCACTTTGCCTTTCCGAGTCTTGATTTTTTCACCTTTAAGAGGAAAGGTTGGGCCGGAAGTCAGTGATTCTCAACTTCGGCTGCATATTGCCATCGCTTAGGAACTTAAGTACGAATCTCCAGGCGCCATGCTAGAGATCTTGATGAGCTCGGCAGGGGTGGGGATCTTACTCAGCATGTCCCCAGGGACTCCACCATGCGTCAGAGTGAGCCCCACTGGATGAGCTCGTGGGTGAGGCGCCTCCCGCTCTGACAGGCCCAGGGTGCTCACTGTTCCTCACTGAGAGAAAGGGAGAGTCTGGCACATTTGAATCCAAAGCTGCAAAGGGCCTTTGAGGAGAACCTCCTTCCCCCACCTCAAACTCCTGTTATTAAAATTAAAATATGCAGTATTTCTCTTTTAAGGAAGGAATTTGACTGACCCGCCTGCAGAGAGGGTGGGTTGAAGAGCCCAAATGTTTGCTCTAGGCATTTCCATGCTATTTTTCAGGGCTGCTCAAAGATCTGCCCACCATATGTGTCTGTGTCTGTGTCTGAGACACAGGCCAGAATCTGTCCTTGTGTTTCATATAGACCCTGTCATATGCCTGTTAGCCTCCTATAGATTCAGGAAGAAACCCGGGCTTTTGCTTGCTGAAGGATGCTCCCAATTCCTGGTCTTGTTTCTACCTTCTTCTCTGCCGAGCCTTTGAGAAAGGGTTGCCGAAACCGGTCTGGCTCAGTGGATAGAACGTCGGCCTGAGGACTGAAAGGTCCCATGTTCAATTCCGGTCAAGGGCATGTACCTTGGTTGCGGGCACATCCCCGGCAGGGGTTGTGCAGGAGGCAGCTGATCAATGTTTCTCTCTCATCAATGTTTCTAACTCTCTATCCCTTTCTCTTCCTCTGTAAAAACTCAATAAAATATATTTAAAAAAGAAAAAGGGTTGCTTCCATTCTGTGAACAGTGGGGTTGGTCTGGTTTCTGAGCCTGACGCAGTCACGCACTAGCTGTGTGACCTTGAATAGGTACCTTTCCTCCATGGCCTCTGTTTTCTCATCTTCCTAATGGGTGGCCACAAAGTGTCCTACGGATAAAATGCTCTATGCGAATGCTGTTATAGGAAACCTCATTCATTCATCCAGAACAGTAAGCCGAGATGCCTTTCCGAAGAAAAATGGGCTCCGTGTTGTTGCCAAGCTCTTGTGCTCACTGATGCCTGAGGGGAGTCTATGGAGACCATCTCGCCAACGTGGTCAACCTCAGAAGCACAGCGGGCCTTCCCCACCACTTGTCCCAGGCAACAGTCAGCCCAGCATCGAAGCACTTACAGCAAGGGCTGCTAGATGGCGCTGCTTCCCCAGGTTTCCAGGCAGTCTGCGTTTTTTTAGCAGATGGCTTTTGGAGGAGAATTAACAATTAATGCCCGCGGTATCGGCCAAAGCCTGCAGAAAATATGTTATCCTCCAGAAACCACAGAGAGCTGAGGTTGCTCAAAGACATCCTGCCGCCAGCCTGGTCCTCTGCTGGCCAAAAATGTAATCATACACAGCCTGCCCCGTGCACAAATTGGTCCCACAAACAAGGGACATTAATAATGAGGGTAAATAAGGAAGATTATAGCAAATGATTTGTGTGCTTGTGTCCTCAGCCTTATTGCATTTTCTTCAGGAAGTTTCTCTGCATATAATAGTTTCAAAACAATTACCACTGGGCTAGAGGGTGATGATAAGGCAAAACCAATTCAGATGTGAGTTCACTTTCCAACAATAAAAAAAAAAAGAAACCACCAGATGAGACACAAGGCCTATTCCTCTGAGTCCATATGGACGCTTACAGGGTGTCACAAATCAGTGGTGGCAGGCAGGAAAGGGATTTTTTTTCCTGTGTGTGTGTTCTCCCGACCTTTACTCTGCTGTAACAAGGATTTGAATACTGCAGAGACCAGTCTCTTCATCCAAAGGCAGAGGTGTTCTCTGTCGGCCAGGACAGTGTTGGGGAGGTCAGGATGAGGGAAGGGCAAAGAGGCCATGTGGCCCACTCTTAGCTCTGCTTCCTGCCTTTCCCCATCAGGGTTGGTAGCCCTAATTATCGTTGCTTCCAATGATGCGCAGCGGGGTGATGGGCTAGTAAGCCTCTCACGGAGAGCAGCCCTCTTAGGGAGGAGGGAGCCAGAAGGTCTGCTTCCCTGCCTGGCCTTTGATGGCCGTCCGTCTCGCAGAGATGGGCATGGTGAGGGGGCGGCTGGAAGAACCCACAGGGCAGTTCTCTCTTGCCTGCTCCGGCCGTGCTCTGAAGCACCAACCCCGCACCTTCTGCGGCGCCCCCCTCCCCTGTGTCTCTCCGCCTGACTCCTGACTTCTCTCTTGCCCAGAATCAGCCATCTGTCAACGTTAAATCCTTAACGGCTTTACCCTCCCTCTGCCATCCGTTTCCAGCTCAGTTTTGCAGGCCGGGGAGACAGAAGGAATGAAGCCGGGGCATTTTCTTCACGTCTCTCTTCTGGTTTAATCCTGCCCTTTGTGTATTCGTGGTGTGCATTGTTTAGATTGAGGAAAATGTCCCCGGTGCCAACATCCCTGGGGTGGATCCAAAGCCTAGTATTTTCAATCAGCAGCATCCACGCCGCAGACCCCAGCTGCCGAGAGGGTGAGTGGGGGGGGGTGTGCACGGCAGAGTCTCACCCCTCCTGGCAGGGAGGAGCGAGTCCCCTTGTCTGAGGGCGCCAATTACTATTTTAACTGCCCTCCCACGCGGTCCCAGAGGCAGCTGGAGAGGAGAGCTCACACTGGGGGTGCCCGCAGCGTCTTGCTGGCTCCCTAAGGCGTCCGGGCATTTGCCCATCTGGTGAGGCCCCCCGAGCAGAGGGCCTAATTAAGTGTCATCTGGCCACCTGAGAGGGCTCGGTGGGCCTCCCTGGCTCCCCCTCCTCCAGGCAGGACGCGGCTCCCCCAGCCCCAGGTCTCTGGAGCTTGTTTGCTTGAGCAGCTGCCCTGGTTAATTACTGGACAGCAGGGTCCCCAGGTGGCTGCCGCAGACTGAGGGGATGGGCGGAGAGAGGGCTGAGGAACATAAAGGGGCGAGGAGGGGAACAATGGCAGGGGTGGTGAGAGAGGGGTCAGAGGAAGAAGAAACAGAGAGCTGAGCTGCATGACCATCGCCTGAGCTGGAAGACCGGAGCTGACCCATATGGAGGGCCCATCCATGCAAGAACGCCCTTCCCCACCTCTCACCTCCCTCCACACCGAGGCGCTCTGTTCCTGCCCTTCGCTTCGCTGTTAGCATCACCTTCCACCCAGCCTTGCTCCTTCACTCCGGGGACTAACCGATAGTTTTCCATTGGGAGAGCATGGCCATTGAGGCCTGAATTGGGGGCAGGAGGAGGAGGAGAACTCAGAGGCTCGAGGAAGAGGATGGTGTTCCAATCAGAATTATTCTTTGCCCTTGTTGGACTTGTAGACATGCAGGCATGTATGTGTTTTAAGGTGTTTTGCACCCTAGAGTCCCTAAACCATGGCGGTTGTGCAGTTGCTGGTATGCATACCAGGCTCTGCCCACTACTTCTTGGGCATTTTCCCTGCGTCTGGGCAATCACCCCATGACATGAGACAAGTGGAAAGAATAAAGGGACACATTAAGGGGGAACAGAATGGGAAGTAAAACCATTCACAGCAGTTGTATTGGCAAAAGTTGCAACCTCCAGGTTACTGGTGCCCTGCTTTGATCTTTGCTGGCTTAGAAGCTAGGCTGAGCCACTGAAACACTTAATTCCATGGCTTTCTCTCTTGTAATAGATGATCGCTGGGAGCAATAAGATTGTGTTGAGTGAGACTAGGACTAGGTCTCTGGACTCCAGTTTAATATCTGGTCCTGCGACCATGAGTAAACCGTTCTGTCTCCTCTGTCCTCTACGTTCCCATTGGAAAACGTCAGAGAATGCTTCTTTCAGTGTGCCAGAAGTTCCCCTTTCCTGAGCATAGTAGAGGTTAGAATTTCATGTCACTATATTTGGTTTAACAGGGCTCAGGAGGAAATGGCTTTCTCCCCGCCTAACCCCAAACTGCCACAATGCGATCGATCAAAGGCAGTTTTGTTCTAGGAAAGGGAAACTGGTAGATGGAGAACAGATGTTCTGAGACCGATCATGTGTGCCCCAAACATCAGGAGGGTGTGCTGTGCAGATGTGCACCAGTTGTTGACAACTGCAGCAGGAATTAAAAGGGTAGTGGGGATTTCCAAAGTGACAGGAAGATAATCTCATTAAGCTATTGATGTCTTGTCTGGTTCCCACACAACTGTAGGCCGGTCCCTTGTGAATCCAGGGATGATGTGGGAAGACTGTCAGCCTGACAGAGAAGGGTTCAGAGATTTGGACCCATCAGACAAGAGTCACAAGGGTGAGCAGCTCTCTTCAGAACACTAGAATCCCTTAATTCCATTTGTCATAGGCTGTGGTCGTCTTTGGCTCCTTTGAATGTCCTCTGGGCACAGAGTGGACCCAATGGAGGGAGAGGGGGAAGCAAAGGAAGAGAATCGTCCTCCTAATGGGTGTCAGCTTTCAGCTGGGTGTAGAACGGTGGGAAGTTGGATTTCATCAGTCATTGGATTTCATAGGTCATTGTTTTAAAATTACTCTGGGGACCAAGATAAATCCTAGAGAATAGTTGTTACTGTTTACTGTAGGTCCCCAAGCATCTCAGCT
The DNA here is from genome assembly GCA_963924515.1 of Vespertilio murinus. Classification (NCBI taxonomy): domain Eukaryota; kingdom Metazoa; phylum Chordata; class Mammalia; order Chiroptera; family Vespertilionidae; genus Vespertilio; species Vespertilio murinus. Next base: position 5,975,060 of record OZ004709.1, read on the forward strand.
TTATCCTCAGACCCACTAGGAAATGACCGAATCTTTAAAGCCTGTAGGTTCTGCAGGGGGATTTGGTGGCCTCAAGAGGCCCAGCATGTCAGTGTGGTGGGCACCTTTCCAGTCTCTGATGGATGGAAACCAATCCTCTGCCTGACTAACTCCCAACAAAAGTTGCCCAGGGCATTTCATTGTGGGCAGTTCACGTGGTGAGACGACCATTCCTTATTGTGAAATCTGCTTCCTTGAAACTTCTCTCGTTAATCCTAGTTCTGCCCTCTGGAACAACACAGGGTATGTATAATGCCTTTTTCAGATGAAAGCTCTTCATCTTTCCCTACATTATAACAGTCCCTATATCTTCCTTCATACAAGACACACATTCCAAGCATGACACGGTGTCAAATTCCCTCACCACCTACTGCAGACGTCACCTGGGTTTTTAGCATTTGCATCAGTCAGGACCCAGAAAGGAAAACAGAAACACTCTCAACACATCCAATGGAGGGAAATTAATACAGGAGCTTCTTATATTGTTGTAGAAGGAGAGAAGGAACAAAAAGGCAAATGTGAGAAAACCCATCATTAGTAACTGCAAGAAGCAGCTACCATTCCTAGAGCTGGAAAGGTTGAGAGGGATGGCCCCTCAGGGGCAGAACGGAAGGTCCAGGTTGAAGGACTGGGTGGTGCAACAGTCTTACTGATGCTGGGACCACCCAGGCTCTGTAGACATTCCTGTTGAACTTGTAGTCAAACTCCTTATTTACAGGAAGCAGGTGAAGTATTTAAAAAAGTAAGTGTTTGACTAAAGTTCAGGTCTCCAGTGGATCTACTTTTTTTTCTTGCTTCCTTAGCATATCATCCCTTTCTTTTGGTAATTGTCCCTTCTTTTTCCCTTGGAGAAATTACATTCTTCCATCCTTGTGGTTGGGTTGTCTGTCACATGACTCCAGCATCCATGATCACAGGGGAGGGAACATGAGACAAGCCTTAAAACTTGGATAGAGATGCTGAGTGAACTTGGGCAGATGGCTCGTGAAACTGAGGCTGTTGCTGGCATCTCTCTACAGAATCAGTATTTGACTTCTCCATTGATATCCTTGCAGCTGCTCTGATTCTGGGCCTTCCCAAGACCTAGATGTCTTTTCGGCTATTGCCAACACTATCCAGTGCCCTTTCTATAAAACCCTTTCTTACCTTGGTTAGCCAGGGCCTATTTCTATTGCTTACAAACAAATAACCTGGGTGACATGCAGTCCTTACCTGAATTCCCTGTAGGCAAGAAGGCACCGTCTTGTTTGGTTGACTCTGAAGCCAGCACACAGCTATCCCCCAGTCTCTTTGTCCTCAAAAATATTAGAAGCACAATGAATTAGTACCAGCTCGGAAAGTCATCTTCTCATGGTGTGCTGAAGAGATCTAGCCTCATAGCTGTGGAGTTCCAAAACCTGTGATGCAGGTGAATGTATGATAATGAGGTCTGGAAAAGGATTTTGCTGTGACAGTTTTGATTTGTTTACATTGAAATGGATGCATCAAATTGTAAAAATCTTAAAAAAATTTTTTTTTATTTCCTAACAATGTGAACAGAGAGAACATCTCAAGGCTTCGTCCTATCACTGGTTTTGACCTTCCTGCACCTCTAAAGTTCACTCAGAAATGGGCTGATCAGGAAAGTGAGCATATACATAATTATGTTAATTGGTATGTTAGAAAAAATTCTTCAAATTAGATCATTTTACAGGGCTGTCAAAATATCTTCAAAGCAGTTACATCAAAATATCACATATCGTCTCTAGCTATTTTGGCACAGTGGATAAAGTATTGGCCCAAGGACTGAAGAGTCCCAGGTTCAATTCTAGTCAAAGACATGTATCGCTGTTGCAGGTTCAATCCCCAGCCTTGGTTGGGGTGCATGCAGAAGGTAACGAGTGGATATGTCTCTCTCTCACATTGATGCTTTTCTTCTTTCTCTCTCTGTCTTTCCCTCTACCTTCCATTCACTCTAAAAGTAAATGGGAAAATATCCTTGGATGAGGATTAACAACAAAACAACAGCAGCAACAACGAATCACTGTATCTGATTTCTTTGTGCCCATATGACTCATTAAAAAACTGTGTCAAATATATGGTTTTTGCAAGAACAACACCCCCCATCACCACACTACTTTCCAGGGGGACAGAATCAAGTTTATCAGCTGCATATTTATCCAGCCATTCTACGAGTTAAGAAACTTGACTTCACTGTCAACCAGTCCAAATTTACCCATATTATCCATCGAGATAGTTTGACAGTGTCTTCTTGGAATATAGACCAAGGAAAACATTCCCTTCCCCTGATAACTTCTCAACATGGAAACAAGATTAGTTTGGGAATGCTTGTTTAATAAGAATCATGTTGGCACAGATAATTACGTTTAATACCTATCTTGAAAATCATTATCTTTTAAAAATAGGCCAGGTTCTTAGTTTGAAGTAGGGAGGCTATAGAAAGAGGAATCCTAGCTCTGGCTGGTTTGGCTCAGTGGATAGAGCATTGCCTGTGGACTGAAGGGTCCCGGGTTTGATTTCAGTCAAGGGCACATGCCCGGGTTGCAGCCTCAGTCCTCAGTGGGGGGACGTGCAGGTAGCAGCTGATCAATGATTCCCTCTCATCGTTGATGCTTTCATTTCTCTCTCTTCCTTCTCTGAAATCAAGTAAAAAATATTTTTCTAAAAGGAGGAGTCCCAGAAAGACCACCTACTGGCTGCTCTCCTGGACACCTGAAGACATACCACGCTTGTCATCTGAGGGGTCTGACCACGCAGCCCCATGCCCCTCTGTGTACTTCTCTTTTGCTCTGGAGGGGCCTTGGAAAATATGATGAAACAGTTTATGAATTTTATATTTGTTGCCATAAACCATCGAAGATAAATGAGTTTCTGGAAAACATTAAGAAAAACATTTATCTTCAGACAGCTCACTCTGAATTGGTTGAATTTTGGAGTACAGAATTTGAAGGCAGAATGGATAAGGTGTCTCATGTTTACAAGCTTTGCTCAATGAACTGACGTTTAGAAAGGCTTGGATAAATATAAGGGATGCCAAGAACAATTTCTCATTCTAAATTTGGCTCCCACGGAGAGACGAGAGTTTTGAGGTTACTTATGCAGTACCGTGGTGCAAAAGAGAAAACTCTCCCAAAGGAGTCTACGAACTGGTTATTTTCCCAAATGATCCACGTGAGCTAGCTCTATGGGATGATGCATTTGAAAGGGCACTCGATGCCCATGTCAAATTAGGCTGCAGAAAAACTAGTTCGAGTTCTCCACCCAGAATCTGAAGCACCAGCAGAGTCCATGCTCATCGGTGAAATGAGAGTTCAGACAGCCATGCACCTGGAGACTTCAGTGTCTTGAGGCTCTCAGACTCCTGGTGGCTATTTGGGAAAATGTCAATGACCATGTATCACAGTTGAATATGCTTCTGATTCCCACCTCACTTTCAGCGTTGATATAGTTTTCTACCGAAAGGTGAAGCATTTTATTAATAACTCTAAGATATGTCTGTTAAGGGGCTTACATCCTCTCAAGAGATTCTCCTTTTATGTGAAGAAGGTGGTATGTTGATTAGCTGTGTCCCTTGCATTTTTGAAAGCCACCTCTGTCCTTTGTCACTTCCACTTTAGGAGATAGATCTGTTCATCCCCCTCTCCGCGCCACCCCCCCCCCCCCCCCCCCCCAGTATTTCAGTATCTGGAACTTGTTATAAATAGTTGCTCCTACTTCGTGGTCTTGATTTTAAAAATTTGTTTCAGAATAACTCTTCTTCTGTATTTTGATAATCGTTTGCTTTTTTAACATTTTATTATATTCAAATGATGATGTTACATTTCCATACCTTTGACAATATTTTAACACTAGTTATATATCTCTATCTCTATCTCTATCTATCTATCTTTAATGTCTCTGTGTGGTTTTTTTTTTTCTGGAGATAAAATTTATCTCCAGAATTTTGGAAGAGGGTCCTTGCTGGTACTCTGATGTCTACCTTTGAGCCTCCAAATACAAAAAATTTTATGTATTTATTGATTTCAGAGAAGAAGGGAAAGGGAGAGATAAAACATCAAGGATGAGAGAGAATCATTGATTGGCTCCCTTCTGCAGGCCCCACACTGGGGATTGAGCCTACAACCTGGGCATGTGCCCTAACCTGGAATCAAACCGTGACCTCCTGGTTCATAGGTTTATGCTCAACCACTGAGCCACGCCAGCTGGGCTTTTCTGAGATTTTTTAAAACACATTTTTTGCTCAGTAAAGTTTATTTTGTAATATCAAAAGTGGTTCATAAAAGTATTAGTTAAGTATATTTCTTTACTTTGGAAAAGTACAGTGTCAACTATATTAATTATGGTTTTCATGTTAATCACTAGTAACTCTAACTTTCAAAGGTTTGGTTTATATGTTGAGATGTGTTAATTTATAGTTAATTGTTTTAGAGATATCTTTATTATTATGAAAATGCTGACCCTAGAAAACTACATATTTCTAAAAAATTATTGCAGGTCTTGATAAATTTCACCTTTTCCCAATGCACCCACTCCCTATTTTTAAAAACTGGAGCATAATTCTGTTCTCAAACCACAACCTCCTACCCCGCAACCCCCCAAATCCTCAGCATTCCTTGCCCACACCTTCCTCTGCGTAGCAGGAAGTTGTTCAACTTGGCCTGCAGACTTGGACTCATTTGAGTGACTGGGTAATTTCTTATCATTTCCTTGCTTAGCTTAGGTTTCAATTTTCTACCAACCACATTTGTTCTAAAGTTCCCAATTTGAGGATCACTTTCTTCGGTAGAAAAAGGAACATGGAATTGCCTTGTCTTTCTGTTAGCTTTCTACATGACATGATATGACACCACTTGCCCAACCGTGGGCTTTTCCACTCCTCACTTTTATTCCTGCCCCAAACCTCATCCAAAGCCCCCTCTCGGTGCCCTGTGACGGTCTTTTTAAGCCTTAGTGCAAACTGGGCTCTGCTTCCCCTGGTATCATTATAACTGGGCTGTATTCCTTGGTTACATGTGCTTCCTTTCACACTTCAGACATTGCTTTTAAAATCTGAGATCAGAGAACTCTTTGCATAGTTTTCCTGTTTGTTTGCTTTTAAGACACTGTCCTTTTTTTCTTCTTGATCAATGTCATTTGTTGTTCATAACTAAATGTTTATGTTCCCCTAGAATGTATGTGCTGAAATCTAGTCCCCAATGTGATGGTATTTTGAGATGGGCCTTTGAGAGGTGCTTAGGAGTCCTCATGAATGGGATTAGTACCTTATACGAAAGGCCAGAGAGCTAGCTCACTCTCTTTCTGGCATGTGAGGATACGATGTGAAGGTGCCAGTCTGCAAATTGGAAGAGAGTCCTTGCTGGTACCCTGATGTCTACCTCTGAGCCTCCAGAACTGTGAGAAATACATTTCTGTTGTTTAGAAGCCACCCAGGCTATTGTGCTTCGTTATAGTAGCCGAACCGACCTAAGACATGTATCACTGGTAGAATTCTTTCTGTGAACTTTCTGTCCTCTTTTAGCCATTTTTAAGGTCATAGTGTTGCCAAGGGAGTCATACCTACTTTTTCTCTGAACTTTTAGAAACGACCTTGTTCCCAAAGTCTAGAATTGATATCTAATTATAGTCAATGCTTTCTTTTTCATTGGCTGTTACAAGTTCTACAGTGATGTTGGCTGCTTTAGCAGAGTGTTTATTTCACTATCATAGGCTGGTTGTGCCTAGCAGTTAGTAAGAAGACTACAAAGGTGGGGGGGGGGGGCTCTGAATTTGGCAGTTGTCCATGGGTTCAAATCTCCATGGACACTTTGATGATCTTGAACAATCTACATGGCCCCCAGGGGGATAAAAAATTGGGTCAGTTAAACAACTTTGCAGGAATGCTTTTAAAATAATGAAGCATGCAAAATGCCCTTGGCTCAATAAAGGGTAGCCATTATTATTACCTCCTGAATAATGTTTTTGATCTTTTGGGAAACTGTTACTCCAGCATATGTGTAATACATGTGAGTTGAAAGTCTTGCGTGACTAAGTGAAAGCTACACCGGGTAACATATGGGGGGAGTGCATTGCAGACACTCTGATGGTGAAGGGAAAACTGGCTGAGCACACAGGTTCTGAAGCTCAATGGTCTGACTCAGAGTCTGCTGAGCCACATATTGGTCTGTGATCTTGGGCAAATGGCTGGAGCATTTTGTGTTCCCATTTCTTTATCTGGAAAGCAACCCTATTTCATGGGGTTGTTACAAAGATTTAATGAGTACATTTATGTCATTGTTTAGGATATCACCTGGCATATAATCAGCACTTAATAAATGTTAGCTCTTCTTATTATAATGCTGAGTGAGGATGGCATTGTATAAACACAGAGCTGAGAATGCACCAGAAGCACCAGCATCCACATGTACACCAGGCTATTTGAAACTTAATTGAGAAGGTTGTGGAGATAAACAAAGCTACAGAAATGCGCAAGAGGAAGTCGCTGAAAAATATTGCTAAGAAGGCTTAGATTGAAAACTCATTCCATTGGGAAACACATGAAGACTTCGGAGGGGAATGGCTTTAGAGTCCTGATGCCAGAAGAGACCAGATTATAGGGACAGTGAACCTTTTACCATTGAATCATTGGAGCCCGCATCGGAGTGGCCTATTCAGGTGCCCCCGCCCTCTGAGGGAACTGGAGGTGTGCGCTGTTCTCTAAGATAGGATGTCGGTGATAGGCACCCAGTCAATCCAGCTTTTAAAATATGGGTCCTTTAAAGCTGACCTGTGGGATTAAAGACAGGGATAGTTGCAAGAAGAGGTACTTAAAACAAGGTCATTGCCTTTCAGGACTATTCTCTAGACCCATGGTCGGCAAACTGAGGCTCGCAAGCCACATGTGGCTCTTTGGCCCCTTAAGTGTGGCTCTTCTACAAAATACCATGGTCTGGGCGAGTCTATTTTGATGAAATGGCGTTAGAAGAAGTTTAAGTTTAAAAAATTTGGCTCTGAAAAGAAATTTCAATCATTGTACTGTTGATATTTGGCTCTATTGACTAATGAGTTTGCCGACCACTGTCCTAAGTAATTGCTCCAGGTAATTCTAAGCACTGCAGAAACTACCCTCTGTGAAATTGCTAGGTTTTACAAATCAGCCCTTATTCGTTCTGTCCAAAACAGCCTCTTAGCAGGGGTTCTTAACCTTGAGTACATGCGCTGGCTTTAGGGACCATGTGAGCTCCCCAAAATTGAAGGCAAGCCATGTATAGATACATTGCCTTGGGGAAAATCTTGTCCTATAGCTTTCCCTTTACATATATTCATGAACCCTCTATCCCACTGCCCTCTCTCACCAAAAACAAAACAAGAAACTCAAGAACTGTATCTCCATGCCCCAGGCCATTTTCCACTCCAGCTCTGGGAGCCCTCTTTCTCCAGTAACCAACTAGACAGGGCTGTGTCAACAACTAGCCTACCTTCTCATGATCTCACCCTCATGGCTGCATGAAATCACAGGAGCATCCAGATGTGGCTTATCTGGCCTATCTTTAAGTGTTTTCCAATTAGTTTACATCCCTGCTGAGCATGGGTATTGGGGAAACCCTGTTGTAGGTCCTGTGAGGGTCCTGCCAGGTGCCCAAAGGTGATGGTCCTTTAGGTCTTTTCTGGGTTGAAATTTGTCTATCAAGGCCTACTGTTAGGAGATCTGGTTTTTCATAGGGAGCTCATGGAATATCTCGATAGGACTCCAAATTATCTATCTATCCTGGTGGAGGTCTGAGCCCCATTGGCCTAGTTATTTTATTTCCTCTGGGGAAGTCACACTGAAATTCCCTTGGGCTTAACCCAAGGGAAGATTTTATTTCCTCTGGGGAAGTCACACTGAAATCCCCTTGGGCTTAACACAAGGGAAGATTTCCCTTTCTCATTGCCAGGAACACAGTCCAAACACATCAGCTTCCTGGAGGATGGTGGAAAGCTTGCTTGCTGCCTGTACTCACAGTCCCTTTAACTTAGCTTTCTCTAAGTTTGTGCAGTGGGGCCCACCTGGACCCATATCTTTTAAGTATCTTATCTTCAATGCTCTTCTATTGATAAATAACAAAATAACCCCTTATCACCACCACCAACTCGCCTCTCACCCCAACCACTACCACCAATGCTTGATTCTCCACTATGATAATCCTGTTTCTCCTCCAATGGCCTTTCATATTGTCCCAGGCTTTGGGACATCTATAAGTGGCTCACTGGTATTTGCTGATAATGCCTTTATGCATGTGCTTTTCCTCTGAGCAGATCCATTCAGTCCCAGTGTTTAGACCTTCTTACCCCTGGGTTTCAAGTTGCATAATGTTGAGGGGTGAATAGGGGACAGTGGGTTATTGATGTGGCCAACCAGCTCTACCTCATGGCCCTTGTGATCTCTGAGCCCACCCAGGTCACCACCTCTTTTGTACCTTTTTGTCCTTCTCCCCATAATGAAAGCATCCTTGGAGAAGTCTAGCATTGATTCTTATACTGTTGGTGTCTACTCTGCTGGTAAAGATGGTCCACTGGGTCTGCAGATGGTGAAGTGCCTTTGCATTCACTCCCCTACCTCCAATCGCTTTGTTCTCCAGCTTATTCCGTATGAAGAGCTCAGCAATGCTGGGCTCGGGAAGAAAGCAGGCAAATATGGCGATAAAAATGCTAACCACAACAGATGGCAGGAAGTATTTCCTTGAAATTCAGATGAGCAGTAGGTTTTTATTATTAAATTTATTTCCCTCATTTGCTAGATAGGTCTGTCCTTGTACTTGCTCATCGTGTGCTGAAATAATCTTGTTTTTCAATATCTGTAACAAGGAGTTGTTCATTATACCAATTATCAATACATCCATATGGTCCCATGTATAATTGTCAGCTTAATTACACGGATGTAGCCTGTGTATTTGGAGAAAGTGAATGCTCACCTTATCCTAAAGAAAAAGTAGGTTTCTGAGATTTTTAGGCTTACCACTTTCTATATGGTGAGAATAAAATATGCCTTTTGTGGGGGTGAGAGGGGGGAGAGGAGGGAAATAAATAAAAAAATATTGGTCCTTCAATTGATTTCAAATACATTATCTTAGGTCCTGCATATAACTTCTATTTTACAACTATTAAAACATAAGCATCCATGCTCCCTCTGTGAATTTGTGATTTTTCATTTTCAACATCCAGTAAGGGGAACCAAAGTTTATCAAGTTCTTTGGAGACTGAATTTAAATGATTCTTATACCCTATATCTCCCCCCTGCCCCTAACAAAAGTAGAAGTCTCCACTCTCACTGTTATCACCAGTAGCAGCTCCATATAGTACTATCACCTTTCTGCTCCATGGTCATTGCCATCGGTACTGTTTAATTTCATGCGTGGCAGAGAGAACCCCAGGCTCCATGTTTTTAACTCTCTCCAGATCAGGAATTCTAAAATCATAGAATCCCAAGGATATGAAGGGACATTGGGAGGTCATCGAACCCAAGCCTCTACTCCCCAGAAGAGAAATGTTCAAACAATACAGAAGGGATTTATTTTCAAGAAAAGTAGGCTTTGTGATGAAAGGGCTGGTGATGGGTTAATGGACAACAACCGAAGGTTAGAATGAAACGCTTCCACCCTTTTCACAGGATCTCTAGTCAGTGTGAAGGGCCTCCGGTGCTGGGGGAAACGGCCATCATAGGTAATTTTGTGAACTCAGTGATAATCTTCGTAGTGAAGAGAGATGTGCACCGAACTTGATTATTTCCCAAAGAACTGTCATTTTCCTAAGAGCTGGCATTTGCAGCCTCTTGAGCAACACCAACCACGGTTATCACAGCTTTTACTTGAGCAATCAATCAGGGGTTTGAAACATTAAACTCGAATATATAATTTCAAAGGGGGTAATTTCAGCAAAATTCACCCTGAACTGAAACAGCTTCAGCCAGCCCCTTTTCCCATAAGAGGGTCACTGCTGGCTCCCTTGTCCCTGGCAAATTCCCTCCCTGCACTCGCCCCACCCTCCTTCCCAGCCAGAGGAAATGAGGGGCCAGGCCACGGATTGATGAGATTTCCTGAAAAGAATACCCAGAGATGTCCTAAAGGAGACAAGTACGGGCTACCTGGGAGAACTGGCTCTCTCTTCTTGCATTGCTATGCAAGCCGTAATTTCCCGAGTAAGGGTAATACAAGTGGGAAAGATGGTGTGGAACTTCTTATCGCTTATCTCTGACCCCATCAGATGTTAAAAATGATCCAGCTTCTGCTCTGGAAACACAACAAGCCGGTTTAAATTTAAATTCATTGGCTAAAGTCCTGCCAGGATAATCACACAGTCCTTAATTTCTTCTTAGCCAGCCAACTGGAAATTTATGCTATAGCAAACTCTTTTTGCTGCGCCTAAGCGTAAGTGTATAATTAGGCTAAAAAGAGAAACAGACAAAAAGCAGACACAGGTGGAATTTGGGACATGGTTTCGGTGCCAGTTTTTGTCATCTGGCTCCCTGTCTTCAGGGTCTATAACCAGAGTGAGCGACCATTTTTGTGTTTGTTCCGGTAACTACCTGTGCTGCTGTTGACTGGGGGGCCTGTCCAGGGTAATAAATGGTCCGATGCAGCCATTGTCTTCTCAGATGTAAGCAACTTGCCCTGAAACAAAGGGAACAGCAGCCACAAACCCTGGTCTCCCTGCCCCCCCCTCCCCTTCCCCCTCCCCCTCCCCCCCTCCCCCCCTCCCCCCCCCCCCCCCCGCTCCCCTTCCACCAGACCAGATCTATCGTCTGTTCAACCTCATAAGCAGCAGAAAGCTCAGCAATGGTGACAGTCTGAATATCCTAGATGAATGTCCCACAGCCCAACTCTATTTGTCCTTGGCCAAAAAGGGGACTGAGAAAGAGGGAAGCATCCCTGAAAACAGATCTCACCTGGCCCTGTCTGTTGGGTTGGGCATTGCTAGGTGCTTCCGGTCACTTAGAGCGAGGCTGTGCTGTTCCTCTGTTGAATATTAATAATTTCAAAGAACACCAACATCACGCAAGGCCACTCGGGCAAGGCACAAAGAAGCTCATTCCGCAACCATGCCTGGACAAATGTTGTCCCTACCACAAAAATGACCAAATGTCACCCATCCTGGGTGAGACCAGACAATTGATTTGTCTTTCCCGGTTGCAGCTTTAACCTCACTCCATCCTAATGGGCTTCTAGGTAAGAATCATGAAGTTTCCCAACCTTAGAAACTTCCCAACGGCATCCAAAGTAGAGAAAAGCTCCCTTTCCCTATATGATGGCCCAGATTACCTAAGAGAAGCCCACATTCTATAACATGCCCCTTCTAACACGTGTGTGTGCCCCCTTATTGCAGCAGGTCCTTTCAACCAACCTTGTTTCATTTCAGGCATGTTGCCAGTGGTCTCAGGTTGAAGGTCATCGACATCCTCTTGCACAATGTCATGCTCATCTCATCATCCTACTAACTGTGCAGGGACCCTGAGACCATATTTGGTATCTTCCTCTCAACCCCATACCACACCAGTCACACATCCTGATGAGTTTACTTTGCAAATAGATCTTGTAACTATTTCCTTCTCTACACCTTCACAGCAACTTCTGAGAAAGCAAGAGGCAAGGGTCTCTCACTTTGTCTGGTGCTGCAGTCTTTAAGCTAGCCTTCCTGTGGTGCCCATGACTTTCCCCAACCTGTTTTCCACACTGCAGCCAGAGTAATCCTTTCTAATGAGGAACCTTAAAAAGCCATTCTCACCTTGAAAGCACTTTAATGCTTCTTAATTCTCTCAAAGACACGGTTACTTAAAATGGTTGACAAGGCCATTAGAAGTCTGGCCAATGCTTGCCTCCTCAGCCTCGCCTCATGTTACAGGCCACCTCTTTCTGATTCAGCCACTTTGTCCTTCTCTCATTTGCTTGAACACCATATGCTTCTTGGTACCATAGAGTCTTCAACATGCTGAAGATGTTATGAAGGCCAAAGGGGATAGCGTACGTGCTAACCTATGGAAGATGGAAAGAGGCCACCCTTTGATCAAGAAGGACTGTGGCTGTCGCCCTCTTCCTGCAGAAAAAGTACACAAGAAAGCCTACACTGAGGTGGGAGTGGGATTGTTTTAGTTCAACCTCAGACACGTGGTAGATGGAGTTGCGGTGTTTCAGAGTGGGCGGGGCTTCGTTACTCTGAGTCCTTGGTTCTGGATGGCTCCTACACACACTCTGGGGAGTGGGGTTGGATCAGGGGCCTTCCAAGTTCTCGTCCCACTGCAAGCTTCGTGTCTTGTACTGTATACTGTATTGCCTTTACCTCATTTGAAATGGGCCCGAGCTAATCTTGTCTGACCTTGTATACTAGAGTTCAGTAAACTTCTGAAAAAGGGCCAGGTAGTACTATTGAGTAAATATTTTAGACTTTGCAGGCAATGTGGTCTCTTTTGAAACTATTCCACTCTGTCACTGTAGCAGGAAAGCAGCCTTAGATACTCCGTAAATGATGAGTGTGTCTGTGTTCCCATAAAACTTTGCTTATGGATATGGAAATCCGGACATCATATAATTTCCATGTGTCATGAACTGTTATCCCCCTTTTAATTCTTTTTCTCCATCCATTAAAAATGTAAAAGCCATTCTTCTCTGGTGAACCTCCAAAACAATCCGGGGGGGCTGGATTTGGCCCGTGGGACGTGGTTTGCCAACCTCTGATACAGATCATTAATCAGAACCTGAAATGCCATTAACTTCCTGGCTAACCTTAAGCCACGGAACTACACTGATTTTTTAAAGCCTGGTTGGAAAAAAAAAAATCTGCTCTTCTCTAATTTGACTCACTGGCTAGACAGAACATTTACTTTATTATTTCCACAAGTTTCATTTTACGGTTGGCTGTGAAAAATTACTTACCCATTTGCCAGTTTATAGCAGCTAAGGCTCTTAAAGCAAACCCCGCCTTTCCCACACTGCTCTGCTTTCGCACATCCTTATCAACTGGCCATAGTTCCCAAGCCCCCTCGCTGCTGCCCGTGCCAACCCCCCAAGCTTGTAAACCAGACTCTTCCAATTAGCATTTCCAATACCTGGATTTTAAAAATGCCCTAATGCCTTCTTTACATTCAGTTACAAAGCACAGACATGCATGTAGAAGAGACGGGTAAAAAGTGACCCATGGGAGGGAGGGCATGTGTGGGAGGTCGGGGGGGGGATGGTAAGCTATGTACACATATAATACCTTAATAAGTTTTTTTTATTGATTTTTTATAGAGAGGAAGAGAGAGGGATAGAGAGTTAGAAACATCGATGAGAGAGAGTCATCGATCAGCTGCCTCTTGCACACCCCCCATCGGGGATATGCCTGCAACCAAGGTACATGCCCTTGACCGGAATCAAACCCAGGACCTTTCAGTCCGCAGGCTGACGCTCTATCTACTGAGCCAAACCAGTTTCGGCCCTTAATAAATTTTTTAAAAAAGTGACCCATGTGCCACCAGCAGTCTGCGGTCAAACCACTCAGTACTTGCATTCCCTGAATCTTATTTTCCTTCTTTTTAGAGCAGCCGTGGGCAAACTACCGCCCACGGGCTGGATATCCGGCCTGTTCGGCTATTCTATCCAGCCCGTGGAGCCAAAAGAGCCGAGGGTTCTCTTGCTCTCCCCTCCGCTCCTTCACCAGCAGCCCAAGATGAGAGTGCCAGCATGGTCAGGTTGCTTTTGTTCCGGCCCTCTGGTCCAGTTTAAGAACCCATTGTGGCCCTCAAGTCAAAAAGTTTGCCCACCCCTGTTCTAGAGCAAGTTGCTTATCCTCCCTCCAAGTTCATCTCTCAGCCTATGCCCTGGGTTCGGTTTCATCCCCCACGCTAGCCATTTTCAACTTGTGGCCATGGATAGGCTTCTGGGCAGAGAAGTGAGCGGAGGTAAGCAGTGTTGGAGAATGAGTTGCGTGTCCATGCACATCCCATAACCAGAAGGGAAGAGTCTAGGTGTTGGTGTGTCACTAGACTATGTCGGGGTACGCTTTGCCTCCTGCAGCCCAGTGCAGGCCATGCATGGAGTGAGCAACGGGCCCACCTGGGTCCTGAGGGGGGGGGGAAGGGAGGGCGAGGTGCATCTGCACGCTCCTCTGCAGCTTTGATAGCGACTGAGAGCGAGGCAGAGGCTCAGAGAAGTGGCTCACTCAGCCCTTGTTGGGAGAACCTGGGATTATTTAGCTATCAGGGAAATTGGGCCAACATGGCAGATGGGTAGGAGTAACACTTGTGCTTGGCCTGAGGTTGAAAATGAGGTAGGCTTGCCGCGGTGCCGAGAGGGGTTGGGGAAGCTGAGGCCCGGGGGAGAATGCGGTGAGAGCTGCCAGGTGCATGTCAGGCAGGGCTAGCGGGGTTCCAGAGGCCTGAGCCAGGAAAGGGGAAGTGATAAGTAGATACACGGTCCCCTGCAGAACTCTGGCGTGTAGTCCCGCGTTATCAGCAAACACCCGTTCTCTCCGTTGAGGGGAATTTGTTACTTGCCAGGTCCCGATATTTCAAAAGCTGTTTCCCTTCAAGGTATAATCAGAATTAAGTTGTCAAGTGATGGCAACTGTGCAGCACTACTGTTGAGCGGGTAAATAGATGGTGAAATTGTCTGCCGGTCCCTGGGAGACGGTGGGGGTAAGTGGGGGTCAGCAGACCTGGCTCTGTCCCAGCTCATCCCCCAAATTGCTGTGACCCTGGGCCAGCCATTGAGCTGGCTAGACCGCAACCCCTAATGTATAAATGAGAGAGGAGGAGCCTGCCTCAATCATCCCCAGCATTTCTTGCGTGTTGCAATTCAACACATTATGTTGCGTGTGTATATTTTAAAGAAATTAACAAATTTAAAACGATGGGAAAATCGAAATCAACATTAGTGGGGAAAAGAATTAGCACAACTCATTTGGAAAGTAATTTGGCAATCTGTGTCAAGAACCTTGAAAATGTTTATACCCATTGACTCAATAATTTCTCTCCTAGAAAACTACTCTAAAAAGTGTTCTGAAATTAAAAAACGCATACAAAAAACCCCCCAGATGTTCACTGTACTGTTATTATCCAGCAATTGGAGGGGGGGTATGCTTTTAATGGACAGTCCACACGGTGGATTAATGTTTAGTCATTAAAACATGATTATTGAGCATGTAAAATGATAATTTTAAGTCATTTAAATAGTACATAGGGAAATTAGTGAAATAAGTAGGGAAATGTTTATGTTAAAATATTAAGTAAAAAAACACACCAGAATCCCAAGTTATATAAAGCTAATATCAATTATGCAAAAAAAGATATGGGCATATTATAAGAAAATATTTATTTTAAATGTTTTGGAATTATTGATTTAATTTCACTTAGTTCTCTTTAATGTTCTATAATAAGCTTGTATTATTTCCATTATAATAAAAACTGAAATGATTCAAGTTTATGATTATTAGTTGTTAGAATATATTAAGACACTGTCAGAAAAAAATAGAAATAACCACAATTATAGAACTCTGGTTGTTATATAATATGAAATAATGTACCATGAAGCTCCATGGTAGATGGGTTGGAGGAAAAGTCCCTGAACTCACATCAAAGCTCCAATTCAAATCGTGGTTCTTTTTAGTTTTTAGCTGTCTGACCTAGCAACTAAAGAGCAGGACTATAGAGTAAGTTAGTTCCATGTCTGAATCTCAGGAGGGTTATCTGTAAGATAGAAATTCAACAAATATTCATTGACTACCGACATGTGCTAGTTATTTATGAAATACAGTAATTATACAAAGTCAAAAAACACAAATTGATGCTATTAAAAGTTTTTTACATTAACGGGCATCTTCACTGAGCCTTTAAGCTCCACCAATGAGTGAGAGTTCTCAACATTTTCTACGTGCCATGTGGTCCCGCCAGTTGTCATTACTGCAGTGATATTCAGCCCATGGGCACATCAGGGCATGGCCATTGAAACCTGTAAAGAATTTCTGTGAGTTTATTGGACCCAAACTGTCGACATATGCTGAGAAACAGAACATCCATGAATTGAGATAATGCTTTAGGGAATGGGGAGTTAATACCTTGTTTTTAGAAATTACCATCAAAAAGAAAACACGCAAGTGGGCTACAAGAAATCTATTGGTGATAGATTAGGGAGGTGGGAGAAAGCAAAGCAGGAGAAACTTCTGGGATAGGCTGAAAAGTGAAATGATGGACATGTGCTTCTTTTACAGAGATGGACACAGGATAGTGAACATAGTTAACAGTGGACGATTAGCAGGATAACAGTTAACAGTAGCAATGAGGGGATGCCCTGGTGCCATATGTTGTGCCCTAGGGGTCTGGGGTGGGGAGAGAGTGGGAGGGCAGTTACAAGTTACCCAGACATCTCATAGATATGTGATCTTAGATGCCAAAAGACAATAGGCTCAGTAATGATCTAAGTTGATCTTTGCCAGGGAAAATACTGGCCTAGGACATGACTGCCCACTATAACCTGTTTGCAGTCAAATATTTAATTTTCAGACCATCCTTTGTGGTTATTCTAGGCCTCTGAGTTTGCACAAAGGCCATGCAGGCCTGCCCTGAGCTTGTCAGGTTAGCATATGGCCCCTTTCGCCCACAATAACTCGGTAGAGAATGCCCCTTTCTGATATCCTGCTGCCCCATTGAGTCTCACCAGGGGGAGAACAGATGCTGAGTTGGTGAGTCACGATCAGGAGGATGCACTACTGCAGTGTTCTTGGGAGATGGGGTGCCCCAAACCCCCCATCCTCCCCTCCCCTCCGGGTAGTGATAGCTGCCTTCCAGCCCAGAATGGGAGAGCTGGAGGAGGGGGAGAGCCAAGGGCCAAGCTCGAGCTGCACACCCGGTTCAGAGGGCTCCTTTGAGACATGGGGAGTAATTACGGCAAATGGTTCAGCAACCACGGGGGGAGTGAGGGGGAGGAGGAGGGCGGTGGAGGGGAGAGCCTGGTTAATTGCGGAGCAGATGCCCAGCCGCACCTTGGGGTGAATGCATTAAGGACGGGAGCTGTCATCTCGCTCACCCCCTCGTGTCTATTCACAGGCTGCTGGGCCCCCAGCTGGGGCTGGTTTAGTGTGGGTTTTGCCTCCGTAGGAGGGATCTGCAAGTTCAAAGCCTTCCCCTGGTTTCCAAATGGGATATCCCTCCCACCTTCTCTCCCTTCCTTCCCTGTTCCGCGCCCCCGCCCCCATCCTGACTCCAGGCATCCCTCTGCGCCTCCTCTGCCAGCAGACAGCTTTAATTGTGTTGTCTGCCCTGTTAGGGAAAGCCAGCTCCGGCCCCTCAGGCTAGTGGGAAAGGGTCCAGGCCTCCTCTGGTTCCCAAGCTACCTCCGCCCCTCCTCTCCAGCCGGGCCCAGGTGCCAAGTGCCTCTGGGGGAAGTCTTCAAAGGCCCCCCCCCCCCCCCCCCCCCCCGTGGACCTGCTGCCCCTCCCCTGAAGCCCTCGGAAATGCAAATCAGGCAGGACCAGCACAAAGAGCACCGCCGGTTGCAGCCCTGAGGTGGCTGTTCATGCCTTGGCCACCGAGGTGTGGGCCTGAGGCAAAAGGTGCCAACCCCGTGCCCCGTGGGGGCAGGCACCCGGCTGCGCTGCAGGGTGTCCTGGGGGCTCCGGCTCCTTCATCCCTCCACACACACTTCATCTCCCAGGCCGCTGGCCACATGGAGGCAAAGCCCTTGAATGTGAGAGGGGGATGACTTGTGTTTCACCCTCTCTCCTCCTCCCTGCATTTTCAAACAGGATGCACTTCCCCAGGGGCCTAACTCTGTGCACTGCGGCTGGGAAAATTTTCTAACTCCTGGGTCACCTCTTCCTTCGTTTCCGGCTGAAGCTGTCTGAGTTAGCGCAAGGTTTTCTGCTAAAATGGGAAGACCCTTCCTCTCTCTGGACGTTTGTCAGCTTCTGGAGAAACCATGGCCACGTCCGGGCCACCCTGATGGTGCCTGGCCGCGCACCTAGTAGAAACCGCCGTCTCTCCTCCCAGCCCAGCCTGGCCTGTGTGTGCTCACCCTCTGGGCACCATTCACGGCCAGTAACAGGAGATGCTACTGCTGCTAGGCACATCTCCGCGCTGGAGCAGAAGCCTGGGGAAACCGAGTGGAGAGGAGCCGGCCTGGCTCATAGTGTACCAGAGCGCCTGATGCTGTGACATTGCCTTACGTCAGTGTTTCCCAAACGTTTGACATATGTGTACCCCTTCTATAATTTTCATAACGCTGAGTACCCCTCGTCAAAAAAAGGATGTATTCTAATAATCAAAATATATTCATTTTTTGGTACATACACAAAATAATAATAAATGAAAAATGAAATTATTCATTAATAAAATATAAATAAAAGTTATGTTATACATAACATTTATTTGCACACCGGACCATCTCACACCTCACAAGACTGTCTTGACTTGACTCATGAGAACGTAGAATTAGGCGCAGCTAAGCACGGTGCAGTGCATATCCCCACCAAACTCCGGTGCGACGCATACCCCCACCACACTCTTCCCGTGCCCCTGGGGGTACGTGTACCATACTTTGGGAAACACTGCCTTACTGTAAATGAGACGGTTGAGCACTTGCAGGAATTCAAACCCGGCAGCACAGGTGAGCGCACTGGCTAGGAGTATGTGACGCGCCGTCAGCCTGGTCATGGCTCCGAGTTCCTTATTCTTAGGCTTTTGCGTGGGGGCTGCCAATCAGATTCAGCAGTGACCTTCGAGGTCACCCAGTCCCATGTCTTACTCATAGGACAGCCCCTCAGCTGTCCTTCACCAGCAGCCCAAGAGGAGAGTGCCAGCATGGTCAGGTTGCTTTTGTTCCGGCCCTCCGGTCCAGTGTCAGAACCCATTGTGGCCCTCGAGTCAAAAAGTTTGCCCACCCCTGGGCTAGCCTTTCCAGGAGCTGCTCAATGAAGAGGCTGCAAGTTGGCTCCTGGTGGACTGCCTCCCATTGCAGAGGTCTCTGCATGGAGTACATTAATATTTCATACGAGTCAACTTCTAAAAATAAAGCAGGCTTTCTTTGCTTTACTTCAGAAAGTGGAGGTTGGGCAGCGACGGCTCTGCAGTTGCTCTGGAAGCCATTCACTGGAGGAGGTTCCCGTAGATCTGGGGTGAGCTCCGAGTTTGCCACAGTCCCCACCATGCCCTGTTATCCCTGTCCTGAAGGTCGGGTGCCAGTTGTCACATATCCTTATGCTTTGTTAAAAAATATTTCCTCCTGCCTGGCCGGTGTGGCTCAGGGGTTGATCGTCGACCTATGAATCAGGAAGTCATGGTTCCATTCCTGGTCAGGGCACCTGTCAGCTTTGCTGTTTTAAAACGATCACCTTTCCTTTGGCGTATCCTTCATGGCCTCCAGGAACACAGCACCCGGGTGGCATTTAACAAGTTGGTGCTGAGCTGTCCTGGGGGTGGAGGTGGGCTGGCGGGAAGCTGGCAGGCGGGCATGTGTCCCTAAGGAGCCGGCTGCTGCGTTAGTGAGTCTGATGGCCCCACAGCCTGTTCTGGCCCGAGAAGCAGCAACTGTGCGTCCACTTTTGATAATCCAAGCGACGTAGCGGGCTTCGCCAGCTTCTGCAAGCAGCCAGCCGAGTCTCTCCCCATCCCCTTCCCCGCCCCCGTCAGGTTGCTGGCAGCTTTCCCCCGGGATTCAGAAGTCACCTGGGGGTCGTCCCTAACCCCTTCTGGTAGAGTATATGCCTCCCCCGACCCCCCATGCCGCCACCGCTACCTGGAGTCTGTCCCCAGTTCCCACGGAGCACCTCCCTTCACTGAGGCTAGTTTCTCTGAGGAGTCCCCGCTCCCCACCTCACCTTCCTCCTCCGTTTGTTTGCTGTGCCCTTTGACCCCGCCCGTAGGCCACATGACATCACACCATCTATTTCTTCTCGGGACCTGCTCGCAATGAGCATCGCCCATGTGTGCGCCACACGTGCTGTTGGAGACCAGCGTGCACGTCAGGGTCGGGGCCCTGGAGACGGCAGGGCCTCTGCACGTGGACACGGAAGGCTGCTCACTCTGCTTTCTGGGGGGAAATGGTAGCTTCGTGCCCCGCCAAGGACAGTCAGGCCCTAGGATGGGACCCTACGGTTGTGTTTCCGGGTGGATGCAGGTGGTTTGGGAATCTCATTGAGGACCCTGCAGAAGGCATGGGAGAGTGGTGGCAGTCAGAAAAGTTTCCGGTTCTTTCTGCTTCACAGGGGACAGGAAGGCTATTGCAGAGGATGTTCCCAATCCAAGGTCACCTGGGCAGAGCAAAGGGACAGGTGCGGGGGGAAGGTCAGGTAGTGTAACTGTGGGGCCCGCTCCCCTTCCTAGGTCTGTTCTCTTCGTGCTTCGAGGCCCCCTGGTCTTGGAGAAAGTGGCCGAGCGCTGAGTGGCAGAGCTGACCACACTGCTCCCCAGCAAAGACATCTCTGCCTATGGAGGTCACACATTGTGGCTCTTGGGTGGGGAGACCTTTGGGGGGCAAGATGGCTTTCCCAGAGTCTCTAAATCATATCGCATGTATGACTTAGATCCGCTAAACCAGTGGTCGGCAGACTCATTAGTCCACAGAGCCAAATATCAACAGGACAACGTTTGAAATGTCTTTTGAGGGCCACACTGTTTAAACTTAAACTTCTAACGCCACTTCTTCAAAATAGACTCGCCCAGGCTGTGGTATTTTGTGGAAGAGCCACACTCAAGGGGCCAAAGAGCCGCATGTGGCCCACGAGCCGCAGTTTGCGGACCACTGCCCTAAACTTTGAGAAGGCAACCCCTTCTCAGCCGATGAGGAGGGCAGGCTGTGGGCCGAAGTGAACTAGCCCCGGGCTCCTGTTCTCTGCACTGTTATTCTGCATGCGTCAGCAGTCTTGGGTTAAACTAAGGTTTTGGAAAGCACTCATTCTTTGAGGTTTCGTACCTGTCTCTCCCAGACAAACCACTTATGAGCAGGCTGGCTTCTAAAGGCTATTGAAGTTGATTTGTTTCAAGAGTCCAAAGTGACACACTACAGTTCAGCTGCGCGTGCCACTGGCTGGCGGTGCACAGAGTTCACACACCTCTGCCTGGGTTCCGGCTTTTCACACAAAGTTCTTAAGTGAAAAGTTTTAAGTAAAGGTCTTCTGTAGAGGGAAAATAAAATAAATGGTTCCCTTAGAGATTTGAAGGGGAAATATAAAATATAAAATATAAAATATAAAAATTTCTGTTTGCACTGAACTCCTCACAGTAGCACCTCAAATAGTTAGAACTGAATAAACCTGAAACTTTTGGTTCATTAATCCATCAATTAAGTAAAAAGTGTGTGAATGTTACTCTGGGCTAGCCCTGTGCTTGGTGGAGGGGATAAGACAAATGAAAGACAGAGTCTTTATTGTGTGTACATGTGTATCCCCGACATGCACATATACATATGTGTGCATCCATGTGCTGCAGGGCATTAACTCAGCAGCTGTGATCGGTGGGGTGAGGGCTAGGATGGAAGGAAGAGGAGAGTGTAGTGGGAGTGAGGAGAATGAAGGCAGCCAACTCAACACGGATGGCTGGGGAGAGAAGCCGAGGGAACCGAGGCACGAGCCAGGTTGTGAAGGATGGTGGCTTTTGTAGGGAGAGAAAATAGGGTGGTCACAGGGAAAAACTATAGAGAGGTTAAGTGACTGAGCGGAGATGACAGGGTTGGTTGGTTGGCTGGGCCAGGGTGCATCCTGAGGATGCCCTCTCCGCAGACAGCCGCTCCTCCCAGCTGCACAGACGGAGGGCAGCCCCCAGCGGCTCACAGCGAGGGCGGGGGCAGCTCTCTCAGGTCTGGTCTCGGCTGAGGACCTCGGTCCAGCGGCAGGACCTGTGACCCCCGTGCTCCTGCCCCGTCGGCGACCTCAGTTTGGTCGGTGTGGCGAGGAGAGCGGGTCCCGTGGCAAAGTCACTGAGGTGTGGCCAGGACCTACGTCCTGTCTTCCTTGGCTGTCCTGCCGGTTCACCAGCAGCCTCTTCGGAGCCGTCTGTCAGGAAGATGAATGCTGCCTCATTGATTCCCTTGCCAAGGAGCGTGTCCAAGCGGCAGCTGCTGCACAGACACACTTTGACGCTTGAACCCAGGAGTCCAGGCCCAGCCCCCCTTGCAGTCTTGCCTAGCAATTCAAACTCATACAGCCAACTGGAGTCCCTGGGCTAGGAAGTAAAACGAGACACCCCAACTTTTCCAGGGAGGTCCTTAGCGAGCTGCCAGTGATCATGGGGTCTGACCACACTGGATACTCCCTATTCTAGAAGTTAGAGCCTCCAGCCCAGGATCTATAGAGCTCGTGTGAAGTTAACTTTAAGGACAAAGGGAAATCCTGAAAGGCTACAAAGTCGGGAAAGGGAGGGTGAAATGTCTCCCTCTTTTCAGGACATGGTGCAAGGCAAAGGGTCACTAGGACTCTTTGTGTGAATGTATGAATGTATACATACACAGAAGGATGAGGGTCAGAGCTGTTGTGCCAGTTAATGGTATCCCCCCCTCCCTTACCTACCCTCACCCCATGTCACTGCCTTCATCACCTATTATTCATGGCAAGAATCATCAGAGTGGACTCATGCAACTACCCCCAACCCCCTCCTGTGCTAAGAATGAGGCATAATGACAAGGCAGATGGTCATGTCCACTCCGCTTTCCACCTGGCCCCTCACATTAGACCTGCAGTGGCAGGTCTCTCCACCAGGTGGCACTCATAGTTTAGCCTAATTTTTATGTCTACTGATAGAACATTTTACCCTACTGTCACTGTCCAGGAGCATATGACCTAGGCCTCCCGATTCATGTACTGATTTCTTATATTGCCATGTTTTGAGTTCTATTGTCTTCTGTTCAATTATGATTTATTCTTTCCCGCTGGGACCTTGGCAAGGGACACTGTAAGGAAATAGCCATTATAACCTGAGCATCCTCTCTCTCTCTCTCTCTCTCTCTCTCTCTCTCTCTCTCCCTCTCCCTCTCTCTCTCTCTCTCTCTCTCTCTCTTTCTCTCTCTCTCTCTCTCTCTCGCACACACACACACACACACACACACACACACCACAACTGTTCTAGGGATAAATCTTGCCATGAGTTTTCTATTCCAGTTTTTCTTATTCCTTTTCTTTCTGTCTCTTCCCCCTTCCTCTTCGTGGTCAGCATGGTGTGGCCAGTTGGCACACTTTGATTCAGTAGAACTCAGCACAGGAGCACCCTTTCTGTGTCCATTCCCATTGCATAGTGGTCAGGGCGTGGATTGGCAGCCTCAAAAACAAAATGCTTGCCCTTGAATCTTAAAGATCAAAGGCCAGAGGGAAAGAGATACTGGCAGGCTTGTGCTTGAGGGGGATGTTGTGAGTGAAATTGTTTGATGGCCATTCTCTCCGGGGAAGTTGACTGTAGGGCTGAGTTGACTGAGAATCTTGGAAGCCTCACAGTAATATTATTTGATACAACCCAGTAATCAAATTAAAGACTTAAGATAGCACCACTGTCCTCAAAGAATCCAGTCTATTTGGGAAGATGAGAAATTTAGTCATGTTCCATCATGTTACTGGAGCAAGGGAATCTCTGTGAAGAGCTTCATGCTAACAACTTTGCTCTGAGTTCATAAGAAAGCCTGTTTCTGAGTCCTGGGAGGTTGGGGACACTTTCAGGGAAGGCTAGGTCTTGATAGGATTCAGGCAAGAGAGAGTATGGGAGAGAGGAGAGGCCTTGCAAGAGAAGCATAGATGTCACCCCCCTCCCTTACCAACCACAGAGAGCTGGGGCTCCATTAGTTGGCGCCTCCAATGAGAAATGGTTCCTTTAAAAGTTCTGTTTTACAAGAAGACCAAACCATAATAAATTCCAAATCCCCTACTATAGGGAATGATAGTGTCCGGCAAATTATTGTCAAAGCAGTGTTTATTCCTATTCTTATTAAGTACTCAGAGTGGCCTCATTCATTCAACACATTTATGGAGTATTTATATTGTGCTGGATTTTTTTGGTAAGAAATCAAGATAGATGAGGCTGGATTGTTTCCTCTAAAGCTTTCTTGTTAGGAGGGAAGACAGGAAATGTGACTATGAAGAACTATAACATCAATGAGAAAGAAAAAATCTTGAAAGGTAAGTATAGAAAATATACAGGTACTAAGAGTAAGATCCAAGTTATTTTCTGCTGGGGGTTCAGTGGTGATACAAGTTCAGGGAAAATAAGGGAAGGAGAGGGTTTGGAGGAAGTGGCATGTGCAAAATAAAGAGGTTGGAAGGGAAAGACCGCATGGGGTGCAGGAGTGGGATAGTGAGAAAGGATGTTGACAGTTTAGGTTAGGGCCACGTGACAGACAGCCAACCTCTCATGGCAGGTTAAGGAATGTGAGTCCAGCAGGAAGTTATTGTATACTTTTGAATACATGGATAGATTGACCTTTAAAGAGACCTGTGTTTCAAAAGATGAGTTTCTAGCACCAACAAATGCAATGGATTGGCCAGGGGAGGGGGGCGGAATAGAGGGCTCTGGTTGAAAGGCTGACCTATCAGCGCTGGGAGGAATATGGCTTCATATGTTGACATTTATTCTTATCATTCCGGAAGTCATCAGCATTTCAACAACAAGACTAAAGAAACAAAGTCCTGGAAATTGTTTTTGGTGAAATTAAGAACTATATGTAGCTGAAACCGGTTTGGCTCAGTGGTAGAGCATCGGTCTGCGGACTGAAAGGTCCCGGGTTCAATTCCGGCCAAGGGCATGTACATTGGTTGCGGGCACATCCCCGGTAGGGGGTGTGCAAGAGGAGGCTGGTCGATGTTTCTCTCTCATTGACGTTTCTAGCTCTCTATCTCTCCCTTCCTCTCTATAAAATATCAATAGAAATATATTAAAAAAAAGAACTATGTGTAATCTGTAGTTCCTCAAATGTGTTAAGGTTTATCAAAAGTAGGTGGGAATCAAGAGAAACGATGCAGAAGTGGTACAGAGAAGATTTCAGAAGCACCAGAATTTTCTGATGGAGAGGCATGCACTCTGAGTGAGGAGCCACATCCTTTGTTTCCAATGATGGTGTAAGAACTGGGCCAGAGATGTTAGCAGAAGGTATCACAGAATGAACATGGTGGAGAGAACCAGAGGATGGGGCTTTGTAAAGAACCACACCAATGAGTCACAGTTACAGAATGTGTCTTCTCGGTGGCATTCATCGACTGTGTAGCAAATGCCTGCCAGCCTGCCCCTTCCCGTAAAGGACACTTACTCCAATACTGGGACTCCCTGCAAGTAGCTGGCCCAGGGACTCAGTGATGACTAAGAAAAAGATGAGCAAGCGCTAAATCAATACAAAGGTAATTTAAGAAGAAAAGAAGCAAAGAGAGTTTCAAAATTTATTAACAAATAAAGGACATTTACTGGAAAAAAATGTTTCCACAAAGTAAAAGAAAATTGTGATTAAATATTTCACTAGAAGCTAAACAAACAAACAAACAAACAAACAAGAAAAGAACTCAGGAAAGAAATGGCCAAATATAATAGAAGAGAAAATATGAGGGGGTCAGATCTCAGGAGAGAAACAGAAAACAAACAGCCATTACAGAAATGAAGACAAAACTGTAAGAAGCCCAATCAATGGAGAACATACCCCATGGAAAATGCAATAATGGACACAGGGGAAGAAATGAGACAAGCCATAAAAATGAATGCAACTCTAAAACATAGATACAGGTTTAGGTAGAACATTATAATTAAACAAGAACGACCTAAGAGATTCAACATTAGCAACAGTTGGAGCCTCTGAAGATGAAAGCAAAAGATGGAAAAAAAAATTGAACACGTAACTTGAAACTTTAAGAAAAAAAAGACTTGAACCCCTATATCAAAAGTTCACACCAGCTATAAGACACATCCATGGAGAGTGGTCAGTACTTAGATAATCAAGTAAACTGGTTAGATGTGAGGATTTTAAAACATTTTCTGGGCATCTAGGCAAAAAGATCAAAGCATATGTAAAGAAATAAAAATTGGGCAGGTTTCAAATTCTGCTACGGTAAATTTCCATGTCAACGTATCATGGTGCCACACTTACGTCAACCTATAACAAGTTACGTACATTAAAGATGATTTCTGTGCCGTCTGTGGCGGGTATCTATATCCAGGCTCCTTCCACCTGCTGATTTCCTAACAGCTTGCCGTGAGGGGAAGGAGAGCCAGAAAAAGACAAACTCTTTGTAAATACTGTGGTCCGCAAGTTACACAGCACATCTGTTCACCATCTCTTGGCTTGTCTGCTCACCTTCACATGGCAGCTTACATATAAGGATGGGTGGAAAATGTAATCCCTAACGAGGCAGCCCCTTTCTGATAACAACTTTGGAGCTATTTTGGGGAATAGCTAACCATCTTTGATACATTCATATTCTTGTATGTAGGCAGACTCAACATTATAGAAATATCAATTCTCCCAGGTTTGAATTGAGTACAATCAACATTACAAATGGTTTTTTGAAACAGACAAGGTGTTTTGAAAGCTCATATGGGAAACTGAAAAATAAGTATAGTTGGGAAAACTCTAAGAAAGGAGGATAAATGAAGTATAAATACTTTTGCCAGGTATTAGAACATTATTATTAGTAAGTTCCAGTGACTAAAATAGTGGGGCACCAGTGTATGATTGATGAGTGGATTGAAGGGAAATACTTGAAAACCCAGAGATAGCTTAAAACAGATATGAACACATTTAGAATACAAGTGGGAAATATGACAGAAAACCAAGATAAACTACAAGCAGATCAAACATTTAAGAATAAGAAATAAAATCATGAAAATAAGATATAGAGCCCAGCCAGAGTGGCTCAGTGCTTGAGCAGTGACCCAGAAACCAAGAGGTCACCAGTTAGATTCCTGGTCAGGGCACATGCCTGGGTGTGCAGGAGGCAGCTGATCAATGAAGTTCTCTTTTCATGGATGTTTCTATCACTCTTTCTCCCTTCCTCTCTCTCTAAAAATAAATGAAAACATGTTTAAAATAAAATATAGAAACATTTAAATCCTAACTTGAAAAAGAGCTTTCTCATTGTTTGTTTTTATGCCCTTTAATTTTTGCAATACTCGTGAATTGCTAAAAAATGTTTAGTTAATTGGACTACATAAAGTTAAAGAAAGAAGTTCTGCATTTCACATTTTTGTCTTTGACTATATTGCCTTTAATATTAGGCCTGAACAAATTATTCAATTTAATTGAGTTAATAGAACATTTATGACCAACTTTATGAATAAGAGACAGTGGCAGCAACATTATAACTGCCTCCTGGTTGACAGGTCTATCATTGATTGTAAGAAAAGATATGTAAAAAGTTTTTGAAATACACTGTCAGTATCAATGGCATATAATATATATATATATATATATATATATATATATACACTTTCAATATATATATATACTATATATATATATATATATATATATATATATACTTGTATTATTGAAAGTAACATATGCATCCATCCTGTATTCCAGTTTGAATTCAAAATTAATAGCTATGTAATCATTGATTACTGATAACATACTTATGGTCTCAACAGATTGCCATAGTAATTTTTGTATAATTCATTGAAAGATTATGTTAGTAATCTTATCTAAAAAAAGTATGTCAGTAATAATCTTAGTAATAAGTCTTAGCTCTGGATTAAATTTTTCAAAACATTTGTCATGCTTATTTGTTAAAGATTAGATGCTATTATTTGATGTTTAGTAAAAAAGAACAAGTGGAGTTGCATTCCATTGACCACACACACACACACACAAACACACATATACAACACACACAAACACACACAAACACACAGACAACACACAAACACGCACAACACACACAACACACACAAACACACAGACAACACACAAAGACGCACAACACACACAAACACACAGACAACACACACACACACACACACACACACACACACACACACACACACCCCTATCTACTCCCATATGCATACATGACACTCGTTCTCCACATGGTCCAGGGCTGAAAAGGATGAGTAATGTCCACAGCAGGGAGGAGTAAGTAAGAGCGTATTCATGACTCAGATTTCTGTTTTAAGTTCTATTATGAAGGATAATTGTTTGTTCCCAAAAATAACAGCATATGCCTTGGTGGCAGTTTTCAGCAAGGAGAAATATTAACTGTCTCTTTCCCTTCTGTGAAATGCCAGGTTTCCTAATTTACTTCTGAATAAATCAAACACAGTATCGTTGAATATCAAGCCCAGATTAATTTAGTGGACACAGAAAACGTTATTTCACCTACATATACAGCCAACATTGTCAAGAGAAGTATCGCAGCGGCCCAAACCCCTGAGCCGTCACCTGGAACTTGGTTCAGTGCAATCACAAAGATGAGCCCATCTTTTCGCTATGGCTGATTGACCCCAAAATCAAATCCCAGAGGTTCGTTTGTCTGTTTTTATGCCCTTCAGGGTTATACATCTTGTCCAAATCAGTCAATTCCTTTGAAGTTTATTTTGGAGGGAACAACCTACGATGGGCAGTATACCAAGCAATTCTGTTGAAACAAAAATAACCTTTTGCTCGATCATTAAGTGGATGTGTGAAATTTTCTTTTCCACCTAGATTTTAGTTCAGCTTTTGTCCTTCACTCTGGCACATGTGAAATGCTGGTCAGAAATGGAAAAAAACACTAGGAATGTGGAGCTGATGGCTCTAACACTCAATTTGTAACATCTAATACTAACAACATAGGTCTTTCAGATGTAGCTTATAAATACTGATTTAAAAATAGAGACTTCCAGAAAGCATATGAAAATCTTCTAAACATACAGTTTTTTAGACTTTTGTAAAATTTGAAGACTCAAAGAAATCTACTCTGAAGGTGACTGACATGCCCATTGTTGGCTGCTGGTGGCCTCTTGGTCTGTTGGCAGGATCTGATGCTAAAGAGTTAAACCTATTGACATGTTCGTCATACCCTGTCTAACGGTCCCTTAAGCGAGCCACCGATCTTCCTTGCTCCAGGTGACACCTAATGAGCTGTGAAAGTCTTGCACCAATATTTCTATCTCACCAGCAAGCTTGAAGAAGGCAAGTTTGCTTTTTCACCCTCAAGAAGAACCAAAAGTGTTCTTAGCAGAAAGAAAGATTTGTTTGCCTGGACCTCTCTTTAGTTAGAAGAGCATCTTTTGAGCTTGGGAATTTGATTCAGAAAATGATAAGCTTCTAATTATTCTTGGGATGTTTTACATTCCTATGTTTATGTTTTATTAGCCTAACTGTTTTTGCAAGCTCTTCTAACTCACTCACTCTGTGACCTTGAGCAAATGGCTCTACCTCTCTGGTCCTGTTTTCTCTTTTGTAAAATCAGAATCCTATTAACGCATAGAATTCCTTACAACAGTGGTCGGCAAACTCATTAGTCAACAGAGCCAAATATTAACAGTACTATGATTGAAATTTCTTTTGAGAGCCAAAATTTTTAAACTGAAACTTCTTCTAATGCCACTTCTTCAAAATAGACTCACTCAGGCTGTGGTATTTTGTGGAAGAGCCACACTCAAGGGGCCAAAGAGCTGCATGTGGCTCATGAGCCACAGTTTGCTGACGACAGCCTTAGAAGATCAAATGAGATAATGGTTATTATGTTTTTTTTTAAAGATCACTTAAAATTACCTCATTAAATATTATAGTAATTCTCAAAAGCTTTCAATTATATAAATCATAACATATGTATGCATTTATATTTAGATATATATAGATATGATAGTATATATTTCCATATCCTTTGAGCAGATGCTAAGAGATATAAATGTCTTTGAAAACTAAGCAAAATGAAACATAATTTAACATTAGAAAGCAACTGTGCAGAAGCCAAGAATAATAATACACTTTAAGGAGCATCTATTACATAGTCTGGAGTAATTGTTATATGCAAGCCCTCAATCATATTTTGCCTTAATTTTGATTGGAGCCACCTCACATATTCTAATATCCTTCTAAATTATTGTTTCAGTTGAGGCACTGTTTAATACTTACCCAAATGGTGCCATCAGAAATGCCTCTAATTTTTTAAAATTACATTTCTATTTTACTATTCTGTGATTTTAGAAAGAATTCTGGTCCTTTCAGAAACTTCTCCATTTCTCAGCATCATCTCTTGTCTTACTCAGCTGGGATTGAGCAGAACATAATTTCAAACCAAGTGTTCAAGCTGATTTTTGATGCATTTTCTCAGTTGCTAATCTATTTCAGGTTCCTACTAATTTAAGTAAAATTTTACCCATATAAATTTCTGAGTTTCCTTGAAAGCAGGTTTAGCACCATTTTGCTAGAAAATTTGGTCAACATGATTTTCTAGGTCTTACTGCTAATCCAAATCACAACTTTTAGCTAAAGATTTCAAGTATTGGCATGTTTGCCATTCCCAGGCCTAACAGCCCCTTAAGCAAGCCACACATCTTCCTTGGTAGAACATGACCTGCCACCAGATAGAATTCTGTGCTTATCTTATCCCTTGTAGAACCCAAAAGAGCCTTTTCTCCATTCCAGTTGTTGGGTATTTGCCTTTAAAATTTGTAAAGTCCATATTTTATTCATATTTGCTTAGTTTTTGTTGTTGTTGTTGTTTGTTTTTTTACCAGTGTCCCTTTTCTGATCCAGGACCCCATTCACAATACGTTGCAGTTAACTGTCATGTCCCCTTTAACTCTTCTAGACTCAACCAGCTTCTCAATCTTTCCTTATTCACATTGATCTTGGCAGTTTTGATGAATAGTGGTCAATTATTTTGTAGCATATCCCTCAATTTGAGTTTTTCTGGTGTTAAGAATGTGGTTGTGGGTTTTCTGGAGGAAGAACACAGAGGTAACAGATATTCTCATCCTATCATATCAAGGTACGTGCTACCAATTTGACTTATCATTGTTGACGTTGAACTTGATCACCTGAACAAGGCTGAGGCAGTGTTTGTCAGTTTTTTTCCCCCACTATAAAGTTATTCTTTCTCTTGCCTTATTTTCATGATGTACCTTTTTTTTTTTTTTTTTTTTTTTTTTTTTTTTACAGAGAAGAAGGGAGAGGGATAGAAAGCCAGAAACATCCATGAGAGAGAAACATCGATCAGCTGCCTCCTGCACGCCCCCTACTGGGGATGTGCCCACAACCAAGGTACATGCCCTTGTCCGGAATCGAACCTGGGACCCTTAAGTCTGCAGGCCAATGCTCTATCCACTGAGCCAAACCAGTTAGGGCCATGATGTACTTTTTGAAAGGAAGTCACTATGTACAGCCCACACTATAAAGTTAATGCTTCAGCTTCTTGAGGTATAGTGTGCACATAAACTATTGAGAATCCTTCAACACAACACATCTGTCTCTTCTCCCTTAGTTATGTACTTATTTAATCAGGTATTCATAGTAGTATGAACTCATGGATATTTATTTTATACTTTGGGTTATAATCCATTACTACTTTATTTATTTTGGTGCTCAAATTATTCCAGCTTTGACCATTGGCCATTGGGAGCTTTTGCATTAGATTAGCTATTTTATCTGAATCCTGTCTCCCAAACTTGTAAGCCCACAGACTCAACCTCCTAGACTCCAGGCCTGGGTGCTATACCTTCTCAGCTAGGCAGTTGGACCAAGATTCCTGAGGGCAGGGATAATGGAGGGGCTTTATATGCCTTGCTGGCCACAGTGGCTTCTGTTTCTACAGCTCTGGCCACTTGCTAAGAAGGACTCTAAAACATTCAAAGTGCTTAAAAATTGTAAAAACCTTATCACCAGTAATTTAGGGGAGACTAATTTGCAATCAGTAGGTTCTCAAGCTCTCCTTAACATATGAGTGAATTAAAAAAAAAAATGAGCCCATGAGCTGGGGCTACAGCCTGCTACAGGCTGTAACATGCCTGAAGCCTCTCCTGGCCAACCTTGAGTGTGTGCTTCCTGGGAGACATAGCTGAGGCTGCTGCAGAATCAATCAATGAGGAAGGAAATGAATGGTGTCCTGAGATTTGCTGCCCCTCAGTCCCTGTGTGAGGTTTAGAAGTCAGCTGGGAGTAAGGGGTTACTGAGTTGTCCCTTTGTGAATTACCGTATTTGCCGGCGTATAAGATGACTTTTTGGCCCTGAAAAATATGCCTCCAAGTGGGGGGTAGTCTTATATGGCGAGTATATAACAAACTCTGTATTTTTTGTGGAAATGTTAGGGGGTCGTCTTATATGCCCAGTCGTCTTATACGCCGGCAAATACGTATTTTTCAGGGCCAAAAAATCGTCTTATATGCCGGCAAATACGGTATTCTCTTTTGTGGGCCAGCCTCATCGTATTTGGCTGCCTTCTACCCAGCAGTCCTTTGCACTGCCTTCTTCCCATCAGCTGCTGTGTGCCTGGGGAACACTAACCAATCTTCATATTGATCTCAGCGCGTTGCAATCAGGAAGGAACCTGGCTGGCTGCAATACTTACAAAGGGCATTGTTAAGTAGCCAAACGTAAATGAATTTTGGATTCTCCTGCTTTATTTTATCTGCGCCACTGCACACCCAAATTGCCCTTCCCTAAGTGAATAACCTGCAAGGCGGAGGGGTCCTCTTCAGGGAGCTCCTAGGCAAAGCACATTCCGTAGAGCTGCCCTACTCCACCTGCCTCCACCCTCTTTTCCCTTTCACTCCAACCTCTTCCATTCCCTTCAAGCACCAGGGGAAGTCTTAAGCACATGGCAAAGGTGATGTAGTCTCCCATCAAGGAGAGGACCATTAAGATTTTTACAAACCATGTATATTAAAATATAAGCCACTGTTGATTGTATTATTGTTCCCGAACATTTGCACCCTCCTTCCCTATCAAAGGATATACATGCCCACCTGTGGCCACATGACTTGAAGTCTCCCTATGAGAGCAGCTTACTTCCCTTCCTTGGTTGGCCATCTGACATGTGTTGGCAGTGGAATGTGGGCAGAGTGCCCTATGCCTGTGTGAAGAGGTGTTTTAAGAGGCACTGTAAACCCCACTAGTTATCTTGATTATTTTTTTTTTCTCTCCCATAGTATAGCATGTCCCCAAAAGGGGCTGAGTCTTCAGCCTTGGGAACAGGGCCAGGTAGCAAATGACATATAGTTGCCAACAATGAATATGAGCAAGAAATAAATGTAGGTTATTGTAGGGTTCTTAGTACAGCAAAACGAACCTGGTATGCCCATGTGTAACTCAAAATAAGAACTAAACTGAAGGTTAGGGATGGCCAAAAAAATTATAACTTCCCTTCCCCATAATGATTCCTTTGATGGTTTATTCCCATAATTTGTTATGTCATTTTTTTTATAGTCCCGTGTGTGAGGTATTCCAAGCATAAACTCAGCTTCTCTCTTGAGTAATCTTGAAGAAACTATGATTGGACAAAAGAAACCTTTCCTGGGAAGTCAGGAGATCCAGTGGCTAATGTATTAATAAGCTCTATCTAATTTTTGGCAAGAACCAAAATCTGTTACTCAAATGCATCATCTTTAAAAGACGTAGAGAAAATAACTTAAGATTTGATTCAGCTATAAAATGTACAGATTTAGGAGGAACCAATCAATACCAAACATGTTTAGAATCTGTTGTAACAGAGCCACACTCTGGAATTATAGACAGTGAAGATTAAAATAGATCTTATTGTGATAAAAGCTCTACTAGAGGACATGACTGGGAGTGCAACTAACGGACCTGCTAACCCTCTTCTGGATTCAATTAGCTTCCCCAAACCCTGGGCCTACACTTGCCATGTGTCAGAGCAGGAGAGAATGCGTGTTGTCTGTAGACACAGCAGAGGGCCACGGCGAGTAAGAAGGACCAAGCCTAGGCGCTCATCCTCTGCTCTCAGACTTGCCCATCAGTTAAGTCATCCTTCCCACCTTCTGCTGGGGACAGTGCGTTGGTGTGGACTGAGCTAGGTGTGCTACTCTGGGAAAGGAGGATGCAATTATTCCCCCTCCTCCTCACCCTCCAAGAACTCTGAGCCTGTGATTCTAAAGCAGATCCAGAGCGTACAGAACAGTAGAAAGAACACAGGCAAAAACACCCGTCCTTTCTTTCAGCCCAGTCCCTCACTGACTTCTGTAGTTCCAGACAGGTCAGGTCACTCATCATCTGGTCTACCTACCAGATAGGGGTGTTCTGTGACTCCAGTGAGATAGTCGGTATGAAGTGTTTTGAAAACTATAAAACACAATTTTATTTTTTTAAAATGTATTTTTATTGATTTCTTTTACAGAGAAAAAGGGGGAGGGATCGAGAGTTAGAAACATTGATGAGAGAGAAATATCCATCAGCTGCATCCTGCACACCCTCCACTGGAGATGTGCCCACAACCAAGGTACATGCCCTTGACCAGAATAGAACCTGGGACCATTCAGTCCACAGGCTGACACTCTATCCTCTGAGCCAAACCAGTTAGGGAAAAGCACTATTTTAATTATGAAGTAAGATAAATGGGAAGTGGGAAACATATCCTTTTAAATCATGGAAATTAGGAATTGTGTAATTGTTGTCTAAAAAGCAAACAAACAACTGAATCAGAGACTTGAGGCAGTTTTCTAAATGTCACACTGAGGTCTCTGGACCCCAGTCCAGGGCTCTTTTAACCATACCATCCTGAAAATGCTTCCTGAGTCAGACCTATGCCTAGAGGTCAAAAACTCAATTCTCTACAAAATTCTATCTTGTCCAAGATTCCAGATCAGCCTGAGGCAGAGTCCACTTTAGTCCCATGAGTTATGTGGTCTTTTTCCTGTCTAAGGCACCCTACCCATTCAGGGAGAGTTCAGTCCCTGGCCAGGACACATACAAAAATCAACCAATGAGTGCATAGATAAGTAGAACAGGGATCCAGGGCATGTCTGACCCATCTCACTCAGTCCAGATCAGCTGGATCCCAGCAGCAAACTAATCTACCAGTTGGAGCTTCTACTCCCTGGTGGTCAGTGCATGTCGTAGCAAGCAGTTGAGAGGTCTTAGCATATTATGCTTTGATTGGTTGAATGGATGGCTGAGCAACCAGTCACTTAGCATAGTAGGCTTTTATTATATAGGATTTGATTAATTTTTTTAAATTGATTTCAAAGAGAGGAAGGGAGAGGAAGAGAGAAACATCAATGATGAGAATCATCAGTTAGCTACCACCTGCACACCCCAAACTGGGGATCAAGCTTGCATCCCGGGCATGTGCCCTGATTGGGAATTGAACCACGAACTCCTGGTTCATAGGTTCATGGCTCAACCACTGTGCCATGCCAGCTGGCCTTCTTATGAGTATTTTAAAAATCAGAATTGTAATGAGCTTGATGGCATGCTTTACTTACCTTTCTTTTAGCAGATACAATCATACCTACAATCTGAAAGACTGTTTCTAGACTGCTTGGTGACTGGAACTTTGTAATTGCTTTTCTTTTGCTACCAACAAATGGAGGCTGCCATCTTTCTTTGAATAACTCCAGGGCTTCCTGCAGTAATTTATTTTGTAAGCAGTCCTTCTGGTAGAACTTTAAATTAATGTTCTCATGTATGGATTTAATTGGAATTTAGTAAGACAGCACATAATAAGTACAAATCACGTGATACTAAAAACATATTTACTAAAGATTAACCACTGTAGAGATACAAATCTATTATTCAGAAACCCCAATAAACATTTTAGAATGTTAAATCATAGGTAAACATTTTGTCTTGCTTCAAGCTTCAAGTCATTCCAGATCTTCAGTTTTCTTTGTTATTCTACCTTCTACGTAAACATAGCTGTTTACCACCATGGAATTGATTTTCTACTTGTACAATTGGTTCAGCAAAATTCAGCATCAGGGGAGAAATATCCTCCATATTAATGTAAAACAGACTTTCTCACTCAGCCAGTCTGGGGTGGGACATGAGAATTTGTATTTCTAATGAGTTTTGGGGTGAAGCTGCTGGCCTGGGGCCCGCACACGGAGAAGCACTAAGCTCAGCATTGTTGTGTCTTAAGATGAAAGGAAGACTCTGGTTTCCTCTGCCCTCATTAATGTCTGGTCTTAGACTCTGCAGCAACAGGTTAAACATGGCCACATATCTTTGTCACTGACCCCATGGAGAGGTGGGCTGTCCCTCTGTTCCTTCATCTGGACTAGTTCTGTGATGGCGTAGTCAGTAGGAGGCAGAGAAAGCAACTGACTGGCAGCTTCTGCTGCCTTCCTCTCGGCCGGCTGCCATGCAGTGGGTCAGCATGAGCAGAGAGCACCCTATGGATGAGGCCTTTGGCCCTCGGCCTTGGCTGAGCTCCCAGGCAAGAGTCAGCACCAGCTTGCCAGCCAGGTGAGTGAACCATCATGGAAGTGGAGCTGCCTCAGTTTACACATCCCAGACTAGTCACCCCTGCCGAGCCCAAATTGCAAAACAGAGTCAATCATATTGTTGTTGTTTTAAAATGTTTGGGGTGGTTTATTTTATGGCAATAGATAACCAATATTTATCTGGTTGTAAGCGGATGGGGGCCCAGCACTCTTTAAGTCAGGCATAGATCTTGTCTTTTCCCCCTTAGGGTATGAGTTGTAACATCTAAAAAGCAATACAATCGCCCAGCCATGGTGGCTCAGTGATTGTATGTTAACCTATGAACCAGGAGGTCATGGCTTGGTTCCTGGTCAGGGAACATGTTCAGATTGCGGGCTCAATCCCCAGTGGGGGATGTGCAGGAGGCAACCAGTCAATGATTCTCTCTCATCATTGTTTCTCTCTCTCTCTCACCACCTTCCTTCCTCTCTGAAATCAATAAAATAATATTAAAACAAAACAATATAATATTGTTTTGAGGGTTGTCTGAGGGTTGACTTTCCATGGTTGTTACTGTGGTCCAAAAATAATAAATGGAAAATTTCAGAAATAAACAATCCATACGTTTTAAGTTGCATGCTTCTGAGTTGCATGATAGAACCTCTCACTGTCCCTCTCTGTCTTCCCTCCCACATGTGAATCACCCCATTGTCCAGCGTCTCCACACTGTAGATGCTCCCTACTCACTTAGTATCCATGTGGGGTTATCAGATCAACTGTCACGGTATCACAGGCTTGTGGCCAAGTCACCCTTACTTTACTTAACAATGGCCCCAAAGCATAAGAGTATCAAAGCTGGTAATTCGGATATGCCAAAGAGAAGCTATAAAATGCTTCCTCTAAGTGAAAGTTTGTATGTATAGGGGAAAAATAGTGTATATAGGGTTTGGTAATATCTATGGTTTCAGGCATCTGTTGGGGGTCTTGGAATGTATCCCATGTGGATGGATAAGGGGGGGAGGGGACTACTGTATCAACCAAATAAGTCATGAGTGAGCTATTTTTCCATTTTGCCAGTCCCCATAGAGTTTGACTTTGTGTAGGGGCAAATAAGTAACTGTCAACAAGGACATCATGACAGGGTGTTGGAAAAGTCTTCCCATCCCTTAACATACGAGGCCATAGGGTCATTGATGCCTGCATTTCCATAATTATGATGGTTTCTTTGTCTTGAACAAAGAGGCATTGCTGTTAAAATGCAAAGGACAATGGACGATTTAACATTGTAATGCTTAGTGGCCACTTGCAGCTTCACATCGGTGCTCTAATCTGCTCTTTAAGAGTGGGCTTGCCCAGTTTCTTCACAGTGGACAGACGTGGTCCTTTCTTACCACAACCAGTGTTTGTGTAGGAATCTTGCTCCTGTGGTGCAGAAGTGAAGCACTGTTCTCATACCTGTAACATACTCTAGTCCATGGAGAAGAAATGAAGTTGAAAACAGACTTCCTCATGGAATAAAGATCACACTTGGAAGATTTACATAATTGGTCAAGAAACTTACATCCAACTTGAAAAATGTATGCCCAGAAACATACTTAGCGATTAACCCTTGCATAGTTCAGCATACACTTTAGTCAACGTCTACAATTTGTTCAAATAGACAACAGAGGCTGGCTGGTATGGGTCAGTGGTTGAGCGTCGACCTATGAACCAGGTCAGCGGTTTGATTCCTGGTCAGAGCATATACCTGGGTGGCGGTCTCAATCCCCAGCATGGGGCATGCAGGAGGCAGCTGATCAATGATTCTCTCATCACTGAT
This sequence comes from Vespertilio murinus, assembly GCA_963924515.1. Classification (NCBI taxonomy): domain Eukaryota; kingdom Metazoa; phylum Chordata; class Mammalia; order Chiroptera; family Vespertilionidae; genus Vespertilio; species Vespertilio murinus. The sequence continues at coordinate 6,013,157 of OZ004709.1, forward strand.
GTTCTCTCTCTCTCTCTCTCTCTCTCTCTCTCTCTCTCTCTCTCTCTCTCTCTCTCTCTTTTTCTCTCTCTCTCTTTTTCTCTTCCTATCCTGTCCTTTCTAAAATCAATAAAAACAGATTTTAAAAAATAGACAACAGAATATCAGTTTCAATGTGATCTTAGATATACAATTTGGGGAAATAATAAATTGGTGTGCTTTGTAATATCGCCCCACTGTCTGTTCATTACAGCCACCAGAAAGCAAAACAGTATTCTTTTAATAAGGGGTATTCAACCCAGTTGAAGAACTTATTGCCCAGAGTCCCCACTGAGGGCGAAGCAGTGTGCTGTGCGCTGCAGGGGAGGGAACGACTCGATGCTCTCGGTGAAGTGTAGTTGCTGTAATAAAAACCATAACAATGACTTCAATCTTAGACTCCTGGCAGCATCAGAAAAGAAGTAACGCAGTATTATGTATAGGTTTTCAAAATCTAGTAAGGGAGACAAAGAAGCCTTTTTAAAGAACTGAGTGTAAACCTGGCATTAAAGGAAAGATTCCTTGCACGCAGGTAGCAATTCCCACCGTAGGGGACAGTTTTACATGCATTATCTTATTTGACTCTTGTGATATGTAGGGGGGTGATTCTCAGAATATGCATCCCAAACTATGGGCACCAGCATCTCCCAGGAGCTTGTGTGAAATGCAGATTCTTGGGTCCCACTTCAGACCCACTGAACCGGAAACTCAGGGGCTGGAGCCCACCCAGCCATCTGTCTTTTCCCAGTCCTCTCCCTGATTCTAATGCATGCTGATGTTGGAAATCCACTGATGTAGGATCCTTTTAATATCACAATGTCCTTTTGATTTCACAAGTTGGCTTTGGATTTTGCCAAGTTTCCAGAACTCTACCAGAAAACCTAATTCCATAGTTATTTCAGGTTAAATGTCTCACTTTCTTTTGAGTTGCATCTTGAAAGGTGGGCAGGATTTTCACAGGTGAAGATGGTTTTGAGCATTGTTTCAACCGGATGAAAAAAGTATCTTTGAGATTTTGAAAGACGTATTCGAGGAAACTTTAGCTTTTCAATTCTTTTCTCCCAAGAAATATGTCCTTGGGTGTTTGTTTTGTTTTTTGTTTCTTATTTAATAAATCAATTTAAAAGCATGTTGTAATTCTTTCTATTATATTTGGGTTGGGATTCATTTCCTCCAATTATTTGAGTCTTTTCTTTGCAGGCCTTTTTACTTTTCTGTGTAAGTTTGAGAATACGTCTTATAACCAGGGATAAATACTATTTCTTTCTTGATGTCAAAGAAGAACATTTTTTATTTGTAAATTACTCAGAATAAGAGAGTAGAAGCTCCTGATAAGCTTTAGCACATGTGGGGGTTCCATGCATGTAATCTTCAATGGGTGGAAGTCAGTGCAGGCAGGTTGTGGTAGGGGCCCTGGGACCTGGTGGAGACAAACCACTGTTCCTCACAGAGCCCCTTCCAGGCTATCCTGAGGATGGGCCCAACCTCTCAAAGTGAGGTGTCTCTAACTTAGACAAAGCCTCTTTAAGGGAGAGCCTTACAAAAAGGAAATTAACCACAGGGAGACTAACTGTTGGTCACTTCACCAGGACATTGTTGATATGGGATAAAATGTGTGCTGATTTAAATTTTCCACCTGACAGTTGCATGTGGATCTTGACTTGCATCAACCATGTTAATGAGTTTTAAACCTTGCTTTATTTTATTTACTTTTTTACATGTAATAAAATTACATATAGTAAAATGAACTCTTCGTGATATACAGGTATATGTGATTTGACAAATGCAACTGGTTATATAACCACCTTCACAATCAAGGTACAAAACAGTTCCTTCACTTCAAATTTCTCCTATTATGGTCTCTTTGTAGTCAGCCTGGTGCACCATCCCAAACCCCTGGAACTGGCACCTCTTTTTTTTTTGTTTTGTTTCTATAATTGTGCCTGTTCCAGATGGCCTTATAATGGAATAATATAGAATGTAGCCTTATGAGATACCTTTGTATATTCTAGATAGATTCTTTTTTTAGAGACGTGTTTTGCAAGTAATTTTAGCAGACATATGAAGACAATACTTGACTGTCTCCTTGCTCTGGGATACGCTACAAACTTCACTGTCGAGTCCTGAGTTTCCGGACTGTTGTATCACCTGGTCCATGTCTGCCTTGTGAGCTGAACTCCAAGAAGCCAGTCCTCTCCTGTGATCCTGTAGGGAGGAATTTGCATTCACATTGAAGCCAGGAATCAAAGCTCCAGAAATGTTATGCAAAATGGTTGCAGGAGATGGGGAAATAGGCTGGACCTAAGAGGATAGAGCTGGACACTCCTGAACATTGGTTATGCCGAAACCGGTTTGGCTCAGTGAATAGAGCATTGGCCTGCAGACTGAAGGGTCCCAGGTTTGATTCTGGTCAAGGGCACGTACCTTGGTTACAGGCAATCCCCAGTGGGGATGTGCAGGAGGCAGCTGATCGATGATTCTCTCTCATTGATGTTTCTGGCTCTCTATCCCTCTCTCTTTCTCTCTGTAAAAAAAATCAATAAAATATATTTTAAAAAAAGAAGTGGTTAGACATCATTCATTTGTGGGCCCCTTGATACCTTATGATACCTTACAAATGGGACAGATTCTAGAATTCCTCATGTGTACAAGAACAACTATATTTATATAGATACTAGTGATAATTAATGCCCCAATACTGCTATTGCATAGAAATTCTTTCTGAGCACCAAATTGTCTATTTTTTTGGTCTGTCTTATCTTTAATTACTGATAATATTGAATGTTAAATAAAAAATATATTTTATTAGTTTTTTTACAGAGAGGAAGGGAGAGGGATAGAGAGCTAGAAACATCAATGAGAGAGAAACATTGACCAGCTGCCTTCTGCACACCCCCTACCGGGCATGTGCCCACAAACAAGGTACGTGCCCTTGACCAAAATCGAACTTGGGACTTTTCAGTCCACAGGCCGATGCTCTATCCACTGAGCCAAACCGGTTTTGGCAAATGTTAGATTTTTAAATAACTTGATGGCCTAACTATCACCATCTTTATTCGTTTGTAAAGATATTGATGATGATGTAGGGTGACATTGAACAATGAGCAATGGCTTCCTTATGAAGAGTAAACACTTAATTTTTATGTTATCATTTATTCATCCTCCATCATCACCTCCCTTGGCCATACGGCTACTTGAATAGTGGTCAATCAGGCCTTGGGGACAAATGGAATAAAGCTGATAAGTGTTGCTTTCAGTGGCTCCTGTAGGTGACAGGCCTCAATGCTGTGAAGGTCTCCCATTTGTTTCCCCCCAGCTATTCCCAGTGGTACTGATGCTTTCAATTACAAAGTCCAACAGTCAAACATCACCGAGGGTGGTACTACAAAAGCAATGTATATGGCGCCATCTGCTGGTCACATCGCTCTATGCTTGGGTGTGCTCCCTGGGCACTGGTATGTTCTTCACTTCCCACCTTAGCTCCATGGTCTTTGTTGTGTTTATAAGACGGGACTCCTGTTTTGTGTGTGTTTCTTGGACCAGCGTCTTGCCCTCAACTGAAGCTAGATGGAGACTGAATATGCTGTGTAGCTCTTGCCAGTCCCGCTCCCAGGGCTAGTTCTTGCATCTTATGCCTCCTATCTGGCCTAGATTTGTCATCCTATCTCTACTCTGGGGCCTGCCTAAGTCTTTCTTCAGAGTGTGGGGTCCTCCCCTCATCTAATGTCTGCCACACTTGTTTGATCAATTTCTTTCTTCTCCATGGATCATGTGTGTTGACTTTTTCTCTTTAAAGCTTTGCCAAAAGCAAACCACTTACTACTTAAACAAGAGAAGATTTATTACATTTAACAAATGGGATAAAGTGTTTCTACAGAAACCCTTTACGCATCAGTGACAGTGCTGTCTCGCTGTGGCTGAGTCAGCTATCAGCATCTCCCTGGACACCCCTCTACTACCACCATACAGTTCCCATGGATCTAGCTTTCACCCCCAAATATGACCACATAAGGGCAGTCAGAAACCACATTCCTCTGCTGAGAGGACCTCCTGCAACTCCAGCCATTTTCCAAGTCAGGCTAGTTTTATGGTTTTTGCTGTCACTCAAACTGATTGTCCTTGGTCATTTATTTATTGGTCCGTCTGAGCATATGATCCAAATATTCCTCAAGTCACCAGAAAGCAAAATGCGAGGAATAAGGTCTGATGTTGATTGTACTTCAGGAACCAATGAAAACCTGGAATTACTCGCAGGCATGGAGTTCCCAAACAAGTAAGATTGTTTGTGTCATTCAAAGATCTGGACATTTTATTTCTTTTATTTCTTTATTTTTAAAATATATTTTGTATTGATTTTATAGAGAGGAAGAATGAGGGATAGAGAGAAATATCCATGAGAGAAAAACGTTGATTGGCTCTCTCATGCATGCCCTCTCCTGGGGATTGAGCTCATAAACTGGGCATGTACTTTGACTGGAACTGAACTGTGACCTCTGGTTCACAGGCCAATACTCAATTAATGAGCCACACCCGCTGGCCCATTCTTTTTTCTTTTTTTAAGTTTTTTTTTGAGATGCCTCCATAATATTTCCCTCTATGAGAGCTAGATTCATTTTTTTTCTGTTTTCAAAAGCCTTCTTAGTACCCTAAAGGGCATAATGGGTATATTAACTTAGGCACACAGAACAGAAAAATGCATATGCACAAGTGGGCTACATGGTCCAAAGAGGCCTTGAAGTAGGCTAGAGGATCTTAACACCTACTCTTGTTACTGTCTCAGGGATCAAACTACCCTTTAGTATTCAGCCAGCTCCTCACTGGATGCAGCTATTGACCAAGTTTGAGCCCAGGTCAGCCAGACCCCTCTGTCCACCTTGACGTGGACCATTCATTGGCCACGCCCACCGCAGTAAGGTGAAGCTGGGATGGAATTCCTTGTGCTGTCTCTCCCTGCTTTCCCTGGAAGCCTGTGTTGCAAAGGTACGGAAAGACTTCACAATATAAGACAGAACCCATCGAGTCCTCCCTCATTCAGCGTCAGGAAGGGGCACAACTGAAATCCACTGGATTTTGATCTGTCTGATGGTCTATTATGGGATTCCTAGGATTCTGGGTAAAGTTATTTTATAGCCAGTTCCATTTTTTTCCCCTTCATACCTTCCTCCTCATCCCTTTCTTCTGGATTTTTATTTTTTTGCATTGAAGTAAAATTTAAAATGCTTACAAACCACATATATTTTTTTTAAATTTCAAATGAGAGTTTAATGAAGCCCTGAACAAATTGAAAGAATCATTACTTTATTCAATATAAGAAGAATAAGCAAAATGGTTTCTGCTCTTTTAGTGCTAAAATGCACATATCTGGGCATGTTTGTGAAATAGGAATACAGACACAGCTTTCTACTTTTCATTCTGAAATTAGATCAAAGCTGGTTAGGACAGTGGGGACTTGGAGTCACTATTACTCATTGTTTTACAGCTGAGTCTCTAGTTAACGATTTGGTTTCCTGCTTTGTCCTCTGAAGATTTTGGAGTAAAGACAAAACATCTGTATTTGTTTAAACCCAGTGTCACAGATGAATCTTAGGGTATGTCAAATCAGAGGAGCGCAGTCCTAAAGGAATCAAGCTGGAATCTTGCAGAGTTGGAGTAGTAGAATCTTGGGGATCATCATTGCCCTCACTTTACAGACACAGATTCTGGGGTGTAGGGAGTGCCCAGAGCTCGGTCAGATCACCCTGCTTCTTGTGGAGAAGCCATCTTAAGAACCTGGCTTTCCAAACTCCTGGCAAGGTGTAGGGTGTCATGTCCACTTGACCACATTTCCTCTCTAAGCATCACCTGAGCAGACTGACATGCTCTGTACCCTCCTGGAGCCCCAGGAGGACCAGCAGTGATGTTCTGCTCCAAGAGAACATTCCTTTCCAGTGATATCCAGTAGGCAGCCCAACGCTCTGCACCTGAAGGACGCTGCCCCACCTCCAGGCTGTGCGCACAGCACCCAGTCAACCCGTTGTGCCTGCCCAGTTGTACCTCACCCACATCTTTCTCTCCAGGGTGTCTCTTCTTTCTTCATCTGGGCTTCAAGGCTATTAGTCACATTTAGATGATGAGTCTGTTGGGCAAAAGCTGTGGCTGATTTTATGTTCTGTACATCTCCCAGGATGGGTCCTCAAGAAATGGGGAAAATGATACAAAATTCACTTTTTCTATTTTTTTATATCTTAAAGGTGCCTTTAACAGAGTTAAAACAAAAAATTTAATGGAATTAAAATAAAAAAGTGCTCTTTGATAGAGACTCTTGTATCTGCAAATATTTGCAGTGAATTTTGGTAACTTTAATGAAGTGGTTTGTTTACTTTAAGGGCATATATGAAAATAAGGAAAATAATGTACTGCTTATAGAAAAATCTACTTATGATTTTAAAATGCATTTATGTATTATACACACAGTATAATTGTCAATTGATAGGGCTGTTCATTCACTTATTTTTTTAAACAAATGAACCCCAGTTTTCATCCCTTTCAATAATGTACTCTTGGAAATAAACTTGTGAGTCATATTTTAAGAAGAAGAAACAAACAAAAACCTATCCTCATATTTTATTTCTAACTTTATAGTACCACATGATCATTCATTTTATTATTCAAATTCTGGCTGACTTCTGAAGGGGATCCAAGAATCAAATTTGCCTGTAAACATACAGGTTTAAAATATCTAAAGGCATGTGTCACATGTATTGGGGAACAAATGCTCCCTCAGAGAGCTCAGGGTTCTATAAGAAAATTCTATAGCTGGAGGGCTTTAAAAACAGAAGTTTATTTATCACAATTCTGGAGACTGAGAAGTCCATGATCAGGGGGCACTGGCAAATCTGGTGTCTGGTGAGAGGCCTCTTCCTGGTTCTCGGTTGTCTGTCTTCTCATTGTTTCTGAGCCGGGAATCATTTCTCTTGTGTCTTATTTTTTTTTTTTTTAATAAGGGCACTAATCCTAGTCATAAGAGCATCACCCTCATGACCTAATCACCTCCCAAAGGCCTCATCTCCTAATACCATAACATTGGGGATTAGATTTCAATACATACATTTTGGAGGGACTCAAGTATTCAGTTCATAGCAAATGCAATTCTATCAACTGAAGACCCCTCTGGAACAAGATAGCAGAGGAAGTATTTATCACTAGGCAAGCATTTTCAGGTTTACCTGAACACGTGTCTAAGGCAGCACAAAAGTGACTATGCATCTAGACAGAAATGCTCACACATTTACATAGTAAATAGAAGAAAGAATAATTAAAACATCTGTCTCTGAGTAAATGAATTTCGTGTTCATCTCCTATGCACCTCATGAATGACTGTTAATTTTGGATGGAAGAAGAGATCAATTGAAGGACTTGTATGCATGCATATAAGCATAAGCAGTGGATGCAAAACACTGAGAGGTGAAGACATATATGGGAGTGGCATGGTGTGGGGCAATGGGGAGATATGGACACATGTAATACCTTAATAAAAAAATTGAAAAAAAAAAGTGTTAGAAGATCTGTGACCTTATTCTATAAAACTGAAAGTTCTATGACCTCTTAGTTTTCAAAGAGTCTTCCTAATAACAGGGAGGGCAGGGAGTTAGCCACATCCCTCCTCAAAGAAAATTCTATTTTACACTTACACTGCCCTAGCCAATTCCTTGAGAAATATGCTAGCTGTGATTTTAGCAATGGCTGTATAATTGGAAGAGGTATGTTTACCTGCTAGGGTGATTATTTGGAATAAAAAATACTATGTGATATATAAGTCTTGGTTTATTTACTTAAAAAATTAGTTCCAGTCACAGTTTGCATGTGGGCTAAATTGCTAAATGTGAAAGCTCATTTAAAAAGTCATTTTGCTGAGTTACTCATTCGGTAAAAACCTGAGGGAGGTAATTAAGCTGTGGAAGTTGGAGACAGTGCCAGCAGATGACTTGATCTTCTTAGAGAGAGAGAGAGAGAGAAGTGAGTGAAAACTTGGCTTGATGAGCCGACAAGGCCCTGATGTAGAGGTGTCTAGGCATAAACTGGCTTGTCTTAAAGACAGGGGAAGTCCAGATATGCCCCCAATACTGAGGAAATGCCTCTTACATTTTAATGCTGTGACTTTGATTACTTAACAGCTGAGTGTAAGCTGTGAAGTAAAGTACCAAAGCTAAAGGAAACAGAAGAAGTTGAGGATAAGCCAATGAATAGTAAAAATTAAAATTTTGCCCTAGATAAAAAGTGACCTGGGAGGCCAATTCATTGTTGTTACATGGATTACTGATTTTTGACCTGTTCAGTGCTGTAGACCAGCTGTAGCTGTAGAATTTTCTGTGATGATGGCAGTGTTTTTTATCTGCCTTGATCAATGTGGTAATCATTCCCCACATGGGGCTACTGAGCACCAAACATGTGGCAGTGTGACTAAGGAACTGAACTATTAATTTTATTTAGTTTTAATTAATTTAAATGTCAATAGCCACACGAACTCAGGGGTTCTATATTGGATAGTACTTTAGTAAAGAACTCAGTACTTCTCTAGTCCTTAGAAAGTACATATGCTTGTGGGAATGTGGCTTTTACTCAGCTGCATTGCTTACTGAGAACATAGAAAGGGAGTATTTTCAACTTTTCTTTTTTTGCTTGGTCCCTGGGTCTGAAGCGTTCCAGGCCACCAGGTGAGGCCCATCCCCCTGGACAGGACTCCAGGTGCCATTTCAGTTGCTGGTCCCCACCCTGACCAAGAGCTATGAGAGCAGACACATCATGGCCAACAAAGACATCAACACATCACCTTTGCCTCTTGTGTCTTCTTCTGAGCAGACGTTGGGTGAGTGAGAAGTGGTGTGGCTACTTGTGGCATTCTGGGGCAGAACCTGAATTGTGATGCCAGCGTAGGGCCATAGGAGCTGTCTTTCAATGTGGGCTGAGGCTGGAGGGGGACTTACCCTTTCAGATACGATTCCTTACCCTGCCATGAAAATGCTTGCTCTTTTCTCTTAATTTGTTTGTGATATTTAACTTCTCTTCTAACACAGCGTCGTTTGTTCATTGTAGACAGAAAGGGTGAAGGAACAAAATGCAGTTGCTTTCATTTGAACTCCTCCTGGCTTTATGGATAGTCCTTAAGCCAACCAGAAGGACTTTCGGGGAAGCTGTGATACCATGTCTTCACCTTGGATTTTCTTGCCTGAGACCCAGGGAGGGGAAGTGCTTGGTTGAGTGTCAGGGTTGGATGACTGGTCCCTATAGAATGAGATTTAGTTGATTAGTTCTCTGGATTGATTTGTATTGGATTATATTTTCTTAATCATTAAAAATGTGATTTATTTGATTGAGGGGTAGGATATTCAGAGTAGTCTTCCTAACCTCCTCCAGAAATGGGAAAAGTCCTTTGCTTTCATTTTCTCAGATCACCACATACAGTGGGCTCCTGCAGAAGGAATGGTTTGCTAAGTCTCTAACCCCTGCTGGGGCCCATTGCTTTCACAAGCATCAGCCCTTCCCCCCCCCCCCCCCCCAGTGCCAGGGCTCCTGGCATAATGCCAGGAAATAAACTCAGTAAACCCAACTTGGGCCCTCCAGAGAGTCCACCCATCCCTAGGTTCTGTTCTTGCCCTCAGTGAAACTTCTGACTTCTTGCCCTCAGTGCAACTTCTGACTTCTTGCCCTCAGTGAAACTTCTGAGCCACAGGGGAAGCCTGGCCCGCTCTGAGCCTGTGGCTTATTGAGACTGAGTTGAGCTTCTCAGGAAATCCCATTGCACTCGGCTAACGGAAAGGGAGGCATGAGCCGTGGGGATCCAGTCAGGTGAAAGAATCCTTTTGAATGCTGCCTCTGATCCCAGCGGAGCTGCTCTCTGCCCACAGTCTCTGCGAGTTTATGACCAACCTTATCTTGACTTCTGTTTGTGGATTTATCCTCTCAGTCTATTTCTCCTATGTTCCTGTTTCCTCTTTACCTTCCTGCTTTGTTCTCACCCCAGTGGAGTCCTGTGCTCCTGGCAATCCATCTTATGTTCTGATCCAATACAGGCTCACCTTGTTTTTAGGTTTTTATCTGCTCTGCTGCCTGCTGCTCTAAGGCAGCCCTGGACAGTCTGTCTCTGCCCCAGAAAGCAGGTTCTGACTCCCTGCCTGAGTTCCAGTCCCCAGAAGTATTTTTCTCACACTTTTCTGGGTAAAGAGGAAAGATGACTTTCCTGCATTTGGGTCTCTTTATTCTGCCTGTCCCAGCTGCTCCTAAGGAGGAGGGAAGGCTAGACTCAGGGCACGTTGGCCCAGGCTCCTGGGGTCATGACTGAATACAGTTTTGTGGAATAAATGGTACTTTTGATTCTTGTGTGCGTGTCTTCTCATACACGTATTCCCCTGAGTACTTTCATATCCATTGTTCTATTTGTCCCCCTTAACCTGGAGCAAAGAAATTTCTGGATCACAAACCAAGGGAGGAGATGAAACAGAAATAATTCAGGTGTTTTTACTCGCTGAGTTTAGAGGCTTCGCACTGGGCTTTTTCAAACTGTATTTCTGAAAACTTGTTACTTCCATTGCTTCCCTTGTTTCAGTTAATATCACCACACTCTACCCAACTTAGAAACCTCTGACTCATCTTCTATTGCTCTCTATCCACCCACTCACACCCGGCAGTCACCAACTGTTATTGATTTGATCCTCTACATATTTCTTCAGCCCACTTGTTCTCTACTTCTTTGAGCAGCAGTCAGGGTGTGATTCCCATCTATCTCCCGGACCATTACAATGGTCTCCCAACTGGATCTTCCCTCACCACACCTGCCAAACTAATTTTCTAAGTGCATGTACTACACTGCTTTCAGGGTAGGTGATGTCTTCTAAAACATACACTTCAAAATCCAAAGTTTCACTCCCCTCCTGAAAGTTTATATGGTCAACAGGATAATGTCCCAATTCCATGGCAAGATTCTTTCAGACCTTATTTACCACACCACTCCATCACTCAACCTAGACTCCATCAAAATATCTTTTTAAGTACTCTCCCAACCCTTTGTGAGAAAGCCCCATTTTTTGTTCACAACCAAAAGACACACTTGTTTTGCCCAAAGGACTCCTCCTAGTCTTTAAGATGCAGCTCCAGATACAACTATTTCTCCTCTGGGTATCTGTTTTTATTCCTCCCACCAGATACTGGTGGCTTACTTCAGTGTTTCAATGGTTCATTGTCTGTTTTGTGTCTTTTGCTCTTATAACCATGTGCTGCATATATTTACTGTTCTGTTTGTCTGACATATGGCCAGTGGATGGGGTAAAGACTAGTTTTAATCCTGTAGATCTTTATTCCATTTGCCAGTCTTTTTCTTGCTATCACATCAGCCTTCAGAAGTGTGGCATAGTATCTAGCAAGTGTTAATTGTTCCTTAAATGTTAATTTTCCTGCCCACTCCAAAAAAAGTAAAAGTGACTGTCCTTTATTTAGGGATTACTATGTTTTAGTCACTGTGCTTTATGTACCTAATTGAATTTTGCTTATTATTATCTCCATATTCTTTTTAAGGATACTGAGGGTTATTCTCTATTTGCCTCTTCTTCAAGGATATTACAAAATGATTCATCAGTCAGTCTAACAAATTAATTTTCCAATAATTGTTTATGGATTCTCTTGGGTGACTATAACCCTTCGAAGGCATGATATATGGCTATTCATTAGGACCCTCCCAAACTTTTCTTTTAAATGGTGACACTAATGATTAGTTGGGGTGGTTTAGTGACATGCTAGAGTTCTGAGTTCAGTATTAGCTCCTAAGAATCAACTATTAAAAATTTTAAGAATTGTATTAGCTGGCCATTAAACTCAACCCTTATTAAAAATTAAATGATGTAAACTTATCAAGCATACTACATTTTAAAAGTTGCTTCCTAATTACTTACTACATTTTACTATTAGCTATATTCTTGAGGGTATGCATTTATTGTAGCTATATGGTATAAATACTACACGATGGTGTGCTACTGCCTGTCTCTCCCCAGTTCAATATTTAGTGACATCACATTGGTGGCTTAAAATTGGCCATGGTGAGAGTATTTACACCATAGGAAGGAGCAAGTACTATAACTCAGGACTTCTATTCTCATTCCTTCCCTGGTTATTAAACATTTAACAGAACATCATTAGGATGGGAGTATATTCAAAGATATTATTCTGCCAATATACACCAATATAGCCATAGAGATTGTTAAATTATAAGAATATATCTGTACTGGTTGGCAATAAAACCTGCTGCTCTGAGACCCTCAAGGGTCTCCCACTGGCTACACCATCCATTTCCTTCATTGGGATCTGCCCGTGAGCTAGCCATTAAGTGATCAATAGGAGCCTCCCATACTCTGATCCCACACCAGCCCCATTCAGCTCTTCACTATTTCAGGCACAGTGAAAGGACCGAGGAGAGCACACTTTTGATGGGGAGTATCTTTCATTGGTTGCCATATTATACCAAGTAGGCAAACACTTACTCAATGAATACATAGCACCAGTGTGAAAACATCAGTCTTCATTTTTTTTCTGATGGAGAAAGTTCTTGGTGTTAAGGGACAGCCTATCCTGTGCCATGCACACCAAAGTGGGTCACCATTTTCATCTACCAGGTTGATTCCCAGTCTTGGCTGCATATTTGGAGTCCACGGAGGAACTCTTAGAAAAAGAAGAACTCCCAGGCCTCAGTTAAACCAGAATTTATTTCTGGGGATGAGAGGAGTGAGAGACTTACATGCTTATTTTTTAAAGGCTCTCTGAGTGATTTCAATAAGCAGTCACTGACCCAAAGTGTAGAACGAGGTCAGAGATGAAGAGTCTGCATATCGTGGTTGGAATTAGAGCTTTACTGTTCTCTAGTGGTGTGATTCTGGGCAAGTCAGTTCTCTCTGAGCCTTGGGTCCTATATCTGTACAATGAGAAGATCAATAACCCGCCTCACATAATGCCACAGGAATTACACAAAAATGTAAGTGAGAACAATTTCTGAGTCACAAAGTACTAAACAATACAAGTGACTTTGGCTGCTACTACATCCTTCCTTTGCCTAACAACTAAGCAGGTAGCCAAGCTGCATATGTCAGGGTTAAGAATGCTTTTTGTAGACTAGCCAACAGTGCTCTGCCCATGTCTGTGGAGATGAATAGTGCTAATAATTTTAAGAACACCTGGCTTAATTGTGGCATCTAGTTTGAATGCACATGGCCTTCCAACAGTATCTTTGAAAGCCAGCTAAGATAGTGGCCTTGGTAACACCCCAGGGCAGGGAGCTCCAAAGGTTAATTACAATTGGCTGCTCCTGTGCCATTGCTAGTATCCCGCTGTTACATGTTGCCCTGTGTCACCTTGTTCTTTTCATGGAGCAGGGAAACCAATCACGCCCATGACCTTTGATTATCTTCCCTTTATTTTAGAAGCAAATATACATTAGCTTCCAGAATTATGCAAGTAGAACATTGTGAAAACAATGCTCTAATTCTTTTGTTTGCTAAAATATGCTGGATCTGGCTAGAGGCTTATGTCTGAGAAGGCTCACTGTTTAACTTCTGACCAGCCTGGCCAGAGACTGGGCCCTCTGTTTTTTCCCATGTACTAGTAGTAATGCCTCAGGAGGTAGGAAAGGCAGTGGTCTGACTTAGAAACCCAGGGATGCCACTGCTGATATTCAGGACCAAGCTGCTGGGTGCAGGAGTACCAGCTGTCCCACCATCAGAAAGTAGATATCACAGGCCCGAGAACACTGGCAGGAAAAAGCCAATTGGCAACATTTTTTCTTTAGGACAGTTTATTTGATCCAAACTGATGACATAAGCCAGGGACAAAGATCTCAAATGCTCTGGAGAAAAACAGTTTTGCAGTGTGTTTTATGCATTTGAAATTAAGGAGGGATGTAAGGAAGATTGCATGGAGGCAGGCGATAGAAAGGTGGGGATTGGATTACAGGATAGCTAATGAGATTACATGTTCTCTGGAGAGCGGTTATGGTGTATTTCAAAAGCGTGTTGTCTTAGGTGCACAGAATCAATGGACAGGACTTGCTGAAGGCAAAGATAAGCCTTTGACTAAAGAAGTTACATGCCTGGGGTATGTCTACTCATCAGGAATTCATGATCAGATTACCCTGTGAGATTACTTTCCATAGAATCCCCTTTTGGTCCATATGAGGGAGGGATCCAGACAGGGAGGGAACAATGGTTGAGAACAGAAAGACTTCAGGGAGCAGCCATGGAAAGGACTCTGCAAAGAGTGTTCCTGATATATATATTTTGCTTTTTCATCTTCTTTGTTTGGGTCTTCTCAGATTCAAGGTTTCAAGTGCAAGCAGTTTAATGGGAGGCTCTAGGGACATGAGTAGTGTGTGCATCTGGGAAGAAAGAGACCGGGCAGGGAATGAAGGTGGCACTGTGATGTTGGCCACCATACCTTCAGACTGGACCTTGATCCCATAGCCTTTAATCCTAAAGCAAACTGTGGAAAAGGCCTTAGAAGTATCCAGGTCAAAGATGAGGGAGGAGGTATACCTCCACATGAGTGAATCGCTGGTTAAAGGCTACCCCAGGGAAGGGGGATATTAATTCTCAGACAACTGTCCACCTTGTCTGCATGCAATAGCCTGCATGCAATAAGCAGCATCTGACATTCTTAAAGTTAGGCCAACATACCCCCACGTGGTAAGGAATCCAAACAACATGGATGGACCTCCTTCTATGGGTTGGCTACACTCTCATATTTTACTGAGATTATAATATTGTAAAAATATAATGTGCTATCGGATGAGAGAGACAAGGCAAACATGAAGGATCTCAAGGTGTGAATAAGCCCGCTCAGAGCGGTCATGACCTTTGTAAATGGGAACAGATAAAGAGCAGACATCAACGGGAAAGGAAGAAAAAGGTACCCTTGCTAATTATATCCATTTCCACTTGTTGCTTTTATTTTGTCCTAATGATTAAATGTGTTCTGTGAAGGAAACTGAAAATATCTCTTCCTAATGGTAAAGGGCAAGCAAAATGTCAGGTTTGGGAGCTGTCATCATTGCTTTCTCTGTAACACTGGAATAATAATTTCCCCTCAGGTATCTGTTCCTAAATCCCCATTTCTGAAAATGATGTTCACCGGCACAACTATCCAACATGAAATACTCTTTCCATAGTAAGTGACAAACAAAATGCAGTGAACTGGTTATGGAAGTCCAACTATCTGCATATCCCACAGATAGGTATTCAGCACCAACCATGTGCCAGTCAATGCCTTTGGCATTAGGAATGAAAAGTAGTGACGATCTTGTTAGGAACTTACCTGATAATCATTTAGAACCTAGTTCAGTTCCAATGGGAGAACGAGGAATGGGACTCTTGACCACCTGCTCATTTTGCCTGGAAAAGAGCATCTCCTGGGCAGGGAGGGAGTGATCACATGACTCCTGTTTTCTGGAGGACTCTCCCTTTCAAGCAGCACTCAATGGAAAAGCAGAATTTTGTTCAGTCGACCCACAAGTTGCATTCTGGTTGGTATTGGGTTCCAGGAAGACGGAAAGAAGGAAACATTGATTTGCCATGCACTGTGCTTGATGCTTTTACATACATAAACATATATATTGCTGTGGACAGAATATACTCCCAATCCCATGGGGACTACCCATTGTGGACGGTTATGTCAGCTCCTAAGTGTCTTTGCTCTTCATATTGCCCAGCTGGTTCAATGTTTTCATCTGGTACAACCCTCTATTCTGTCTATAAAATGGGGTATGATAAAAGGTCCCTTTTCATTGAGTCACTTGTCTCAGGGTATCACTTGTGGCTCTGGCCCCCAAGCCTGGCCTTCCCATCATACCATCATCTGTAGCCATCACACATACTCTACTGTGAACTTAGTTTTGCTTTGTTTCTACCCCCATGAGTTGGATGTTTCAGACTCTGTCTATCTTCCAGTAACTTCCGGGTGGTATTACATAATCATTTCCTTGTCCAGTGATACAAGTTAGCTCTACCCACTCCTATTGGGAGAACAAAATGACTCTGGTACTTATTAAGCAAACATTTATTAATAAAACTATGTGCTAGATTCTAAAGTCAAAATAGTGAAATAGCACAGTTCCTGTTTGGATCAAGTTCATAACCTAATGGGGGGTGTACCTGAGAGGGAATACAGATAAGGAAACATGTAGGACTACATTGGAGAGAGTTAGCGTGCAATGGCAACAGATGACCGGAGCCCCTGTTTTGGTCTTAAAGGGGTGGTAAAGGAAGGATTTCTAACTGAAGCAACTTTCAAAAAGATACCTAAATAGGTCACATGAACAGAGTTTTACCAGGTGAAAGGGATGGGGAAGAGAGAAAAACAGTCTAATTAGGGAATTAGACCAGAAATGTGAGCCAGCATGGTGAGCTCTGGAAACTGAGTGATGGAGAGGACACCACAAAAATAAGCAGGGGGCAAATCGCCATGTGTCTTGTGAGTCATGTTAATGATTTGATCCTCTGGCCCGAGATTACTGGAACCCATTGGAAAGTTTGGGCAAGATGATGGAGGAGGAGCAGTGGCATGAATAGACATATTTTTGGAAGATCACTCTGGCTACTTTGTAGAGATTAGGGTAGGTTGAGCAGAGAGTGGAGACAGAAGACTTGTTTTTCTACTTGTAGTTTGTTTTTGTTTTTCAAGCACATGATGGTGACCTAAAATAGGGTAATAGGAGTGACACTAGAGACATGCTCAGAATTCAGGATATACTTAGAAGAGAAAGTAATATGATCATTAAATTTCTTATTGATTATAGGAATGAATGAGTGCTTGGTAAATACTTTTCATGTCTAAAGACACTTCATGCATTCTTCTTCCATGTCTCAGAGAGTGACAATTGAGCTAAGTTATCAGTGTATTTGTTATTGTCAATGCATTTTAGAAAATGTGTGCTAAAATTCATACCAATATTAATATTTCAATTTAAAAAGCATTTCTTGTTCAGTGTAGATATTGTCTACAATGAACCAAAGCTCACAAACATATATTTACTTCAGTGAGGGAGTCTTGGAGTTGAAGAGAAAGAAAACACCTATAATGTTTTAATGACACTATAGTGGCTTTAGGTCGAGGGAAAGACCTGCTCACCTGTCCTTCCGACATATTTGCTCTTAACTTATCACAGACTCTTGTGACTTACAAAATGCTATACATTAGCAGTAGTAAGTCAGGGTTTAAAACCTGGATATTTATCTCTTTTCAGAAATCTTTTACAGACAATAGTGTTTGAGGCAGTTCATGATTGAAAGCAAGCTATAAAAAGAAAGATCAATTGGAGTGAACAAGTAAGTAGCTCTGTACATTTTATTGTGTGGTTCCATCATCCTATATAATAAAAACCTAATATGCTAAGTGTCTGGTTGTCTGGTTGTCCATTCAGTCAATCAAATCTTAAGATGTTAATGATATGCTAAGGCCGCACAACCTCTCACTATGCTGTGCACTGACCACCAGGGGGCAGATTCTCCAACTGGAAGGTTAGCTTGCTGCTGGGGTCCAGCCGATCAAGGACTAAGCGAGCCAGGCCAAACACACCCTAGAGCCCTCCTGTGGTCCCTTCCCTGCTGGCCAACTTCCTGTGTTCCTCCCCAGCCCTGATCATGCACTAGTGGGGTCCCTCAGCCTGGCTTGTGACCTCTCACAATTCAGGACCCCTCAGGGGGATGTCCGAGAGCCAGCCTTGGCCCAAACCCGCAGGCCAGGCTGAGGGATCCCACTGGTGCATGAATTCATGCACCAGGCCTCCAGTTAGAACATAATAAATAATAAAGGAGCAGAGGTTATTTTGTTCCTCTGATGACTTAGGAGTTAAAGATGGTTGGTGCATGGGAATATTTTGAGTAGAGAGATAAGGCCCATGCTGATAGTTTTATGTTATCTCCTCGTAATCATGAATTTAGGGATTAGTACACAGATAGTAGATAATAGACATTTTGAAAATGAATCAAATGTCACTTCTTTGCACTAGTTCTATAATTGCTTCTTCACATTTTATGGTATTCTGCTCTTCATTGAACCCATTATGTCATATAAGCTGAAGCTATAACTACTGTTGTTTGTGTTTCTTTTGTTCTTGATAATGACCATTTTTAGTTAAGAAATTTCTCCCCAAACTAAAACATTTTAATCTTTCTATGATTAGGTGCCTCCCTTTGTCCAGATTATATTTTTTTATTGATATGTAGCGTTTTACTTGTAGATGGATAAATGATGGCTATGATTAGGGGATGGGGTTAATAATGTTATGTTTCTATCTCTTCACCTGAAGATATGCAGGGTGCTAAATTAAGCTACTGTCCCCAATTATTTTCTGCCCTCCCTATAACTTGTCATGTGATGTCCATTGCCTCTAGTGGGAGAATTCTTCCTCACCTCATTGCCATCAAGTGCATGTGAGCAGACATGATGTAAATCATGTCTAAACAGACCCTCTAAAAGCCATTTCATTGTTTTTCTATCAATGCTTTACCCCTTTCAATAAGACAAGAATGCGGGCTACTTCTGTAGCGTAAATAATTTATTCTCAATAGGGTCCTATCACCCTCATTGATGTAAAACTGATTCTTGTGGGGCAAAAATCTCTTTATGTCTAGAACACAGATATATGTACAGTACATAAACAGCTATATATAAAACAGCTGAGAAACACTGGACTTGGTCCTCAAGATGGGGAATGCATGCAGCAAAGCCACCAAGGGACAGTCATCTCACAGCTGATGTGTAACCTGAGTAGGAAATGAACTCGGGATTTGGGGTTGTTACCAGGGTGTAGCCCAGTGAAAGCTGACCGCTGCCGTCAGCAGTCCGTTGGCTTTTATGGCTCTAACAGTACTCTGGGTAATTTTCATGGGCTCTAATTTTTGGAAGTTTATGTAGCGTCTGGTAGTACCTATTTTTGGAAAGCTCTCCTGGTAATTCTGAGGAACATTTTTAGGGATGGGGCCATTGATGTTGGAAAGGTCAAAGGTCTACGATTCACTGGCAGAATCTAGGCATCTCGTAATTTGTCTCAGATGTAACATTTGCTGTTCTGAGCTATTTTAAAATTAGCTTAGGGCTATAGCAAACACTCAATAATGAAAAGTATTACTAGCCAGTTTGCAAAGCTCCCTTGAGGCTGTTGCACCATTTCTCTCCTCAGAATTTCTGCAAGTCTATAGTTGTTTGTTGCTGTGTTTTTGTTTTGATTTTCTGGGGCTGGGGGACTGGTTTGGGAACTGACAACCAAGTCTTTGGTGCTTTTTTCTACCCCGGCCTTCGTTCTCCACCTCTGGTTTGTATCCTGCCTGTGGAGAGCTGATCTGGGAAGGAGAGTCTTGCCTCAGTTCTTGGTTCCCTACTCAAATCCTGCTCCACATCTATTTTTATTTTTTATTACTAGTTGGTATCCTGATTAGGTTCTGTTGCCTACGGACCCAGAATCTTCTAGGTGCAACTCAATAGCCCATAGCTGGGCTAAGCCTTTAATGGCAATCATGATTTCTATTCGCTGTCACCAGTGGCTGCTTCAAGGGCCGAGCAGAGGAGCAGTTCTGGCCAACGAGGTGGGAGGGGAAATATGCTGGGGATTTGTGGAGATCTTTCTCTCCTCCCTTCTCAGAGAGGCTTAGAAGAAGTTTCTGTTTTGTCCTCCTTGCTAACTTTCTGCTAGGGATGCCTGTGGGTGAGGATGTGATGGTCAGAGATAGAGCAGCCACATGGCGGCCATATACAGGGTGGGCAAAAGTAGGTTTGCAGTGATTCATATGGAAAACTATATAATAAATAATAATATCAGAATAAAGTCTGTGTTTTGCGTACTCACTACCATAAACCTGCTTTTGTCCACCACTGCATATGACTTACATTTTGAAGAAGGACAGAAAGTATTTTAAGTCGTTGATGATACCATGAAGCTGCTGTTTCAATACTTTATATGTGAAAGCTTTCAATGTGTTCACTGTGAAAGCCACTGTTAATTAATTAGGCATTCTATAATTGCAGGCAGAAACATCATTAACTTCCTTCTCCAGACACTCTTCCAACCACTCCTGCTCACAGGTACTTTTCTCTCAAGTTCCATATTGTCGCTATCACATTTGGTCCTTGTGTCTTGTTAAGTATTTCACACATATACATCTTGCCTCTCTAAAGGTTTTGCCAGCTTCCTGTAGACAGGAAACAGATTGTCTACTTGTTATTTTAAGTGTTCCATACAATGACCTCTTAGAATGGAACAATGCATTTCTTGTCAGCTGCCTGGATGAGGTTTATACTACAAAGTTAAGCGTCTCAAGCCCAAAGTATTAAAGTCTACTACTAGCCCATGTGGATAGTGTCTACAATCAGCTGAAACCAGCCTTCTTTTCTTCTCATTTTGATGAACTATGAATTAAAGAGCCAGGCACTGAGATACACCACAAAGATTCTATGAAGGAAAGACTAATACACTTTTGGTAAATGTAGCATCTGCCTCTGCCTAGTGTGTTTGTTCCTTTTAACCTCTTAGGCCTATGCTTTTAATGACCTCCTTGGTCTGCAGATATTTGAAACATTAACATAATTATCTATCTTAGCATATTATAACTACCTCACGCTGGGGACAAAATATTAAAACTATCACTAGTAGCTCATTAACAGGAACACTAGTCACTCATTAATAGTGTTGACCCAATTACATGTGTATACCAGAGACAAATAACTATAATTGCAACTAAAAGTGATTTTGTAAACATGACAATTCCCTTTTTTGAAATGCAAAGTGGAATGCATTATTTGGATTTGCCATATAAATACAGGTTTAAATGAAAGAGAATCATTCAACCAGATAAAATAAAAATCCAATCTAAAGAGACGCCATTTGGAATCAATTGGTCCAGCACATACTCTGCTTTGAAGGATCAGAGCATTCCGCACTGGGGGCAGACATTAAACAAGTTAGCGACAATGGAAGCCAGACATCTGGTAAGTGACATCCACCCTGGCCATCAGCAGGTAGCGATTTTCTTTTGGAGCCATTCAGAGGATTGTCAGTTGCCTGGACAATGGGAGTCTGATGAAGCATTCATATGATCAGCCCGGAGGTTTTCAAGCTCCACTGGAGAGATGGCAAGTCGGGGAGATTTGTGTGAAAAAAGATTCATTATATACACATATGCATGTAGACACAAATAACTAGGCCTCTATCTCCTGTGAAGAGACCCATACAAATAGAAGCAAATGTAGTGTGATACCGCATTTGCGGACCGAAAGGATGCTCTTGTACGAGACAATTACTGGGATAGGAAATTAGGCAAACATAGCCCAGAGGAACCAGGAAGAGACAGCTCTGAGAAAGGAAATCTGTGCCTAAGTCAAGATGTTCAAAGCTGAGACATTTCTCCAATTCCAGTGGACTGTTCCATCGCCTCTTTTCGGTTCATGGAAAAATGCCACCAGAGGATGGCTGAGGGGTGAAGGGGGAGGGAGAAAGGGCAGAGGGGAGGGTAGGACTGGAAACTCACTGCCCAGAAAAACAACTTCTGAGATTTCTTAGAAAGTCTCCATTGGACAAATGCTGAGTGTAGTGGTGGTGCCTTTTCTCATTCTCAGAGGTAGCAAGGCTGATAAAATGCTGTATTTCCCTTGTAGAATGTTAACATAGCCAAACCAAACAGAGTGTGGGACCCTCCCAGGCGCTGCACGATTGGGAGTGCTGGATGGGGTGGGGGGGGGGGAGGTGCTCTGGAGCTGAGCATGTGTGGGCCTGCCTTTCAGGGAGCTATATCCCTGCTGCATTATTATAAGAAAATTGATAAGAAGATAGTCTTCCACAACTTTACTTGTCAATTATGCTTCCATAAACCACACATAAGAAGAGAGTCCTGGTTAATGTTCTATCCGAGGAACAAATAAAGGTTTAGAACAGTGGTCGGCAAACCGTGGCTCGCAAGCCACACTCAAGCTCTTTGGCCCCTTGAGTGTGGCTCTTCCACAAAATACCAAAGCCTGGGAGAGTCTACTTTGAAGAAGTGGTGTTAGAAGAAGTTTAAGTTTAAAAAAATGTGGCTCTCAAAAGAAATTTCAATCGTTGTGCTGTTGATATTCGGCTCTGTTGACTAATGAGTTTGCCAACCACTGGTAGAACCTCCACTGTGGGAATATGAGAAAGATAGAGCATCTGAGTTCTGGCTCAGACCCCTATGAGCTGCAGGGTGTAGGTGAAAAGCTCACTCTGGTTCCCACCCCTCTGTTCTAAGTCCTGCACCCCTCACACAGGCAGCTGTGAGGATCACAGGGTGCACAGTTCACATGGCAGAGCACGCAAGGACCCATCACTGCCAGCTCCTGGCATGTAGGCAGAGCTGGGGTTGATTCCTGAGGAGGAGGGTGCGCTCAGGGGGCCCCGGGAAACCCTGTAGCAGGCCTGGGATGCTTGATTGCTGAGAATGTGCTGAGGTTGGAAGTTCATTTGATCCAGGGAATCAATTGTAATTGACTTATGTCCCACAGATTTTGCCAATCCTGCAGGAGTCTTTGATGGAAAGTCATTGGGACTTGGGACTTGGTGTAGTTCCTTAACATGTACAGTGTGAAGGAAAAGTTTCTGTGCTTGCTTTCTAAAAAGAGACCCCTTCCATCTTTTCTTCTGCACTGTTAAATCTGTAATATATGCATAGACAAGGAATTTGAACTGCCTCATTTCATAGCCCCCTGCAACTTGGAAGGAGTCATTTACTAGCTTATTTCAGGTGTACCACAACCTCAGGCACAGTGTTTTGTCCATTTCACTGAGCAAGTGAAGGGAGCACGGGCACTGGCCAGGGCTTACCGGGGTCAGAGTAAGCAGAGACGTTGTGCTCTCAGCTTCTCTCTGTTTTCACAGCACTGTTCTCTCCTCTGGGAGCTCAGCGCAGGCCTGGCCATTTTCATATCTGGAGAGAAGTGCAGATTTGGAGAAGTGCCATCTAACCAGCTCCCTCTATCATGCCATCAGTACGTTGCATTGTGCCTGCCTGCTCCTCAAAGTGAGGTTTATTTTTATTTTGTATGACCAGAGTTGACAATTTGATTAGGAAGTCATCTATGCTTTCTACACAATTAAGTTAAGTGATAAGATAAACCAAAGACAACACCTATTTTAAGGTTGGCTCCACACTCATCCTAAGAGTATGACAATGGCAAGGAATTAGAAATCACTGCTTCCTTCTTGATTTAACCATGAAGGTTCCCCCCTGGGGGTTAGGAGATCATGCTCCAAACTTGGGATTTGAAATCCTCACAGCTCCCTAGGTGTGGGATAGAAGGGGACTTCCTATTCACATTTTTGAATCTTGAATTCAGAGCCAGGGTCTCTTGACTTTGTTTCTTACAATCTATTCAAAGCCATCTTGTGCAGCAGGACTTTTCAGTACAGAAATATGAAGTTTTATCTTTCTTGAATACATTGGAACAGCAATGGAAAAGACAGTTTGGAAAAGAGAGTAATATCATTGTAAAGGTCTAATAATTGCTTTCTCCCCTTGATCACGCTCAAGATCAGTCCATAAGACTGTGTTTCAACTGCCAAAAAAGTGTAACGTAATAGTTGAAATACAAAAACAAGTTTTGCAGGATGAACAGACAAGAAACTCCCATGAGTTTTAACTCAATAAATGAAATTCTCTTGGTGAAGTTCTGATTACCTGCAGAAGGTGGAGAAGCTGGCTGCATATACCTCTGTATATGAAGATGTATGAAACCAAACCCAGATAAAGAATGAAACTCATCATTTTACATCTGGCATTGGTGATACTCAAGATAATGTGTGTCTCTGTGTGTGTTCGTATCTATATGTGTATGCATGTGTATGAAGCTGGAAGTGCCTGCAGCCTTGTGTCTGTCCACAGCTCTGTTACAAATCACTGTTTTGCAGGATTTCTCAATTGATCTTCCCATTAACCCTGTGAGGGGAAACCCCGCCAGTAAAGTGGCTTGCAAATGCCAAGTAAGATGATAATGGTTTTGATGATAAAAGAGAAAAGGGGAAGGTATCTGTAAAACTGTTCACCTTCCATCCCTAACCTCATCTTTGGTAACAGAGATGACCTTTACTGAGCATGACCTTTCTCAGCTCAGGCTTAGCCAATGGGACCGTATCAAGGAATTACAAATTGATTAATTTTAGAGAGAGAGAAAGGGAGAGAGATATTGATTTATTGTTCCACTTATTTATGCATTCATTGGTTGATTCTTTTATAGGCCCTGACCAGGGATTGAACCCACAACCTTGGTGTACCATATTGGGATAATGCTCTAACCAACTGAGATACATGGCCAGGGCAAAGGATTTTGTTTTAAATAGAACTTTCTAGAAAAAGGTACCTACTTTTTCTGGGTGTCAGGCATCAAGCACAAAGCAAGTATGGGGCTGGCCAGCTTCTCTGTGAATAAAGCCATCAGAGAGGTGGCAAAATGAGATGGAGAGAGGCAGACTGAATCCTGGAAGCCCGCCTTTGCCTGCCTCCATGAAGAATTTTGGGGAAATAGGGACCGGTATCTCCTTTAGATGAGTGTCAAACTTGGCAAATAAACATTGTCGAGAAGGTCATTGGGAGGGGACCCCCGGCTGACCCACAGGCTGGACCTGGGCAATCAGAGGCTCCTCATCTCTCCCCTGTCCTGACCTGTACATTCTGCCCATGGTTCCCACCGTGGGAGCTGTTTTCAAAGACACAGCCTCGAGAGAACGATGTGTTGTTGGGACCATCTGGATGATCTACACGACTAAAACTTGTTAAGGCCTCTGTAGACACTTTGAAGATGCCGGTGGGAGTGGGGATCTACTTGTCTTGCAACCACCTAAGACAAGCCTTGGAAGTTAGCTTCTTTGCTTGTTAAAACTGCCACCTTCTGGGCAGGAACTGCATGGAGGGAGGCAATGGGGGGAAAAAAGGAACATCTGTAATATTCTCAACAATCAAGATTCAAGAAGAGTGGAATACACATACACAAGAAAACTATTAAATAATGGAATTAGGAGAAGGAGGACACAGGGAAGAGAAGAAACTAAACCACATTACTCTGGGTGAAGGGGCACCCATCCATTGTTACAGGATCTGATGAAACTGGCTTCCGGGGACTGTGAGCATGAAAGAACCTTTTGTATTAGTAATGGTGACGCTGAGCCACTAATGGTGAGCTCAGCCACCTCAGACAGGTCCTGCGTCAGAAGTGAAGCCAATAAATTGCAGTTTCTCGAACACAAACTAACAAATAAACAAAAATCCTGCCACCTATTATTCTGGAGTGGTCTATTTCTTTTTTTTTGTTTGTTTGGTCTCTCTTTGCCCTCTGGGTATATGACTCAGTTTTAGATGTCACCCAAGGAACTCCTAGGGTTGCAAACCCACAAGAACCTTTGTGCAAAGGGAAGGCAACCTGACTGCTTTCTTTGGGGGGATGCCATTCCTGCCAGAGTGCATGATTGAGAGTGGAGTGTGGGCTGGGCACATAGGTGCAGTGCACACACTGAGCGGTTGTTTCTTGCATCCCTGGGTTTCCTAGTAGCCATTCCTGCAGCCACCATATCCGGGACTTTGCCATTACATGCGTCAATAATTTCACTTCCTGCTCAAGGAAGTGCGAAGTCACTTGCAATCAAACGAGTCTTGCATTTGGTAAATGGAAGTCTGGTGCTGCGAGTATCAGATCTCAGAATGTGATGTGGGCTGTGGGCTGGAAAGCTGTCTGCATGTGTTAAGCTGTCCTCAGGAAATGGTTAAAATATGGCTTATTGAATCTTGGACACTCAGAGGATGGTTTCTAGTAAAACTTGAATTTTAGAGTTTAGGTAAAATTAGTCTGTGGTTTCAATTTTGTTTTACTTTCTACTATATTTATGCAAAGGTTATGCCCTGTTTACAAAACAAATTGGGATGAATTTTAATTCAAAGAGAATAATCTGACCCTTAAATATATGGTCAAATTTACTAAGACAAATCTTTTGAAATAATTAACTGGAAACAATTTATTTCTTTTATAGTTTTGGCTCTACTCAACTTCTCTACATGTTATTAAATAAATTTTCTTGCTCATATTTTTCTAGAGAATTTTTACCAATCCTCATGTTATGTATTTATATGTTCATTTATTTCTGGAATAATCTCTGGCAGAAGTTTCCCTATTCATTAAGTAATTTTAAAGAACCGAGAACTTGCATGTTAAAATTTTTTATACTACTTATCCCTTTAATATTTATTGTTTTTTTAGCATTATAATTTCTCATTTCTATTTTTCTTAGATATATTGTTGTATTTTTCTAGTTTCTAGAGTTGATTTTATTCTTTTTATAATATTTTAAAATTTTATAATACTGAAAGAATTTTAGCTGTGAATTTTTTGCTGAATACAACTTTTGCCATATTTAAATTTTTATATCTTGCATTCTCAATATTATAATTTTCTAGTCTGCAATTTTAGTTTGGATTTTTCTTTGAACCAGAAGTAATTTAATTGCATGCACTAGCCCTGTCTCTCTCTTTTTCTCCCATCTTTCTCTCTTTCTCCCCACATCTCTTGTTTATTTCCATGTCTGAAATATTGAAATGTTTTGTGGACCTTTTCTTATTATCAAATAATTATGAAACATAAGAGTCCCAATATATAACAATAAATTGGAGTAGAGTCTGGTCATAAATATTAGTGAATTTTACTGGCTTTAAAGTGTTTTGAGAAAATATGGAGACTGACTCTCTGATTTCAACACATTTAAAAACATGATTTTAGCAGCTTTTACAGATGAATCGACCTGCCCAATATTTATGCTTTTCCTTTCTAATTTTCTTTTAATCCCTATCCCCAACTTCCAGCTTATTATCAGAAATATCTAAAATTCACAATAAGCCCCTGGAGTCACTAGTGAATAAGACCTAAGAGAGATTCTGAGGTTTGCTCTTGGAGGTTTGCTTGCCCAGTTCTACACCACTACTAATTACATTATTTCAATCAATTCAAACATTTCTGAGCATCCCCAAAATCCAATTTCATGTGTATCCTCGTGATATCTATCACCTAAGCATAAAACTATCCTAAGTTGTGGGTGTTTATATATTAAGTAAAAAATGAGTTGGGCCTAGCCGGTTTGGTTGAGTGTCTGCAGACTGAAGGGTCCCAGGTTTGATTCTGGTCAAGTGCATGTACTTTGGTTGCAGGCTCATGCGGGAGGCAACCAATTGACGTGCCTCTTTCACATCAATGTTTCTCTTATTGTTTCTCTTCCTCCCTTGCACTCTCACTGAAAATCAATAGAAAAATATAAAAAAAGAAAAAGAATGAGTTGATTAAAATGATTTTGTCTGAAAGTTTTTTTTTAATTATTTTTTATTAAGGTATTATCTGTATACATAGCTTATCATTGCCCCCCCCCCCCATAGATGCCCTCCCTCCCCAGAGTTTTGTGTCCATTGGTTATTCTTATATGCAAGAATACCAGTCCTTTGGTTGATCTCTTATCTCCCCCAGATCTCCCTACCCTCCCCCCCCCCGCTGTCATTTGACAGACTGCCTGTTGTTTTACTGTCACTATATCAATCTTTCTGTTCATTCGTTTATAATGATCTTTAATATCCATAAATGAGTGAGGTCATGTAGTGTTTCTCTTTCATTGACTGGCTTATTTCACTCAGCATGATGCTCTCCAATTCCATCCAAGTTACTGCAAATGATGAGAATTCCTTCCTTTTTATGGCAGCATAGTATTCCATGGTGTAGATGTACCATAGTTTTCTGATCCATTCATTTGCTGACGGGCACCTAGGCTGTTTCCAAATCCTAGCTATTGTAAATTGTGCTGCTATGAACATAGGGGTGCATATATCCTTTCTGATTGGTGTTTCTAGTTTCTTGGGGTATATTCCTAGTAGTGGGATTACTGGGTCAAATGGGAGTTCCATTTTCAGTTTTTTGAGGAAGCTCCATACTGTTTTCCACAGTGGTTGCACCAACCTACAATCCCACCAGCAGTGCACGAGGGTTCCTTTTTCTCCACAACCTCGCCAACATTTGTTGTTTGTTGTTTTGTTGATGTTGGCCATTCTGACAGGTGTGAGATGGTGCCGCATTGTTGTTTTGATTTGCATCTCTCGGATAATTAGTGACTTGGAGCATGTTTTCATGTGCCTCTTGGCCTTCCTTCTGTCTTCTTTTGAGAGGATTCTATTTAGGTCCATTGCCCATTTTTTAATTGGCTCATTCATTTTCCTTTTATTGAGTTGTATAAGCTGTCTGTAGATGTTGGAGATTAAACCTTTATCAGTGATATCGTTTGCAAATATGTTCTCCCATACAGTGGGTTTTCTTGTTGTTTTGTTGATGGTTTCTTTTGACGTAAAAAAGCTTTTTATTTTGATGTAGTCCCATTTGTTTATTTTCTCTTTAGCTTCCATTGCCTAGGGTTAGTATCAGTGAAGAAGTTCTTTAGGCATATGTCTGAGATTTTGCTGCCTGTGGATGCCTCTAGTATTTTTATGGTTTCCTGTCTTATGTTTAAGTCCTGTATCCATTTTGAGTTTATTTTTGTGTATGGTGTAAGTTGGTGATCTAGTTTCATTCTTTTGCATGTATCTGTCCAATTTTCCCAACACCATTTATTAAAAAGACTGTCTTGACTCCATTGTATGTTCGTGCCTCCTTTGTCAAATATTAATTGAGCATATTGATTTGGGTTGATGTCTGGATTCTCTAATCTATTCCATTGATCAATATGTCTGTTCTTGTGCCAATACCAGGCTGTTTTGAGAACAGTTGCTTTGTAATACAGCTTGAAATCTGGTATTGAGATTCCTCCTACTTTACTCTTATTTCTTAAGATTGCTGAGGCTATTCGGGGTCTTTTATTGTTCCAAATGAATTTTTGGAGAGTTCTTTCTAGGTCTGTGAAGTATGTCCATGGTATTTTCATTGAACTTATATATTGCTTTGGGAAGTATGGACATTTTGATGATGTTGATTCTACCAATCCATGAACATGGTATGTTCTTCCATCTGTTTACATCTTTCTCTATTTCTTTTTTCAGTGTCCTGTAGTTTTCTGCATATAGGTTTTTTACCTCCTTGGTTAAGTTTATTCCTAGGTATCTTAATTTTTTTGGTGCGATGGTAAACGGGATTGCTTTTTTAGTCTCTGTTTCTGTAAATTCACTATTGGTGTAGAGAAATGCCATTGATTTCTTGGCATTTATTTTGTATCCTGCTACATTGCCAAATTCGTTTATTAAGTCTATTAGCTTTTTGATGGAGTCTCTTGGGTTTTTTATGTACAATATCATGTCATCTGCAAATAGTGACAGCTTTACTTCTTCTTTTCCGATTTTGATGCCTTTTATTTCCTCTTCTTGTCTAATTGCGATGGCGAGTACTTCCAGTACTATGTCAAAGAGGAGTGGTGAGAGTGGGCATCCCTGTCTTGTTCCTGTTCTTAGAGGGAATGGTTTTAGTTTTTTCCCATTGAGCATGATGTTGGCTGTGGGTTTATCATATATAGCTTTTATTATGTTGAGGTATGATCCTTGTACTCCCACCTTGTTGAGAGTTTTTATCAGGAAAGGGTGTTGGATTTTATCAAATGCCTTTTCTGCATCGATAGATATGACCATATGATTTTTATCTCTCAATTTGTTTATGTGATGTATCACGTTTATTGATTTGCGAATATTGTACCATCCTTGCATTCCTGGTATAAAACCTACTTGGTCATGGTGTATGATCTTCCTGATGTACTGCTGGAGCCGATTTGCTAGAATTTTGTTGAGGATTTTGGCATCTATGTTCATGAGGGATATTGGCCTGTAATTCTCTTTCATTGAGTTGTCTTTATCTGGTTTTGGTATTAGGGTGATGCTGGCTTCATAAAAGGAGTTTGGCAGTGTTCCTTCCTCTTGAATTTTTTGGAAAAGTCTGAGGAGGATAGGTTTTAGTTCTTCCTTGAATGTTTGGTAAAACTCTCCTGTGAAGCCATCTGGCGCTGGGCTTTTGTTTGCTGGAAGCTTTTTGATGACTGCTTCAATTTCTTCCCAAGTTACTGGTCTATTGAGATTTTTAGATTCTTCCTGATTGAGTTTTGGAAGGTTGTATTTTTCTAGGAATATGTCCATTTCCTCCAGGTTGTCCAGTTTGTTGGAATAGAGTTGTTCATAGTATTTTGTAACAATCCTTTGTATTTCGGCGGGGTCTGTTGTTATTTCACCTCTTTCATTTCTAATTTTGTTTATTTGGGTCCTCTCTCTTTGTTTCTTGGTTAGCCTGGCTAGAGGCTCATCAATCTTGTTAATCCTTTCAAAGAACCAGCTCTTGGTTTTGTTGATCTTATGTATTGTGTCTTTGGTCTCTATGTCGTTAATCTCTGCTCTGATTTTTATTATTTCCTTCCTTCTGCTTACAGTGGGCCTTTCTTGCTGTTCTTTTTCTAACTGTTTGAGTTGTAGGGTAAGATAATTTGTTACCATTCTTTCTTGTTTTTTGCAATAGGCTTGTAGGGATATGAACTTCCCTCTCAAAACAGCTTTTACTGTGTCCCATAGATTTTGGATTGTTGTGTTTTCATTGTCATTAGTTGCCATGATGTTTTTGATTTCTTCCTTGATTTCTCTGGTAACCCAGTCTTTGTTCAATAGCATGCTATTTAGTCTCCATGTGTTTAATTTCTTTGGCTTATTATTATTGTAGTTGATTTCCAATTTTATGGCACTGTGATCTGAGAAAATGCTTGATAAGATTTCTATCTTCTTGAATTTGAAGAGACTTTGCCTATGTCCCAATATGTGGTCTATCTTTGAGAATGACCCGTGTGCACTTGAGAAGAATGTATATTCTGTGGCTTTGGGATGAAATGTTCTGAAGATGTCAATTAATTCCATCTGGTCTAATACGTCATTTAGAATTGACGTTTCTTTACTGATTTTTTGTTTAGATGATTTGTCCAGAGGTGACAATGGAGTATTAAAATCTCCTACTATGATTGCATTGCTATTAATCTGTCCCTTAATGTCCTCCAGCAGTTTCTTTATGTATTTGGGTGCTCCCAAATTGGGTGCATATATGTTTACCAGGGTTATTTCTTCTTGTTGGATTACACCCTTTAGTATTATGAAGTGGCCTTCCTTATCTCTTGTTATGTCCTTCACTTTGAGATCTAGTTTGTCAGATATAAGTATTGCTACCCAAGCTTTTTTTTCGTTTCCGTTTGCCTGGAAAATCTTTTTCCATCCTTTCACCTTCAGTCTGTGGGCGTCTGTTTTTCTGAGGTGGGTTTCTTGTAGACAGCAGATGAATGGGTTTTGCTTTCTTATCCATTCTGTTACCCTATGTCTTTTAATTGGAGCATTTAAACCATTTACATTTAAAGTAATTATTGAAAGGTAGGTATTTGATGCCATTTTTATTCTATCCCTCTGTGTTCCTTCTTCACTTCCTATTTCTTTATTATTACAGTAGACCCTTTAGCATTTCTTGCATTGCTGGTTTGTTGGAGATAAATTCCTTTAGTCTGTTTTTGTCGGTGAAGCTCCTGATTACACCTTCAATTTTGATTGACAGCCTTGCGGGGTACAGTATTCTTGGGTTCAGACCCTTCCTTTGCATGACTTTGTATATGTCATCCCATTCCCTTCTGGCCTGATGAGTTTCTGTTGAGAAATCAGTTGCTAGTCTGATGGGGTTTCCTTTATATGTAACTTTCTATCTCTCTCTGGCTGCTTTTAAGATTCTGGTTTTGTCGATGTTTTTTGCCAGTTTAATTATAATGTGTCTGGGTGTTGTTCTTTGGGGGTTCATTTTGTTGGGGACCCTTCGAGCATCTTGGATTTGTGTTGGTTTTTTCTTCTCTATCTCAGGAAAGTTTTCTGTCATTATTTCTTGAAATACTTTTTCCATATCTTGCTCAGTTTCCTTTCCTTCTGGAACCCCTATTATTCTAATATTGTTTTGTTTTGTATTGTCCCAAAGCTCCCTTAGGCTCTCCTCCTGTTTTTTAATTTTTTTTTCTAGCAACTGCTGTAATTGGGTATTTTTTTCCATTTTGTCTTCTAGCTCACTGATGCGGTCTTCTGCTTCATCTAGTCTACTCTTGATGCTTTCTATTGAGTTCTTCATAGTAGCGATGTCATTTTTCATTTCTTCTTGGGTCACCTTCATTTCCTCTTGGGTCTTCTTCATTTCCTCTTGGGTCTTATTCATATTGTCAAATTTGTCTTCCATTCTTTTTAGCCAACTTATGATCATTACTCTGAATTCTTGCTCTGATAGGTTGCTTGCCTCTAACTCGTTTACTTCATTTTCTGGTGATGGTTGATTTTCTTTCACAGGCGGGTTGTTTCTTAGTCTCCCCATGATCTCTCTTTATAGGGTGCCTGGTTACGTAGTTCTCTCCCTCCTGCTTTGATTTAAAGGCACAAAATACAACACAACCAGGTACAACACACAAGGCACTGGACAGAAATGTGTTTGCAATATTAATATCCTCCAATAAAGGTGTCTAGAACCCAGATAACAAGAACATACAATCCAATAAAAAGAATAAGCAAACCAATCTTACACACACACAAAAAAGCATAAACCTTTGATATAGTTAGCATTCAACATACAACAACAAAGGGGTAGAGAGAAGGCTTTTTTTTTTTGTGGGGGGGCAGTGACAAGGTAGGTGTGAATGGGATTGGAGCAGGGGGTTGGGAATTATATATATACAGGTCAGGTGAAAATTTTGGAGAGGGTAAATAGAAAGAGTAAGGAAAATCTATAGCAGTAAAGGGTTAAGATAAGCAGGACACCAAAGGTAAAGGGTTAGGAATAGAGAGATGTCATAAAGGTAGGTTTGAGATAGAATAGAGCGTTGGAGAAGGCAAGGTATGAATAGTTTTTAGAATAGTAATCCCAAAGGGGGAAATAGAGAAAAAAAGAAATAGAGGAAAAAGGAAAAAAAAAGAAAGCAAAAAAAAGGATTATAATATGACACTTAAAAAGTAGTAATAAAAATAAACAAAAGAAAATAAGATAAAAAAGATAAAAAAGGTAAAATAGTAGTAGTAATAATGTTGATTACCTATAAAAATGAATTAATTAAAAAGGTAAAATCTAGTGATGGCAGATGAAAAAAATTTCTTGAGTAAACTTTGCAATTAATGTAGGTAAAAAACAAAAATTCAACAGTTAAAAAATAAAAATTGAAAATTAAAAATTAAACAAAATTTGCAGTAATGAAGGTCATTCACTTTCTGTGTTGCTATGTCTCGCACGCCTGTTCCCAGTCTGGGCGGTAGTTGCAGTTCACTGTGTTTCACCGTTCCTCCGTGTTGATTACAAGACCTGATTTTTAAGCCAATCTAGAGACCCTATGTGCTTTAGCCTCTGGGTGGCAGTGTTTCTGGATGACTTCCAGGACTCTAAAGCCTTTCTATCTTTTTCCCCTTCTCTGTGTCTTTGATGGCTGGGGGTGGGGCGGTCCGGAGCTGGCTGTACTCCCCTGTAATTCTGCGGCTACTTCTTGGACTCAGATCCAGCTGTGCTGCTCCTTAGATATCCCTAGTCTTAGGAGCCCTGTCCACAGACAGGCGCGCCTCCAGCTGAGAAGCCTGGGGGTTCCTGTAAATCCCGGACCAGTCCCTCAGCCTCTGTGCGCCGCGCGAGCTGGTGCGCGGAGTGGAACTCAGTCAGAACTACCCGTCCGAGGGGAACTCACCCACCGGATCGCTGCGAAATCTGAGCTCCTCTGAGATCAAGGGTTCGCGCTGACTATGTTCATTTGGTGTTCCTTGGGGCTGGGGATAATCAGGCCTCCGACTCGAACCTCCTCCCTTCCAAGATGGCGAGATTTCCCGTCCGTGCCTGCAAGTATCTCCGGTAAGGGACCCAGCTGTGGGTGGTCAACTGTTGGTGGCTCCCTGATCAGCAGACCCCAAATTTCCTCTGGTGTTTGCCAGTCTCCTGGCTTGTTGACGAGCACTCCTAGCGCGATCCTCAGCTGCTTTCTCTCTCTTCCTTGGGACAAGACTCCTGAAAGTTTTTTTTTAAATTGTGGTCAATGCACAGCTGCTGTCTGCTAGTATGGCAAGGCATTGTCAGCATCGCGGTCGAACCTGCATCACCACCATTTTTGTCTACCATCCAGAACTGAAATATCATTGCTGACATGTACATATAAGGAACTGTTTGACATTAAAACTGGGGCTCAAAAGAACTGTTGGCCCAGAAAGAAATTCACTACTAGACTGATTCATTTGTCTCTCAGCAAAACCATTAAGGCTGGTCTCATTTTTGGTTCTTATAAGTGTACTAGAGGCCTGAATTTCATGCACGGGGACAGGGAGTGTCCCTCAGACCAACTTGCACCCTCTCTAATCTAGGATCCCTCAAGGGATTTCCGACTGCCCGTTTAGGCCCAATCCCACCAGGCAGTCGCACACCCCTCTCATAATCCAGAACTGCTGGCTCCCCACCTTTCTGATTTCCCCTAACCACTTCTGCCTCCAGCCTGATCACCCTAACCACTCCCATGCCAGCCTGATTGATGTCTAACTGCTCCCCTGCCAGCCTGTTTGCCCCCAACTTCCCTTCTTTGCCAGCCTGGTCACCCCTAACTGCCTTCCCCTGCAGAGCTGATTACCTCCAACTGCCCTCCCTTGCAAGCCTGGTTCCTCCTAACTGCCCTCCTTTGCTGGCCATCTTGTGTCCACATGGGGGCAGGATCTTTGTCCACATGGGGGCATCCATATTGGTATTGGAGTGATGGTCAATCTGCATATTACTCTTTTATCAGATAGGATTTCTTGTATCACATGATCTCACACATCTAGGGGAAATAATGAACAACATAAACTGATGAACAAAAACAGACCTGGAGACAAGGAAGCATCGATCAGACTGTCAAACCTCAGAGGGAAGATAGGGTAGTGTGGAGGTAAGGGGGAGAGATCAACCAAAGGACTTGTGTGCATGCATATAAGCCTAACCAGTGGTCATGGACAACAGGGGGTTGGGGGCATATGTGGGGAGGGGTTTGGGGTGGGATTAGGGGGATGAGGACAATTATGTGATACCATAATCAATTGAGAAAACTAGAAAAAATAAAAATTAAAAAAAGAAAAAATAAGGTTGAATAATAACAAAACTATTATCTTTTAAATCCAAAAAATATGGTCATACTAGGAGTTGTTAAGTTTTTGGTCCAAAATCATCAGGTACTCAGATTTTCCTTATCTTTCTGTTCTACTTACTCTACATATGTCATCTACACCTTCCTCCCCAACTATATTTGCAAGAGGAGTACAGCAATATTATTCAAGGTGTAGAACACCTACTTTTACAAAGTAGACTTTCCCCAGAATGTCCCCGGAGGATTTTCCCAAATCTCTTTGGCCAGAATGGTGTCACTTGCTCTTCCATAAAGCAATCACTGACAAAGGGTCTGGCTACATTTATTGGCTTAGACTAGCGGTCGGCAAACTCATTAGTCATCATAGCCAAATATCAACAGTACAATGATTGAAATTTCTTTGAGAGCCAAATTTTTTAAACTTAAACTTCTTAAAATGTCACTTCTTCAAAATAGATTTGCCCAGGCTGTGGTATTTTGTGGAAGAGCCACACTCAAGGGACCAAAGAGCCTCATGTGGATCACTAGCTGCAGTCTGCCGTCCACGGGTTTAGAATTATCAAGATTCCTCACCGTAGGTGAAGAGGAGGAGCCTGGCCTCTTCTAGGCACTGGAGTGGTTGATAATTTAACAAAATCAGGGTGGATTATGGAGGAAGGAGGAGAAGCCGTTATTATAAACAGCCAATAGTGTTTACCATGGGGAACGTTAATTTCCCATCTGGAAGTCTAGAGTGAACAATGTTCTTAAAGTGTGATGACTCTAAGAATGAGGACTTCTCAATAGGACAAAGAAAAAGAGGGAGATGAAAGAGATTGTAAAATCCCCCGCTCTTCAATAAAGTTTATATTATTTCTACTTGATTATCAGGTCTCTATAATGATAGACAACATATAATTGGATTTTGACTTAGCGCATTTTGAGAATTTTTATCTTTGGTGGAGGAATTGAACAGTTTAGATATTATGGGGCCACCTGTATATTATTTTATTCTTTTTTTAAAATTTAATTTTGTTCTGTTTTTAGAATAAATTGTATTTTCCTATACTGTTTATTTTTTGGGGCTTATATAATCTTATCTCTATGTCTTCATTTCTTCTACTGTCAAAATCAGAAGAGAAATACTAATATGTATGTGAGAAGCTTAATACAATTTGATTTAATCTACCTCCAGATAATATGTTAGTCATTTGGGGGATTTTTAAAAAAAATCTAAATTCTTTTAATAACTTTGTTTTCATTTTCTTAGGTAACAGCTTTATTGATATGTGAGTTACATAGTTCACTCTTTTAAAGTGTACACTTCAGTGATTTTTAGTATATTCACATAGTTGTATATTGATCATCCTTATCAAATTCCAGAACATTTTTATCATCCTCCAAAGAAACCCCATACTCATTAGAGTTACACCAATGCCCTAGGTAAGCCCAGCCCCAACAACCTGTAATCTTTCTCTGTAGAGTCACTTATTCTGGATATTTATATCAATGAAATCATACAATAATAGTTATTTTGTGGCTTCTTTTACTTAGCATATGTTATAAGATTCAATCCTGCTGGATTGTGTATCAGAATATCATTTCTTTTCATAGTTGAGAAATATTCCATGTTATAAACATGCACATTCTGGTTATCCATGCATCAACTGATAGACATGTGGGTTTTTCCCACCTTTTGGTTATAACACATAATGCTATTATGAACATTTCGGTACAAGTTTTTGTGTATACATATGTGTTCATTTCTCTTGGCTGTATACTTAGGAGTGAAATTGCTGCATTATATGGTAGCTTTATGCTTAACATTTCGAATAAATGCCAAACTGTTTTCAAAGCAGCTGCACCACTCTGCATCCCACCAGCAGCGTTTGAGGGCTCCAATTTCTCCTGTTGTTTCTTTTCACAATCGCCATCTTAGTGAGCATCTTATTGTGGTTTTGGTTAGCATTTCCCTAATGACTAATCCAGACGAGCGTCTTTTCATTTGCTTATTGGCCATCTGCATATCTTCTCTGAAGACGAAATTCTTTGCCCATTTAAAAATTGGGTTATTTGTCTTTATATTGTTTAATTGTAATCATTCTTTATATGTCGTTCATCCTGGACCCTTTTCAGATATATGGTGTGCCAATATTTTCTCCCACTTGTTGGGTTGTCTTTTTATTTTGTTGAGAGTGTCCTGTGAATTTTAAGCCTAATTTATCTATTTAAAAATTATTATGATGATTTTTTGTTTACCTCCATCTGAGGATAGTTTTCCATTGACTTTTAGAGCAAGTGGAAGGGAGGGGGAGAGACAGAGAGAGAAACATTAATTTAAGAGATAAACATCAATTGGTTGCCTCCCAAAAGCACCCTGGATGGCTCCAGGGATTGAGCCCGCAACCAAGGTATGTGACCTTGATGGAATCGAACCGAAGACCTGTCAGTCATTGGGCCGACACTGAGCCAAGCTAGCTAGGGCTATCTATTTTAATTACTTGTGCATAGGGTGTAATATCTAAGAAATTGTTGTCTGATCCAAACGTATGAAGATTTATACACACACACACACACACACACACACACACACACACATATATATATATATATATATATATATATAATCTAATGCTTTTACACTTTTAGTTTTTACATTTAGACAAGGGTACACATCTACTGTCTTTAGAGAACAAATCTCTCCTCTTCTGCCAGGACCGAAGAGGGAGAGACATCAAATGCATGGAGCAGGGGATGGGGCACAACAGCTTCTGAACAAACCTAATGAGTGCTCTTCTTTGTAGCCCCACCTCTAGCCTGACCTGTACCTCCACTTCATAGGCGCCAGGTGCCACTGCTTCTTTACTAAGATTATCACCTGTCAATGCCCCTGGTGTAAATCTGGCTGCTGCTCAGCTTTCCCTTTCACTGCTTTGGGATGCAGCACGCTGTTGTTTGGTAAGTAAGTTGGTTCTTTTCTATTTACATTTCAACTGAAAAAAATTGTGCTGCTGTTTTATTTTTTTCATCCCCTTTTCTTCCTTTTGGTCTTAAGTCTGAAATAAAAATCCATTCGGTAGTTTCAGTAGGAAGTCAGAAGGGAGCAAAAGCAATATGTAAGGTTTTCCCCACTTAATAATTAGTGTCAATGCCTCACACATTATGTTTTTATGTTTTCTGACAGCCTTGGTTTCCAAAGTTGTGGCGAGTCTTTTAAAGAAATTGCCTTTGTGGGTATCTTAATGATAGGTTGATTGAGGTTGTATTGAATTTTCTAGTCAGAGGCCATTTTGAACCAGAGACCATTGATTTTGAGTAAAAAAAAATATTGTGGCTTGATTGGATTAAAAAGTAGAATTGGAGATGCTGGCTTTGGATATGATATTCCTTAAGAGAAAGAGCCTTTTACTACATTTTATAAAATGACTTTTCCCGCCACTGGAGGCCTCTTTCAGAATATCCAGGTCATTGCAAATAATAGGCATTCGGTGTGTGTGTTCAGGTAGCCACTTGTTTGAGAGCTTCTTTTATAACAAAACTCCTTAAAAGAGCTGCTTATAGGTCCTCTATGATGCTCCCTCCCTTGGCAATATCAGTCAATTTCATACCTTTAAAATGCTGTCAATAAGATGATGGGTCCAAAGCTTACAACTATGTGTCTGACCTCATCTTCAAGTTGGGATTCCTTCAATCCTTCACTACTTGGATATCTAGTGAGAATCTCAAAAAAGAAATCTGTTTTTTGTTTTGTTTTTTACACTTCTAACTGATTGGGTGCTCTACAATGTTCAAAGAAACCTCTCTAGTAACAAACTCTAGAAATGATCCCTAAAGGTCCAATCTTCAAAAACGAAATCTTAATTTCACCGTCCTACTGATTCCTCCCCAGGTTATTTCTATCACAGTAAATGACCCTGTTGCTCAGGCCCAAATCCTAAAAGTAAATTATTATATGGTTTGACTGAGAGTTTTCCCAAGAGGTGGGACATTCAGTGCTAAAATGGGAAAGTCTCAGGCAAACTAGGATGAGTTTAACACCAACTCCAAGGCATTAAATGTGTGTCGAATAAATGAATGATAAGTTTCTTGGCAATCTGGTATCCTGGAGAATCATAGTATAATAGAAGTGGCCCATTTAAACTAGTGGTGAACTACAATCTGCCTTCCTGTCTCTTTTATAATCATAAAGCCAAAATTGGAAAAATTTGAACTTCATGTTGAGAAACTGTAATCAGCTACTGTATTAGGGGGAGAATTCTGAATTGGAATTCATTTATATAGTTCCATTTTCCTCCAAAATTACATAAGTTCTCACTTAATATCATCAATAGGTTCTGAGACTTGAAGCAAAGCAATTTATAAGGAAACCAATTTTCCCATTGGCTAATTGATATGAACAAGAGTTAAGTTTCTATGGCTTTTTATCAATGTTATAATGAACTGACGTTGAACAAAAATATGTAATTTGAGGACCTGCTACACTTGAAATTTTGTTCTATGCATCAATTTACAATTCAATGAAGTATTATATGTTTGGAAGAGATACCCTAGCATGGTCCCTGTGTGCTACTGTAATTATAATTGGGTAAGGATTCTTCATCATGTGGTTAAGTAACACAAATAACAAAAACAAGTATATATTTATTTTTTCGGGTCAAATCTAGTGTTTTCTGGTAACAGAAATTTTGGCTTAAGCCAAAAAGGGAAATGAATTCATTAATAAATAGTAACTTACCCCTGGGTGTCAAGTTGTATTTTAGACATTGAGGATAAGACAATGAATAAGATAGAATCAAGATGATTCATAAACAATGTGCAGGTAGGATAGGCATTCTGAGGCAAAGAACCTTGAAATAAGGGAATAGAGAGTGAAGGGGTAAGGTAAGGAGTCCAAAGGGAGATGGAAGAGTGTGAAGGGAGCTGCTGTCTTAGGTATCAGTCAGCCTCTCTGAGGAAGTGATAATTGAGCAGAGAATGAGTGAAATTGAGGGAATTATGCAAAGGTCTTGGGAAGGAACATTTGAACCGAGGGAAGAACATGAGCAAAGGCTTGCTTGGGGAGTAGAAGGGAGCTGGGAAGGGTGAAGAGACATAGAGGATGAAGACGGAGATAATTGGGGTCAAATTCCTGTAGGCGTTTAAGCTATTGAAAGGGCTTTGGATATATATTTTATGTATGATGAGAAACCAGGTTGATCCCTCCGGCTTCTATGTGGACAGCAGATTATGGGAAGGCAAATGTGGAAGAGAGAAGGCCTGCTGGGAGACTCTCCCATTTATCCAGATGAAAGTTGTTGGTTAGACTAAAATGGCAGAGGTGAAGAGAAGTGGTCAGGGTACACTTCTGAACAAAGGTAGAACCAAAAGGATATGATGATGAATTAATTCTGGGTTGAGAGAGAGAAAGAAATAAATATGACTTTTTTTTTGGCAGAAGCGATTTAGAACGAATAGACTTGCCATTTGCCTTTGTAAGGGACTTGGTGCTGGTAGGGAGGAGGCATATCTGAGCAGGGGAACCTTTTAATTTTGGACATAGTGTATTGTTGGATATTCCTATCAGATGTGCGAGAGGAAATGTTGAGCTGGGAGTTAAGTCAACAAACTGGGGCCAGAGACAAATTTGGAGATGTTAGTGAGTAGATGGTATTTAAGGCCATGAGATGGAGATAGCATAGAAAGTTAAAGACTGAGACTTGGGGGATTATATCTTCAAGACACTTAAAACAAATGTTACTTAGCAAGTATTAATGGTACGGGATATTTAAGTGTTTATTAAAGTAACTAACTAAATAATACTCCCAACATATGGAGACCAGGCAGTGGAGAC
This sequence comes from Vespertilio murinus, assembly GCA_963924515.1. Taxonomy (NCBI): domain Eukaryota; kingdom Metazoa; phylum Chordata; class Mammalia; order Chiroptera; family Vespertilionidae; genus Vespertilio; species Vespertilio murinus. The sequence goes on from OZ004709.1 coordinate 6,054,115, forward strand.
TGAGAAAGGGTAACCAGGGAGGCAGAAGGAAAACAGAGAGAGTGCTGAAACCGGTTTGGCTCAGTGGTAGAGCGTCAGTCTGCGGACTGAAAGGTCCCAGGTTCAATTCCAGCCAAGGGCATGTACCTTGGCTGCAGGCACAGCCCTGGTAGGGGGTGTGCAAGAGGCAGCTGGTCAATGTTTCTCTCTCATCGACCTTTCTAGCTCTCTATCTCTCTCCCTTCCTCTCTGTAAAATATCAATAAAAATATTAAAAAAAGAAAACAGAGAGAGTGTGGCATCAGTAAAACTAAATAAAAAGTGTTGTAAACAAGATGTGACCAGCTTTTTTTTTTTTAAATCTGCTGAGAAGTCAAATAACCAGAGGCCAAAAAATGTAAAGTCCTCAGGAGCAATTAAACAGGAGATCCTGGGGAGAGAGAACAGGAGGAATTGTGCTTCAAGTTGAAGAAAAGGACAGCCCAGTCACCATGAAATTAAGGTTGAGCTTGTAGCCTGGGGAAGAGAGGAGGACAAATTCATGAACCCCTAGGAGGCTGTGCTTTGGAGGTGGGGCTGGGAACCAGCATGGGTGCCTGGAAGAGCCACACCTGACGTACAGTTGCCTCGAGAGCCAGTGTGAGGGCATCTCCATGAAGACAGTCCAGCCATCTGCAAGGCTGCCCAGTTCCAAATGGACAGCAGTGGCTTTGGCAGTGAGATGGGCAAATGAGATTCTGCTTTAGATAGAACAACAGTGCTGGACAGATGGTAAAACCTGGTGCCAATGGCGCATGTTGGGGCTATAGCAACAATAGCTGCCATTGCAACTGTGGGCTGAAAGGTCTCTTTTGGAGATGGCATAACAATGCTGGAGCTCGAAGATGATGTCAGGTGGGCTGAGAGCTGAGCAGGATCTGATTTGATTTTACCAAATGAAGGTATGCACATTTTTGACACCGTAAGTACATGGTGGAGCACTTTGCACCTCGTACACCGACATCTCTGCTCTGAGATTGTGTCCTCTTGGCAGAGCTGCAAAATTGCTTCCATGGGTCCAGGTATGAGCAAAACAGTTACTCTTGTTCATGTCTGGTGACCTGCACTTCAGGGGCTGTGTTTTCTTTAAGATGATTGAGAATGATCAGGGGTGAGTATGCAATTGCTAGAATTTCAGTTATGGATGTGTGCGATGCAGATTGACCTTAATGATTGTTTCCTGCCAATACAATCTTTCCTTAACATTGTGAAAGCATTCCCAAGCTGTGTCATATGGCCTGTTCTCCCTGGCATTGCATAAGGTCTCATGTTCACTGAACAGGCCAGTCCGCGCATGAATTTACTCAGGGTGTCTCATCACCTTAGGCAAATGTATATCAATGAAGTGTATAGTTATGTTACCTTGAGTAGCCCCTAAAGTGTGGCAGCATAGAATTTCTGAACTTCAAATTTGACAACTTTGCAAGTCAATATTTGCAAGTCAAATATGGTTATAAAACATTCTGTGGAAACAATGACATATTAAGGTTTTGACTAATGTATACTGTATATTTTTATATGTGCATGTGGTTATAATATTAATTATAGGTGTTCTGGTTCTTATTTTTTATTTTGGTACCTAGAACAGTGTTTTAACAGCAGTGAGGAAGTTCTTAATGGTAGCCTTGATCCCATCTGTTGGCTAACAGTCTGCCATGTTGGCATGCTAGGGGGAGCTGGAATAGGATAGACACAGCTTGAACTTGAGAGAGTATCTCAATCCAGTGGCTGAGCTGCTACTGCTCAGGAAGAACATGAGGTGTCTGAAGCACGGGCATGTCTAGATCAGTAAATCAGTATGTGCACATCAGCCTTGCAGAGACACTTCAGGGACAAATGGAAAGTTGGAGAAATCCATAGGAGCAGATTCTAAGGCTTCAAATGAATTTTGAAAGATCTGTTGGGGTTCCAAGGCCAGGGATTAACACAGCTAAGTAACGGAGCAGGGCCAGGGGCCCAGGTTAGGGAGCAGGGTCAGGTAAGGAGACCAGACATTTGTTCAGAGCACCAGCAGGAGGCAAGGTCATCTTTCTGAACTGTTTGGTCTCAGCCAATGGCTTTTCTATCTTCCTTATTAGTGCAGGGAGCAGTCCTCCTGTATGACCAGCCAGGAGAAGATTCACTCATCTACTGATTAATGCAGCTGATGTCCGAGATTCAATACTTGACACAATAGCATTGGTTTAGCTTTTACTACGAGCTTATCTGTTGGATAAGATTGACATGAAATGTATATTTTAATAATGAGTAATGAGGATTACAGTAAGAGACAATTCTTGACTGGGCAGGGAAGCGAGAGAGGAAAAGGAAGGCTGTGGTTCGGGCCATTGCTGTCCCTAAGACATGACTTTAAGTTTAATTGCTGAGCTCGTCTATCTGTCTCATAGTCCTTGAACACTCCTAGCCGAGGTAACTTTGACATGATTAGTCAGTCTAACCCAGTCCTGTCTGTAACTTGCTTGGTCCTGCCTTTTCACTCATCGTGCTGTGCTGGTGACACAGTTCCTCAGGAACAGGGCTCCAGCCTCTGTCCTGTGGGACAGTTCTTCAGTCACTGGGTCATACCTCATTCCCAGCAAAGGCATCCTGCCTTGAGTGTTGATTTCTCCGGGTTAGCATTTTCTGCCCCAAGGTTAGACTCTAGGAACAGTCACCAGAAACTGCTGCTGACTCTTCCTTGTGCTAACCACAGACCTGCCTGAAACTTGGCCCTCGGGGCACATCTCATCTTCTGCTCCTTTCCAATTTGGATGGACACCCTCCATCGTGAACTTGATGCAACCATTCTTCAAGTCCTTTTATTCTGCCGCTTCTTTCAGATGGATTTCTAGGCCTTAGAAAAACATTTTTTTTTCATGTATCTCAAAAAATGTAATCTTGCAGCACAGGTCTACTTTCTGTCAGACTCTTTACTAGATCTGCACATTTCTCTGGGTAGAGACTGTGACCACATTCCCAGACCCTAGTTCTGGGAGCGGCACCTGAAGCCATTTCAGGAAGAAATGCCTCTGTGTGAGTAGACCTCTAGCTTGCCGATTGCAATTGCCAAGTTCCCCAGGGCCGACTTCTCTCTCCAACTTTGGACAGGATGATTAGCGTTTGTTTGCTGTGTTTGATGCTAAGCATCTCCAGGGGCAATGTGTGTCAGAAAATGCACTGCAACACCATCGTCTTCCAAAAATAAATGAGTTACTGCATTTCCATGACTGAATCTGATCCTTAATAGTTTTTGTTTTAGCTTTTCTAGTTTAAAAAATATGTACATATTGGCAAAATGAGAAAAAAAGCACTAATACTTGTATGAGAAGGCTCATTGCTTATTTCCATATAAAATTTTTGACTTTTTGGCTTTCACTACACTGCTAGACATCACTGATTTTAATTTAAAAGGTAATTCATTGGTTCACTTGTTTATATTGATGATCATCACTAGCATAAATAAATATCCAGCACTTGTTAGAAAGAATAGATTTTCTTAGCCAGCACATCTGACTATTAAAGTTCTTGTCTAGAAAGTAATCAATCTTCTCTTTGTAACAGCCAGACTTTGAAATAATATTTAATACTAAGAAGAAATTGCAGTGTTGTTGAATGAAATATATTTGAAATCAAATCAGGACTTATAAGTATTAAAAGTAAGCAATGTCAACTATTTCTTTATAGACATACTCTGTATATAGATATTATTTGTCAAGTTGTTTTAATTATTTGTCAGATTTATTTAAAAATATTAAATATATATATGTGTGCTCTGAATACGATTGTCAGACTGCTGATAGGCAGAAAGCCATGCTTCTAGGGGCCAAGGCAGGAGGAAATGAAAAGCTATGTATGTTGTGGGAGCAGTCCACAGGCAATTGGGATTCATTGATCAAAGATGGATGCAATGATCAACCATGAAGGCTGTAGAAAGAGGGAAGGTTATTCCTCAGGATTGCTTATCTAGGTCACGACCCCATTTGAGGAAACCCAAATGAGACCCTTTTTTTGCCGGGTGGTGGTGGAGGGGGGATGAGATTTGCATATATAATGGTATATACCACATACTATTATTTTAAAATAACAATATAAGATCATAGGATACAAAATGTGTGGTAGTCACTTAAGCTCAACAAATGTTTGTTGAGACCTTACTTTGTGTCACAAAGATGAATGGCATAAGAATCTGCATTGGTGTATAGAACAGAATATTTGAAGAAGCAAGGTATTATGACAGCTGAACGTATTGACCATCCAAAGCAGAGCTACCTGAGTTCAATGTCAGTTTCTAGCACTTACTAGTTTATGAATCAGGATAATTTACTTAATGTTTCTGTGCCTGAGTTTTCCCATTGGAGGAATACTTCCACCTACCTCAGAGACTTACCATTGAAGGAATCATATGCAAGGCACTTGGATCAGTGTCCATCATTCCTATCATTATTACTGTATTAAAATATTAAAACTTCTTTTTTAATGTTTAATGTCAAAATAAGGAATGAAGCTTCATGAATGATAGTTAGCAGCCATGGGCAATGCAGGCCGGATTCGGCCCGTCGGCTGTTCTATCCAGCCCGCGGAGCCGAAAGAGTGTTCTATCCCCTCCGCTCCTTCACCAGCAGCCCAAGATGAGAGTGCCAGCATGGTCAGGTTGCTTTTGTTCCGGCCCTCCGGTCCCGAGTAAGAACCCATTGTGGCCCTCGAGCCAAAAAGTTTGCCCACCCCTGGTATAGAGGCTTGACTGGTGCCCTCATTGAGTCCTATGGCAAATAGCCAGGGTCAGAAGAATGCGAGGAGCTCAGAGGGATGGAAGATGTCCCTACTCATTCCTTTGCTTTCAGGATGTTGAAATATATTGCATTCGACATATGCTTACCTAAGTTGATTAAGAGATTATTTAGTGTTGGAAGTTTTTCACTTGTATATTTTTATTTTGATATTTCAAATGGAAAGAAAAGTCCAAGAATAGGATAAAAACTTCCTATAACCCTTATTCAGATTCACCAATTGTGTGTGTGTGTGTGTGTGTGTGTGTGTATAAGAAAACAAACAAACAAACAAACAAACAAACAAACAAACAAAACCAAGTTTCATCAAAGAACCAGATTGGGTTTTAGAAATGAAAAAAAAAAACCACACACACACAACAAAAACCATCATTAACATTAATCTGATTTTAAATTCATACACTGGCTTTTAAAATATAGACTAGCAGGATTAGCAAACTGAAAGACATAGCTGAAGAATATACATATCATATCTCAAGGTAAAGTAAGAAGATTACAGTGTGAAGGAAAGATTAAGAGCATGTATAAAAAAAGGGCCAACAACTCTATTAATAGGAGTTCCCAAAGGAGAGAACGTGGGGGAGGCAGTTTTCAAGGAGATAATGGCAGTGAAGTTCCAGAGTTAATGAAAGTCATAAATCTATTCTATACATATCACAGGGAGGCTGCAGAACAGCAGAAACAAATAGAAGATCTTGGAGGCAACCAAAGAAGAGATATTGGTTAATTATGGCATATAGCTGTACCACTTAAGAAGTAATTTGAGCATTAAATACCCAGAAAACAAAAGGCACACTTCTATAATTATGTTCAGCAAACTTTAAAGTTGTATACTCCATCTGGTATTTTACAAAAGTTTACCAAAGGAAGCACACACCTGGGGAAGCCCATTTGAGACTATTTCCTGAGTGCCAAAGACAAAAGCCACACTCCAGCGGGGAAACATTCTTACTGTTATGACAAGGATGGCTGATTTACAAAGAAAAGAATCAAACTAAACTCCTTTCTCACTGACTACTTAGAGGACACATTAGAAAACATTGCTGATGGTTTGAAGAGACAAAAATTTAAATGTGGTATATGCAAGGTTTTCTGTGCATTTGAAGGAGAGTACATATGTTTTTTTTTTTTTAAACAAGTTTCAGTGTTTATGGTATTTGCTAGATTGGGTTTGAATATTGAAATAGATAAAGGGCTAATTTATGATTATAAAAGATACCCGAGGAGACATTTTTCACAGTAAAAATATGTTGAATTATTAAGCAGCATTTTAGCAAAGAACAGCTGCTTTGATTGGAATAAAAAAGTTAATTTTTAAGTTCTAGGTTAGGTTTACAGAGGGCTCTACCTATGAAACTTGTGAACTGCATAACAGAGACAAAACATTTCAGTAAACAAGTTGAAGTCTGAAGTGCACATCAGTATACTAGTTGTTACTTTTAGATATCAACTTTTTTTCTAAAAAATATATTTTTATTGATTTCAGAGAGGAAGAGAGAGGGAGAGATAGAAACATCAATGATGAGATAGACTCATTGATTGGCTGCCTCCTGCACACCCCCTCCTGGGGATCAAGCCTGCAACCTGAGCATGTGCCCTTGACTGGAATAGAAACCGGGACCTTTCAGTCTGCAGGCCAACTTTCTATCCACTGAGCCAAACCTGTTAGGGCTAGATAATCAAGTCCTTTTAAAATATAGTTGTTGGTAATATTATGTAAGGAGGTGTGTGGTTACCATGAAAATCTTTTGTATCACAGTGATTCATGGGTTACATTAGGCAAAGCACTTACCCTTATCCCACTTATTCTTAGAAAGATGTGTGTTCCAGATTGTTCGATGAATAGCTGTTTCCATGGTGCTGAATGATGTGCTAGCAAGCAGACACATAAAAATTAAAGTGAAAAACTTTTTTCTAGGTAAAGATCAACCAAAGGAATTATGTGCATACATATGAGCCTAACCAGTGGTCAAGGAAAATAGGGGGGTAGGGCATGAGTGGGGAGGGGTGGGGGATTGGAATGGGGATTGAGAACAAATATGTGACACTCTAATCAATAAAGAAATTTTAAAAAAGATGATTTAACTATAGAACCATTAAAACTGGTATTGAAATAAAATGAACTTAGACCCAGACTTTAAGTCACTGTATTACAAAGAATTTAACTGAGATCTTAAAAATATAATGAAGCATATTTAATCACATTGCTTTCTCACTGGAGTAAGATGGCTTGGCTATACCATTAAAATGGTAAATATTGTAATTCTTTCCGTGTATTTTTAAAATGTTTTTTAGGCAAATGGTCTGTATTCAGACAGCAATGTAGATACATGATTTAGGATTGTTCAACACTTTTTACTGACATGGGCTCACCTTCAGGCCAGAGGCCAGGTGACTAGAGAGGGGAGAAATCGGCTTAGATGCACTGGCTAGTGGAGACCTCAGAGGGATGTGATGGTACAGAAGGAAGTTAAGGCTCTTCAGAAGGCATTCTTCTCATCTGGGGTAGAAGGACTGCAAATGGATCAGTTTTCCCAAAGTAAAGGGTGAATCAGTTAATTAGCAGACTTTCATATCTACTGTGTCCTATAATACTAAACCACAGAAAGCCTTCCCCGTACGGAACTGGAGTCTTTCACTCAATTATTTGTTGAAATCCTGAAATCCCTTTCCTGGGATTTCATTGCTGGTGAGCACTGGGATACAAGGCAGCCATGATACTTGCTCTTGTGGCGCTTCCTATGTAAGGAAGTCAGATAAAAATAGACGAATGTAGGTCGTTAGTCAAAGGTTCTAATGGATGGCACAGATGGTAAGAGAGAAGTTCAGAGAAAAGGCAGATTTTGCCACTTAGAAAGCTTGTGGAATTTTCAACCCCTCTTTCTGCCACTGGCATCCTGTTCCAGGTCTTTCACCATCCAGAGGTTGTTGTCCCAACCTGGAACACTCTTAGGGAATTTAGTTCTTCGCCACATCTTCAGTCCTACCTCAAATGGCTGCTCTTCAGAGGGGTCTCTGACCAGCTCTGGAAAGAGCCATCATGCCATTGAACTTGATTGTTTTCTATCGTAGATGATCTCCTTTGTGGCAAGTTTTGTAGTTGGCTATTGTATATTAATTTATTTTCCTCTTTCTCCCATCTTCAACTAGGATGTGAGCTTAAAGCACCACTTTAATAAAGGACTTGGTCTCAAAGTAGCAATTGTTTATTAAACAAATGAAACAAATAAGAATCAGAACTGAGTCTTGAAGGGTGGGTAAAATCTGGATAAACGATGAAAGAGTAATCTGAGGATGGGGAAACAATAGCCTCAGCAAAACTATAAAAATATGGAGGTGGAACAGTATATGATTTTCTTCTTAACCCCTTTAGGATATGTTTGGAAGACAGATAAGGCTGATTCAGCTTGAGTAGAAAGCTTGGAAAATGTAATGACTGGACATACCATGAAATAGAAAATTTAAGCTAAGATGTGGGAGATTTTGAATGCCAGCCTAAGTATATCACAAGGCAATATGTATTTTATCCTGTATATATTCGATAGGGACTCACCAAACTTTGGAAATTATAGATTAGAAAGCTCATCCTGACATGTCCCTTGGCATTGATTAACTGAACATATTAAAACTCTTGGTTTGTTAAGAATTCCTGGAGAGATGTTTTTTCCAGACAATGCTAGGAAGAGGGTTGGCCAAATGTGCATAGTAGTGGGGAAGAGACATAAATACTTATAGGTAGAACCCTTAATTTAAGTGAGTCTCCTGGGGAGAGAGTAGGTGGATCATGTACTTTGAAATTCAGGATATAGGTCTCCATTTTCATTCCTCCCAAATGTATTATACTTTAAAAGACTTTATAGGAGGCTTGACTCTAGACAATTAAGTTATTGATAAACCATTAATATCTTTGAAAATTTGGGATGAGGGACAAGTTAGAGTAAATTTCTCAGCTTCAACATCTAAAACTACAGAATGGACATAATAATACCCTCCTTGTGAGGATGAGAGCTAATTTATCTTTACCACTGGCATGTTCTTACACAATAAACTTATTCCCATCCCTTTGGCTCTCTCTCACCCCAAATGCAGTTAAATAGGTATAAGAATATTTCCTATTTGGCACTTATACAGCCTATCTAGGAAACCTATTGCATTTTGTGTGTGTGTCTATAATTACAATAGGATTATCAACACACTCAAAGCTTTTGGTTTGACTTTGCCTATCATGTATATACTAATATCCTAACTTGTTAAAAGGTAGAAATATTGTTCTAGGACTGGGATATCTGGTTACTGAACTGTTTATAATGCAATTTTAGGTTGGAATTCCATATATTTGTTTTCTTATAATTTCCTAGTACCAAATAGCAGTTTTCAAATTACTTGTGAGAAATTGATGATAGAAGAGTCATCTGTAAATTGCTGGTTTTACATTAAAGTTTTTGTTTTAGTAATCCTCACCTGAGGATATTTTTCCATTGAATTTTAGAGAGAGTGGAAGAGAGGGAGGCAGACAAAGAAAAACATGGATGAGAGAGAGGCATTGATTTGTTTTCTCCTGCACACACCCAACCAGAGCCAGGGATTGAGCCTGCAACAGAAGTATATGCCCTTGACTGGAATTGAACCCAGAACCCCTCAGTCCTAAGGGCTGATGCTCTATCCCTTGAGAAAAACTGGCTAAAACTGGTTTTACCTTTAAGACCTTAAGTTGAGGCAGTTTGATTTGAATCTGAATACTCTGCTTCTGGATTTTGCCCTGGAAACAAGTGATTAGTTGCCCTGAATACATAACTTGTTCACTTTGGGCCTTAGATTCTTCATCTGTCATTTGAGGGGTTGGATTAGGTGACTTCCAAGGATGCCTTCCCCTGGTAAGATACTGGGGCTTTTGGAAGAACTGTATCCTCCTAAATTCTTGGACAGTTGCTAAAAAAGAAGAGTATGTGCAGTGTAGGAGGTGAAACCACATGACCTCTAAGGTCCTTTCAATTTCCAAATTTCTGTGACTAAATGGATTCTGTAGATTCTCACAGATAATAGCTACTTGAAACATTGACATCATCCACTTATCCATGTTACTAAAACTGTTCATTTCAAAGCTTATAAATATTTCAGAAAACTTGCCAGAATTCCATTTCTCCATCTCTGCTTAGATCATCCTTAGGTAATTGTTCTGTTAAGGTCTCCATGACCTCTGTGTAAAAAAAGTTATCCAAGGTACATTGAATTCTGTCCTGCAAACTCAAGATAGAGAATCTTCATTCAAATCTCTAGTGGTTTTGGAAAAATTGACTTAACCTCTTTAATATCTTCTGTGTTACCAACTATAGCATAAAACATGAAATGTTACTTGCTTGTTAAGTGGTAGGAAGACACACCTGGACTGGGGCGATGGCTACAGTCTGAATACCGTCACTCTCTCCACGTGGATGACAGCACCCACAGGACCAAATTTGCTCCCCAGATGGCGTGCGAGTTAGAAAAAGTGGGGTCATGTGTAAGCTTCACAGAAGTACTAAGCTGGGATGAGGGCACTAGTTAGTTCCTGGTGGGATATATGAAGTTGTCATGTTATATGTCTGTCACAAAGTTTGTGTTGTCCTGCCCCCTCCTTAGTTCCCCTCAAACAGTGATCACCTTTATGATCACTGTTGGTGATCAAGCTCCTTAAGGGGTATTTGTATAAGTTTATTTTTTTATTACTACCTGTTGCCTAATTCGGTATCAGCATATAGCAACATCTAAATATATGTATATATATATTTAAATATATTTTTATTAATATTTTACATAGAGATAGGTAGAGAGATAGAGAGCTAGAAACGTCGATGAGAGAGAAACATCAAAACTGCCTCTTGCACAACCCCCACCGGGGATGTGCCCGCAACCAATGTACATGCCCTTGACCGGAATCGAACTGGGGACCTTTAAGTCCACAGACCGATGCTCTGCCACTGAGCCAAACCAGTTTTGGCATTCAATATATGTATATTTGTTGAATTAGACATTTTTATTGCTTTTTTTAAAGAAAAAAAAAAACAGAGAGAGAGAGAGAGGAAGGGAGAGGGAAAGAGAGATAAACATTGATTTGAGAGCCAAACATTGATTGGCTACTTCCTTTATGCCCCTCACCAGAGATTGAGCCCAGAACCTGGGCATGTGCCCTGACTGTGGATCAAACCAGCAATCTTTCTGGGGAGGGGATGACGCCCAATCAACTGAGCCACACTGGCCAGGGCATGTTGAATTAAACTTTTAATGACAAGTGGGTGAGTATAAAAAATAAACTCATTTAAAGAGCATTTACTATGTGGTATAGTGCTAAGTATTAACATGCTATACCTCATTCGGTACCACAGTAGAGGAACTATTAAAAATGAGAAAACTGGGACAGAGAGAAGTTAAGTAGCCTTTTCAAAGTCCAAAGCTTTTAAATGTCGATTGGACTTAATAATTTACCAGAGCTGTCCTCTTAACTACCACAGTATAACTACGTCTGTGCAGTTTGGTCCATGCTAGATGATCTGAGTGCAGTGATAAATCATGAATCAGTGTCACTTTGACTCATACCCACAGCTGCCATTGATAACTGTTCATTAATTTCTTTCTCACTAAGCTCACAAGTGGCTGCAAAATCAGACTTAATGCAGTGTCATAGCATTAACTGCATCTGTTGGAATAGTCACATCAGTCGAAGCCTATTGCCATCTTTTGATTGAGTGTAACTTGGGGTGTACTTGGCCCTCAGCCTTCACAGTCATGACTTCTGCCCTGAGGACCATAGCTAGGCGTCCAATTGGATGTCTCTGCTTGGATATCTGACAGATACAAAAATAAAATTACTTGTTCTCTAGCCCTGCTATACCTAAACCTCTTCTTTAAGGTCTATTCTCTAAGTTGATGACAATGCCACCTGTCCAATTGCTTTTTAAAAAAACATAATTTGTGCTCTTTTTTCCTTTCTTTAAACCCTTAACCACCACTCAGCACTGAGTCCCATGGAATTTCTAAAATGATCTTATTGGACCCTTTCTCTACATTGGAAAAAATATTTCTACCAGTTTAAGTATAATCTACCACATGTAGGATCTACTCCCCTACTCCCTTCCTTTCTCCGCGCCCCCCCCCCCAATCTTCTGGATCATTCTACTTTTTGGTTAACCCTCAGCAAGTCCCATTCACCCACAGAATAAAGTCCAAACCTCCCTGGTATTTCTTGCTGCTTCTCAATACTTTGTTCAAGCCTAATCTTACACCCACATCTCAAGTCACCCTACTCCTCTCCCTGTGACATTCTGAATGTTTCACAAGCTTTCCTTAGGCCACTTCTTCTGCTCAAATACTCTTCATTATTTCTTTTCATGATAAACCATTGCTCTTGCTTTCAAGACCCAGCTCACAAAGCTGTTTCTGTAAATGCCTCTGACCACTTTCATTAGGAATCTCATTTTGCTATCCCATTTTCATTTGTTATTGACTTATTAACCCATCCAACACACAGTTTAATACTCAGTATAATACTCAGTATATGTCAAGCACTATGCTAGTCTGGCCAGAGATAGCTGTTAATCAAATTATCACATAAACAGATATAAAATTTATCCTGCTACAAGGCAGAGGTGTGCTTTTTTTTAAAGTCATATTTGATCAGGCTCTCAAGGATGAGTAAGACTTAGCAAGACAAAGAACAGTGGGTGAGGGTAGGCCTAGCTTGTTTATTTTAAAACCCTGTGGTAGAGAGCATGGCCCTTCAGGGATTGCATGGTGAAGAGGGGTGGAAGGTCTTGGCCTATTCTGAGACCAGAGGAGGGAAATGATACAACCAGGTATCATTTTGGAACAATCACTCTGACTCCAGTTCATCGGTGGATTAGAAGTGTGTCAGGATACATATGGGCAGAGCAGTTGGAAGCTATCTTAGTCACCTAGGCAGTGATATACATTAGATGGCTGCTCCAGGAAGTGCCCTTGGGTAAGGTGGTCACATCAAGTGATACAGTCAGCGATTGGATTTAGGGTGAGGGTTTAACAACCATTAGGTCACTGGTGTGCATAATTCGGTAGAGAGTGGCATGGAGAACTGGAAGGAGGGTCCTTTTATTTTATCATTTTTTTAAGAGGTGGTGGTGATATGCAAAGGAGAAGAATCTCATTAGTTTCCTCACTGCATTCATTAGGGTAGGTAATATGGTATGTCTACAATTGCCTTGTGAGTCATCTTGGGTCCAGGAAATACTTCTTAGTTTTACTTAAAATCTCAGTGTCTAGCTAGTAGGTTTTATTTTGTCCAATAGCATGATTTTCCTTCAACTGAAAAATACCCCACAAAGTTCAGCGCAATAATATTAAAAGAATTTTCAATACCAATAAGACACAGCATAAGATTCAAAAAGGCATAAGGTGTCTTTTCTTACTAATTTGGACCATCAAAGCCTAACCTAACCAACCTTGAGTATATTATTCAACTTCAAGATAAAACTTAAAAAAAAATTAAGAATCCTTATTCTAGAGTCATATCAAATTCTTTGGGTTAGAATTTTTCCTCAGCTACCTTCCTCCTTCCCTTTCAGCTTCTGGCTTTTGACCTCGGCTCCTCTGGGACCAAAGGCATCCAGAGACTGCGTTTTCTAGTCCTGCAACTTCTTGCTCAGCGAAGCTCTCATATTTAGAACCCTTTCTGTACTCAGACTCTGCCATATCAGTCTTTCCCCACCGACTACGAGTGCACTGAAGACTGCATTCTTTTCTAAGAACTCCCTTCTCTGAGTTAATCCTTCTCATCCCTCCACGGAAAAGAAGGAGAAAGAAAGATATGGTGATAGTTACACCAAATCTGGGGTAACCTTTCTCAATCAGAGTGTCTCTCAGTTATTTGACTCCTCTTCCTTTTATGAAGATCTACTTTTGCCTCCTCCCAACAGAAGTTATAGGTTTCCCCACCTCAGGTCCTTTCTTCCTAACATGTGCATGTTTTTGTAAGGTTCTATATAAACATGGTCAGTATCCCATTCTTTACAACCATTGTTATCCATTTATTAATTCATCTTGGCCCGGGAAAAAGTCATAGAGAGCTCTTCCTCCTGGGCTTGTGTTCAGTTCTGAGCACCCATTCAAACTGACGGAGAGAGAGCTTCTTTCAAAAGAATGGAACCGATTTCGAAAACCATTGAGGGCAATCAGTGGGACAGAGCCATAGTTAGAAATGGCTTTTTTATGCCTGAAGGAGATGAGAAAATCTCCCTGAGAGCTGTCAGATGATGGATAATTTGAAACCCCTTGAAATTATTTATTGGAAACAGCCCCTAAATATTCAGCCACAGTTTTTAGCTTGACAAGACTGGGTTGTTTCATATTTTAAACATTCAAAGGAAACAGCAGGAAAGCTGTCATTAAGAGATCAGTGAATCAAGCCAATGAGTGAGATAATTGTTCGCTAAGAAGAGGCAGTTGAATTTTTAATGCCTCCTCATGGTAGAGCAGGAGAAGGGGGAGATATTGTTGGCTTATTCCAAAGTAAGCTGCCTGATGAAAGCAGGGCTTGGACTATAGAAAGCAGAAGAAAAATATCTTCAGGAATCAGGACAAATTAAAACAAAACAACCCTGGATCACTTTTCGGTTGGTAGAGCCAGCTAACAGCTGTGATAATCTGTTGGTGTTTATTTTCCTGTTCCAATCAAAATGAAGGGCTATTTGGGAGAGTTTTCGTTTAAGTGGCTGCCTCTCCAAGGCACTGGGAATTGAAGGAGCTACGAACGGGAGGCAACTCGAAGTGGTAAAGTAATTATAAAATGTAGCAGTGGCGGCATAAACCACAAGAGAGAAGTAAGGGGAGGAGATGGGAGGTGGTTTAGAGGCTGCTGATACAGTGCTGCTAAATAGACCACAGAAAAAGCTCCCATCTTGTAACTCCTGAGGCTTTGGGGGCAGTGGAGAGCTGCTGGAGTTCAGGGTTAGCAACTCTGTTTTCCTCCTTGGAGTTCAGCACTTACCGGTAACTGAGCAAAAGAACAGGAGTCAGCAGAGACACGTTTTATCTTGAATCCAGGCAAAGCTCTCCCAAGAATGTGCCTCATCCACACGAGAGAGGGCTGACTTATGTTGTGTCTCAGAAGGAAACTTCTCTCTCTGGTGTCAGAAAGAGGAGGGCATTTAAGGCCTGGCTTCCAGGGCCTGCACCGTAATGCTAAGTATTCTGCAGGCCGGTGTAGACCAAAGTCCCCAAAGGACGGCAGATTTTGGTAAGAGACAGGGGCCCAGGTTAGCCAAGCAGTGTCATTCCTGCAAAGCAATGGGCTTTAGTCACTGCATGAAGGACCACGGAGAGGCCGGAAGTGTTCCGTGAAGGGAGGTCACCATATGCAGAAATACCAGGTGGAATCAAAGAGTTACAATGCAGGTGTGCTCCAGAGTCCGTCAGGAAGACCCATGTTGTTGGAGAAATGAGACAAATTTCATCCAAGAATCAGACACTTCCAATGAACCCAAATGCTTGAAAGATGTGTTTTAAATGCACCTGCACTGGGCTGCATGTGAAAAACGACTTACCGACACAGTTACTTTAAACAATCTCACGTGTTAATAGGAATGTGAAGACGTTTGGCTTTTTCGTAGGAGAGTTGAATCTGTGGAATATTCATCACGTCGTTCTGTAATGGAAACACTTAGTGGCTGTTTTCAGGATCTGCCAAAATTGGGGACGTCTTCTTCCTTGGGTTAGTTTTAATTATTTGCACTTCTGTGAGGGAAAAGTTTGGGAGAAGATGACAAAGGCTGGTAGGACAAGTGGTTCCAGATTCCCAATGTTGTCTCAAATGTGATGTGAGGCGGGGGAAGGAAGCCATTTGCCCTGCTTCTGTCCTTCCACAGCGGGTGTCCACCTCCAGTTGTTCCTGAGATCCTAAGCTCTTCCACCGTGCCCTTCTTTCCCCCCTTGCCAGGAATATGTGCTTATTGGAAATATTAATCATACTCTATTCTCCGAGATTTTTTTTGTTCTGATTAAAGAAGGCACATCCTAACCTGGCTGGGAGCTGGGAGCTTACTTGGAAATGTGGTCCATCCTCTTCATCCTCCCTACCTGAGCTGCCTATTTATCATGGAAAGATTAACAGTCTTGTTGCAGAAACCAGAGCCTCTAGCCCTTTGAAGACCCTCAGCCCTTTGCATATCTCCAGCCCTTCGTATACCCACAGGCCTTTGCAAATCTACAGCCAGCCATACCTGTAAACTGCCCATTTGGCATACCCTTTGCTGCTTCCCCATGTAATCTTTGTCCTGCTACCCAATATAAGCAGCTGGCATATGGCGGGGGGCAGAGCAGATTTGTTTACTGGAGTTTTGGATGTAATGCTTGAATGCTTGAGGAGGTGGCGTCATTTATGTTTTAACTTGTTAACACAAGAGCTGAAAGGCGGATTATGTGTGGCCATCAGTTGGTGGGCGCTGTTCTTAGGTCTTTGAATAGCCTTAGGATTTAGGACCGGAATCCTTGGAAAAATGAATAATAACCTGAGTAATTTAATACGACCAGCATCTCTCCTTTCTTCCTAAAGTAGAGGGGCATGCCAAGCTTTTGAAAGGGAAAAGCCAGGGAGAAAACAGCAGCAGTGATAATTCCCCTGTGCCTGCCAAGGCTGTTTAATGCTGTTGTTTACTTAAATTTCATTTCCTGAAGTCAATGACTTTAACTTATTGAAATGTCCCATAGGACCCAGAGTGTGCCATATTGGACAGGGAATCTCATAAATTTGGGGTCTCCTGTGAGAATGGCTTTCTTGCAGAGCCCTATGCCTCTGACATTTCAATCTCAGTGTGAAAAGGGAAGAAAGTTTAGTTTTTCATCCAAAATGGAATGCTCCAGTGCTGCTTGTTGTTAAAGGTGAGGAGGTAAAATTATGAGAGACCCATTTTTGAATATCTAGCTTTTTACATTTTTGTCATCCCTTAATTTAAAATCCAGAGTAAACTGTTTGAAGCACATAGTCCAGCCATCAGGGAGAAATTATTTATATCTTGATATGATTTCTTATGGCATTTTAAAATTAGTCATTTTAACAGTACCTTTAAACTTTTATTGGCTGAGAGGCAGTTTTCCTTAACTACTTCTCAAAGGATCTTAAACTCAACAAGCCATTATTTATGACTTTAATTTGAATATGATCTCCATCAAGATTCTGGTACTTTAAACCTAGAATTTGACAGTTCTTGCATGGATGTGGTAAAACGGATAGCTGAGCAATGTATTGGAGGTGTTTTTAAAGAGAAATTGATTGCTTAATAAGTATTCTATAAGATGTTTGGAGATCATGATTCACTGGAGGCTTGATCTTCCCCTCACTCTTTACTGCCTTGAAAACTTCTCCAATTCTGATTAAATATGTTAAAACAAGCATTTATCTCTGTCTTCTGTGAACCTTAATAAAAAACAATCTATAATAATGAAAGCATAATATGCTAATTAGACCAGACGTCTTTCCAGATGTCCTTCTGGATGACCTCCTGGACGACCTTCCAGACAACCTTCCGGATAAATTCAGGACACTACGTATTAATAATCATCCTTTAAATTTATGGAATTTATATCATGTATAATTCTATAATTTTTACGAATAATGGCAGAGTGTATACAAAAATCACATCCTGTTTCTCAAATGCTTATGCCCATGAAGACATTCATTTTTTTTCCTTCATAAGACTCCTTCTAATACAGGGAGTAACCTAAAGCTCCCAGAGGTTTCAGGACTTGATCAAGGTCATATAATGTCCTTGTCATCAGACAGGACTAGAAACCAAGAATGACAATGATCTGGCAAGTCCTCTCTCTGTGACTCTACAGTATTCCCCTAAGAATTAGCTATAGTCTTTCCTCACTCAGAGGAATATGAGGAATATGACAAGTTTTTCCACAAAGAGAGTCAACATATTTTGGTTGAAACTTCACCCTGTCAGAGAGGCTGCTTTGCTACCATTAGAGCTTTTAAGCAAGGATGAGATAATCACAATAATTATCTTCCATTAGCGAAATGATCTGGCACCAGATTCTTCCTCTGGTTCTCGTAGCCTCCCTTCTGGAGCAGAGATCATCTAAAATGGGTTTCGAGAACATCCCAGTAGAAAATAATTGTAAGTGTAAAAATGAGCTGAAAGAGGCTGAATTAATCAAAGAAACATGAGTGATAAAGAGTCCAAGATCAGAAAAAATTGATAATTTGAGCTAATACAATTAGTTTTCATCTTTCCCATAGTTTCATTGTCGAATAACCTTCCAATTAGTATGCTTGCATCATGGTGTCAATAAGGCACCAAACATTTCAACATATCACTGCAACATTTATTCATCTACTTCATTTCCCTTTGAGTGCAGTAAATAAAGCTTATAAAATTACACTGATTGCTTTAATTCAAGGTTTAACATAAAATCAGAGGATCTCTATTTTCAAGGAGACTTCAAAAGGAATTCACAACATTTTGGCCAGGTCTTCTCCCCTTTTTACTCAGATACAAAATTTAAGAAATTTTCTATTTGGTGGCTTTCATTTTTTAAAAAAAAATCACTATGTCTACCACCACAATCACAATCAGTGTCATCATCATCTCTATTATCATCATTATTTTCTACTATGTGCATATGTCATGCTGTTCTGTGTTTAAAGATGTTGCTAAGCAAACCAGAGCCTATGCTTGCCCAGAGAGTGTTTATAACAAAAGGGGGAATTGCAATGATAAGACCTTCAGTCATTGCAAATATGTGCATTATAAAGTAGTTTACACACTAAAGGAGCACGCTGAAAGACAGGGCTGTAGATTTATTCAACGCTCCCAATTGTGTGTCCCATGAATGCAGGGGCCATGTATGCTTTGTTTGCCACTATGTGTGCTCCACCTAATGCCATGTCTAGCACTTTGTTGGGGGGCTCCATAACTATTTGTTGAAATGAAAGTTGGGGCACAGTGAAATGGAACATCTAGTTCTAGTCATTGGAATTAATATTCTAGGTCCCAAACTTTACTGCACATTTTAATCTTCTGGGATCTTTAAAACACACTTATGACATTCAGATTTAATTAGTATTGGGTGCAACCTTCTCAATGGAATTTATAAAAAGTTCCTCAAGTGATTTCAATGTTCAATGACTTTGGGCAATCGCTGTGTTAATACAATTCAAAGAAGCCCAACTTCACATACCAGGCATTCATAGCTTATGATCTCATGAAGCAATTGATCAAGTTCACTTCTTATGTATGAGGCATTCTATGTGGCTGTAGGGAATATAGAGGACAATAAGACATGGCTCTAGGAGTTCCTTATTGATCTGGGAGACAAACAAAGCACTAAAACTGAATGCAAGTTAAATAATATAGGAGAGATTGACCAATATTGGTATATGACTTACAAGTGAGCCAATAGTTATAATAGTTATTTAGGGGCTTATAGCAAGGTGAGAGCTTTCTTTCTGAAGTTGTCAGGTAACCCTCACCAGCAGAAGTGATTATAAGCTGGGGTCTTAAGCAAAGTGTATGAGAAGAAAAGATATTTTGGGATAGAGGACGACTCAAAGTAAGGGCACCCCAAGAACCCAAGAAAAGATATAATCTCAGAAATAATAGTTTCAAAACATTGTTAGATAATTGAAGGGTCTCATTCTTTACTCAGGTTTTCTAAGGGTCATTGGAAGGTTTCTAGAGCTATGCCAGTGTCACAACAACCAATGTGGTATTTCTCAGAGAGTCATAATACCTAATTGGGAACTATCATTCAGAGCCAAAAGTCTCAGTTGAGCCTGAAAAAGGCAGTGAAGAAAGGAAAGGTTCAACAGAATAAAAGAAAGGTTATTTCTAGCAGATATAAGGGTGTGAACAAGGAGGGATAAAGTCAGGAGTCCTGGAATCAGATTTTCTTGCTGGAAAAGAAATGGGGGTGGGGTGACTCCAACTGGGATAGCTTAATAATTTAGGCTTTGTCTAGAATCCTCTGTCTTTCCAGAGGGCCATTAGCTGTCAGGCACAATTTAACCCAAGGGTCAAAGTGGCTTAATTATTGCCTTTGTTAAAGTCTCACACCTTGCTATTTATTTTTTATAAGGTTGTCACTCATGATGTTTCTTATTTAAGTGTCAAGATGGTGAGGAAAGAAGGAAAGCTTGCCTTAGTGTCTCCCTCCCCCCCCATTATTGGAGCCCTGTTCCTTGTCCACTGCATTTGATAGTCTGTTTCTGGGGAAGGAAAGGAAATGTATTACTGAAGAGGGAAAAAAAAGACACTAATTCCAGTAGTTTGAACCTCTAGCTACAAAAACAAATTAAAAAGAATTAGAAAAATGGAGTCAGGGCTGTCCCTAGGGCCTGCTAATTTAGGTACTTGCCTTCAGGGGACCCCACGTTTATAAAGGAATGGGAAGAAAAAGGCGGCTTAGCCAATTAGCACTAAAAATAATCCATCTTCATACATAAAAAGTTCAGTAATAATTTGTTATTCTTCCTATAAAAAAGGAGATGGGACTATTATCTTCTGCTTTACTCTTTGCTTTTTTTCATATTTGTGGATTTCTATCATGGTAGATTGACAAAAAGAGGAGATGATTGAGAAGTAGGGAAGGTGATAGAGAGTCTCAACCTTTCTCTCAGTTCCTCAGGGTGAGCCTCAGTTCCTCTCTGTTTTGGTTGCTTTTTTAAACCATCCTTTAGAAACATAAAAATGTGGTATTTTGTTTGTTTGTTTGTTTGTTTGTTTGTTGGCTATACAAAAGCAGGCCACATGCCTCCATTAGGGGTTACATTGTCTACATCCTTCTTTGGTGACAAAGGCTCTTCATACGTGATACTCCACAAGTCTGAGAAAAGAGAGAAGGAGCAGTTGTCCAGAGGTGATGTATATCTCCCCTTTGCTCTTTGAACTGCTCATTCAATTTCCTTTTCCTAGACAGATACAAAGAGTTCCTTTGCGATTTCTGTTGGATAACATGTGATAGTTTTTTTCTTTAGACTGTTTTTGGTTGACCTTCTATGCTTACTGTAATTAAAGTCAATTTAGTATGGACTGAAAATATTAACAGCTAATATCATTGAGTACTCCATATGTCTTGTTCTAAATGCTAAATGTTTGTTAACTCATTTAGCTCCCCCAAAGTCCTGATGGAGTAATATTCCCATTTGACAGAAGAGGAACCTGACACAGAGGTTAAATTACTTGCCAAGGTCATAAAGTTTAGGAATGGCAGGACTTGGATTGGAATCCATGTATTCTAGCTCCACATTCCACACTTTTAATTACAAGTCTCTCTAATCTCACTCACCACATATTGAATGTTGACATGTATCAACAATTTTCCATACATTTATGGCATTTATGTCAGTTAGGATAAACCAGATGAATGCTGCAATAATAAATCACTCCCAAATCTTAGTGGCTTAACACATCAAAGGTTTACTCTGCACCCATGCCATATTTCACATAGTAGAAAATTGTACTCCACATAATGGCTCAGGATCCAGGCTGATGGGAGTATTTATCATCTTGTATATGCACCTTCTGGAACACACAGCCTCCTCAGTCTTTGCAACAGGGTAAGAGAGACGGAGAATTTCATGTGAACTTTTCCCTGCTTCTGCATGGGAGTCATGTATCTCACTTCTCACATTATTGTTTACACTGTTTCCTCTTTCACCTGGGAAAGAAACTGAATAGAGGCTGGGAAATGTAGAGAAGCAAAGTAGTTCTTTGATAGCCATTAATTTCTCTAGCACACTTTATAATACTCAGTGTATCTTCATATATAATAGCTTGTTCAACATTTATTACCCTTTCAAAGAGACAAAGTGAGCCTTTTTATCTCTATCTTTGAGTGAGGAGGCTAAGGTTGAAAGAGATTCAGTGATCTGCCCTAGAAAAACGAACAACAGAAGGAACAGGACTTTGTATTTTAAACAAATTTCGGTTAAAACTGGCTTTTGTTCTAACTTGCAGCAAATTACTTAATCTCTTTGGACCTCACTTTGCTAATTTCTATAGAAGGAAGACTTATCCCTACCTTATAGATTTGTCAAAAAGATCAAATAAAAGGTACAAGAGTGCCTTAAACCTGACCCATAGACTATGCTCAATTAAATGATAGTCTGCTTTGATATTTTTCTCAAATATCATTTTTTTGTTGGGCAGAATTGGAAGAGGCATTAAGGGCTCTAAGCTTTGAGTGCTTCCCTGCACTGTCACTCACTGTGCTATGTATAAAAGACCATCTAAAGGAAGCATGAGACAGAGTGTCTACATAGGGCAGAAGTGAGATTTTCATGCATGAAACAATGGTAGAATAATATAATTGTCCTTATGAAACAATATAAAGATAGCCACTACCATCGCTTTAAATAATAAAAGAATTACAGAGGAATTAATTTGGCCTCATGTGCTGTAGCATACATTTGCTATTTGTCTCTTAGTGTGGTATTGTCCAGGGCAACCATCCTCCTTCCTCCTCTTCTTTATTCTGTATTCAATCTCATGATCATTATACCTAAATGCCTAACATTGATGATCTACATAATGATTCCACAGCCTACAACTTTTCGATGGAATCCAACCCATATATGTCTACTTGACATTTTTGCTTGATGGTCCCACAGCTGTGTCGAAGCAATTATCTCTAAACCTGAGCCTCTCATCTTCCTCATCTACACATATCGTTTTTGTTTCTATTAGTCTCAATGATTTTTACAGCCATCCTTGCAGAGGTCAAGCTGGAAATACTGGATTCATTCTCCTCACATCTACCTCCTCTTTAATATACTTCCCCTATTTGTCTGCTCCTCTCTATTCTAAGCCACTCACTAGTTTCAACCTGGGGGACATTTATCTTCTCTGCTTCCATTCTGGCCTCGCTTCAATCCGTGTTCACAATCCAGCCAGAAGAAACTTTCTGAAATGTAAATCTAATTGTGTTCTTCATTTAAAGTCCTTCAATAGTTCCCAATAGGTTTGGGGATTAAAGAAACAAACAAAAGTCAAACACCTTATCTTAGCTACCAGGCTGTTTATTAGGCCCTGACCTCTCCTGACTTCATCTCTAGACTTGCCCACAAGTCCAACATTCACTCCAGCCAGATTTAAAAAAAATTTTTTTTTCAGTTTCCTGACCCCAACAGACTATTATGTGCTATAGCGCCTTCGCACCCAACAAGTTTTGCCTCAAATGTCCTTTCTCCATGCCCTCAGCTCTTATTTGACCTTCAAGACTCAAGCCAAGAGAGAATTCATCTCTGGTTTATTTTAAAGTCCTCTGTGCTCATGTAACACCCCTTATGACTTGTACTATAATTTTTAGTATATTTGTTTTTCCCCCACCATTGGCTGCTAGATAAATTTTATCTCCTGGATAAGAAAAGAGGCATGCTTGGAGTTCCTTAGGATGATAAGAGCACCAATGGAATATTGGAGGACAAAAATACTTCAGAGGTTGTGTACACACTCCTACTGGAGAACTGAAGTGCCATTTATCATCACTTAGGTTACAGTAATTCTGGATGTTTTGTAGTTGCTCTTGTGAATTAATAATAAGTTTCTAGCCTGCCTTTGCTTGTGATTCAGCAGCAGCCCTGTCTTTATCTTGCCAAATTCTTTTTAAAAAATATATATTTTTATTGATTTCAGAGAGGAAAGAAGAAGGAGAGAAAAAGAGATAGAAACATCAATGATGAGATCGGCTGCCTCCTGCAGGTCCCCCACTGGGGATTGAGCCCAAAACCATGTGTCTTTGACTGGAACCAAATCCAGGACCCTTCAGTCCATAGGCTGATGCTCTATCCCTGAGCCAATCTGGCTAGGGCTTGCCAGCCTCTTTCCTCAGCTAGCAATTCCATATTATGATGTCTGCTTAGACTAAGCTTCTGTTAGGCTGTGGCTTCTAATGTCTCATGGCTTCTGATGAATGTCTTCTCTTTGTCTCTCCAATTTGGTATTTATTTTTTGCATACTCATGTGTCTCTTACATTAAAAGTCCCTTTAATTTATTTACACATTGTTTTCCAATATTGGATATCTCGTATCTTATAACATACAATTTCTGAGTTCTCTCTGGTTTACTTGGCTGAAGATAGGATGATGAGGTTCTATGGTATAAACCACAACCACCCATACAGAAGAGCCTTCAACATGGGGCTGAAGGCATGGCCAGGACCCTAAGACATGTCATAAGGAGGTGTTTTGAGATAATTAAGGGTTCCATATGTCAACAGATTAGGAATATGCCAGGTATCTGATAGATTTTCAATAAATATTTGGTGAATAACTGAATTAATTAATGCTGAAGAATAATAGGACTTGGCTGAAGGAGATGGGAAGGAAAAGGCATTACTATTTGGTGGTGAGAGGGGATAAGCTAAACCACACATCTAAGATCATTGTTCGGGAAGGTTTCAAAGTTATCAGTTTTATGTGGCCTTGTGTTAGGAAGCATCTCTGAAATAATTTTGATTAGTTGATTGTGCATTTTGATAGCTTCTGGAAAAAAAATGCCTGAATAAGACTTAACTTTATCATCCCTGGAATCATTAAGTTAGAAAACTTGTCTCAATACCTATATGACCTAATATATTTATATGTATACTCACTTTATGTTAGATAAACTCTATATCTGAGGATGATGGTTTTAGCATCAATAATACAGGGTGGAGCAAAAGTAGTTTTACAGTTGTTCATATAGAAAATAGTGCAATCTATAATAATAAAAGTGTAATATGCTAATTAGACTGGACATCCTTCCCTACAACCTTCCAGATGAAACCAGGGAAGCCCGGGTCCCAGGTGCCAGAGGGAAGCTGGTGCTGGCCACCAGGAGAAGGAAGGCCTACTCTTGCACGAATTTTGTGCATTGGGCCTTTAGTAATTAATAAATAACAATACAAGAATAAACCGTCTTTTGTGTATTCACAACTGTAAACCTACTTTTACCCCATCCTGTATCAATGTAACCATTTCATTGTCATTATCCCAGTCTTCCAGTTCTTGGCTGACTAGCTTGAATGCTTGGTTGTTCTCTACATAGTGTCAATATGAGGAAAGAAGAGGGGAGCTGATTGACAGGTGTGTGAGCTGCTGCTGCAGACATGAAAAGGCTTGTGACTCCACCATTGCTAATGGGATGCTTGGGAGGGTGTCTAGGACTTTAAGGTCTCTTAAAACAGATTGACAGGAGTGGACAATTTAAGGCAGTTATCTGAGGCTTTGGCTTAAAAACAACTTCCTTGCATACAATTTCTAGACATATCAGATAAAAACATGAGGTTCCCCCCCCCCCCTGATTGAGTAAAGCTAATTAATAGGCAAAGGCTGTTGCCCACAGGTGAAGAATGAACTAAGTTCTAACTGGGAACCCTCTGATTCGCGGATTTTGTTTTAGGATGTACTCCATGATTCTTATCCATTTCATCCAGATACCTGGAACTTCTGGGTGTATAGGTAGGGGTTCCTTTAATTTCCTTGAATCCCCAGCCTTGTTGGGGTATTTTTGTAGGAGGAACATGGGAAGTTTGTGTTGATAGGAGGTGTCCTAGAAACACTAAACCTTGAGTTCTACCTGAGGACTGTAAGTAGAGCAGATGGGATCCTGGTGCTCTCTCATGAACAACAAAAAGAAATGTCTGTCGATTAAGCCACCCAGCCTATGGCATTTTGTTATGGAAGCCCCAGCACAATAATATGCAATTGATCAAGAGAGCTGCTATGATGCTCTCAGGGGCACAGAGTGAAGAAGAAAGTCCTGATTTCTGATGCCCACAGCACCTGGAGCCCCGCAGGCTGGGATTTGGGGCTTCCAGAGGCGGTATTATTTATCTGAACATCAGTGTTCTTCTTCTTACAGTCAGTGGCCATACATCATCATCTCAAGGAGCTTTGGAGGAAGCAGCCAATGTGGACAGCCAATGTGGACAGTGGAGGCCACAGGTGGAATGGGAAAAGAAATCAAGAGATTGGTAGAGGGGTCATACCTTTGGGTACTCCCAAAACATCTGGCAGTTCTTTATATGGAGTGATAGTCTACTCTCACTGAACTCTTAAACCAGTTTGGATCACTCAGGCATTACAAAGAACCCATGTTAGATCATTGCTTTGATATATTTCCTGAACAAGTGAGCCCATATTAGGAAAAGTGTGCCTTAGGATGTGTCACCTCTTCTTTTGGTTAAGATTTCCCCCCAAATAATCCAAATAAAAAAATTTCCAAATGAGTATTCTTCAAGCTCTCATAACCTGGTCACATAGCAATTGTTCTGTACTTAAACCACATCTTGTGTGCTTTAATGATTAGCTCTTTTCACCTCCTTTAACTTATAAGCAAAATCGATCTTTCAGATCAATATACCCAGGGGCATAAGAATCCGGGCTGATGGTAGAGTCGGAGGGGTCCTGTCTGAATGTTAATTGTTGCTGCTTATGTCTCCAGGAGCAGGGATGCTGCTCTCGTTTTCAGAGCCAAACTCTGGCTATGTGTCAAAGTCAATCACAAAACACCAGAGTCATTTTTCTCCAGACTCCCAAGTAAAAGGAGGTTAATCACATTTTTCTCTCTTACTCCCTTTATATAAGAGTTTTTTTTTTTTTTAAGCTGCTCATTGATGTTACTTTGAAGGCCACAGAGCATGGTAAATGGTGATGGAAAGGCTTGAGAAGGCCTATGAAAATGCTTTATGCTTAGGACTCTCTCCACTCAGTAACAATTCTCTCTTTCATAGTGATTCATCAATGGAGCAAATTGGGAAACTGAGGCAGGTATCGAGAGCAGTGGTTCTCAGTGTGATCACTAGGCCAACAGCAGCTGCAATGCTCAAGAACTAGTTGGAAATTCAAGTCCTTGGGCCCCATCTCAGATACACTGACCCTGGACCTCAGAGAGGGGCCAGATAATCTGTGCTTTAATGAGTCACCTAGGTCAGTGGTTGGCAAACTGCGGCTCGTGAGCCATGGTTTGCCGCTCTGTTGACTAATGACTTTGCCGACTACTGCTCTAGACAATTTGGCTGTGAAAACTATTTTCTTGAAATTTCTGAGGAAAAATAGTTCCCATGGTTCTTTCTTCACCTTCCCTAAAACTGACCCACACATAAAAGGTTCTGATAATCATAGTGCACCTCTTCCTCATAGGATCTCTCCAATGAACTGGGAATTTATGACATTCACCTGTATCATTTTTGCTTTTCATCTACCTCACCATCTTTGAATGTTCTAAAGAACTCAGAATGCGCATCACATAAGTTCCACAATTACATCTACTTTCCTGTATGATTTTTTAATTTGAACTCCACAATGCCCATACAACATGTTTTTTTCCCATATAAATAATAGTTATTTTAAAGTGCTTGTATGTGCTAGGCACGAAGCTAATCTCATTACAAACTTTGTTTTCATAGATCTCCAACCAACCTATTTTATAGATGAGGAAATGAGGTCATAGAGAAGTTATGTAAGTTTGCTGAAATCATACAAAGACAGAGTCTAGTATTCACATAGACCCTATCTGGTATCCTACTCGGAACAATGAGTTAACATCCTGTAATGAAATTAGAGGGAATTGCTCAGCTTGGATGATATATATGTTGGCCATATAGATCTTTACTATATCATTAAAAAGAGAAACACAATGTCTTTGGCAATCATTTTACCTTTTGCAAATTTGTTTCTCTAAGAGAGGTACTGGATTGACAAAATGAGAGGCATAGAATTTTTTGGTAAAAATTACACATAGTCAGTTGACCAAACTAGAAATTCTAGTGTCTTATAGGACAAAATATATTATCTGATCTTTCCTTAAGTGGCTTATGGCAGGGCTTCAATAATCCTTATTTAAAGTAGCTAAGTTGTGTCAACTGGGTCTGTGCTTTTTTTTTTTCCTCCAAGGGGTAAGAGTATGACTTTAAACATTTTGATTTCAGCTTTCAATTATTTGTGTAGGAGTAGTAAACATTGCTGGGTGTGTGAAAAATACTGATTTTGAGTTAGGCAGTGAATTGCCTTTGGGATGAGGGCATGAACATTTATACAGAAGTTTATTCGTAAGGATACCAGGTAAGTATGTAAAGATTTAGTTGGGGCATGACTCACATAGGTCGATGGGCAGAGCTATGGGAGACCCTATGATCTACTTATCTGTTGCAAAAATTCTTAATAAGATGACAGAATTCTCTCTTCAACAAATAGGAAGGGCAAGACCTTTGTACTCCTTTGGTTCCATTTCTTCCCTCCATGCTAATATGGTCTTGAAAAAACTCTTTTGAATCCTGGAATTGTAGAATAATAGGGGACAAGGTTGAGTGTTGAAGGAAACCCTGGAGAAGAGAGTAGCTTCTAGGTCCATTTCTGCTTTGTTGAGTCCTGTAACTAGGGCATATTACTTAAAACCTCCTTGGCCCTTAATTTGCTCATCCACCAAATGAGAAGATTGAACCAAATATTGTCTATGACTAGTTTATCTGTTATGAGGAATATACCTGATTCTTCAGATTGATACTTGAAAAAGTCCATCAAAAACTTTGATGTCACTATAAGATTCATCATGACAAAATGAATTTTTGTCTGATCATTTTGTTACATTCTCTCTGTAATAATGTGACACTTATGTTGTCTTAGTGGGAAAGGTAGCAGGGGTTCACTGTTTTTCTTTCAATTGTTTAAATTTAGTTTTAATTTAATTTTATGTACATACATAAATTTTGAAATATAATCAATTTGTAAATGTAATCATATTTATGTTTTTTGTTTTCACCTTTATTTTAAAAATTTCTTCCTTCTCTAATCTACTAATATCCCTTATCATTTTTTCAGTCTGAAAATGAAAAACCTCCACCTTCACCACCCAGATATTTTACTTACATAGGGTATTTGAGTACAATACTTCCTGATTTTTTGCTTACCCTTGAACATGTTACTCTTCTATATTATCTCTTTACTGCTGCCAACAAAGACTAAATCTTGTGATGGTGGAAAGACAGAGTATTAGGGGAAGGAAAGAACAGACTCACCTCCTTTAGCCTAGGTACAAGTATATATTTATCCATAAATATTTTGTCTGGCTTTAAGAAATTCTCTATTTGTTCATTTGTGTTTTAAATTTTTTTAATTGACAGAGAGAGAAAGAGAGGAGAGAGAGAGAGAGAGAGAGAGAGAGAGAGAGAGAGAGAGAGAGAGAGAGAGAATTTATTTGTTGTTCCATTTATCTATGCATTCGTTCATTGGTTGATTCTTGTATGTGCCCTGACTGGAGTTTGAAACCTGTAGTTTTGATGTATCAAGATGACACTTCAACCAGCAGAGTTACCCAGTCAGGGCTTATCTGTTCATTTATAAAAATTCATTTAGCATTTTTTCTGGGGGCTCTCAGCTTCCACTCTGCATTTCAGCTGCTCTGGAGTCCCTTCCCAGAGGAAAAGGGTGTGAGTGGGGTGTAGGAGGTAGGTAGGTGTCTTCCTGTTGCCCATATTCTGACAATTCTGAAGAGTGTGAGCAGCTCTGCTTGTGGTCTCGAGTCTCTTCTGAGTCAGAATGCCACCTGAATAGTGTCTTCACGAGAATGTCACTTGGAGGAATTATTCAGAAATTTCAGATTCTGGGTCTAGGGTCTACACACACACACACACACAGAAGGGATTCCTTTCTACCAAAGCACTTTTTCAAAGCACATTTTATAACAAACTCACCTGCTGAAAAAACTAGAGCCGGTGGGGGAAAAAATCAGGTAAAAACCCTCTGAAACCTATGTGACCTCCCAGCTGGAAATGGAAGAGAAACAAGTCAATTATGACACTTACAGAGTATTAGCAGCCATCAAGAATGCATAGAGGGCTTTTATTTCATGCCCTGGGGGCCCCTATTTTTGGATGAGTGGCTTTGAAAGTAAACTCATCCTGTAAGGTCCCATTTCTGTGCTACATTTACCATGAAGTTCTTAACAGGAAAAGGTTTTTCCTTGCTCCCAGGAACACCTTAGGTCACTCAAGACACTCTCGGTGTCTTGGGTCTTGAGTTATTTTTGTTCCTAATCTTTTTCCTTTCAAGGCATAATTTCCTTCCAGGTGGGCAGCTGTCTGATCCATGGCTGCATTCTCCTTGGCCTTTAGTTCGGTGTCTGAAGCAAAATATGAGTTCAATACTGTCAGAGAAGTGGATGGATGGATGGATGGATGGATGGATGACTAAAAGAAAGAAACTTGAATCCAATTTTGTTTTCTTTTTGTTTTTCATTTGGGATCAACTCCCTTCATCTATTTGGTTAATGTTAGTTTCCTAGTCTATTTTCTATCCCATTGCTACATGCCTTCAAGCCATTCATACTTTTTCTTTTGCTAATTTAGTTTGGTGCTTATTTGAATCCAGATAAGAAAGATCTTGCATTAAACAAGCCTTCAGGGTGTCAATACACATCAGGTAGCTATAAAGTATCTATAACCATTAATTTTCATTCTGAAAGTTTTCCAATTTCTCTTTCTCCTTTCTCCCTGTCTTATCCTTCCTATCCTTGTGTCTTCTTTACCTTCCCTTGGCCATCCCTTCTTGCCTACCCCACTCTATGAATACATACTCTGTTATTTTATTTGCAGACAAATACTGATACCTTGTTTGTTTCTGTTGAGAATTTCCTTAGGTTTCGTTTTTTTCTGTTAAGATTAAAGATACTCTTCCCCCTAGTAAGGAAAACATCTTAATAGGATATAGATTTTAACGTGGGCTAGAGACTAGGAGAGAATTGAGATTTTTATAAGGCTTCACAGGGCTTTGGCTGTACATCTGAATTACAACAGAAACCATTGACTAGAGTATTAGTCTTTAACCCCTTCTTATTTTCAAACTATTTTTAAAATCCTTCATTCGGATCTAAATTTAAATACAAATATAAAGTGTTTTTTCAAGTTTTAATGATTTCTATCAAGACTATTCCCTTAGCCACAGGACTTAGTTTCTGAGCTTACATTATGATTGAATTCCCATATTGACTGCATTCTCGTCAACTTTCAAAAACGGACCGACCAAATGCACAGGGGAGTTGGAGGAATTATGGGTCTGTGTACAGCAGGCCTTCAGTTCCTAGATATTTTATATTCGCTGTTGGTTAGTAATTCCTTTTGGTTGAAAGAAAGAAATATCATCTCAAATCAGGACACTGAAAGGAAGCTGGATTGTCTGTACCTATCCACAGAGTTAGAAGTATCTATCGGTGTCTTTCTATTTCTATCTCATCTCTTTTTCATATGTCTGCATCTAATGAGCAGGCTTTTATACATAAGAATTTGACTTATGTCAGTTAAACTTGTGTTAGTTTAACAGTTACAAGAATGACCTCAAACTCTGAGCTGTTCTTAGAATGAGATGATTCATTCTAAATTAAATATCTAGAACTGCCTAACAGATTTTAGGTCCTCCTGAGATATAAGTGTTTGTAACCAAGTATCTTTTTCTCAAACTCACCATACAGGTCTCTGAAATTCTCTGCCTCAGAGACTTACCCCTTACCCCCAAATCCCTATGTAGAATGCCATACTTCAAATACTAGTATGCACTTTTTCATTCTAAGAATATAAACAGCAGGGTGTCAAGAATTCATTTTTGGTTTTGGATTAATATCCAGCTAAGTATTTTGGCTGGGACAGGGCATTTTGACAATACAAATGCCTTTTCAAATTCTCACAGCACCATTCTGAACGTGTTGTAATCAAGAAAGGAGAAAATACATTCTCTTTGCCATTAAATATTCAGTGGGCAAATACTAATCCAAGAGAAAATTGAAATTCGTTTTGTGGCACACTCAATAAATGATACTTCAGATTATATTAGAAATATTAGAATTCTGTTCAGGTCCGTTAACTGTGTAAAAAAATGGAAATTTAAAATGCTGTGATTCCAGGGATGTCAGTGTTTCTCACATCCAAAAATAAGTACCAGAACACTCCTCAAAATTAATTTTGTAATTATTTACCTTTTAAAATTTTTTATGTCACAGCTCCCTTTCATTATTATGGATAATTGAGAGTTGACTGCATTAGGAAAGGGCCATGTTTCTATTAGCGTGCTGAGTTCCTCTTTCAATTAAGATTGAGACAGTGTGCTCTCTCAATATTTCTGAACAAGTCTGAAAGCGAATCGTCACTAGAAGTTTTAATATTGAGCTTCCATATCATTGTGCTCATATAGACTTTTCAGGCTGTCTGGACTTACAGTACTCACTGTGCTATTTAAAAAAAAATCTGTCTAAAGTTTTGAGCACAATGTTGACCATCTGTAATTTCCTAACATTTTATTGTTTTCATATAGACAGCTCAACTTTCCTTTATGTATCATACTTTAGGAAAATAACTACCTTGTAAAAAAAATGTGATATTTTTCTTTTGTGCCAGCACACACACACAAACAAAATGAAAGGAAGCCCAAACATTACATCAAGCACTACAATATGTGCTTCCATCCCTAGATAACATGGGGGCTGAAGGCTTTGGGGCAAGCAGGCTCCAGTGAGAATTTAGCCTCCCACACAGAGCTGAGTGGCTCTATTTGATGATATTCTTTGTGAGTCTTGTGTGTGTGTGTGTGTGTGTGTGTGTGTCTTTTTTTTTCCACCTGAAATCTAGCAGGTCTCGGGACCCTCAACAAATGAAGGCTCTGATGAGACATTTGCAAGTTCAATTGAAATCTAATGGACTGTGGACCAGCATGGGTTTCTTTGAGTGCATTAGACTTCCCCATTGAAATCGATGCCTTGGGCAGGATGCTCACTGATGGTGCTGGAGGCCCAGCCCCTCTGTGGTCCATGGGCTCTGCCACTATGTACCATGGTAGGGGCTAAGATATTTTCTTTTAAAAAAAGTTGAGGTGATACCTGGCTGGCATGGCTCAGCGGTTCAGCATCAACTTATGAATGAGGAAGGCACAGTTCGATTCCCTGTCAGGGCACATGCCTAGGTTATGGGTTCCATTCCTAGTGTGGGTGTGCAGAAGGCAGTTGATCAACGATTCTCTCTCATCATTGATGTTTCTCTCCCTCTCCCTTCCGTTCTGAAAGATCTATGTTGAGGAGATTTCTCTGAGCACTATTCTAGCTTCATTTCTTTTCTTTTGTTCATTTTGTTATCTATTCAAGTGAGACACCTTGTAGGGCTCTTTAGCATTTCAAAGAGGCATTTGTTCTGCTTATTTTCTTATCTGTTGTTTGCTTGTAAACCTCTGTGTTGGAATGTAGAGATACCAGAATACTGCTAATCATTTTGTTTCAGGCTAATCTTTCTTTTGCTGTTCTGGTGGCCACAGGATTGAGTGATAGAATCCTCTAATCCACAGGAACCTCTCCTCCTCATCAACTGGAACCACACACTACCTCTGGATTTAGAGTTCCACCCCCTTCTTTTATTTTTTAATCCTCATCCCAGGATATCTTTTAAATTGATTTTAGAGAGATAGAGAGATACATATAGAGAGAAACATCCATGTGAGAGAGAAACATCCATTGGTTGCCTCCTGTACCCACCCCAACCTAGGTATTGAACTCACAACTTAAATATGTATCCTAACCCGGAATTCAACCCACAACCTTTAGGTGTATGGGATGGTGCTCCAGCCACTGAGTCATTTGGCAAGGGCACCTCCTTTTCCTTTTGACATGTATCTAAGCAGACCTGAGGCAGAATTTCCAGGCTTCCTATTGACATGTTAACATGAGAGTCGCTGGGATTAAAGTTGGTCAGAGAAGGATGCTTCCTTTCAGATCCACTCATCCTCTTGCACAAGTGCCTCCCCAAGGGACTCCATTCTCATGTTTAAAGTTTATTGGTGGTCCAAGGACCACCTCCTGCGACCCCTTTAAGTTGCTGTTGTCTACAAAAGGATTCTGGCCCTCCTCGCTGTGTCTTCCTTAAGGCCTCTGAGTGTGATGGGGTTCATCCAGAGGTTGACAATATGAAGGCGTATTGGGATGCATTGCATCCAGTCCTTTGCCCAGTGCTTATTGCTGTTTTCATTCTGCAAAGGTTGACTGGAGTTGTTGTAGGAACCAGAGTCTGTATGTCCCATAGATCCCCAAATACTTACTATCTGGATCTTCATAAAAAGTTTGCTGATCCCTGAGCTAATCTAAAGGAAAACCTCGGAGGTAAAATGACAATGGTGAATTATGGCCACTGTCACAGAGAGCCTGTTTCCACTTTAGAAGGAAATATTCTAGCTATTCAAGCCCAAAGGAGTGACTTCAGCCAAAGAGCACAAACCATATATGGGGATCAGTAGTGGTACCCTGCAATTACTGGTAAGTCATTGTCTGCTTCCTTAATATAGTCCTGAGATGATATATTTCAGGGTTTTCAACGTGTGGTCTCCAGACCACCAGCATCTCTTAGGCTCCTATTAGAAATGCAAATTTTCAGGTCCCACCCAAGACCAACTAAATCAGAAACTTGGGGGGTAAGGCCAAAATCTATGTTTTAGCAAGTCCTCTAGGTGATTCCAAAGAATGCTAACATTTGAGAATCAGAGGTGTATGTGAAAGGGCTTTGTAAATTGTAAGGAGTTAGACAAATAAAAGGTTGGAATTTTGTTCATGTTGAACCAGCCTTGGTGATATAGAAGGAAGAAGGAAATTATTGGGATAGAATTCTCATTTTATGATATCCAAACAAATAAAGAGATGTCCAAAATACTATAGGTGAAGGCACACAGAACAAGGTTCTTGGAAAGAGAGAAAGAGGGAGGAAGGGAAGGAGGGAGGGAGGGAGGGAGAGAGAGGAGAGAGAATAAAAAAGGTAGTGAAGTTAACCACTGGGAAAGTGGTTTGAGCCCAGCGGGATTTCTGTACATAAATCTTCAAGTATATTTCAGGCTTTGTACTTTACTGCAAATGGCTATTGACCAGTGGGATCAACTAGATGAAATGATAATTACCATTGAGTGAAGTAATCAAAAAATAAATAAAGCTTGACATTAACTTATCCTAGCAAACCCAGCCAGTCAAGGTTCAAAACTGGACAGGACCCAGTTTGTTGAACCCATTCGGCTCTCCCACATGCTTCTCCAGGATGAAGGAATGGAAGGTTTCCTAAGACTTTTCTGATGGCTCCTGGCACACCTGCTTGTGCCGAGCTGTCCTGCATTCAGCTGCCTGGTTTTGACTTCCTGGATCTCTGACTGAATACGGTGATTGGAAAGCCCCATGTTTGGCAATAAACAGGATGGGTCCACAGGAGCACAATGAGTCTTCGTAACCCCATGGAGGGAGTGCCCTGCTGGGTTCTCCGTGTGAGACAGTGGGCATGGCAGCCTGGGAAATGGCTTCTCTGCACCATAGCTTGGATGTGCTCATTTTGACCACGGATTCTCCAGGAGCTTGCCCCGCTCACCCAGAAACTGTTCGGCAGAACCGTGGCAGGAGTCAACAAGTGGAGCTTGGCAAAACATTTTTTTTTAATTGAGTATTTCTCTCATTTTTCTAAACCAAATCACTGAAACTATCCCTTCACAAAATGTTCTTGGGGATATTAAAGTGACTATGATGAAAGCATGAAGTGAGCATGAATCGGAAAATGAAACTTGAGGGAGCCCTGCAGTGGGTTGTGACCTAGGATTCTCCGGGCCCTGCCTGAGCCTCTCCCTGCCACAGACCTGAGCACAGAGAAAAGGTGCTCAGAATATTTTCAGAGGCTGACTGGATGATATATCTGTCGAGAGACATTAATGATCATAGTGATGCTAGAAAGAGCTTCCTAGGCACAGAGGTCCATTTTCAAGACTATATCAAGGTCCTAAACTATTATGATGGACTTTAATAAATGCATTTGCTACAGATGTTGACAGGGTCTCAGTCTCTTGCCTATAATCTATCACCTTGTAAACAATTATTGCTTCACTAGGAGCCCAGAGCTTGGTTCCAAATTGCGTGGCGCCACCCACCCTCAAGTTGCCTGTCTGGCCCTGACTCGCTCCCTAGGTCCTGCAGCAGCCACAGCCACCACCGGTCCAGTCTTGTCTCCCTCCCCAGGCCCCACAGCAGCTGAGGCTGCTGCAGTCCAGCCCTGCTCCCTCTCTGGCCCTTGAAGCAGCTGTGGCCTCTGTTGATCAGGCCCTCTGTCAGTGCAGACAAGCAGAGAGCCCTGCTGCCCTGCCTCCAACGTTGTATGCAAAACCTCCTCCTGTCTGGTCAACCCGTTATGGTGTCCTGGTTAATTAGCATATTTCTTTAATATATAGTGGCCAACTCATGGTAACCTTAGAAATATAGGTCATTTTTTGCAATTTGGTGAGTATCATACCTTGGAGAGCACTGTCTTATGGCAGTGTCCTCCATCCCAGAAGTCCTCACTGTGCAGCAGGGGAAGATAGGATGGGGGAGGAAGGGCATGGTTCTACTGCACCAATGCTAGGCTAGACCTGGATGCCTCCAGTGGAGGACAGAAGGTGAGAACAGAGGACATTAAATTGGGCTTTTATGAATGCTGTGCCGTTGCTGTGGGTGAGAGTTTGAAGGAGAATGCTGAAGAGGCTGAAAGGGTAGAGAAAGATGTAATCTCAAATTCTGTTGGACAGAAGGAACTTTGGAAAGAGTCCAAGTCAGTTTGGTTTGGATTGGGCCGCTGCTATTGTTAAAATAATTTCAGTGAAAATCCAGATCTGTAGAAAAAAAAGCAAAGGTGAATCCAAATATGGTATTGATCATATTTCCCACTCACCTCTCTTCTGGTGAGAAATCTCACTTATCTCAAATCATAGCTAACCTCATGATGAGGAAAATGTTATTTCTTTTTAAAATTAAAGTCTGGCCAAAATTGGTTTTGCTCAATGGATAGAGCGTCAGCCTGCTGACTCAAGGGTCCCAGGTTTGATTCCAGTCAAGGGCATGGACCTTAGTTGCGGGCACGTCCCCAGTGGGGGGTGTGCAGGAGGCAGCTGATCGATGTTTCTCTCATCGATGTTTCTGACTCTCTATCCCTCTCCTTCCTCTCTGTAAGAAATCAATAAAATATTTAAAAAATTAAAGTCTGGTTGACATATATTATTCATTTCAAGTGTACAACGTACTTCTTGACTATGAAGTCTAACACTGGTGTCTTTGTGTGAAAGGGTCAGTATTTTGGGTTGTTGGGATGGACATGTTGAGGGCAGAGCAGTGGCAGCTCATAGGGTACCTTAAGATGGCTGCGGTGGGGGGCCCCTCTGTGACAACAACTGGGCTTCCATGAGCTGCCAAGGTCCCAGCATGGCCACAGGAGACATGGTCGCAGTAGGGTGAAGAGGTTGGGGCAGGTACTGAGCACCAAGAGGACAGATCTGGCGGCTGTGAGACCCTCTTTCTTGTTCACGGTCTTCCTGTAACCAGATAACAGTGCACACAGAGGACACTGGCCCTCTCTGGGTTCCAGGGGATGTACCTTGATTGATCTAAGCGAAGCATGGTTATCTTGTTTTCTTTTTGTGACCAAGTTAGCTGTAGGCATGTGGCATAATTCTGGCCATGGAGACCTAAGGGGAAATTTGCTGGAGGTTCCTGGGAAAGAGTTTTTGCTCTCTTTAAGGAAGGGGGTTTCTAAGGTGTGAAAAGAGGTATTGTATCTTCTTTCAGAAGCAGTCATAGGAGGAGGTGATACCTGAACCCGAGGCAGTCACTTTAAACTGCATTAACTTCCGGTGGCTGTTGTAATAGATTACCACAGACTCATGGGTGTAAAACAACAGGTTTATTCTCTCATAACCCTGGTAACTAGAAGGCCAAGTTTAACATCCTTGGGGAGATTCTAGAGTCAAATCCTTGCCTCTTCCTGTTTCTGGTGGCTGCAGGCTCGCCTGAGCTCACTTCTGTGTAACTCCAATCTTCAAGGCCAGAGTCTTAAAGTCTTTCTCTGCTCCATTTTCCTGTCTCCTCCCCTGTGTGTTGTAAAATCTTCCTTTGCCTTCCGTTTGTAAGGATACATGGGATTCCATTTTGGGCCCATCTGGAACCTGGATACTGCACTGATATTACCCCCAATGTGTGTGAGCTTGATTACCTACTTGTTTCTGCCAAACTCCATCTGTGCACGTCTGTTCAGTACCCCTCTCTCTGCATGTTGTCCTGTTTCCTTTGAACTGTCCTTCTGTGTAACTGAATCCCATGCACCCTTCAGGTGCCGGCTGTGGCCCATGTTCACTGTGTGTCCTGCTATCTGCAGTCAGTACGACACTCACAATATTTCTTGCTTGGCATTGGTGCTACTTCTTGACATTTGCTTGGAGATTTGAGCCTGATGTGTGCCTTTTATTTTTCATATGTGCAAGCCTTCTCTGATCAGCCAAAACATCCACTCCTTGAGGAAAGGACTCCTTGTCTTTACTATAATAATCCATGAGCATCACTCCCAGGCAACTCTGATTCAAAGGTTTCTGGGCACAAGGAAGGTACTCTATAGGCAAAGTGCTTGTTGAACTGATCTGAACAAGGAATGTCTTATAGGGCAGCATCCTGGGTTTTCATTTCACCCCAAAAATACAGCTTCCACAGGGATGCCCAACGTGGCTCTTCACAGGAGTCCTTTCAGAACTAAGCTGGGATGCAGCGGTTTGATGCTAACCTGGAGCGAGCTCAGTTTGTACAGTGGAAAACGTTTGGCACACTATTTTATGGCAGATACCAAATAAGTCTGATGCCTTTGAAATGTCTGGCTTCCTGAGCTCTCTGTTTCCAAAGTAGCTGATTAAGGTCGGGCCTGGCAGTGACTATTGCAGAGGCAGCAATTGATAAGAGTCATTTAGGATTTCAGGAAATCCAAAAGGAGAGTTTCCTTCGAAAGAAGACTCTCTTCGGAGGCTTTGTTACACTGAGAAAGGGTACCCTTCCATAAACTCAAGGGCATTGCTTCTTGGTGAGCTCTCAGCTATATT
Organism: Vespertilio murinus; assembly: GCA_963924515.1. Taxonomy (NCBI): domain Eukaryota; kingdom Metazoa; phylum Chordata; class Mammalia; order Chiroptera; family Vespertilionidae; genus Vespertilio; species Vespertilio murinus. The sequence continues at coordinate 6,092,768 of OZ004709.1, forward strand.
AAATGGAATTTCCATATTTTGTCAACCCTAAAACACATTTAAGAAATGTGCGAATTTTTACATCTATGAATTCAGGGTACATCTTGCAATCATAATAGATCCCTGGCACTGTGCTATAATGGTCATTTTGGGGCATGGACATCACAATTTACAAAATGATTGAATGGAGGCTGGAAGAAAATCCTAAAGATAATGGTTCATCAGTGGGTTTTTTTTTTTTTTTTAAAGTTGTGTCATTAGTGATGAACTAAGGCATGGCACAGATTGGAAAAGCGCATGCATTATGGAGGAGTCAGGAAGTAATAAGTGTCAGACACGGAATATGAAGTAGTGATGGGATTAGCTTATTTTTCCTCCTGATGGATGAACAGACTAATGCGTGGCAACTGGCTAAGTCTAAGTGAGTTTAAGAGAGAAATTTAAAATTCTGCTTTAAGATGATGATAAAGCATTGGCCATATTTTTTTACTGGCAGAATTATTTCTTACTAACCCATCCTGTAAGGGTTCATCTTCTAGCATGTAGTGTTTTCTTAGATTCAGTGAAGTCAGCATCAAGGAGGTTTTAACGGCATGAGAAAAAAATGAGTCACATAAAATTATTCTCGTACAATAAAAAAGTACCTTAAGATTCAGGCAGAGAATTTAAGAACTGGGAAGAAATTTGAGTTTACTATAGTTATGATTTAGCAAAAATGTTCACCCTTTGAATGACTTATTTTTCTTTTGTTTCTTATTTGCAATTTTTTTTTTTTTTTTTTTTTTTTTTTTTTTTTTTTTTTACTGTTTAATCAGGGATTTCATTAAGGTTAAATCTCTAGGAATGAGGGACTGTCAGTCAGTGGGCACAAAGCCCACGAAGCTTCCTCAGATTTCATAGTGAACCACGGGCTCGGGCTCTTTGGTGGGATCGCCGCCTCGTTCCAGGTACAGGTTATTGTAAGGATACTGCTTTGGCGCCACTGGCTGGTAGCTGGGAAACTTCTCGCCCACCCAAAACATGAACATCATGAAGGCCAGGAAGCCGAAGAAGTGCTTACACATGACATCCCAAGAAACAGGTGTGGGGGATGTGTCCACACGGTTCCTGATATACATATCTAGGTCCCAGTGGAGCGGTTCACCCCAGTTCAATCGCAGGTCTGAGTGGTCCCAGTCATACCACGGGTCCCTCTCATGCTGTGAGCGGTCAGGGAGCTTCGGGTAGTCGCCATACCCCATGCCGTCATCTGGGTACGGCTCGTAGTCTTCCACCCGCATGTTATACTTCTTGGCGGCGGCGGCCCGTTCTTCTGGGGTCCTGGGATAGGGCCCCGGGAGCATGTCCTTGGTGATGTGGGAGGCTGGAGGGCAGGCGGGGGCGGGTCAGAGGGCACCCCGTCCCGCCGGCCTCCCCCGAAGACATTTCCAGCTGCAGTGGCAGCGGAGGCCGGAGCCCGAGTCTTCCAGGGACCAGCGAGACGCTCCACCCGCTGCTTTTTTATTTGCAATTTTTGTATTTTAATCACTGCATTCGATAATTGGAATACCATTGCTATTACTGATAAGAGGGAACTGGAAAGATTGGTAGGCCTTCTAGGTTTAACATTTCTAAGCTTAATGCAGAAGCGCAGGTGCCCTGCTTGCGGTGGCTCTCTAACGGCACTTCCCAGCCATGCCATGAATCAATTCAGAGAGAAGAAAATACCTGTCCCTTTAAGCCACAGAGTCTGGGTGTCCAGAACACCTTGATAAGCTTATTTGGCCATGTGACGCCTATATTTTCACCCCAGCATTGTACAGACACTGTGTCCTGACATGGAAAGCGTTGGAAAGCACTGCTCCGACAGGTTGCTGGTTGCTGCTCTGCAGGTATATGGAACAGACAATATTAAGGACCCCATAATCGCTAAGGTCCTTCTGGGTTATGTCCAAAAGCCTTCCAGCAAGAGTCATGCCATTACTGCCCTGGCCCAGAAATGTTTTTTTCCACATTTTTAATCCCAAGGAAGTTTGATCTTAATTTACACACGTCTCTCCAACAAAACAGAAAATGGAACTTTGTATGAAAGAGTTAAAGCACTTAAATCAGCATTAATTCTGCAAAAGAGGTCTTTAAAATGTGGTCTCTGGACCAGCAGAATCAGAGATCATGGAAACGCGTTAAAAAGGCACAATCTTGGGCCCCAATCCATATCTATGAGTCAGACACTCTGGGATGGGGGCTATTCTTCTTTCCTTTAAGAATTCCTCCACGTCCCAGCTGGTTTGGCTCAGTGGATCGAGCCTTGGCCTGTGGACTGAAGAGTTCCAGGTTTGATTTGGTCAAGGACACATGCCTGGGTTTCAGGTATGATCCTCAATGTGTGTTGGGAGTGTGTGGGGGTGCAGGAGGCAGCCAATAAATGATTCTCTCTCATCATTGATGTTTCTATCTCTCTCTCCCTCCCTTCATTTCTTAAACTATATATATATTTTAAGCCCTCCACATGATTCTGAGGATTGCTTGGGTTTGAAAACCACCAATTTTCAGAACAAATAAAACAAAAATAAAGCTCTTGGTCTCTTAACAAAAGACAATGGGATATGGGCCTCAGAATGGGGTCATGTTTTTTCTACTGTCTTTTTTGTGTGATTTTGGGCAATATTACTTAGCTTTGCTCAAAGTCTCAGTTTCTTATAGTACAAAATGAAGGCAAAGGGTTCAATCTCTTGGCTTCTCATGTACTTCTTTTTTTTTTTTTTTTTCATTGCCCACTCTGTTTTTAAGCTGCATTTGGTCCTGCGTAGTATCTTTTACAGAACCATGAAGATGGGAGATTTGTGTGGGAGTTGCCAGTTCTTGGGATTCTTTCATGACATTGAGGAAGAGGGGGACCCACCTCTCTATAAGGGAGCAGCAGGGGTTTTCCTGACCAGAGCTTGTCTGGCTTGATGAGCGCATCACTCTGAGAAGGATGAGGGCACAAGACTTCATTACTACTCCCTGGGTCCTAACCCTGGTCTGGATATTATCTCCGATGGTGATATCAGGCAAGCCTTAAAAAATTGGCTGAATCCAATTCTGCCTGTGATACAAGAAATCAACTAAAGAAATAGAGTTCTATGTTTCTAGTGCAATGATCACCAGAGATGAAGTATCCAATAAATGCTCCATTTTCTTTTCTTTTCAACTCGAATATTTGATTCTTTGGAATTATTTGCAGACATTGAGCCTCGATTTCCACATTATTACACAGGTTCCTAAGGTTATCTCTAGCATGAAGCCTTTGTTGCCAGCAGTTAGTGTTCTTGCCAGCTTGTGGGATTGTCCTGGCCAAATGAAACCTGACTTCCTGTCCTCGATCCAGCATTTATTGAGAACTCTCTACATTTTGGATGGCCTGTTGCTTATAGGTGCTAGCAATTTAGGCTCTCCCATAACTCTCTTAAGTGCTGGCCAAATCACACAGCACATCTTTGTTTAAAGGGGACAGCATAAATGTATAATGTGTGGGTATCAATAAAATGTCTTACTTTAATTAAAATGGTCCTACTGTTAGCAGCATAGCCCTGATAAAAAGATTAACATCCCTCTTTACCCACCTCCTTCCCCATGTAGGGAGCACCCTGTTTTCTGGTACCTATTGTCAGGGGGAGCAGGGGGAGTTAAGCACATGCACGATAGGAGGCAAGATAATGACCATAGAGGCCTGTCAGTCTAGCTTGGGGAAATGATCAGCTTGGATAAGGGACACAGAACCCTGGAGGATCTAGGAAATGGATTGGTTAGGGGGTGGACCCAGCTTAACAAAGTCTCTGTCTCCCTACCCCTACTCCTCCTCACCCCTAATGTACTCCCCCCATTCGCTCTCCCACTTTCTCTCCATAGGGATCATGTGGCCCTAGCAGTCCCCGGGCCTTTAGCCACACAGCCTCCAAGCCACACAGGCTCCACACCGAGACGGGGTACTGAATGCAGTAGTTGCCAGCCAGCCAGCCAGAACACAGCCAAAACTGGATTAAGCTTTTGATATGGGCTAAACGTTGGCAGGCACAGAATCTCTGGGCCTGAGCCTTATTTCTGGGCCTGCTTAAGAGAAGACTGGACTTTGTCCACAGTGGGTGAATGTAGATGAGACATTGCAAATATGGGGACTTCTACAAGCAAGACTACTAAGGAGAGATTAGCAGGCATTCACCTTAGTATTTACATGTTTTATTATGCATATTATCTCCCCCCCCCCCCCTAGAATCTTACCATTCTTAACATCAGTGATGTACCGACTCTTTCCAATAGGTCATGGTACTTAATTCTTACCACAGTTTTGTGAGGTAAATGTTGCCTCACTTTAGGAAGAGGAAACGAAGGCTCAACTTGAGTAACTCTCCAAAGGTCACTTAGTGTGTGACAAAACCAGAGTATGCGCTCAACTGTTTTTCTTTCCAGGGTCAATGCTCTTTCTACAAAAGCCAAGATCTCCTAAAAATGTATATTTGTCGGGTAAATGGCTTTAGTGTTTGCATAAGTGTTTCTATGATTCAGGAAGGTGCTGAGATGGTGTTAAAATTCAAGTTTAATCAATCAACCAATTAGTATCTATCAAATGCCTGCTGGGTGCAAACACTGCATTTAATGCTGTGGGAAATGCCACCAACAAAAAAGATAACACTGATTGCGGTATGGTGAAGGAAGAGAAATATATACACGTGAAGTGAAGGCTCACTCCATGAGGCATCAATGAGTATTTCTGGTGAGGCAGAGTGGCATGAAACCAGAGCTGGGCAGCTCCTTGCAACCAAGCTGATTAGGAAATGTTTTATGACTTGGCATAAGTATCATTCTTTAGTATGTTTCTGACATTATCTTATTTAATTCTCATAGCAGCCCTGTCCCTCCCCCCACTTTTCAAAATATATTTTATTGATTTTTTACAGAGAGAAAGAGAGAGGGACAGAGAGTTAGAAACATCGATGAGAGAATCATTGATCAGCTGCCTCTTGCACACCAACTACTGGGGATATGCCCATAACTAAGGTACATGCCCTTGACCGGAATCCAACCTGGGACCTTTCAGTCCACAGGCTGACGCTCTATCCACTGAGCCAAACTGGTTTCGGCCCTGTTCCCTTTTTAAATTTGGGTAAATCAAGTCCCAGAGATGAAATGAGACTCATATCTGGCAATTGTAAGGATGAGGGTTAAACCTGGGACTTTCAGATCCAAGTGTTATGCTCCTTCTGAAAATTCATTTATTAGAACTAAGACTAGAAAAAGCTTAGGATGTATGCTTCACCCAGAGTAGGCCTGTAATAATTTAAATGCCAAGAACCAGGAATTTAAAGACTATAAGATTTTATGGATGAGTGTTCCAAGGAGCTGCAGGGGAAAAGTAAGGTCCCTTCGAAGGAAAGGCATTTGTTTGTTTGTTTGTTTGTTTTTAAAAGCAGCTACACTGCTTTTTGTTCAGGTATGTGCCACTGATTCAGACATTCAAAAGAGCAGTTGAAAATTCTGTATACCTCTTCAGAGAGACTCCCATCTCCCATCCCCCAAACACTCCCCCAAACACTAACAGGCCTTCAGGTGGGAGGGATGTGCCCCCTGGGGTGTGGTGGAGGCTGCTGACATTTGTGAGCTGTCTTACTCTGATGCCAGGCCCACAGGGGGCTCCGTCCCTCAGGTTGGGGTGAGCTGGAAGCCTCCCAGGGACTAAAGTCACCACGAAGCTCAAAGCTCTGTCTTTGAAGTGGAAGGAAGTCCCCAGCAAGGCCCTGCAGAGGAGCAGTTTTCAAACATTTCAGGAAGTTCTGGCAGCTGCTAAGTGGCCTGTTCCTGGGCTGGAGCCTAGGAAGTGGATCTGTCTGGTTCCTGAGCTGCAGTTGTACCTTTCATGGGCATCAGCCTGTCCGCGGGGTTTTGATGGGAGGCAGCAAAGCCAGACAGAGAGGGAGGCCTTTCCACTGAGAGAGGTGAATGCTGCGCTGCCCTGAGGAATGACATTGACCCACAGCCCTGAGGAATGATGCGACCCACAAACAACTGTTTGCTTCAGGAGAAGGTCTCCAAGGGAAAATTTGATTGTTTTTATAAAGAAAATTTTTAAAAATGAAAGCTTCTTTGGAAGCAGGGACTTGCTATCTTGGATAAAAATGTCTATGTTAGTAAAGAGTAACCCAAATATAAGAGATGTTTTCTGCTCATGGTACTTCCTGATAATGGGGCAAAATTTAATTTTCATTAGTAGGCACAGGGATGGTCCAATTTAAAAAGTCCAACTATGTTAAGCAAATTAGAAAGTTGAAGTCTGTGATACCCGCCTCAAAGATGTGTATACACTAAGCACTCAAATATCTATTAGTAAATTATAATTTTTCCATTTTTGAAGGCTTTTTTAAAATCAGAATTCAAGTCTTCTGGATTCTCAAAGTTAATTTTATTCTAACTCATAGAGAACTGTTAATACATACTAATTCAATTAATAGAAAACTCTGAGTGCACTGCACCTGCAACATTATTGGTAAGTGGATGGGATAGAAGATGTACAATTAACAAGAATGCCCCAAAGTAGGCCTCGCTGGCTAAAAAGCAGTTTTCCCAATAAGTCATTGATAATGCAATGCTCTGTTATCTGTTCTCATAGTGAAATTTGTATGGATCACTTAGATTTCCTCTCTTTCAACCATCTTAAGAATGGAAATATTAAAGCCCAAAGAAGGTAGGCAACTAAACAATAACTTAAGCAATTACATTTTAGATTTAGAAAAAAACAACAACAACAACCTAGTAATTAATCAAAATCAGCTAAGTGTCTTCTTGATAGAGGTGCATTCTGAGGCCAGAGAAGGGCAGTTGCTTGTTCAAGCTCATCGAGCTAGAAACAGACTCATGGTGACTACCTAGGGTGCCTCAAGGTCATTGGATCAGTGCTTGACCGACCAGGCAAAGTTTGGCATCCAGCTCCTCAGACCACTGACTGTGTTTCACATGCCTTTGTGGCAGTGTTGTTTTCCCTAGGAGACAAAGGGATGAACTAAATGGTTGATCAAGTCCCTTTCCAGGTCAGCGTGCTGGCACCAGCTGGAAATTTGAAGGAACCTGTCATTTTCCTTGCCAGGGAATGGTCAGAGTCCCCACTGGCAAGCAAACACCACTGAGGTAAAAGAGAAATAGAACCAACAATAAACTTTAATTGACATAGAGATACTTAGATTACTTCCAGATTTTAAAAAATACATTTTTTAAATTGATTTCAGAGAGGAAGGGAGATGGGGAGAGAGAAAAACATCAATGACGAGAAAGCATCATTGAATGGCTGCCTCCTGCACGTCCCCCACTGGGAATGGAGCTCAGATTGAACCATGATCTCCTGGTTCATAGTTTGATGCTCAACCACTGAGCCACCAAGGTTGGGCCCAGGTTTTAATTACTTGATTATTACCTTAGTCTCCTTACATGTATCAGGGAGAGCGTTCCTCTGCCTGGTTATCACCACCCTCTCCATCCTGTGCTGTGACTCTCCTTTGACTGATGACCTTTTGTCCTCTTTGCTTATTGGAGTGTTTTCCTGCCTTCTCCCAATTGGAGTAATTTCCATTTCCACTTAGAGATGAGCAGCACTTTCTTATCATATGTTCTTCATTTTCCCTCAGTGCTTCTATGTTTTCTTAAAGTGGAAAAATATTTTTAACTATACCAACATTTGAAACTCATGTAAAACAAGCAATTCTCCTATTAAAAATTTAAAATAGTACTAATATAAAATTTATAGTAGCCTTACTGAAATTCCACCAGGGCTGCCCACTAGGACATGCCCTGGAAACCAGATCAAAGGAACATTTCCTATTTGCTGCCAACTTTTCTGTCACTGTGTCCCTTTATTTATTTTAAAAGTCAGGTTCATTGAGGTATAATTTGCATGCAGTGAAATCTACCACTTAAGTATACAGCCCATGAGTTTTGAACAATGCAAACATTTTTGTAACTACCCACCTTAATCAAGTTAGGGAACATTTCCATTACTAGAAAATTTCCCTCATACTTCTTTGATATCAAACCCCTCTTTATATTATGAGCCATTGGCAACAACAAGCTTTTTGTCTGTTCTTATAGTATTCCTTTTTTTTTTAAAGAATCATATAAATGTACAATTCAGCCTGTAACTTTTTGACTTTAGCTGTTTTTAAAAAAATATATTTTATTGATTTTTTACAGAGAGGAAGAAAGAGGGATAGAGAGTTAGAAACATAGATGAGAGAGAGACATTAATCAGCTGCCTCTTGCACACCCCCCACGGGGGATGTGCCCGCAACCAAGGTACATGCCCCTGACTGGAATCGAACCTGGGACTCTTCAGTCTGCAGGTTCTATCTACTGAGCCAAACCAGTCAGGGAGAGTAGTGATACTTTTTTAGGTATAATGGATATAATCCTTACACACACACACACACACAGACACACACACACACACACACACACACACACGTTCTATTTCTGACTATTTATCCTGTTCTATTGACCCCGACAGCCATATTTATACTAAATGACTCCAGCTATATCTGAATTGACTACACTTGATCTGAGCTGGACCAATTATATCCTCTCTCCCAAGCACTTGGACTCGAGATTCCATGAAATCAGCTTAGTCTATGCTAGAATTGAGAATGTGACAATTTAGGAGCAGGCTATAATTTTGAGAGCAACCAAGTTCAGCCATTGTGAACATAAGAGAAAACACTCTGGTTTGAAGAGAAAGATAGGAGATTATTGAAGTTCACAATTCTTTTCTTTGGGTTTTATGATTTATTCCTACTCTTCTCTTCTCCCATATGTTTTCTTTCTTGCTTAAGATACTTTTGAGTCAATTTTTGTAGTTGAAACCAAAACTGCTTTGGGTAAGATATGCATCAGTTCCTTGTACATTCTGTTCCTATGATTTGGAATACCATATAGTCTAACTGGTTTGTGACTTGATTCTTATAGACATCTAAGCATCTTCTGGTTGGGTTCAATTTATTCTGACCTTCTTCTCAGGAAGAGGCAATATCTATACTAATAATAGAGAAATATGCAACTTGCCCAGGACACTGTTACAGTAACGACAGAACAGCAGGCTGCGAGGGGTGACAAGGCTGGCAGGGGGGTTAGTGAGGGACGACCAAATGACTGAACAGCAGGCTGCATGGAGCAATCAGGCTGGAAGGGTGGGGGGCAGTTGGGGGTGACTAGGCCAGAAGAGAGGGGGGGCAATTGGGGGCAACCAGGCTAATAAGGGGAGTGTTGGTGGCGACCAGGCTGGGATCAGGCCTCAACCAGTAGTCAGACATCCCCAGAGAGGTTCCAAATTGGAGAGGGTACAAGCTGGGCTGAGGGACCCCCACATGCACAAATTTCATGCACCGACCCTCTAGTTTTATTATAATACATATTGCTTACCCCTTCTACCACATGTACTATACACTGTTATAGCACTTAAGCTAGATTCTGAGCTCCAGGATTTTGTACTTCAGTATTTTGCATCTCCTGGGAAGAGTGTTAGATCCATGCTTAAATGCTGGCAAATGTTTGGAATGAATAAATTAATCCAGTGAATGAATTCAAACACTCTGCTTTTAAACCAACTCACCTTTGGGAGCAGGGGTAAGAGAGGTAACACTTTCAAGGCTTGTCTCTGTCCTCTACAGGAGCGGTTCTCAAATGTGGTTGCACGTTAGCATCATATGGGGGAGCTTTTAGAAAACTTTGATACTTAGGCTGTTCCCTATACCAGTTAAATCACAATCTCTGGGGAACAGACCAGAATTAGATTAAAAAAAATCATCTGGTATGGGGAGGCTTAAGCAATTAAACAATATAACTAGAACTGATGGCTAGGTCACACTTCCATAAGTGCTGAAGTAATTGTTCTGGAGCGTGGTGGGATGGCAGTGTGTTCTAAAAGCTCCCCAGGTGATTCTAATATGCAGCCAAGTTTGAAACCCCACAATCCCAGCAGTGGCTTAATTCTCTGGCTCACAGAACACTTCTTTTAATATATATATATATATATATATATATATATATATATATATATATATATATATATTGAGGAAGGAAGAGGGAGAGAGAGATAGAAACATCAATGATGAGAAAGAATCATTGATCCGTTGCCTCCTGCACATCCCCTATTGGGGATTGAGCCCACAATCTGGGCATGCACCGTGACCTGGAATCAAACCTTGACCTCCTGGTTCATAGGTTGATGCTCAATAGTTGAGCCACACTGGCTGGCCTCATAGAACAATTCTTTAGGAGCTAAAAATCCACAGGAATAATAGGCTGCATGAAAGCAGGTGGGGGAAATCTGCAATTCAGACAATATGACCTCATTTTGCAGGCCTTGGAAGTTGGTACTAATTACATTTGTCTGATGCAAAAATATCAGTTATCCGCCTGCCCCCATTTTCCCCCCCTCTCACAAACTGTATCATAACCGTGTTATAGTTCTCAGGACTCCTTAGGTTGGTAAACTTGAAATGGGCTGCAGATGATGATAGATGGCAACTAGGAAGGTGCTGACAGAAGCAGCCCCTGCCCTACCTCGTTGCACTGTCCTTGGTGCTGACTTTGGTAAAGAAAGCAGGGACTCTACATGCTGGGGCTCCCTCTGTTTTGACTTTAGGAATTAATGGTGTTTCTTTGCTTAACTTACAGCAATTAATGGTGTTTATACTGGCAGGGGAAAATTAATGCTGTTGCATTGTTATGAAACACAAAGCAAGGATAGGAAACCTTTTGGTTAGTAATCAAGAACTTATCTTCTGGTGAGTTTTATGCATGGCTGCTTCCCAAGACTGCACAGTGGGTTACAGCTGACAGAAAGGAACCAAAAATTATGACCATTTTACTGAGGCATGGCAAAGCTGCCAACCAGGCAGTATGTAACAGTGAAACGAACCTCTAGTGGGATTTCTTTGTTCTAAGCATTCAGTCTGGACTTCCCATTGTAATTTGCCTCTAGGGCATGTTAGAATCAGTTTCTTTGTACCTAAACTGACTCTTATAACTCAACTACTATGGTTTTACTATTTGGTCTCTCTCTCTACTTGCATGGTCTTTCTGTACTTCGCCCTGATCTGTCTGAGTGTCCAAAGCCTTCATCCTTGTTGCTATTGGGTAAACACTTGCAAAGAAATGTCATAGCAGAATCTCTTAACAAGGTAGTTGTGTTTCGAATAATTAGAAAGTACATTTCTTGCTCATTCCTTGCTCTACTTATTTTAACAGCCCACCCAGATGATAATCTCTTTGAAGTGGAGTTCTATCAGTAGCTTAACCAAACAAATGTTTGTGTCACACTCATGGTCCATGTTGATTGGTGGCTGGCTGGGGACCCAGCTCTGCTTATCTGCTCCCTGACCCAGGGCAACGGGACAGCCATTATTATCAATAGCTTTGGCAAAAAGGAAAATAACGTGCAAAATTATAGGCCAGCTCTGTCATCACTTGTCACTTTTTATTGGCTAAAGCATGTTGCAAGATCATGCCTACTTCAAGGGGGCAGATACATGTAATCCTATCTTTGCCCGTGAAGGGGCAATGGGGATGTTTGGGGAACACACAGGAAATCCTGTTTTGATAATAAAAGTTCACCTAGAAACACTGAAAATTGCACATAAAAAATAGCTAAGAGGAGAAAGATACACATTTTTGAAAGCAGCACTTTAACATGAGAGTCCAAGCATCTCCAAAGATGACCTTAGGGTTAATTAGGTGAATGTGCATGTGACCTTGAGCATGGAGACCTAAGTATTTAGGGTTCATGTTAGGAGCTTGTTTATATAATTAACACATTTAGAGCCAAATAACCATACCCCTGGGTGTACTGAAAAAAGACAACTTTGAAACTCTCACATGATAGGTGAAGTAATTGGGGCCCAGATATTGAAGGCCCCCCTCAATATCTCACACTGAGGGGCAGAACCAAAAATAGGATCCAGTTCTGAATCTGGTCTTTGTTTTATACTATATAGTATTATTTCTCAGTTTATTGATTCTAAGGAAAGGTTGAAACAAATAGGTCCTTCTATTTTCCAACTAAAACAGCTGTGGACTCAGAATATGTGAACTTTGAACAGATTTGCTTCCAGCTGTTCTTTCTGACTCTGCTCTTTGGCTAAAGACACTATCCAATTTCTAATAACCTTTAGAATTCATTGCTTATGACTTCGAAGTGTTAATTGGTGGTGCAGACTTGCTCCTGTGTTGTTTTTTAGTGGGTGAGTTAGGTTTGATCAATGCTCTATTAATGTATTATAAAATATGTAGGTTTAGAGTCCATAATCCAGTGGCTTATGGGAATTATTTTCAGGGGAAATGCATTCACCCCAATCAGAAGATAGGATTAGTCGGGCTTGACCTGTTAAATTGAATCAGACCGTTATAAAGCATCAGATGTTCCAAGCATTGATCTTTTTAATGAGAAATGGGTCTATAAGATCTGTTTTAGTCCTCTGTAAAATCTTTTATGGATCTGAACAGAGCTTCTCATCATTTAGATACATATCAGGATCTGAAGATGGGTTAGGCTGAGACCAAGTAAAATTAGCGTTTGATGGCCCGGCCAGGTGGCACATGTCTAATTTGTTAACTTACTGACCCTCTTTCTTCCCTAAGCCCGAAGGTTCAAAAGACCAGACATGAGTGAATGCTTTGGTCTTACTCTTTTCTTTATAAAAGGTAATCTAACAGGAGCTTGTTGGAAAATTTTCATGAAGTAGGCAGTCTCCCCTGCGGGGGGAGCAAAGCACCTGGGAGCTTTGCTTTCCTGTCACATCTGCAGCGCCTGCCCTGAAATTCAGCTTTGGGGTCTCACAACTGGAGTTGACTAGTTAAGTGGGTTTTAAAGTCACCCAGCTGTTCTCTTGTCTCAAAAATAAAGCTCACCCAGCTTGTAGGTGGGAGCTTCCCACTGTGACTCGGGAAATGGAGTGGGAGGGGAAGGCAAGGGTTACATCCCTCAGAATCCACCTTCCCCTGTCTACCTAAGTGCTGTGGGTGGGGCTGCCCACAGAAAAGGGTCTGCATGGTTAGGAATAGGGAAGCTTGTTTCTTACTTTGCTCTGCAGATGAGTGGGAGTAGAGGGGCATGGTGTGATGGGCTCGTTGGATGTTAGAGCAGGAAGTGGTCCTACAAACGGATCACTTCATTTTAATCATTTTAGAGATGATGGAGCTAAGATCCACAGGTGGACATGTTGGGCCCATGTACACACAAGTAGTTGGATTCTAGTTATTCCTACTCTACTGAGAGTTCTTTGTCTTATAACTTCTAAGGTAGCCTGGCGCAGATGCATATGATCTCTAGACCCTGCTGTTCAAAATCCTGCAATATCATTGGGGAAACAATTTATGATATAATATTATACACAATTTATAATAAATAATGCTTATCAGCAAAAAGTCACTGAATATGCTGAATGTGTCTGAACAAGTTACTTAACATCTCTGGTTCTTTGGTGCCACTTCTGTAGGATGTTAAAGACACACACACACACACACACACACAAATATAGGTAGCAAACAGTACAACTCAATATTTAGAGAAGCCATGCTCTTGCTCTGGGGGTAGAGAAGAAGGAAGGATGAGGACATGCTCTGACCCTTTCTCCAACTCGGTTGCTCCCAGATCAGAGGCAGAGCTCTGAGGTTCTTCTTCCCCTCCCTCCAGACAGGGTCCTTTCCTGACCACCCAGCTTCGAGGTCTCTTATCTTAGATGGGGTCCCAGTGTATTCCCTTGGAATATACCCTCATTTGGCCTTTGCCCAAGACCTTGATAAAGAAATGTATTTCTCTCACCCTTTGAACTGTTCAAGGTGGCAATGTAACTACTCTGACAGAGTGATCTGTCCTGGAAGGTGAGGCCCAGAGAAGAGGTGGCTGCTCTGTTTTGTCCTTCCCTTTCCAAGGTGACAAGTGATTTAGCCGGTACCTTCCTGGTCTATAAGAGGAGGCAAATGACCGTTAACTGAGGCCTCTGTCTTTAGCACTCTGATAGTCCTTTGAGGACTGCTGCATAGATCCATTGAGTCCCCCTGTCTGTATATAAGCTTCGTGCAGACTGGACTGGTCCAGCCTAGAACCAGGAGACCTAGGTTTGATTCCTTACTCTGCCACAGCTGTGTGATCTTGGATGGTGATTTGTATCTCTGACTCTTCATTTCCTCATCTTTAAAAAGGGGGCAATATTTTTCTGGGTTTCCTACAAGGTTGTTAAGGGGATGTGATGAAATAATGTATGTGAAAGCACTGACTATAAAGGATAACACATCTACATGTCTATTACCATGAATGTTAGGGAGAGAAGGCAGGGCTCAGCCACGGGTTAAAATGTAGATGCTGATTGGGAACGTGCATGAGCAAGCCTTATTGTGACTTGGTGGTTGTTTACCCCAGGCCAATTTTTAGGTGGAGCATGCTGCCCTTAGAGCCAAAACTGGGGGCGCTGGGAGGGGGAAGGAACTGGGCAAGAAGGTTGATCAGTACTGAGAACTCCTTTTCCTTTTCTCTCTATTACTTGTTCTCTTACTCGCCCTCTTCTACTCATCCTGACCTCTCGCTCACATTTTACCTTTCCTTCCTTCCCTGTGATGCTATTTTCCCGGCAATGTCAGTCATTGCCAGTGTGACACTGTCCAGTGGCGGGAAAGGAAACCTTGGATGAGCGTCCATCCATCATCTCCTGCACACCTGCCAGGAGGAAGTGAGCACCACTGGGTGGGGGTGGGGATGGGGTGGAATGGAATGCAACTGCTGCCCTGAGGGATTGCACAGAGGGGTCGCATCTCCTCTCTGTGTTGTGTACACAACTGTCCCCCCCTTGATCCCAGCAGATGAACTGAGTCGTGAGCCAGCTGTGCCTTTGGGGAAACAGCCGGCCCACGCCTGCCTTTGCTGCGATGCTGTGACAGTGAACTTGTGTCTGAACTTCCCTTTTCTGTGGCGGGCTTGACCCATGTGTGGTTTCTCTGGCCAGATCATCTTCTGACCAAAGCTATAAAAAAATGCCAAAGTATATAAAAATGGCTATTTCGAGGACTTTGCGAATAACCCCTGGTCTAAGGCCATATAAATGGTGGCAGAGAACCACTGAAGTTGAAGTTAGAGACGTATATTCCCTTGGTATAGGTAGGGGGGGAATACAGAAACAGTCCTCCGAGGGGAGGGGCGTCGCAGCTAGACCTGGTGTTTCATGGTGTTTTGATGCACACAGCTGCAAGGGCATCTGGGGCCCTGCAGGGACCCTTGCAGACTAACTATTTTTAGGAGTATTTCCAGGTGGAGGAAAGTAGGAGGTCATTTTTGACTTCCGCTCTGCTGTGCTCAGGTGGGCCTCAGTTCTGCAGCCTTCTTCTCTTCTAAACTTGAAGAACTTCCATTGTAGTAAAGTTTTGCCCCAAAATCACCTATTCAAACCAGAAGAAATCCATAAAAAAAAATAAACAAAAAACAACAGCCAAACAGCCAAAATCTAAATATTTCAACCTAGACTTACCGAGCTATATCTTTATTCGTTATTATGAGCTCATTTATTCTTCATCACATATTTGAGTGCTGATGTGTGCAATGCACACATAAATAAACTAACACCTCCCTTCCCTAATCTCAGAGAGCACACAGAGAAGAGCCCATGTATAGCCCTGTGAATACCCAAAGGAGACTCCACTCCTCAATTTCTTGAACAGAGTCCCTCTGATTCAGGGGCAGGGGCAGGGGCAGATGAGTTGTAGGAAGCACATTTGAAATATTGTGTATGACACTCAACTGTATGGCTAAAAGTTCTTGCCCCTGGAAGGAGGACCTCTGAATCCACTTTAATAAATGGATAAAATACTTGCAACTACCCTGTTTCCCCGAAAATAAGACAGTATCTTATATTAATTTTTGCTCCCAAAGATGCGCTAGATCTTATTTTCAGGGATGTATTATGTTTCCATGAAGTAGGTCTTATTTTTGGAGGATGTCTTATTTTTGGGGAAACACGGTAGTTCATCTAGGTCTAGTGTATGTTAAAGGAATGAAAATCCTAGGGCCTTGACAAACCACCTCACCTTTCTAAGTATTGGTTTAATACCTTTTTTAAAAAAATGATTTTAGTGATTTTTTAGAGAGGTAGGGAAAGGGATAGAGAGATAGAAACATTGATGAGAGAGAAGAAAACAGCATTGATAGAGAAAAACATAATTGATGGGTTTCCTCCTGATTGCCCACCCCCTCCGCCCCTGGCCCATCGTGGACTAAGCACACAACCTGGGCATGTGCCCCTGACCAGGAATTGAATTGGTAACCTCTCGGTTCTTTTTTTTTTTTTTAATATTTTTTATTGATTTTTTACAGAGGAAGAGAGAAGGATAGAGAGTTAGAAACATCAATGAGAGAGAATCATCGATCAGATGCCTCTTGCACACCTCCTACTGGGGATGTGCCCGCAACCAATGTACATGCCCTTGACCAGAATCGAACCTGTGACCCTTGAGTCCGCAGGCCGACGCTCTACCACTGAGCCAAACCGGTTTCGGCAACCTCTCGGTTCTTGAATCAACACTCAACAGCTGAACTACACCAGCTGGGTGGATTTAGTACCTTTGAACCGAAGGAGCAGGGTTTGAGTGTGTGGGGACTGTTTTCAGTGGAAAAGCTTGGTGAGAGGGAGAGAGGTGTGGCACTAGTCCCCAGCCATCGCAAATGCCACCAATGTGCGCATCTGGGTCTGCACATCAAGCGGAATGCAGATGGCCCTGAGGCCTGCCCAGTGATGCTCAGAGCTGCTTACAAACCTGGTTACAGAGAGAGAATCTCTGGCTCTTGAGGATGGCTCCTGCAGCGTTGGTTCCCCAGGCTCAGTCCTGGCCTGGGCCAGTGTGCCAGTGAACCAGCTATCTATCACTCAGGGAAATTGTGCTCGTCATCTGCCTTGTGGGTGGGTCTGGTCATACATTTCCCTGAGCTGTCAGGGCCTCATCTGTCCAGAGGCAAGTAAAGCTCTTTTACAAGCTTCAAAACAGAAAAGGGTTTGCTAAGATGAAGATGTGACTGGCGCCTCTGGAAAAGTGGTCATCAGCTACTTCTAAGGCCTCTGATTCAGTAGATTTTCTAGCCCTGGGAGCAACATATCCGTGCTCTGCCCACAGGGGGATCCATGTCCCCATGGGTCTGTACCAGACTGAGCTGTGTGAGGGCCTGGAGGTGGCTGACTTCCTATAGCTTCTCAAACCCCAGCCTGCTGCAATGGCCTCTGAGAGCTCCGTGCTGGGGAGGGTGCAAGGCTTCTCACCATGTAGTTCTTGGCCCAGCATGTATTTGGTAGTGAAATCAGGGCAAGGCGTGGTCAGACCTGAAAAACTAGTCTCAGGGTATGAAAGAGAGGAGGCATAGTTCTCTTTCTGCACTGGAAAGCGGGGAAGTTGGTATCAGTCAGTATATGCATGGGCTTCACCGGGTCAAGCTCCCTGAGTAAAGAACTGTCCATGCTGCAGGCCCAGGGCAGTCCCTCCATTGGCTGAGTTTGGGGTGGAGGTTTGTGCTGGCTGCAGAGATCCCATCTGGCCTCTGCAGCAATTTCAACAGCATTGCCTAGAAGTTATGCTTCACAGGACATGGCATGGAAAGATTTCTAGCAGTCGGAGATCTGGCTGCAGCCAGGCACCCCTACCCCCACCACCCAGTGCCATTTTCTGTGCACAGCTCTGCAGCGCTGCTGCCCTGATAAGTCACAGCAGGCACCCGAACAGCCGCACAGTGTGGTCCCAACTGTGGGGACAAGAAGCAGAAGATGGATGCACAGGCAATGGGACTCTCCACTACCCTTCTGCAAACCCCCTCAGCAGTCAGCCTAGCCTCAGCCCAGAGCAATGACAGGTGAGAGGTTCATTTGAGCCAAGTGATCAGACATTGGTTACTGTCAACGTGGTTAGGTCCCATGTCCCATGTCTGACTGTGCTGTCCACTCTCACAGATACTCACTACAATTCAACACATATTTAGGACCCACTGTGTCCCCAGGACTGTGCTGGTATGGTGCACAGAGCATACTTCCTGACAACGGGGGCCTATATCCCATCACTTCTCTGCTTCTACGCAGCGAGGCCACATTCTGAGAGCGGACTCTGTCCCAGAAGATGTTCATGACAGTTTCCTCACTGGGCTATCTAAGGTTGTCTCTGATAGAGGCTCTTTCTTCTCTTGCTGTTCAGGGTCAGGGAGTCAAGGCTGCAGCCAAGGTAAGTGTCCTTGACCGGAATCGAACCCATGGCCCATCAGTCTGCTGGCCTGAGCCAAACTGACTAGGATTCGGTTGCATAATTTTTTCTGCTCAACCAGTTTCTGTGATTTCTTTTTTATTGTTGTTTACTGTCTTACTGGAATTCTGACCACAAAGTTTGCCTTGATTCTTCGTATTTATATACCAATTCATGCCAGATCAGTGTTTTCACTGTTATTCCTAAAGTTTTACTTAGATCATCATTTCAAATAAATAAAGGTGTCCTAGAATGGAAACATGTGCTATTGAATGTTAATACTTACCATCTTTGATCTTTTTTATTTCTCAGAAGAGATTAAACATTCCAGACTTGATCCTCTCTGTATCCACCTACATTTTGAACCACTGCTTGCCTTGAAAACTGACATGTAATTTATAGAGGTATACCAGCTGGCCTGGCCTCCCCATAGGGAGGCAAGAGGCCTTCTTTACTAACCTGAGGGTTCTTGATCCTTTACTCAGGGAATTTCTCCATTGTTTGTTGTCTTTAATGTCTTTGCTTTGAGGGCAATGAAGAGGAGAATTCCACTTCTTTAAGGAAACAGAATACATTTTAATACATTATTTAATAACAATGTTTCCCTTCCAATAAGGTAACTCCAGAGGGCAAACTGGCCTTTGAAAGGCCAGTGCCTCACCTCTTTTAATAAACAATTAGCTGATATTTATTGAGCACTTACTATGTGCTAATCAGTGTCCTAGGAGTTGAACAGGCAACCTCTCATTGAATCTTAAAAGAATGGCTTTTTGAGAGAGGTATAATATTAACCCCATTTTACAGATGAAAAAAAGTAGGGCGTGTGGGTGTTACTTGCCCAAAGCCCCACGTTCAGGAGGTGGTAGACAGGGATTCAATTCAGGCCGTATGCCAATAGAAACTATATTTTAAGCAGAGATTTCTGTGATTCCCTGAATATTGGCATATGGATGATTCTCTACACAGTGGTGTGCTTTGATGGGCTCAGTGAAGGTCACCTGCCCATAACTTTCTTCCAGTCTGCAAGTGTCCCGATAGCTCAAATCCCATTGTACTGGCTTCCCAGGGCTCCCATAACAAATGACCACGACCTGGGCATCTCAAAGCAGCACATTTATTCTTTCATAGGTCTGAAATCCAGATGTCGGCAGGGCCATGCTTCCCCCGAAGGCCTTCGCCTTGTGGATGGCCCTGGTGTTGACTTATGGCAGCATAACTCAGTCCCCGCCTCCACCCTCACATGCCCTTCTCTGTGGCTTTCCTCTTCTTAAGAGGACACCAGCCACTGGAGTTAGGGCCCACACTACAAGTACAATGATTTTATCTCAAGATCTTTAATTACACCTGCAAAGACCCCACTTCCAGATAACGTCACAGCACAGCGCACACACTATTGACGATTTATTCTCTTGGATTTAGAATTGCCCTCTCCAGACCTCTCCTTTAACAATCAAATTGTCCTAGGAAAGACTTTTTGAGAGTGCGGAGGTGTTTGGGATTTTTTTACTCGGTGACCACAGCACATTGAGAGTCCCGGAAGTCAGGAAATGAAGATGAGACACAGATGGGAAGGAAGGCATTGAACATGGATTCCAGTTAATGTGTAGTTTAGATAAAAGTTTTGCTGACTCTATTCTCCTGAGAAGCGTTCACAGAAGGGGCTTAGAAGAAACAGTCAACCACCCGGTAAAAAAAAAAAAAAAAATCCACCTACCAGTTTGCTAACATGAGCTCTAATTACACGGGGGCCTGCATAATTTTTTTGAAATGGTATTTAGAAGTGCAGATTGTAAATTTCACTTTCAACAATATAAACAATTTTTTTAATTGCGTAGAAAGCAAACTGCCATCGGCAAAGCATTTCATGATCTTTAAATATAATGCCCCCTCTTTTTACAGAACATGTAAATTGTCTCTCAGTTACTCTTAAACCTGAAAATGTCAAGTTTGCAGAATCCATCTGGCCTTCTTCCGGAAAATAATTTTTTTGGAGCATTTTAGGAAAAGCACTGCTGAATGACTAAGAAAGGATGGTACTGGCTCTAGCTGGTTTGGCTCAGTGGATAGAGTGTCAGCCTGCGGACTAACGTATCCCAGATTTGATTCCGCCAAGGGCACATGCCCGGGTTGTGGGCTCCATCCCGAGTGGGGATCATGCAAGGAGGCAGCCAATCAATAATTCTCTCTCATCATTGATGTTTCTATCTCTCTCTCATTTCCTCTCTGAAATTAATAATAATATATATTTTTTAAAAATATGGTTCTGAACATGGAACTAAAACCATTTCCCACTGAGAACTCATGACTATGGGCCAGTTTTTCATGTTTCATTGCCTCAGTCTTTCCATGAGCTGAATTGCCTCCCAGGAATCCTGTGAGCTTTACAGACACACATTTAGACAAAAGCAGGCAATCTCATTGCCACTAACATGTAGAGCACTGTGTGTGTAATTGTGTGCTTTTAAGTGAATATGTGTACAGTAATGGGAGGTGTTACCTTCTTTCTAAAATAAGCAGGGGTTTGCCTGGCCAGTGTGCTCAGTGGTTGAGCATCGACCCATGCACCAGGAGGTCACCAGTTCAATTCCCAGCACATGCCTGGATTGCAGGCTTGATCTCTGTTAGAGGCCTATACAGGAGGCAGCCGATCGAATTTTCTCTCTCCCTCCCTTCCCATCTCTCTAAAAATCAATAAAAAGCACATTAACATATATAGCTTTTAAAAAATGAGAGATTTTTAAATCTCTAAGAAGCAGGGGTTGTGTACTAAAATCACCCAAATGCTCCCAGCCAATATTATATAAAAAGAACCTCCAGGACTAGCACTAAAAAGTTTTTAACTGAAAAAACAGTGAGCTAAGTTTGCAAGTGTTATGAGCTCCTGGATTTTAAATTGATGAAGATGATGCACAGGTCGATGATTGCATTATGCAACCTTGATTAGGACAGGAAGACTTGTATTACAACATTCGTTCACCCAGCATTTACTTGCTGTTCTACCCTCAAGATAAATGTAAAAAAAATGTAAGCTCCAATCACTTCTCACCCTCTCTGCCACTACTGACCTGTTCCAAGACATCCTTCTTGCTGCATTTTTTTTTTGCAGTTGTCTCCTCGAGTTCTCACTCCTTGTACCCTCACTCATGCTCCAGCCCGTAATCTACATGACAATATGAGTTAATCTTTTAAACTGGTAGGTCATGGGTTTCTGTGCTCAGAGCCTTCAGTGACTTTTCACCTCACCCAGAGCAAAAGCCAGACGGTTAAGAGATCTACAATGCCATTCACAATCTTATCTCTGCTACCTGTCTCTGCCCTGAGTTTACTCCTGTCCAGCCATACGCACCTCCTGTCCAGTCTTTGAAAATGCCCCAAATGCCTCATCTCAGGGCCTGTGCCATCACCTCTGCCTAGAATGCTCTCTTTTTTTTTTCCGGACAGCCTCACATCTTGCTCCATTATTTTCTAAAGGTCTCAGGCCTCCCCTCAATACCCTTTATAAAACAACACCTTGCCGAAACCGGTTTGGCTCAGTGGATAGAGCGTCGGCCTGCGGACTCAAGGGTCCCAGGTTCGATTCCGGTGAAGGGCATGTACGCTGGTTGCAGGCACATCCCCAGTGGGGAGTGTGCAGGAGGCAGCTGGTCGATGATTCTCTCTCATCGATGTTTCTAACTCTCTATCCCTCTCTCTTCCTCTCTGTAAAAAAAATAATAAAATATATTAAAAAAAAAAAACAACACCTTTCATACATCCTCATCCACCTTACCCCGCATCATTTTCATCTACAGCAGTTACCCTCCCAGGACACAATATGTATTATTTGTTTTACTGTTTGTCTCTCTCCATAAGAATGTACGCTTCACAAGGGAGAATCTAGAACTGTTTTACCCCCTCTGTCTTCCTAGTGCCCAGAAAAATGACTAACGTGTAATGGGAATGTAAAAACTCATTAGCTAATAGAATAACCCTCATTTCTTTGTCTCTAATGGAAAATAGTAGCAATTCCTCTGCCTTGCTTTTCTTAGGGTTCAATGGGGTTCATATGCAATCCTAGAAGTAAAACTGATACCTAAGTCATAAAGAACTGTAGCCAAATGTGAGCTGTGTCCCTCTAGTCCAGTGGTCGACAAACTCATTAGTCAACAGAGCCAAATATCAACAGTACAACAATTGAAATTTCTTTTGAGAGCCACATTTTTTAAACTTCTTCTAAACACCACTTCTTGAAAATAGACTTGCCCAGGCCATGGTATTTTGTGGAAGAGCCACACTTAAGGGGCCTAAAAGCTGCATGTGGCTCACAAGCTGCGGTTTGCCAAACACTGCTCTAGTCTATGGGGTAAGGTGATTCTAAAGTAAAACTTTGCCTTGAATTCAAGAGAGTAGGTGGCATTCCCTGGACAACTTTGGGATGCACTTTGTGGTATGAGCTATTTTAAAATATGAGAATTTGTGGATTTGAAAACAATCTAAAAGCTCATATAGCTTAGCAACTTATTTGATATTTAAATTGGTTTTTGCATATCCTTTCTGTCATTAGTCCCAGCTTGAATGCTCCAAGTGGCTAGGGAGTCACTGAGCTCTTCTTTAAGGCAGTCCCCTCTGATAATGGATATTTTAGCTCCTAGAACATTCGTAGTTTCCTCTACCAACCCTGTAGTCCAGAATCCAGGTGGAAATCTTCGATTCTGATATCCAGGGTTTCTCCATCATCTTTTTTTTTGGTTCAATTTTGCTTAGGACTTTCCCTACCCAGGACACTAGAAACCTGGGGACTGCTCTATCTGTAAACACTAGGCCATTCTGACACGAATGGCAATGAATACTGAAGCTATAATTCAAGAAAATCTTGTGCCAGCTGCTGCCCACCGGGGCTCCCATTAGCTTGTCTTTTCTCTGTGCTACTGTATACTTTCCCTGACAGGGATGTGCCAGCTCTCAAACCTTTCCCTCAGGTCCCCATTTCATCACTCCTCAAATGGCCCCAGTTGTAACCACTCATTTTCTTGCTTACCTCTTTGCCCCAGTCCTCTCCCAACACTCCTCTCGTTATCTGTAGGAGAAATTGTTGTTCAACTCTCGCCACATTGATTCCCCTGGCTCTGCCTCGGGAATGATCTTGAGCAAGTCATGTCCTTTCTGTGCCCAGCTATTTTCTTGTCTGAAATGTTTAATTTTAGATTCTGAGTGAGTCGTAGTTATAAAAATTAGGACTAAAAAATACTTAGACTCAATGTTGGTTAATAATGTCATTGAATAAATATTTATTGAGTACCCATCTGGGGCCATACATGATCTAGATACCAATCAGGGTACAAAACAATCCCAGACCTGCTTTCGAAACAATTAGTTTTCATTGAGAAATAGGTAAGATGTGTATAAAACAGGAAATTCATTGATTAGGAATTCCACTTGTGGAAAACTGATAGAAGACTTGGTTATCTATGTTGGAACCTTGGATTTATATTGCTTATTTATAGCTAGAATTACTGGTAAAGAGCACAGAATTTAGAATCAGATCATCTGGTTCTGAAACTTAGTCGCTTTTTCACTAGATTAAGTTAAAAAATGGGGGCGGGCGCATGTTATTTATGGTCTCCATTTCTCATTTCTTTGCAAATGGGTATTATAAGATTACTTTGTAGTTTTGATGTGAGCATAAATGAGATAATGCATACAGAACCCTGGGAAGAGAGCCTGGGATATAGCAAGTGTTCATTAAATGCTTGCTCTTACTACTGTTGTTGGTGTCCTTAATTCTTACCATTTGTGTTATATTTTCTTTAGTAATTGTTCTCTCTCTCTCTACTAGTGCTCCTAGTGTTTCATGTAGTTCTTACTACCTCAATGCCTTGAAGTTCTAGGATACTTTCAGATACAAGAAAGGTCAGTATTTGATTTGCGATATTGAAACATTTATGGTCAAGTTGGTGGAGCCATGAGCTTGGGAATGGAGGTCTGTGTCCACAAGTTCCTTCTCTTTTTTTTCTTTTTTCTTTTTTGTTCAATCTCTCCATGTGCCTCACAACACCCTCCCCACCAAAGCTGTCTGCCAGCTATCTATGCAAAAAGATAATTTTGGTTCTTGAAAATATGAGGAATTATGGTATTTCACTATTATTTACATTTAATGAAGGTGAATTTATTAAGTAGGGCTACTTGAACAATACCTCCATCACTGGTCTCTGATATTGAACACTGATTTCTAAGCTCTGGCACTTGTCCTATGATTGGATAAAGATTCAGAAACCCCTTGGTCTGAAGAGATGCTTTTGGGCAAACAGGACTTTGGGTATTCTCTCTCCTTTACAAAGTGAGAATATATTCTCTTCTTCATCAAGATGATGCCATGGTAGGCTGCTATACTTCCCAATATTTTAGACACAGTAAGTCTGAGTAGCCATAACCAGCATTGCTAGAGAGTGAACAGACCTGAGTAAGGGTGATTGGGGATTGAGAAAAAGAAAGAGACACAGATACATTAAGTAAAGCTGGGACCAACCAGGTAGACACTGTTCTCAAATGGAGAGACCGTGACCCAGAGCTAGTGCAGCTCATTTATTATATACAGCATGATACCAGGAAGTTTTACTAGCGTTTAAGACAAAGGGAAATTATGATAAGTCATACTTAAAGATTAAGTTGTATTTTTCATACTTGTGGCTTCTTATAATTGTTAGGCCTGGTAGAGGCTGGATAATTACATCTGCCCCTGGTGCCTGGCTGAACCTAGAGAATGGCACCCACGCCCTTGTACCAGAGCTGGTCAGGATTGACAACATGCCTGCCTTTGGCGAGGTATGTTTCCAGGGCATGGCTTTGCCAATGCCGCTGGATTCAGCGGACGATCTTCGCTCAGGTGTTCTCCCAGGTGCTCTCTACAAGTGAGAAAAATTTTTATTAATAGTTCTTTTTAAAAAATAAATAGTATTTTGTCTAAACCTTCTTAAACCAACATGTCAACCTCCCAAGATAATACAGAAGTAAAACCATACTATCATTACTAAATAAGTGATATCTAAATTGGTATCTTCTTATACTAATAAACATTGGGATTTCTGTTAGTTGGTATATAATAGAGCCCCATGGTCATCTTGATGGCAATAAGGGTATATATGTCTCTACTATTTGGGAATCCCTTTGATCCCTGTTGGAAAGAGCTCTCAGCATTTAGATGATTGCAGTGATGGAGGAGTTAACTGAACCAGAAGTTGGCAAAGTATGACGCTGACAGCAGATGGTGTTGTCACATAGAGGTATAATTGCATTAAAAATCCCTTCAAAATAGTTTCTCAAGCTTTAGGTAACTTAGATGACATTTAGCAGGCTCTGGAAATCACTTAAATGGCTACAGACATAAAAGAATCACGAAAGAAAAGGTCACCATCTGAATTTGTCTTGAGTCTTATTGAGTTGAGACATCTGATGCTCTTGTTAATACCTTGGTAACTATTTACAGCCCACAGAATAGAATAATGTGTCATTGTTGCATTTTTAGCTCATTTTGCAGGGAAGGTCTTCTATCACTGTCTAGAGAATATAATGGATTTAGTGCTCTAAAATATGAAGTCTGTGGGAAAAGAAAGAGTGTAAATTATCTTAGATTCAAATACTGAAAAACGCACTGGAGCTTTTAGAGAAAAGTAGTTAATACAATGGAAAACTACAGGGAAAATAATCCTTTTTTTCATGTTATAGTTTGTCGCTTTTACTGAATATGGTGCAGCAAGAATTAAATGTAAAGTATTTTTATAACATTGAGAAGCATTGCTAATATTAATGGGGACAATAAGATTTTTTTGATGAGGATAGTATAGGACACGTGATAGACCTGAGAAATATACTCACAAAAATGTAGAGCCAGAACCTTTAATAAAAAAGGTACATTTATTAAATTTAACTTCTTGTTTTGCAGGTGAGATGGGCAAAGTCCAAAAATGGGCCAGAGTTATAACTCTTATCTGGCTTCAAAGTTGTGAACTCTTTGCAATTACCCAAAATCTAAAATATTTCATGGACAAATATTTCTGTACTTCCCATTATTTTACTACAAACATGAGTATTAGGTAAGACCAGCATGTAAAAGCCTGGGCAGGCAGGACATGGTACTGATGAGGACATGGATGTGTGATCCAGTCTTGACTGTATTCCTTATTAACTTACATGAAGTTACTTAACTTGTCTGATCTTGTTTATTATTTTGGTCAAGGGCACAGTCATTACCAGGGTGGAAGAGCTTTCTTGCAATGGTAGAATTATTAAAAACAAAAGATTGCATGGTTTTATCTCCAAATTCTTGGGACAAACTATTCGATTATCCAGTTGTGGCTCACCACGGGTCCTATACAGCATTCTAACTTGCCACAAATATATCTATGTTGGCATCATTGGATATGTAAGATCGTAAGTAGCAGAGCTATTTAGATTAGAGCCTAAACAAACTGAAGAAATTTTTCTTATTTGAGGACAGTGGTTCCCAAACTATGATCCCTGAACCGGCAGCATCAGTATCACATGAAAACCTATTAGAAATGCACATTATTAAGCCCCACTCCAGACCTACTGAGTCAGTAAATCTAGGGGTGGGAAGCATCGGGAACTCTTTTAAATCAGAAATTGATTTAAACAAACTCTCTAGGTTATCTGGTGTAAGCTAATGTTTGAAATTCACTGGCCTAGAGCACAAAGAATTTTGTATCATCTGGCAAATGTGTCAGAAAAATATGTCCATGTGTGGTGTATTTTGTCACCATAATTCAGAGAGATATATTAAGATTGTAGAGTGTGTACAAGATATAGTTACCCGTCCTTCTCTTCAGAACACATTTCTTTCTTTGTTTTTAAGTCTTCACCTGATGATATTTTTTCCATTGATTTCAGAGAGAGTGGAAGGGCAAGAGATGGGGAGAGAGAGAGAAAGAGAGAGAGAGAGAGAGAGAGAGAGAGAGAGAGAGAGAGAGAGAGAAGCATTGATGTGAGACACACTGATTGGTTGCTTCCCACATGCGCCCCGACCAAGAGCTGGGGATAGAACCCGCAACTAAGGTACATGCCCTTGAATGGGAATCAAACCCACAACCCTTCAATCCCAAAGCTGATGCTACAACCACTGAGGCACGCTGCACTGAGCCACACTGGCCAGGGCCAGAACCTATTTCTTGACATTGATCAGATCATTCTCCCAAAGAGTCTGCTGAAATATCAGGCCTTTGTATTTCCATGGGACCATCTCCTACCCATGGGCATGTATGTATTGTACCAAAGCACCTGCAGGACTGTTAGTTTCTGTTTATTTCATGTATCTCAGTACGAAGTTATCACCAGGTTGGACAAACCATGTTGTTCTATGTGGATAAGATGATCAGGACCCTTGCGAATTAAACTGTGGCAAAGAACCAGATGGTTGATGTGACCCTGAAAGATGGTGGAGGGTGTTGCCCCTTCTATCTTTTCCATGGGAAATCACTGGTGGTTATTTTTCAGGTCCTGTCACTCATGTCTATCCTGTCACTCATGTCTATCATGTCTATCATTCAGTCTATCTTGCCTCTAGGAGAGAAGTGATGTTGCCTGGCATTGGCCACACAGGAATCCTAGCATGTTCTCTGAAGTAAGAAAGCCAGTGTTAATTCAGATGATATTTCCAGAATCCATAGGGTATAGGAAATAATAATTTCCTAAAATTTTCAGGATCTTGGTGTTCCGTGCATTGTTGAAAAGCAAATGTCTTCTGAGTTCTCTTGAGAATCATTGAGAGGGA
Organism: Vespertilio murinus; assembly: GCA_963924515.1. Lineage (NCBI taxonomy): Eukaryota > Metazoa > Chordata > Mammalia > Chiroptera > Vespertilionidae > Vespertilio > Vespertilio murinus. The sequence goes on from OZ004709.1 coordinate 6,120,765, forward strand.
TGAGTGACACAGGATAAATCCACTCCAACATTTATTTCAGAGAGAGAGAAAGTCTCTCTCTTTGAATTCTGCATTCCTTTTTGTATGATGCATATTAAGGAATTTAGGGCATCTCAACTTCATTTACCTTGATCCACTGATCCACTATTTGAATTCATGTCTTGGTCAATCAATTGAGTGGATAATTAAAACCACTCCCAGTGGCATATGCCAGGTCATTGACTCCAGCATCTGATAACTGCACCAATATTGATGTAATCACACTAACGTTTAAATCAACTTTTTAGTCCTCTGATTAGTGTCCATCCCTGTGCATGCTCACCAGGTGTTTAAATTGTGAATATTCTATAAGATTTTTCTGACTAAGCCTTTCCCCCTGGTTTTTGTTTTGTCCTGTGCCATTCTAACATTGTTTAGAGCTGTTATAGGACATTTGGATAGAGCTTAATGAGAATTGCATATCTTTTATAAGACAGATGCCACAACCCGAGTCATTTCAGGGTTTTCAAGCAAGCAAGAAAGTGCTGAAATGGTAGGAAAAGTCTTCTGTCAGAGGAGTCCTAGTAGATATAGAGTGTGAGGGGATAGTGTGGGGCCAGGGTTCTTGTTCTGGCATTAAGAAGGGTTCAGCTATTTTTTTTAAAGTCATCTAATACTGTTAAAGGCATGGCCCTAATTCTACAGTCTTCACAGTCCTTGAATTTCTGAAGCTTTTCATAAAAAACAAACAAACAAACAAACAAAAACTAAACAAAAAAACACACACCACACAAAACAAAACAAAACCAGAAGAAAGAAAGAAAAGAAGCCACGTGGTTCTCTCAAGCTTTTCCTTCAATGGGCACATCATTCCAAGTGACCGTATGGGGTAATTTCTATTTCTGCACTGCATGCCAAGGGCTGTTAGATTTACAAATCATAAGTTCCCTGAGGCCCTATTTTCTCTTTTCCCTGAGGTCTTCTTGCGTTGTATCAATCAGGTTTCTTAATTGCAAGTACCGTAAATCAATATAAGTGAACTAAAGTCCCAAAAGAATTAACTGAAATATACTGGGCAATCTAAAGAATCTCGAGAAGGTTCAGGGAACTAGGATTAGCTGCCACGGTTAGGAAGAAGATAAAAATTGTATTATTGTTCTTGACATGCCACTTGCCCCACAACATAGAACACTGTTGCTAGAGCCACTGTCACTGCGGACTTGGGAAGGTGGTTCCTGCCATCTCCACTCCCCCAGCAGCATCCTGTGCCTTGTCCATCACCGGCTTCCCATCAAAGTCTCACATGGGTGCATATGGGTGATTTAGCCCGGCTGCTCTGCCCAGGGTCTGGCTGTTGGAGCATTTTCACCTTTCAAAATGGAATGTGTTGTCAAATATTTATTCACAAATACTTCATAAAGTGATATTTGTAAAGCACTTATGCAGGGTCTGTGCATACAGGAAGCTCTTAAAAATGTAAAGTATATAATGCATATTATACATGAGGGACAGTTGTACCATGAAAATCAGGTAACAGGCAAGATGCCGAATGCTGTCTTTACAAAAAGCTCTCAATATAGCTGCCTTGTGTTTCGGGAGCTTAATGAAGATTGCCACCTTTGGTTCGTGAAGGCTAAGAGTGTTGCATTTCATGGCACTTATTTTAAAAAAAAATATGTTTACTGATTTCAGAGAGGAAGGGAGAGGGAGAGACAGAACATCAATGAAGAGAGAGAACCACCGACCTGTGCTACATATTCATTCAACAAATATGTGTTCGCCACTTCCTATCTGTTTCTTTAGGTTATCAGAAGGAATTGTGGGAAAAGTTCACCACTTGCCCTCAGATTGCCCATAATTCAGAGCAGAGAAAGACAGACACCAGCATTGACCGAGTATACATTATATACTTTGGGAGCCTTAAACATCCTCTTATTTACTTCTCTCAAGGGCTGCAAGGGAGAGCTGTTAGCTCCATTTGATAAGAAATGGAACCTGAAAGGGTTTAACTTGCCCAACGTCATGCAGGTGGGAGAGGGATAAGTCCAGTTCACACCAGGCCTGGGTCATGATTTGGGGAAGACAGAGAACTCTCAATATATAGAAGAGCCAGGGCAGAGGAAATAATGTGGATTGAAGAATCTGGCCCCAAATATTTTGAAGATTCTGACATTAGCATTGGTGTGGAAACTTCAATGAAGGTACTGGAAGAAAAATGGAGTCAATTTTCCTTAAATTGCCAGGACTAGAATGAGTCCATGCTTAGAATCTCTTATTTCTGAGATTCCTAAAAGATGAAGAGAAGCTACTGATATATCAGGGCTCAGGGAAAATGGCCAGCTGGGCGGCCTGGACACTTCCGCTTGTTAAATGAGCCAGCCATGAAACCGTGCCCTTTCCAGTGCTCCCTGGGCCTTCTTCCCTACACAGAGAGGTTCGTCATTACTAATCATCCCTGATTACTCCCAAACCCAAATTACTAGCGGGTTGGTTGGTCTGGCTCACTCGGGGCTCCAGGATTGAGTCTGCACATGACTGGCAGCCCAGGAGCCCACTGGGACTGGGCCTGAAAAAGCCAGGGACTGTCAGAGTGCCGTGGCCACCATTTCTCACAGGAATATCGGTGCTCTGGTCAGAGGTAGCCAATTGCACTGCATGGACTGGAGTGATTTGTGGGGTGAGCATTGTGGGGTGTAGTGATGATGGTGGCAGTGGTCACATGCGTTGGTGGTCATGGCAGGGGCCATGGTAGCATCTGGGAGGCAGTGTGATATGACCATAATGCTCTTAATAAAATTTCTGGGGAAAACTTGCTGAAATAATGGCATCAGAGTGACTCAGCATTTGCTCGGTAGAAATGTGTCTTCTTTATGGATTTCAGAGCTGCAGGAATGAGGCCACACTTCTTTCTGGACAGTTATGAGTGAAAAAATCCTGCTGTCCATAATAAATCAACTTAACAGCTTGAGAATTCTTGCTTTTTGCCAGCTAATGGGTATCTTCCAAGCCATCTTTTGTATCTAAAAGGAGACAGTGAAACTCTTCATTTGATTATATTTCCCAACTTTAGTTTTATGTGTGTATACATATATATAATGCATGCACACATGCATATATATTTTTGTTTCATAATGATAAATTTATACTTTACACCCAGATTCTGCATTCTCAGTCTAGAGTGCCATTGCATTTGCAATGTAATTTGTTTGTGGAAAACTGTGTCATACTGGTATTTAGTGCAGTGTGTGCATCTTCTAGGAGGCACTATGTGTATTTTGTGCCTATCTGATGGAATTCTAAAGAGAACATTCCTAGTCTCTGATTTCCCCCCATTCTGGGATTCTCACAACACAGTGTCCCTGTCTGTTTTGAGACTGGAAGGGAATTAGGGAGCACTGTGGTTTAGAAAGATCATGGCTTAAGTCTTGGTTCTGCTGTTTATGATACTAGTGTAACTTTGAGTAAGAAATGCAAGCACTTGGCTTTTTCTGGGCATTTCATATAAATGGATTTATAGAATATGTGGTCTTTTGTGTTCGGCTTTCAGTTAGCATGTTTTGAGGTCATCTATGCTGTAGCATGTTCAGTGTGTTGCTTCCCTTTGTTGCTGATTTGTGTTCCAATCTAGATTCTATTTATGTAACAGGGGAGTAGTAGAGACAGGCAAGAAATGGTTTCAGCCTCTCCAAATCTGCCACCTGATAACCCAGTTCCACAGAGTTGCTCACAGAGCAGCTTCCCGCAGGGAATTCACCAAGGTTGCTTCCTCTGCCCCCTTTCCGGGGCTTTGGGGAGGAGATGTTTACATCTCTGTCTCTGATGATTATGCCACTAAATGGTTGGAAAATTGCCCAAGTAGGAGGCGGCAACCCAGATTCCAGCAGGTTAATAACAGCCTTGACGTGCATATTAGTAAGGGGACAGTGATGCACCTGCCATGAACTTGGGAGTTTGGGGAAAGGAGTGAACTCTCCTGGGGAGGCCAAGGAATGGGTTGTGTAAGTGCCACAGCTGGGGGTGGTCCTGGCAGGGGGCAGGCGTGCTTTCTGCCTTTTCTGGCTGCAAGAGAAAAGCAGTGTTGGGTATTAGTTCAGCATGCAGACTTGAAAGTCAGACGGGACTGGGTTGGCCATGTGACTGGTTTTGTGAAGCCTCCTGGAGCCTTTGTTTCCTCAGGTATAGCAGAGAATTAAAGAAGAGGGTTCTAGCACCTAGAAAATATTCAGTAGACATTAACTTAATTTTTAATTCCTTGCCCCTTGAGAGTCAAGTCTAATCTAATGTTTGTCTGGCTCTCTCTCTAAGTATCCTTAAACCACAATTAATTATCTGGAATTAACAAAGTACTACATTTCTAAAATAACGAAAGTATTTACGGGATTAATAGTTTTACCTTAGAACTAATAAACTGGTTTGCTTTCTCTTTTCCCTTCCTTTTCCTTGCCCCCACACATTGCCCCACTTTCCTCCTTCTCTTTCTTCTTTCTCCATAACATAACTAAAGTCATAATGTAACTGTAACTCCAATAGTTAATATTTATGGTAATCACTTCATATTATAAAGCATTTTTCATAATTTTACTATATTTGATCATCATAGCAGTTTTGCAGAGAGCTATTATTGTTATTATTATTATCCCCATTTTAGTCTTGGAGATAATGTGGTTTGCCCACAGTCATGCTGCTCATGAATGGATCCCACCTGCATTATTGGATAAAGGGGATTAGGTATTACATTAGTTCCCTAGGGCTACTGTAGCAAATTATTACAAACCAGATGGCTTAAAGCCACAGACATTTATTCCCATATTTCTTAGAGGGTAGTGGTCTAAATTAAAGGTGTTGGCATGATCGAGTCCTCCTGGAGGTTTGGATAGAGAATCTGTTCCATGCTTTTCTCCTAAGTTTCTGGTGGTTGCTGGCAATTCCTGGTGTCCTTGGCTTGTAGCTGCATCACTCCAGTGTCTTCTTCTGTCTCCCCATGACCATCTTCCCTGTGTACGTGCCTCTCTCTGTGTCTGACTCGTCCTCTCCTTTCTCTTGCAAAGACACCAGTCATTAGATGTAGGGTCCACCCTGATCCAGCATGGCCTCATCTCAAGTAATTATTTTGCAAAGAACTTATTTCCAAACAAGGAGACATCCCGAGGTTCCAGGAGGACGTGGATTTTTGGGGACACTATTTGATCCTCTACAGATCTGAAACACAATCTTCAATTTAACACGAGAGACAGGCATTTGGGTATCATTAAAGTTTAATAGGGATGTTAGAGATGAGAGTGGCAAGGAGGAGGTTCCAGGCAGAGGTCACTGCCGGAGCAAGGGGTTGCTGTGTCCTGGACAGTTTTTGTTGAGTAGTTATCTCCTCCGGCTCAGCAGAGGCACTGACAAGGAAGGTACAGAGGGAACACCAGGTATATTTCCAGAAATGGAGGCCCTACATATTCACCAAAGAAGTAGAGAATAGCAGAGCCACCAAGCATTTGGGGAGCTTTCGGTAATTTAGCTTATAAACTATTGAGAGAGAACCCTCTTTGATTTTGTTCACTTACTCAGGAGCTGGGTGGTATCAGGAGGAATGGAGATACCCAGGAAAGCTGTGTGGAGAGGTGGGGAGGGTAGGTGGGGGGGCTGGGAGAACAGGTTGCCACCTGGAGATGCTCATGGTACTCACTTTATATTATAAAGCACTGTTCATAATGCTGCCGTCTTTGATCATCATGGCAGTTCTGCCGAGAGTTATTACTATTATCCCCTGTACTTGGCCTCCTTAAATGAGACAGTTCACTTTCCCAGGCTGAGTTAGAACAGAGGAGGTGGCAACTGTCTGATGGAGTTAAGGGAACATGATAAAGGCACCAACAGGCTGAATATGTAAAGGTAAAACTACAATCAAATGCCATCCAAAGAAGGGCATTTGAAACCAATTGGCCAATAATAATAACTATAACATTATACAGGGTTTCTTGGCAGTAAAACCTTAACAAAGAGGGTGACTTCATGGAGGAGAAAATGGAGAGTGAGATTCTGTTGCTGGACATTATTGAAATAATGAAGTATCAGAAATCCCTACAATGTAACCATGGAAAGCACAACAGGATTTCAGTTTTGCAGAAAATCTGATTACTGCCGAAACCGGTTTGGCTCAGTGGTAGAGCATTGGTCTGCGGACTGAAGGGTCCCGGGTTTGATTCCAGCCAAGGGCATGTACATTGGATGTGGGCACATCCCCGGTAGGGGGTGTACAAGAGGCAGCTGGTCGATGTTTCTCTCTCATTGACATTTCTAGCTCTCTATCTCTCTCCCTTCCTCTCTGTAAAATATCAATAAAATATATTTTAAAAAATAAAAAAATAAAAAATAAAAAAGGAAATCTGATTACTGCATTGCAGTTTGTTCATTCAAGGTTCATCTCTTCCAAACCTACCAGGTGATGATATTAGACCTCATTCAGAGGAAAACAGGGAAGAGGAGGAAAAATTTGTACTTCTCCCCACAGAACTCAGTGGATTATGGGGACTCATGAACTGTGTGCCCTTAACTAAATACAGGGTGAAAAATAACCGACTTGGAAGGAGGGGCAGAGAGCTCACTCCCAGCGGGGCGTCTCCAGCGATGTGCTGGGGCCAGTGTGTTTGCTGCTCTTCCCCCATCAGCTTTGGTTTCTGAGGGGAAAGGGCTGAAAGGAGGACTTTCTGCCCTTTCTGTGGCAATGGTTGCTCCCTTCCCTGCGGTCCACACCGCTGAGATTTTCTCTGGTTACCTACCTTGACCACAATAGTTTCCATGACACCCCCCTCCCCAATGGAGGTCTGTGAAGAAAAGCTCAAGAGTCAGTGACAATCAGCTCTGTATTTGCAGCTCCCTCAAATCAGTGTGCCTTTACCTTCACACCATTCCATATTCAGCATCTAGCAATTCATTAAAAAATTTAGCCAAATTCTTTGTATCTACGTGTAGGTTTGTGTCTACGTGTAGGGTGACCCCCTCTTCCTCTTATGCTGTGCCACAGATCAACGAGTACGTGACTCTCTTAGTATGTAGGCTAATGGGTTGCCCTGACCCTCAAGCTCCCCGATGGGCTCATGAAAATGTATGATTGTATAGATTAAATGACTCCTTCTGTTACTTATTGTGGGAGTGATGTTCTTGCTAACTTTCTGCATTACCTAGCCTGAGGTCTCTGTTGTTTTTGAGTGACATCTGCTCTCCATGAGGATTGTGCTCTGTTTTACACACATTGGACAATATTGGTTGGGGTTGAGATCATTTTCTGTGGCTTCACTACATCATCTAGTTCATAACAAGACACTGAGCTATAATTACGCTGTGAATTCATGTGAAATTACTCGGTCAAATTATTCCTAAGCACATTTGATTGAGTACTTTTATGTGGTGAAATAAACCTCTTTCTTAGATGTCTGAAGAATTTGGTCATGATCCTATCTCTGCCACTTTCTAGCTCAGTGATCTTTAAGCAAATACCCTGGACCTTTTTGGTTCTCAACTTCCTCTCTACAACATGAGGATGCTGATTCTAGTGATTTCTGTGGCCCATTATCTGCTGTAAGGTCAATGATACTGCATTAATCTTCTATCCACACAATTGTAGTACAGATATTATTATTCTCATTTAACAAAGAAGAAGCCAATATTATATACTTTGGCATTGAGTCCCAAGTATACCAGAGAGCTGAATTGTGGAGCTTGAGGTTGCTCTTGAAAGAGTGGGGTTAGATCAAAACAGGACGTATGTGGTATATTTTCAGTATATAAAATTCGAATTCAAAGTTATATTCTTTGTGACTCTTCCAGAAGGCCTAATTTACTCACTCAAATATGCTATTGAGTGTGTAACTCAAATTATTTTTGTAATCATGGTGTGTGTGTGTTAAAGGGAGAGGGAAAAAGGAGGAGGGAGGAAGGGAGAGGGAGAGGGAGAGGGAGAGGGAGAGAGAGAGAGAGAGAGAGAGAGAGAGAGAGAGAGAGAGAGAGAGAGGAGAGGAAGGAAAAGGAGGGGAGGGGAGGAGAGGAGAGGGGAGAAGAGAGGAGAGAAGAGGAGGGAAGAGGAGAGGAGAGAAGAGGAGAGGAGGGAAGAGAGGAGAGGAGGGAAGAGGAAAGGAGAGGAGGGAAGAGGTGTGGATTGGAGATATCTGAGGACCTGAAGAGTTGGAATAAGATCTGATGTCTCTAAGCTTGACCACACTGTCCTTTTACTGGGTCATGATCCCTATGTGGGAGTTGATATTCCCACCTCTGAGTTGTCTTAAAGAATTGAAGTCCTTTGACTCAATAACTTTTTATAGGTTAAAGCACATGTTTTTTAAAGACATCTTTAATGTAGGGCAGATAATTCACCATAAAACTCACCTCTCCTGGTTTGCATCGTATTTTAAAGAACATAAACCTCAGAAATATAGTCTTCTCATTTACCCAATGGTTCCAAATAAGACAGGTCATCTCACTAACATAGAAATTGTGTGTGGTTATGAATGAGTGTGTGTATGCATAAGCCACGATACTGATTCTGACAGGAATTCATTCCCACCTTCCTTTTAACTTATTCAAAATTTATCTCCCCTTTAAGATATAATTAAAACTCAATTTTAATTCCATTTCTGAAGACCTGTGATACTTATATATTACTCAGGTCGTTTAAATTAATAAATTAGTAGAAGTAAATTTAAGGAATTTTTATATTTCTACCTTTTACACCCTCAGTCAGTGAATGTTAGGACATAATAAACACTCAGTAGACACATTTTTTAGTGATTCCTTTGTTGAGATTTTTAACCTCTTAAAGATAAAAACTATATTTATTTCATTTCAAAATGTATATTGACTAATGACTATGTTCCAAGCACTTTTTTAGGCACTGGGAACTAAATGAAATCGGCAGATGCCCTATCCTCAAGAAGCTGATGACACATGATAAAAATACTCAAACGGTGATATATTCTAAGGAGAAAATTTAAACAGGGTAAGGAGTATAGTCAGTGACCAGAGAGGGGTGGTCTTATCTTATACAAGGAAGTCTTCTCTGAATAAATGGCATTTGAACAGAGAGCTGATGAAAATGAGGTAGCAAGCCAAGAATATCTCTGCAAGATAGTTCCCATGGTAATATTGCACAACTGCCATATAATATATGATAAAATACCTCATTATATTGAATCCATGAATATTCATGGCTACAAAGTTTGAGGTTATTGTGCTATCTCTCTTCACTTTTGATTAGGGATTTGAGATAATTTGTAGAAAGAAACCCACTTTTCCTCTTTCTAGAAACCAGAGACAATAGACATGGAGAAGTTGTTATTAATACAACTCCCAGTGAGCAAGCCTTCTTTTCCAGAAGGATGAGGTTCCTAGAGGTAAAAATTAGCTCCTGCCACACTGAATTCAAATGGAAAGTAGGAGAATGAAAGAAAAGGGCACAGTTCTGGAATGTATGTGTCATATTGGGAGAGGAAGTAAGCAGTCTTGCTTTGAATCCTCCGAACCAAGAAAACAAAGATACAGAGACAGTGGGTGTTAAGATGAGACAGCTCATTGATCAGGGAAATAAGGATTCAAGTTTATGGGAGTTATAGGTTAAAGCATTTAAAGAAAACAAATCATAAAAAAAATCAAAGGAATAGCCCGACCTAGCTCTCCTTGACCCGTGGATTGTCAATGGCTGTGTCAGTTCCCTAGTTTGCCAGTCTTCTAGTTCTGAATGCTTTGTGTTAACTGTCATTTCATTATAGAAATAGAAAGTGACTTGTTTAACTTGTCATTGACTCTGGAGTCAGACAATATGGGGGAGAAGCTGGGCTCTGCCCTCTCTGGTTATGTGACCTTGGCAAGTTACTCCATCTCTCTGTGCCTCACTTTCCCCATCTGAAATAGGATCAGAAAAGCCTCATCTCCAGGGGTTATAGTGAAGATTAATTAATTAAAATAGCTAAAGCACTTAGATAATAATTGTATTATTTGTATTATCCCTTTTGCTTATTTTCCAGTTTAGAAGCTTAGCATAATATCGGTTAGCATGGCACCTGAGTATGTATGGACCTTGCTATCCTTCCTTGTTCACTACCTTTCAAAAAATATGTTTTAATGTTTTTTTAGAGAGAGAGGAAGGGGATAAAGAAATAAAAACATTGATAATAGATAAACATCAGCCATCGGTTGCCTCCTGCATGCTTTCTACTGAGGATTAAGCCCTAAACTAATCAAACCAATGAGTGACCTCTTGGTTCATGGGATCAGTGCTCAACCACTGACCACACTGATTAGAGAATAACATGTCAGGCAAAACAGAAATTACCTCTTGGAATTACCCAATGTGAAAAATTTTAAATGGGGTTGACTTAAAACGATTAATATAATGCCCAGTACAGAAAAGGATACCATAGTTATTCTCGCAGTTTCCCAAACTTCTGACATAGGTGTACCCCCTTCTATAATTTTCGTAACGCTGAGTACCTCTCGTCAAAAAAAGGATGTATTTTAATAACAATCAAAATATATTTATTTTTTCCTTTTATGGTACATACACAAAATAATAAACGAAAAATAAAATTATAATAAAATATAAATAAAAGTTATATTATACATCACATTTATTTGCACACCAGACCATCTCACGCCTCACAAGACTGTCTTGACTTGACTCATGAGAACGTAGAATTAGGCTCAGCTAAGCATGGTGCAGTGCATATCCCCACCAAACTCCAGTGCAACGCATACCCCCACCAAACTCTTCCTGTCCCCCATGGGGATATGTGTACCACACTTTGGGAAACACTGCAGAGCAGTGGTCCTCACACTCTGGGTGCATCCGCCTTGCCTGGAAGCCTTGCCAAAGCACATTGCTGAGTGGGGCTGGGAAATCTGCATTTCTAACAAGTTCCCAGATGCAGCTGATACTACTAGTTCAGAGGTCACACTTTGAATAGCACTGCTCTAAAAAAATAAAATTCAGCTATGTTAGTTGAGTTTAACATACCATATGGATAAAGGTTTTAAGAACTATTTCTTGGTAAGAGAAATTAGAGCTGGGTTTATATTTAGATATATAGACTGATGGGTAATACTTGTACCCCAGTATGTTGAATATCAGGTGGCAGAGTCTTATAGTAATTATAACCCTAAACTCTTGTTTCATAACCAGAAATTCCTGTTGACTGAACACATAGTACGTTTCAAGTGAGGTCTCCTGGACAATGCAAGTTATTGTTAAAGAAGAGTTTAATGAACTCAACGAGCAAGAGTAATTATGAGCAATAAAATCAAACTTAAATCATTGTGAAGTATTCGTGCACATAAAGCTATACTGCGCATGGAGGGGATTTTAGAAAACTTGTAGTCTAGTCCTTATTATCTAGAAGCCCACAATCTGGTGAAAGAAACAGGTTCCAAACATATGGAGTAACAGCATCACTAAGAAGCAAAGCATTATGGGGGCCCTACTGGGTAGTACTGAGAATCCATTTTATAGACTACAGAGGGAAGCAGATATTAGCGATTCAGGTGACCAGACCTCATGGAGAAACTGATGTTAGCTTTCTCTCAGTACTATGCACCAGGAATGCCAAATAAAACCAAGAATTGAGGTGACTCCAATTCTTGCAGCCTCACATTTCTTGTGTGGGATATTCCTAGAGACAAGGAGCTGGCTAATTACGATGCTAATTGCTGCCACAATTTCTGAGCAGATTAACACCACACAAGGTTCTGGCATAACTAACTGGTGTTTGCTCCTGCTTGCAAAAGCTGTGTTTATACAACCCGGGGCAGAGTCCAAATGGACTAAAAGAAGTTAATTAGTTCAATTTGCCAGTGCCTTGTCATCTGGGCTCTGGACTAGGGAACAGATTAACCCAAATGAAGATGCATCTGTACATTTATATAAAAGATTGTGGTTATGATTGCAATTAATATAATTTTACATCTTCATATGATCAAAGCTTTGATTAAATAAATTGTTGGCAACAAATGGAATACTTGTCAGGAGTCTTACATTGGGAAGTGAGAGATGAAAAACATCTATCCAGATATTAGTGGTTCTCAAGCCATTGCCCAGTTCCTCAATAATCACCGGGGATATTTAAAGCCATACAGATTCCTGGCTCTCCTTCCCAGAGCCGTATTCCGAGTATATAAAATGTGTCCTGGCAATTTCTATCTTTTAACTGGTTCACCCAGTGATTTGGCTTCATAGCTGTGTTGGGGAAAATATTGGTCAAAGGTGTGCATACAATATATGCTATGCTCTGAAAGGATTGGAGTGACTCGTAGCCTAGTCTTTGTGTTCTAGAAACCCACCATCTGGTAAAAATGACATTTTCTTGAAGCAGTGCATCACTGGGGCCCTCTTGGTTGCTACTGAGAGAATGAACGGGGGTAGGGAAGAAAAAGGGACAATATCCTACCGATCCTTGAGCACTAGGTAACGAATTCATTTCCTAGGTATCACAGTCAAAGGATGGTTGATTAGGGATTTTTAATGTTTTCTGCAGCGTGGCACGGGGGAAGAGTTATTAGGCTTACAATCTTTGGATGGAAATTGTTTTATACTCAGAGTGCCTGGGAGGGTGTCTGACACAGATGCATGCCCTGTCCTCCCTGGCCACACACTCTTCATTGCCCCGCCCCCACCAGGTATTTTAAATGAAGTGACAGCTGCCATCTGTACTTTCATTCAGATAATCTGAGACATGCTCTGAAGTCGGTGGGTGGGGAGCACCCTGAGGGTCCAGCGCCTCTGCTACCCAGGAGAAAGTAGTAACAGGGAAGCAAATGCTAATGGCAAAATGCTAACGTATCCGATGGGCTGGAAATGACAGTGCAGCCTTGGAGCCAGTTCTTCTTAAGGGGGAGGGAGCGATCATTAATTTGATAGATCGATATGGCTCAGAGAAGTCTGCAGGGATATTTGTTTCTCAGTGATAGAGACAATTAATTAGCATACGGAGCCTTCTCCAGCGACAGTTACCTGAGGATGCATGTGGACTGCCTTGGCACAGATATTTCCATTTTGACAAACAAGGCAAACCCATACTTTTTGTTTTCTTACAACAGGAAATTAATTGAATAATTAGGAATGGTTTCAATGTATGTGACAATGCACCTTGCATCCCAAAGTGCCTTCCTGACAGAATAAGGCTCCTTGGCTCCTCGTCACCATTTCTGGTCAGTAGGCAGAGAGTGGCCTAACCAGTGGACAGGGAAGAATTCACCAAAGAAGATAGAGCCGGATGACATAAGTGGCCCTATGTGTGGTGGTCGGGTCACAACAAAGACAGTCAACTACACGCTCCATTTGTCGATCATAGAAAGAGTTTGTCATCACCAGATAGATTAGGTATAATTTGAACATAGATTTGAAACTAACACAAGAGCCCATTTCTATCTTTTTATATTTTTAAAATGGAATATTTATGGATTTGGGGGTGCCAAATAGGAAGGAGAAAGGTGAATGTTGGGGGGTATGATGGGTCTGTGTTTTCATTTTTCTTTCTCTATTCTCACAAGTATTTCCAATCAGAGATTTTGACTGCAAGTCACCATGTGGTTGTCATCAGTACCATGCTGTGATTGCAATAGCTCTTTAGCCCCCTCCCCCTTCTGAGGCAGGCCCTGTGTCATGCCTGCTTCCATGTGTCATGCCTGCTTCCATCCTGCTGATAGCACATAAGCACAGAACCCTTAACATATGCAGTTAGCATATATCCCAAACCTGGAGAGATATCCCTAATGCGATGAAATATATAACTCAGTGCACTCTGGACTTTAATAAGTTTAGAAACGGTGATTGTCATTTGATAGAATAATTGTATAATATCTTCTTTTACTATAGATTGATTTGTATGAAATAATCTGGATATTATAAAAGTTGACTGTTTCCCCCCCAAAGGTAGGAGTAAATACTAAATAAATGTCATTATTAGCACCCTCTTCATAGCACATGAATACATCCCTATGTACTTGTACAGTGCCAGAGAGTATGAGGGAGACAGAGCTAGACTTCTGAAGATCCTTACCTTAGGCTAGGATTCTCTTCTAGGGGAGCCTAGGACACAGCTATTATCCTCAACTTTAGACATGAATTATTTCTTTGTTTGTGTTCTATGATTTCCTTATTCTATCTGAATGTTATCTAACTCTGTTTGATGTAACATCTTGGCAGACTATCCATTTGGCTTTTATGTGCCTATCAAAAATATTATAATTTTTCTCCCTGCTTAAAAACATCATTAGCTCAATGTACACATTCTTTTTCAGGTTTATTGAAATAATCTTTCTAAAATATTGCTTCCACAATCTCATTTACCTATTATAAAATTCTCATGGTTTTCTATTCCTCCCAAATAGAACCCAAAAATGCCACTCTGAATTTTAAAACCTTACATAGGCTGAAGCCAATTCATCTTTCTAGAATTTTGTTGCCAGTTTTCCTCAGGACACACACTTTGTTCTAATTATAAGGCTTAATTACCATCCTCAGAAAACTCCACTTGCATTCTGGTCTCTGTATCTTTAGCTTTTATTGCTCTCCACCATTTAGAATATCCACATCCCAATTATCTAATATAATTATCGTAACTTTTCAGATTCCACTTAAGTATATATTCAGTGCTTTGTGGGAGACAGAGCACACTTGTTCGAACAGGGTGTGAGGCTTAGTAGATAGGAAGCAAAAGGTCCACAACTGTGTGGAGGTTTTAGAATTCTCATGATGCTTGGGGGATAAAAATGGGAGTTCAAAATCCATCACAAATGAGGAGATGGAGGAAATGATAAAGACTCTTATATGGATACTAGAGGCCTGGTGCATGAAATTTGTGTACTTGCAGGAGGGGGGGTGGTGGTTTCCCTCAGCTTGGCCTGTGCCCTCTCACAGTCCTGGAGCCTGGGAGGTGGGAGAAGCTCTCACCACTACTGCTGTTCTCACTGACCCTGTCTTCTGGCTAAGCTGCACTCCCCCTGTGGGAGCACACTGACAACCAGGGGGCAGCTTCTGCATTGAAGGTCTGCCCCCTGGTGATCAGTGTGTGTCAAAGTGTCCAGTCATCCTACCATTCAGTCGATTTGCATATTAAACTTTTATTATATAGGATGTGCTGGAGTGTGAGCATTCGAGTCAGAACCTTACAAGGTACAGATCTGCCTCAGTTTAGCAGCATGCTAGATTAGACTGAGATGATCTGCTCTCCGACTGCTGCCAGAAGATAAAATGAGTCTCATTTGGAAAAAAAAAAACAGACTTATCCACAGCTTTTTTTTTTTTTAAATATTTTATTGATTTTTTTTTTTACAGAGAGGAAGAGAGTTAGAGACATCGATGAGAGAGAAACATTGATCAGCTGCCTCTTGCACACCTCCTACTTGGGATGCACCTGCAACTAAGGTACATGCCCTTGACCGGAATGGAACCTGGGACCTTTCAGTCTGCAGGCCGACGCTCTATCCACTGAGCTAAACTGGTTAGGGCTTACCCACAGCTTTTATAAATTTTCATATGCAAACAGGATTCCATCAGTAATTTCCAGGACCATCAAAACAACTATAAGAAAAGTCACAACAGAAACAGAACCACAATGAAATCTGACTATTGGAGTTATCAGAAACAAACTAAAAAACAACTGTAAGTAACATATTGAATTAAAAAGATGAAAAAAAATTAGACTTCACTCAACTTAATTTATTTAAAAAGAATATAAATTAAAATGCTAGAATAGAACATTTTAGTAACTGACATTAGGATTCCAACAGATTGGTTTAACAGAAGATAGGGAATAATTAAGAGGTTAATAAATTGGAAAATAGGTCAGTAAAACATGTCCAGAGAGAAAAAAAGGCATGGAAATGATAAACAAAAAAGTAAAAGAGACATATGGACCTGGTGAAATATACCTAAAATGAAATTTCAAAAAGGAAAGGAGAAAAAGAATAGGAAATAGCAACATTTGAAGAAATGCAATTTGAGAAAATCCACACCTAAATAAAAACATCAAGCCACATATTGCAGAATCTCCATGAACCCTAAACAGGATAAATTTTAAAAATACCATTAGGCATACTGTTATTTTTTAATTTGCTAGTAACCAAAATGAATATAAAATCCTAAAATATCCAGAGAGAAAAAAGTCACCGTAATTTCAAGGGAACAATAACAAGATTATCAGCTAAATTTTTAATATAAATGGAGACCACAAAATTACACATTTGAAATATTTTTTAAGTGCTAAAGAAAAATGACCAATAACCTAGATTTCTATATTCCTTTAAAATATCATTAAAATTTTAAAATAACAAGGACAACATCTTAGACAATCAAAATATATTTGTGGCCAATAGCCTCATACTAAAAAAAAAAAGTAAAAGTTATTCTTCAGTTAAAAAGGAAATAATGCCATATGGAAGCTTGGTGTCATAAGATAGAAAGTACTGGTAAGGGTGATTATGTATGTAAAACTCCAATAATAATTCTTATGGGTTGCAGTGTATATAGAATTAAAATAGAATACAAAACAAACAAGCAAACAAAACCCACAACCTTGGAAAGAGGTAAATTGAGTTAAAGTGTTTTAAGGCTCTTGCATTGTCTTTTTAGTTATAACCCAGGCAATGTGGCCCTTGTATCATTATTGAACTAGAGGTCCAGTGCATGAAATCTCACATGGTAGCCTGCTGCTGCTCGCAGCCCTGCCCACTCACCCTCATGGAACTGGTTGTTTGGCCATCATGTTCATCATGGACACTGGCTTTTTATATATAGAGATAACTTATTAAAAGTTGCTCTCACTTTGAGTCTAAAAAGTCAAGGAGTTATGTTTTAATCTTTAGTGTAATCACTAAAAGAATAATTAGGAATGTTTAAATAGAAATAGAGGAAAATTATGTTAAAGAAAATACTTGTTAACTTAAAAGAAAAAAGGAATAATATATGAGATAAATTAAAAATAGATAATAGATTTAAACACATATATATCAATAATTTCATTAAATGGAAATAAGAGAAAAAATATCAAGCTGGATTTAATAAACAACATAAGCTGCTTAAAAGGTGCACATTATACAAAAGAACCCCTCCCCCCAAATCCATAGTTAAAGGACAATAAAAAAAAGATGTATTATGTAAATACCAACTATATGAAAACTGATTATAGCTATATTTGTACTGAGAAAAGTAAAATTTAAGCATTACTCACGATCAAGAGTGGACTTTCATGATAAAATTATTAATAAAAAAACATAAGAATTCTAAATTTGTACGCACCTAATAACTCAAAATATAAAGCAAAAAATGAAATGTAAACTGTCAATTGTGAAGGTATGATAAAGCCATTTTAAACTGTAAGAATTCAGAACATTTATTTGTTAGAAGCCCTTGTTTTGGAAGGTAGTTATGTAGGGAACAAAACGGAAGCTATCTAAGCCAGAGGCTGGCCTGGGGTTTAGAGGATGAGGGCAGTGAGCAGGCCTGGTGACCAGCCACTCAGATGAGAGCAGAAGGACAACAGCTCTGTGAGAGACATCTCTCCAACAAAGTGCAAACTGATAGGCTGCTTTGGTGACATATCTGTCTTGTCTAGCCTGCATGGCTCAGTGGCTCAGAGCATCAACTTACGAACCAGGAGGTCATGATTCAGTTCCCAGACAGGACATATGCTCAGGTTGCGGGCTTGATCCCCAGTGTGGGTGTGCAGGAGGCAGTTGATTAGTGATTCTCTCTCATCATTGATGTTTCTATCTCTCTCCCTCTCTGAAATCAATAAAATATACATATTTTAAAAATATGTCTCGTATGAAAGACATTGTAAGAAGAGGATAAGAAAGGTAACAAAGAACTTGCAATTACAAAAGAAAACATCAAGAATGGGAATGTAATATATTAATGTCTTATTTGACTCTGCAGTGAGTAAAAATTACTTAGAAACATTTTTATAATATTAGCTGAAAATCATATTTTCATTATCAGGATAGAGCAAGAGGAGGTATATTGCATAAGATATCTAAATTGACATCTTAGTAAGGAAAATAAAATATTAAAAATTCGTAAACAATAAATATGATGACATGAGTGTTATTTAGCAATAGAGAGAGGTACAATGAGAAGGAAAAAAAACACACCTAAGGACTTTGTAGAGATTGCCTCTGAGGAACAGGATTGGGGAAGAATGGGTTAATTTAGGAGACAGTTGTTTTTCATTTATGTTTCACTATTAAGTTAAATATTAAAATATTTTTAAGTGAAAAAAAATAACATGCAAGTTATAGAAAACCTGAGAAAACAAAGGATAAAATAAAAATTACCCTAATTGTACCACCCAGACTCTTCAGTGCTTGGTATATTTCCTCAAGTAATTTATAAAACACAGCTTTTAAAAACAAAATTAATATTATATTGCATTGCAATTTTTGTTGTTAATCCTCACCCAAGGATATTTTTCCATTGATTTTTAGAGAGAGTAGAAGGGAGGGGGAGAGATAGAGAAACACCGAAGTGAGAGAGAGACATCGATTGGTTGCCTCCAATACGCACACTGACCAGGCTGAGGATCAAGCCTGCAACCCAGGTACATATCTTGACTGCAAACAAACTGAGGACCCTTCAGTCTTTAGGGCAATGCTCTAGCCACTGAGCAAAACCAGTTAGGGCCACATTGCAATTTTTAATGTCTAAACTTTTATTGACATTTCCCCTTTCTATCTTATACATCAAAAATGTAATCTTCTTTTCTGTACCTATTGAGATTTTAACCATTACCCTATGTTTGAATATTCAAAGTGTTTCTAAATTCAGGAGTATTATAAATGATGTTTCAATAAATATCCTCTTCCATAAACATGGCATACCCTTTTACATAATCTGAGCTTATTAAATAATATAACAACAATTGTCTATTCCTCATAAAGATACTGGTTACTTCCTTATGATGAATCCTTAAAAATAGAATATGAATCATTTGTATATGAATCATTTTAAATTTCTTGATACATATCATTGTAAGATTGCTTTCTATTCAGGTTGAGTGAATGAGGGTACCAGCAGAGGACAAAGTTGAGTGGTACAGAGAATCTGTGCTACCCAGGAAGGGAACAGGAATGGGCAGGAAAGATCCCCTGCATGAGCTTTGGTGCCCACATCTTCAGGAATGTGTGCGCTGCCACTGACCAGCGATACAAAATAGAAAGGAGACATGGGGGAAGGAAAAGGCACTTTCTACAACTCCCGCTTTTTCACATCTCGTGTGAGGAATGGCCCCTAAGAACTAAAGCAGCCTCATTAAGATGCCACGAAGGGTGGTGCACTCTGTGTGCTGGTTAACATCCCTCCAGGCATCGGTGTCACAACGCGGGTTTATTCCTGCCTGCACAGCGGTGTTTATGCAGCTGGCACCGAGCCAGCACGACTGGCGGGGAGCAAACAGGGATTGGCTCAGTTCACTGTGGCCTTGTGACCTGGTGCAGCCCAAAGGTTATGTGAGTGTGATGATTATTAATACAACTCTCTTTTTCTAAATATATATATATATATATATATATATATATATATATATATATTTTATTGATTTTTTACAGAGAGAGAGGGAGAAGGATAGAAAGCTTGAAACATCCACCAGTTGCCTCCTGCACACCCCCTACTGGGGATGTGCCCACAACCAATGTACATGCCCTTGACCGGAATCGAACCTGGGACCTTTCAGTCCGCAGGCTGAAAGTTTATCTTTGTGGACACTCTATCCACTGAGCCAAACCTGTTTCAGCTATTAATACAACTCTTTCTTAAAACTTTATCAAAGCTTTGAATTTTTTTAAAAAAAATTCTCTTCACTACAAGTAGGATGCAAATTGGATGTTTTATAATGGAGAATAAGGGATGTTTCCCAAACAGTGGTCCATACACCAGTGGCCTCAGAATTACCTAGGGAGCTTTTGAAAGCGAGTGTATCTCAGATCCGTTCCTGGAGATTCTGATGCCTCTGTATGGAGCAGGGCCGGCAATCTGCAGCTTTAATAAGCTCTCCAGGGCATTCATTTAGTTACACAGACCAGTGTGAAATCACAGCTCCTGATCGCGGCATGGAGGACACCAGAGTGCTATTTTACTTTATCTCAAGCGATTCTGGAATACATATATATGCACACACTTTGAATAATTATAAATACAGTATTTATTAAAATATATGTCATGTTCAAAATTGAACTATCAGCCATTAAGACGTTTTTTTGGGGACACCCTGTATGTATATATACATACATACGCATATGCATTTTGTAGGACAAACCAAGATATCTTGGACACAATTAAAATTTGTATTTCTCTTGGCCCTAAAGAGAATAACTATTTTTATATAAATTCTTTCATATATTTTTCTTCAAGTTGTTGCTTCACGTTTTTAATTTTTTTCCATGAGGACATTTAAAATTTTATTTATTGTCTTTTTTGAGAGCTCTTGAAATATTAAGATTTGTTTTCCATTTTCTAAGAGTTTGGAAAATGCAAAAATAAAAATTGTTCTGAGAGGTCAATTCAGGAATTACAGAGTAGAGCTGAAATTGGAAAACTTAGCTTGAAGAGAAAATGGCTACCGGGCTATCAAAAATTGATTGAGTAATTGAATGTATTACCATATCTCAAAAGAGATAGTGGCATTTGTAAGATAACCTATGGAAGTGAATTAAAATGTGAGTTCAAGTGTCAAACATTAGGTGAGCCAGTCAACATGGTGTTGAGAGAGGACTTACTCCTATCAACACATTATTTTATGTTACCTAATATTAAAATGATGCCACTATTATTTATTTATTTTTAAAAATATGTTTTATTGGTTTCTTACAGAGAGGAAGAGAGAGGGACAGAGAGCCAGAAACATCAATGAGAGAGAATCATTGATCAGCTGCCTCCTACAAACCCCCTACTGGGGATGTGCCCACAACCAAAGTACATGGCCTTGACTGGAATCGAACCTGGGACCTTTCAGTCCACAGGCCGATGCTCTAACCACTGAGTCAAACTGGTTTTGGCACCACTAACTATTATTGATCTGATTTCATTTTCCCCAAGGAAGGTCTTCATTTGCTCCCTATGGCTCCAGGAAGAACGTGTACCAGGCAGAGGGCTAGGGGGGTTGATATCTTTGCAGTTTTTTTAAAAAATATTTTATTGTTTTTTTACAGAGAGGAAGAGAGAGGGATAGAGAGTCAGAAACATCAATGAGAGAGAATCATCGATCAGCTACCACTTGCGCACACCCCACTGGGGATGTGCCTACAACCAAGGTACATGACCTTGACCGGAATGGAACCCAGGACCCTTCAGTCCACAGGCCGACACTCTATCCACTGAGCCAAACCGGTTTCGGTGATATCTTGGCAGTTTGATTCTCATTACAAACAAGTAAACCAGCATCAAAACTATGGTGATTAAATAACTTCCAAGTTCATTTTTATTTCAGGAAATTCCTTTGGATAAGATCCCAGGAAAAGAACTCCGAAGGTATTCAACCCTAATGGTGGGAATGCAGATACTGGCAGCTTAGCTGAGAAGACATATTTGGGGGTGAGCAACATTCCCTTCAAATAGCTCCACACAGAATGCCAAATCACTGCCACCTGGTTATTATTACCTTTCAGAAAGGGCTCCTGATCCTGGCTTCTGCCCCTTTCTTTGCACACCTGTGGAAACACAGAGTGTTTGAGTCACTGATTTGTGCCTCTTATCTAGTCTGAGTCTATGGGGGTCACAGGATGAGGAGTAATTCATAATTAACTGGGCAGACACGAAACCTGGTTGATTCAGAATCCCAAGTGATTCTACCTCAAAGAGTCCAATTTTACAGCTGAGTCAAAATCCAACCCTTGCTCATGAAGGGTCCATTTCTGCTTGTGCAGCTCCGTTCATGTGCCTGGTCCCTGCCTTCTGTCCCAGGCTCCCTTCCGCCAGCTTCCTTTGCCTATCTTGATCAACTCATATGTGAGATCTGAAGCGACCTCACCTACGTTTGTCAATAGCCTTGCGCCCATCAGTCTGGCTTCCCTGCAGTGAGAAGCCATCTGTCCAGTCTTAGTGTGCTGTGTGATCCCGTGTGGGACAGTCTTTGGGATGAATTCCATCTCGTCATTACTGTTGAGTACTCTAGTTCCCCTGCTGGATTTGGAGGCTTGCCTTGACAATTGATCCTAGCCCAATTGACTAGGATCTTGTCAACATGCCTAGCACTTGACATTCCATGTAATTTGGCAGCTGAATGCTGTCTTCTTAATTCCAGACACTGACAGGGGTCTTGTCCCAAATTAAATGGGCCACCCAAAAGTCGGGGACTGCCTCACACCTTTGTGCCTTTCCTTTGCCTGGTGACTCCTGGTGTCCAGAAGATGGGATACTCACTAACATCCGGAAAGCTTGGAATGATCAATATCCCTTTGGACTATGATGAAAATTGTCTTCGGTTCCCGGGGGGAAAGGCAATGCTAAAGCCAGCCATGTCTAGTTGTGCCCATCACCAGTTCTATTGCCTAGCCTTTCTGTCCCTACCCCTATCCAACACACATCAAGGCTTAGCACACCGTGGTACTCAGCATGAAAAACTAACATATTACAATTCTGGTTTGTCTAAACTAGCTGTAGTGACACAAAATTTAACTTTGGCATGATTCAATATTTCTGCTGGATCTGAATTATGTTCAGCAAAGCAAGTAAACTTATAGAATAAAGATTTGGGGGTTTACAGTTGAGTGCAATATATTAGAAAGGCAGTAGTTGACAAACCAATATTACACCATCCTCTCTTCGCAAGTTAATATTAGGAAATGTGGCTATGATTGATGAACTCTAAAAGATAAGCTGAAAGAGAGGATACATAGCTGCTCTTGGTAGGGAGTAAGGATGCAGAAAAGAGATGTTCGTTTCTTAATTTTTCAGGATTTGGAAGGGAAATAAATTCTTAGGGGACTTTTCTTGTGGAGTCATTTGTGTGGAAAACAATGGTACATGGGAACTTTTTTAGAGTAGTGGAGGGAGAAGAGAGGCAATAATTGGCTACTGTAAAGCATAGTGTTAATCAGAGAAGGTTTAATATGGATCAGTCCATTAGAGTGTGGGCTCCCAATAGTCACAGCCCCAGGTTAACCCTACCACATGCTTCATTGAGAATTAAATTTCTTTCCATATCTGCGTTTCTAATTTGAGACAAAAAATGCATTTGATGCAAAGATAAAAAGACTAAAGTATATCTAATCTCCCCTAATGAATCGAGTTTTTGCAGTGCCATAAAGTGAGTCAACACTAAACTATAGAATATGCCAAGTTTATCTTCAAGCTGTGTTCTTCCTATTTAAGCTTTAATGATGTCAGTTCTTCCCTTTGTTTCTCCACTTCCTCCATCTTCTTCTGCCCCATCTCCAATCCCAATGTCCACATGATTTTCCCTTTTATTGATTGGACTAATGCTCTTTGGGAATTCTTGTCTTTCTTCTCCCTACCACCTGAAAAATGGGCACTGTCCTCTCTTGGGGGATGCATCGTCCAGCTGGGACCTTGCTACAAAGAACTACCTAAATTTCAAACAAAAGCCAAACACTCAAAAGTGGGATTTTAATAAAGATAAATGGATTAAGCTCTAATGCTTTATTTGCAAGTGTCGAGCAGTAACTCAGAATTCTTTGGTCCTCAGAAAAGCTCTGCTGACCACATAAAATCACTTCATACAGTTGGCAGCCAATTCCTCTTGCTGGGAAGATCTGCAGAGCTGGGAGTAGGACTGCAGTATATGGGATGCTGGCCAACCAACTCTCACAGTTCTGCAGGACTGTGCAGTGAAGTGTGCTAAACCTGAACCCAGGCCACCTCATTGGAATTATAGTTAGTCCAAAGCTCTAGGTTAATAGAATTAGGCATGTGTTTCACAAATCAGTTGGATAGTAGTTGGATTATGGAGTGACAGTTGACTGATAGGGCTGCCAGCATTGGCTTTCTGATGAAATACATAGTTGACTGATCTGGCTGAGGTATATAATTCAGAAATCCACCTAGTGTGTGTGTGTGTGTGTGTGTGTGGGGGGGGGGTTGTTCCAAGACTCCTGATGAATGCCTGAAACTGTAGTTGTACCAAACTCTCTCTATATGCCCTGCTTTTCCCATCCATACATTCCTCTGCACAACTCATAAAAAGGAGTTCTTATTTATTTATTAAAAATTCTGAATAATTCTGAATAAAACTTCTGAATAAAAAATTCTTAAAAATTCTTTAAGTATATAAAAGGAAATAGAAAGGCTAGGCAATAGAGGTCAAATAGGTGTACATTAGTATCTTGGGAGAAATATCTGGAGCTCAAACTCTAATACCTAAGATTTAAAAAAATGACTAAAAGAGTAATCTAAAAATGTTCAAAGATAATGCCTATGCATAACTTGATTTTTGGTTTTTATGGCATAATATGTTTTTTGCTCTGGGACTTAATGCTATTTGGTTTCTTTTCATATGATAATCTATCAAATAGGAGAAAAACAAACTTCTCAGTTGGGTAGCAGCAAAGATAATACTTTTCAAAATTTGCTGAATCTAACTATATATTATAAGTGAATTGAAAAAAAAAGATAATATTGAGGGGAAAATGTCTACCATAACCACAATCAAGCTACATAAACAAGACTTCATCCCACAAATTCCCTTCTGCTCCCCTTTTATAGTAAATCATGTTCCACAATCTGATCTTTGGCAACTGCTTGGGGATTTTTGCATTCATACAAATCATACATACACTGATAGCATTCCAATCCAGAAAACAACCAGTAGCACTTAGTCTTATACGTGAAAGAAAATATTTTCAAAATTGAATTTGACTTTAGATACATATGTGTGTGTTTTTTGTTTCTTTTACAGAGACATATTATAGGATGAGAAACACACACACACACACACACACACACACACACACACTTTCAAACACACAACACCTATAATTCTAAGGCAGAAGTTGAATAAAAAATGTGAACTTGTGAAGGAAAAATAAAAACACATCTGACTGAAAGCTTCTTCATATTAACATAGTGAAAAGTATCAGATGTCAATTTAAAAGTGGGATGGAATGAACAGTGATTCAAAATTATTCTTCAGGAAAAGTGAACCTAATGTTGAAACCAGTCAACTAAAATTCTCCTATGGTAAATTCTTTTTTGATATATATTTTTTTCTGTTCACTACCCCTGTGCTTTCTCAATTTCCCAAATCAAGACAAATCTTCCTGTTTTCTTTTCATATCCCCCAATATTTGTTCTTTTCAGCACTTTATTATTTTAAAAATGTATTTTATTGATGTTTTACACAGAGGAAGGGAGAGGGAGAGAGAATTAGAAACATCCATGAGAGAGAAACATCAATCAGCTGCCTCCTGCAAACCCCCTACTGGGGATGTGCCCACAACCAAGGTATATGCCCTTGACTGAAATCAAACCTGGGACCCTTGAGTCCACAGGTCGACGCTCTATCCACTGAGCCAAACCGGTTAGGACCTTTTTGGCACTTTAATAACTTGTAATTATATATTTAAAAGTAATTATTTAATATCTTCATAACTAAATTGAATGCCAGGCACAAGTATTCAAATGCATTCCTTTAGTGCTCAAATTTCTATGTTTTATTTAGGACCCAACCTGAGATCCTCAAGGGCAAGGATCAGGTCTTTATATTTGCAGGACTTGGTATTGTGCCTAAAACACAGACATTTCAAAAAATTGTTGCATAAAGGATGAATGAAGTTGTGAAAGGTGAATGCTATGAATCATTTATGCAGTTGGGGAGAGCCTTTTTGGTATCACGGTAGAGTTGACTTAACTGTCCGCAAATCTAGTGCTTTCACTGCCTAAGGCAAAACCAGACCCATAAACCCATGTCTCCTTAAACTACACATACACCCCAAAAAACCAAGACCTACAAAAAAAAATCCCCACACAGCAACAACAATAAAAACAATAAGGGAGGACTCATATAGCTAAGTTCTCAATGATTAAATGTGTAAGAATTGAAACTTAGAAGTGTAACATTTCAACCAGGAGGCTCTATCAAAAGAGTTGATTGAAGTAAATACAAACCAACAAACCACACAACAAAACAACCAGCCTCGTCTAAACAGTGGGAATTCAAAATATAGTGTTTCTGAAGGAAAAAGAAACATCAAGATAGCCTTTACCTCTGTTTGAAGGGAGTAGACAGTAGGAGTCAGTATGGAATTTGTGGCCCAGAGGTACGGCAATAAAGGCACAGAAAAGATGTTATTGAAAGCCCGAATGAACATTTTTAAGGTATTGATTAAATACTCTTGTCCAGCCAGCATGGCTCAGTGGTTGAGCATCAATCTATGAACCAGGAGGTTAAGGTTCCATTCCCAGTCAGAGCACATGCCTGGTGTTTGGTCTTGATCCCCAGTGTGGGGTGTGCAGGAGCAGCTGATCAATGGTTCTGTCTCATCATTGGTATTTCTATCTCTCTCTCCCTTCCTTTCTGAAATCAATACAGATATATTTAAAAAAAATACTTTGAAGGCCACATCTTGCCTACTGAACACATTCTTGGAAAGCATTGCTAAGGGCAACTTTATAAGTCTCCTTTCTTCCTTCCTTCATTTAAAATAGGAATGGAGTAGAGACAAAATTGCAGTTGAGACATTTAAAAGCTGAAAGCATCCTTCTGGCTCAGATGAGTAATGGCCCATTACATACTTTGAAAAACTGAGGCAGGGGAATGAAAATTTTCACACTCTTTTGTATTTCATCCAGTTGGTCAAGAAACACAATAAGTGGGCAGAGGGGTGTGGAGAATGACAGAGTTTGTCCTTAGTAAGCTCACATATCATATGTGTTGGGCAGGTTGGGGCTGTGTAGAGGAGAATACCAGCCTGAGTACAGAGAGCTAAGTGATGTAGCTGTCTAGCACTGCTCCGTGACTTTATGAAAAACTCAGCTTTAAGAGGACTGTTTGATTTGGGGAAGAGGGTCAGGACAGAAGGGCTTCAAGGTAATATACAAATGCCCCTGGAAGTTGGTATCTTGGCCATGCGGGATTGAAACAGCTGGTGCATTGCATTATCCTGCAGAAAATTGACTGATTCTGAGAACATGACCCATAGAAAGAGTTCCTGAAGATCTGGGTTTACTTAGTGTAAATGACAGCATCACTTTGTGCCCCTGGAAAAAACAACTTGAGGCCTGAATGTCACTGCCAAGCTCTGTGAAATGGCTGAGCTGATTTTCATGGACCACATTTCTGCGAATATTTTGAAGGCACAGCCTGGGTAAATAGTGACATGCTTCATTCATGAGGTGGCTTTGCTCCTTGCTTTCCAATACTTGGAAACATATACTATACTAGAGGCCTGGTGCACAAAATGTGTGCCTGGGGGAGGAAGAGAGGTCCCTCAGCCCAGACTGCACCCTCTCCAATCAGGGATCCCTCAGGGGATGTCTGACTGCTGGTTTAGGCATGATCCTTCCAGGACTGCTGGCTCCTAACCACTCACCTCTCTGCCTGCCTGATTGCCCCTAACTATTCTGCCTGCTGGCTGGATCACCCCCAACTGCCCACCCATGGCAGCTTGATTGCCTCCAACTGCTCCCCCCCTCCCACTGCATTCCAGGCTGGGGACATACACAGGCAATGTCACATCAGCACTGGGAGGGGATGCACACAGGCAGCATCACACTAGCACTGGGCAGACCTTCACACACCTCTACCAGGGGCTGACTCTGGGCTGGAGGCCCTCCTGGTGATGGATTGTGATGGTGTGACACAAGTCCCCGTTGCTGTAGGTCCCTGCCCAACCACACCTGCTGTGCACGCAGCCTGCTGATTGGTCATTATGTGTGAGGGCATCCTGGTCAATTTGCATATTGCCCTATTATTAGTATATATTTCACAAAAAAAACAAAACAAACAGACACAAAACCAAAAACACCATTGCACAGTTGGAATAGGGGCAAGTGGGAGGGAGAGGAGTTTGACTTCAGCAGAAGGAACTGCTAAGGATAATTATGTAGGATTGTTAGGTTGAGTGGTCAGCCAAAACCCAGATTTTAAACAAAGCTGATATGAGTCATCATATTTTTCCATTTTGTTGCTTCATTTAGAAAGCGTCTTTTTAATTACCTAATCCATGTCATATGTTATCATCATGACTAAAATTCAAGGCATGTTAATTAAATGCCTAGAGAGAGAAAAGTTAGACTGAGACTTTATAGAAAAGATAGTAATTGATCTTGACTTTGAAAAATGAATAGGAACTTAGAAAACTTCATGAGGTATAATATCTCTATAATAAAGAGCCAGGGTGTAACAACCAATCATGACCAAAGGCTGGCCATCTGGAAGTCAGTGCTCGGTTGCCATGGGGATCCAGTACTGACTACTGAGGCTGCAGGCCCAGTGACCCAACAGTGACTGCTGAGAGGACTTTGAAACAGTCCCAGAAAGAGACCTGAAGATAGAAGTAGGGGCTGATCTGTAGCATCTGAGGCAGCTTTTGACCAGCACTTGCCTCTCTCTTTCCCTCAGCCCTGCATCTATTTCTCTCCAGGCCTCCAGCAGGGCTGCTGATCAGCCCTGCCTTTCTGACCAGGCTCAGAGATGCTAAATGGCATATAAACTAGCCAATCAGAACTAAATCTGGGTCAACTCTGAGGAGCCAGTGGCTGCTTAGGAAGTGGAGCTTTTGACACTGACTGGCATAGAAGCTGACCAATTAGAAAGAAATTGGCCAGCAGAGGAGGACAGTTGGGGGAGTTGGGGGTGAGATCAGGTCAGCAGGAAAGGACAGTTGGGGCAAAGGCAGGTAGGGGAGATCAGAAAGGCAGGCAGGTAAGCAGTTAGGAGCCAGTGGTTCCCGATCCCGATCGGGCCTAAACTGGCCATTGGACATCCCCCAAAGGTCACTGATTGGAGAGAGTGCAGGCTGGGCTGAGGGAACTGCCCCTCCATGCATGAATTTCATGCTCCGGGCCACTAGTCTATATACATGAAAGCCTAAGTGACCATTGCAACTGGACGGCCGAACAGGCAGTGTGGGGTTACCAGGCCTGCAGGGGGGTTAGTGAGGGGTGACCAAACAACTGAGCAGCAGGCTGCATGGGGCAACAAGGTTGGCAGGGTGGGGGTCAGTGAAGGGTGACCAGGCCAACATAGGGGGGAATTGAGGGGTGACCCAGCAGGGGGCGCAGTTTAGGGTAACCAGGCCAGCATGGAGGGCAGTAAGGGATGACCAGGCTAGCAGGGGGCAGTTGGGGATGACTAGGCTGGCAGAGAGGGCAGTAGGGGTGATCAGGTCAACGGAGTGGGGAGGGCAGTTAGAGGCGATCAGGCAGGCAGGCAGGCAGGTGAGTGGTTAGGAGCCAGTGGTCCCAGATTGTGAGAGGGATGTCTGATTTGAGGGATCCTGGATTGGAGAGGGTGCAGGCGGGGCTGAGGGGATGCCCCTGTGCTGAGGGGGCCCCCATGCATGAATTTCATGCACCAGGCCTCTAGTATATATAGAAACGTGCACATACCTTAAGTGTACATGTGGATGAGTATTTTTTAAAAATATATATTTTTATTGGTCTCAGAAAGGAAGAGAAAGTGAGAGAGATAGAAACATCAATAATGAGAGAGAATCATTGATCAGCCACCTCTTGCCTCCCTCCTGCTGTTTGTCAAGCCCTCAATCTGGGCATATATCCTTGATCAAAATCGAACCCAGGACCCTTCAGTCTGCAGGCCAACATTCTATCCACTGAGCCAAACTAACTGGCTAGAACTATATGAGTGTTTCTAAAAAAACTTTCTCTGCACTCAGAGATTATAATGCCTTCTCCCAATCACTGTCCCTTCTTCCTCCCTAAAAGTAACCATTGTCCTGGCATTTAACACCACAGGCTAGTTTTACCTGCCTATGAACTTTATATAAATGGATTACACATTATTCATTACTTCACGTTGAGTTCTTTTATTCAACATTTATTTCTAAGTGTGGTCAATGCTGTTGCATATTGTAACTTTTCATTAATTTTCATCTCTGTGGTATTCCATTTGCTGTATAGACTGTAATTTATCCACTCTACTACTGAGAAAAATTTGTTTCCACTAGCATTTGGCTCTTATGCATAATGGTGCTATGAACATTTTTACATGGTTTTTGGTGCACAGGTATATGCATTTTTTTCAAGGATATATCTGAGAATGAAATTGGTGGGTCATTGGGAATGCATATAATTAATTGTACTTGGTAATGCCCAACTATTTTCCGAAGTGGTTGTTGGGTAGGATTTGATAAAGGAAGCTGTGGGGACAGAAACAATTTCATAGTGAAGGGGCAAGACATGAAACAGGCTATCATGCTCCTGGACCAAGAAGTGATTTAGGATGGCCAGAGTTTGGAGTGTCTGAAGGATACAGTAATGGATAAATCAAGGTTAGGTAGGAACAAGGATATGGGAGACCTAGTTCCTCGTCCTAAAGTACACAGTTGATCAAGTCATTCCCCCTTTATAAGTAATGGGGAAATGACTTGATCAACTGTGTGCTTTAGGACGAGGAACCAGTATGAAGGGTAAGGTAGAAGATCAGATTCTGAATCAGGGTTTTGAGAATGGACATTGAGGGCCATCTGAGACAAAGAATAGCTGATGTTCTTATGGATAAGTGCTATCTCTTTTGCAACTCAGGGCCCTTTTTTGTTGATTTCTGGAACCCTGAAATTGCTGGGGTTTGCTTTGCCGCCGCCGCCGCCTCCTCCTCCTCCTCCTCCTCCTCCTCCTCCTCCTCCTCCTCCTCCTCCTCCTCCTCCTCCTCTTCTTCTTCTTCTTCTTCTTCTTCTTCTTCTTCTTCTTCTTCTTCTTCTTCTTCTTCTTCTTCTTCTTCTTCTTCTTCTCTCCCCCCCCCTCTCTCTCCAACCAAGGAACCAAGGCTATTGACTTCTCTTAGAATTCCTTAATTTATTTCCTCTTAGTAAGATTTTTATTCTCATAATAAGACCTTCCGTGTGGATTAAAATAGAGATCAGGTGGGGGAAAGCCGTTAAGGTTAGACAATTTTATGTCTATAATGAATGTTAGTTATAAGCAAGAGGTTACCCAGGAGCCTTTGGGTTTAAATAGTGCTCTGTAAAAAATGCTGTCTGTCAAAAAGATGCTGAAAGACTTATGATTTCTAGTCCACACGCCCAAATATTGGGAAAAGCCCTGTCAATATGTAGTATTCTGTTTATAGTCTTAATGGAAAAGGCTTCACAGTCTAAGGATAATTTGTATGAAACTATATTAACCATTGATCACCAGAAGACCAATTTAGTCTGATTGCTTTATGATGGTATTAGCCCACCATTAAGGGGACCAGATGGGTCAACAAAGAAGTAGATAATTATGTGACAAAGAAGGAATTCTGTCAATCAGTTTTCTTCTAGCAGCACACACACAAAAAAAATACATTAACAATCCCCTCCTCCCTGCGTCAAAGGCGTGACATCACCCCTCTTTTTTCAACATGAATCTGCCATTCTTTAATAGCTTTGGAGTTTGGGCTCAATTAGTTTCAATCTTTGTGGTATGAGCCTGAAACTTAGGCTGAGGCAATCACAATAAATATTTGGAGACTCCAGAAGAAGAATTGTATTCCCTAGCTACATGCAATTAAGCTCTAGATCTACTCTATTCCTTGTAACCCTTTGCAAATGCAATGAAAAACATGCTTTAAAATACAAATTATTAAATGGCTTTTTCTTTGGTGTCACGTAGGTAAGGGAAAATTGAAGCTTGTTGTTTACCTAGAAGGAAAAGATATTTCCTGCTATAAAAATTATGATGGTGTGTGTTTAACCTGCTGATTATCTTTCAGAAATCATGGAGAGTGGGATAGATGCCAAAAAAACAGATGGGCATAGTTCCCAAAATTCAAAAGAAGAAAAAATAATGACTTTCACAAACTACTGGGGGGAAGCTTAATTCTAGTTTCCTCTCATTTTCTAGAATACATCGATAACAAAAAAATTTAGATTGGGACGTATACTCCCATCCTCTCGCATCACAATAGAATCTTCTACAACATCCAAAAAAATACATCTATCAGCCATATAAAAATATGACAACAAATAAAATTTTATTTTAAGTTGTGTGAAGTTATTAGAACCTTATAAAATGGGACCTTTCACCTAATGAAAAAGATTTTTTTTTCACACTGTCTTGGAATTTTTTTTCACACTGTCTTGGATTAAAAGTAGGAGAGGAAAGCGACATTTAAATAATTATTTTTATGTTTTAACTAGAGGCCCTATGTACAAAATTTTTGGGAGGGGCTCAGTCCTTGCCGCTAGGGTGGCCCCCTGTGCCTTGGTCCCAGCCTGCGGGGGTTTTGTCCGGAAGGAAGGATGTCAGATCTAATTAGCATATTATGCTTTTATTATTGTAGATTTTTAGTACAGTCTGATGAAATGGGTACTTTATCACATAAAGTGAGAAAAGAAAACTGAGGCTTTACAGGTCATGTAATTTATCCAAAGTCACTTAAATAGGAGGTGGTGAAAATAGATCCTTTTGGTTTTATTTTTTCTCCTATATCTCTGTATTGATATTTCCCCACTGCTCTGGACTCTGCCCTGTGCCTGCTGCAATAACTGGTCAAATATGACATTTTCCTTCTGCATGAATAGTTCCTAGAGCAGGGAGCTCATTACCTATGATTTTAGCACTGTTTGATTGCTCTGATTTTTCCTTTACTTCTCTGTTTACTCTCCCCGATCTCCTTGGGTGGCCTTTGTTTTCAGCCCATTCCATAGATGTCTTCCTTCTGTACTACTCCTTTTTTTTCAATCAACATCAGTTCCCTTGAGTATCTTGCTACATACATGACCTCACCTAACACATGTGCACCAGTAATCTCCATATTTAAGCCTGGGGCTCAGATTGCTCGTCTGAGATTTATGTTCCAAATGTTATAGAATCACCTGGGTATTATGTTGGGTTATAAAACTCAATTCAGTTATTTGGCAAACATATTTCTTAAAGGCAACTTTCCCAATCCTAAATCTGTTATGCTTTCTGTAATCTCCCTCTGCATTCTTGCCCTCTGATGGACTCAAGGAAGTAACATTGGTTATTTTTGTCACTTTTGCCTGCCTTTTCTTCCCCCATCCACTTAATCATCAATCCCCATCTCTTTTTGCTGAAGATGGTTGCATCTCTTATGCCCTCTTCACTTCCACACCCCTTAGTCCAAACTGGTCTCACTATTTGCCAAAATTGCTGCCCAGCTTTAGAAATTATCTCTACTTCTAGAAGGGCGCTTTCCCTTTGGTCGTTAGGATAGTGTATGTAAAACGTTAATCTTACTATGTCATTTCCCTTCCTAAACATTTCCACCATCTCTGCATCTTCAGAATAAAACATCTTAGCATGAGATGAAAGAACGTTTATTCTTCAAGTGGGTGACTTCTTTCCCATCCTCTCTGTACTGGCCACTGGGTTTAGGTGAGGGAGAAAATGACCTAGAAGGTGAAAATCAGTGATTCCTCCAAATAAATGCATATTTGAATCTCTTGGAAAACTTAAAAAAAAATAGACTTCTGGGTCGCGTCCTAAAGTAAAGCATCTGAACTTTGAGTCTAATTTTAACAGGTGTCCCCTGCGATTCTGGTACAAGTTTGCATTGGGAACCACCGCTGCAACAGGTGAGGGAGAGGTAGGCATTCGCATCCCTCCCTTAATAACTTTGCACTGTGTTAAAGAAGTTAACACGAACATGTTGCAATAATTAGAACACAAGGCGAGGCAGATATCAAGAGGCATAAGGATATGAGGAGCAGATTAGGATTCTGCTGTTAGAAACCAAAAGTGTTTGGGTTTTGGCCTGTGTTTCTCAGTGGTTAGAGCATCAACCTGCACCCCTAAGAGTCAATGGTTCAATTCTCCATCAAAGGGTCAAGGGGTCAAGGGCATCTACCTGGGTTTCTTTCCCTACCTGGTCTGGGCACATGTGAGAGGCAACCAATGGATGTGTCTCTCTCACATTGATGTTTCTTCCTCTTTCTCTCTCCACTTTCCCTCTCCCCCCCCCCCCCTCTCTCCCTCTCTCTAAAAAGAAAATGGAAAAATATCCCTGGTTGAGGATTAACAACAACATCAAAAAGTGTTTGGAAAGTACCAAGAGCCATGTTTTGTCATGGAAGTCTTTCTGAAAATTAGGTCTGGGCCCAGCCTCTCTGAACTCCATTCTCTGCTCTGACTTAAGTCAGAACTTGAGTTTTGCAAGCTGTAAGTAACATGCTACAAGGGTTGTCCTTCTTACGTGTTTGTTGAAAAGGGTTGTCCTTTTAACATGTTACTTACGGTTTGCAAAACTGTACTGGGCTCCTCAAGGGAAAAGACTAGTAAGATGTTCACGTAACAGAACAGAGAACCGTGAGCTGATGGCCACAAGATAAAGCTGACAGGACGATGCTGGGGGACGGACATGTCATGTCAGGTGTCTCTTTCCTGTAATGCCGGCCCACAGTGGTGGCATGGGCTAAGCCAGCCTCTGAACTCCATCAGTTCTGCTGCGGCCCTCTGTTCTCCACTCCATGTGCCCAGTGAAGCATGCTTGTTTTCCCCTATCTACTTCCTGAAATCTTACCTCACATTCAAGCTACACTGAGAACACTTATCTATTCTAGTGCATACCAACCATTTTAGGATCTGAATTAGTGACTGTTGCTCTTCACAGTCATTGTCATCCTCACCTCTTTTTTTAAAAAAAAATTATATTTTATTGATTTTTTACAGACAGGAAGAGAGAGGGACAGAGAGCTAGAAACATCTATGAGAGAGAAACATCGATCAGCTGCTTTCTGCACACCCCCCACTGGGGATGTGCCTGCAACCAAGGTACATGCCCTTGGCTGGAATTGAACCTGGGACCTTTCAGTCTAGTCCGTAGACAGATGCTCTATCTGCTGAGCCAAAAACGGTTTCAGCCATCCTCACCTCTTACCATTCTCTGAGCACTTTACAACAACCATTGGGTTAAACATGTACATACAATATCTCATTTAATTCCTGTGGTAATTTCTTAACTTCAGTAGTATTTTTATCTCCATCTTACAGATGAAGTTTAGAGAAATACAATACATTACCAATGGTCCCACAGCCAGTCAGTGGCAGAGTAGGGATTGGAATGCAAGCCTCAATGATTTCCAAGTCCAGGTCAGCATGCTGCTACCTTTAGCTTCTTTGTAATTATTTCATGTATCAGTCTGTTCTCCCTCTCCCAGATCACTGTATACTCATCAGAGAAGACCCTTGAATAGGAGTCAGAGTGATGGAGACTCTTTTCTTACAGATTATTTCTCTATATGTCTCTGCCCACATCTGTGTCCCAGGAAATTGGCTTCTGCATATCATCCAGAATTCTCTTGACCCCTTCCTTCTGGATGGATTTGGTCAATGGGAGTCAAGAAAATGGAGGTAGGAGAATGGTGGAGGGACAGGCCAAGATATTTCTTCATTTCTGCTTTGGGTCCGCTTTGCCAGTTGTCAAGCTGGTGTCCCTCCTGCTGGTGTAATGACCGGGTGCTCTCTGGAATCGCATTTCTTCACCCTGTTCTCTTGGCCTTTACAACTACCAGCAGCTCCCCACTGTTGGCAGTTCCCAGGTCCTCCGTCCCCTGGATTGTACCCTTCCTCTATATTCCTATTATAAATCCCACCCGCATTTGAAACATCTGGGATTGAATCTGACTCTCCTGGGACACTTCCTGATAGGGTTAGCATACTTGATTCTACATTCAGCTCTGCCACTAACAAGCCCGGCTTTACACTTGCAGGTCCAGGTGTATGAATCTGATCCCATAACTCGATCATTGCTGCCTGGACACCCCACAGATGTCTCGAACATTTGCAAATCTGAAGGTACATCTTTACACAAATTCTGTTGTTCGTCCTGTATACCCTTTGATGGTAAACTGAGTTACTCCAGCTAGAAACCTGGAAGTCATTTTAACCTCCTCTTGCTGCTTCATTTCCTCACAGCTAATGTCTACAACCTAGTCTATATCCTTACCATTGCTCAAACCCACTTCCCTCTCTCTCCTTCATGCCACTGCTTCTTCTTGGACTCTCATTGTCTGTCATTTGCAAAATTAAATTGCGTCAGCTTCTTAATTGGTTTCTTCTTGCATATCAATATTACCGCTAAAGTGAGATTTTTTTTAAATTAAAAAGTACAATCTTGTTGGGAAAATTCAAATCATTTGATAATTATAGAATGGAAAGTCCTCTCCCATCACCACAAAAACCATGACATGGTAGTAACTGATGAGTTTATTTCAAATATGTTCATTTTTATGCATATTAACTATATAAAAATACATACAATTTAACAATTTCAATACCATAAATAGGAGTTCAGCATACTGGTTAGACATTTATATACTACTGGAGGCCCAGTGCACTGAAGGGGGGTCCCTCAGCCCAGCCTGCACCCTCTCACAGTCTTGGACCTCTTAGGAGATTGGGCCTAATCTGATAGTCAGAAATACCTCTCTCAGTCAGGGATCCCTTGCTCCTTACCACCCGCCTCCTTGCTACTCCCTACCACTTGGCTCACTCCTCCTTAGTGCTGCCACGAAAGCAGGAGAGACTCCCACCACTGCCACTGCCACCACCACCACACTCGCCAGCCATGAGCCTGATTTCTGGCTGAGTGGTGCTCCCTCTGTGGGAGCACACTGACCACTAGGGGGCAGCTACTGTGTTGAGCGTCTACCCCCTGGTGATTAGTGCACATCATAGCAACTGGTCATTCTGGGCTTTCTGCCATAGTGGTTGCTTAGGCTTTTATTATATAGATATGAAATGCTTTCCCTCATAGTCTAGTACCCACTTGACACTGTACAGAGTTATTGATTATATAATATTGACTGTACAATATTATTGATTACCAGTATATTCCCTAATCTGTACTTTGTAAGTTCAGGTACTTTTATATGACAGCCCGAGACACTTCATGATGAAGCCCTTGTCAGATTCCTCACACTCATCTCTTTTCATGTTTTCCTTCTTTCCCTATGGTCCAGCCATATGGAAATGCTAACGGTTCTCTGAAAACATCCGAGTGTTTCATGCCCTCATTTTCCTTGGACACACTTCTGCATTTACATGAAATTGAGCCTGTGTCTTTCTTTGCCTAGTAGATTTTAAGCTTTTAAAGGAAGAAGACATGGCATTGGAGGCTGTTAACAATTCCTGGCTT
Source organism: Vespertilio murinus (assembly GCA_963924515.1). Taxonomy (NCBI): domain Eukaryota; kingdom Metazoa; phylum Chordata; class Mammalia; order Chiroptera; family Vespertilionidae; genus Vespertilio; species Vespertilio murinus. The sequence goes on from OZ004709.1 coordinate 6,157,985, forward strand.
TTGAAACTCAAGAAAGACAGAGACTCTCTGAATATCAATTTGATTTTTATTGACATCATCTATTTCTTGGATTTCAAAGTTTTGAGTCATAAACTAGTTAGTGGCAGTAAGCTAAAGTCATTATGTTTGGAAAGGGATGTCTTTGAATGGCATGCCCCATACTCTAAATGCTTTCACTGCTATAAATTTATTTTAAAATATTCCTGCAGCAAAGGTTTTAGACCGGAATAGTCTATAACCTAGATTCCAGAAAAAGAAAAAAAAAAGTAGGATATCATACTTATTTCTTAAATTTCTATAATATAAAATAGGTTTTAAGCTCAGAAATCTTGATTTTGACCTGTTTTATGTCTTGAAAATAAAGGGGTACAGTAGAAAACAAAAGGTAGCTAAGCACACATTAAAACCATTAGTGTTTATATGCATGCCATAAATACTATAAACTCAGGTGGCAAAAACAAGAGTGGGCACATAATAAGCTGTTTCTCTTAAACCAGTTTGGGAAATTTGACTAGGAAGAAGGTATACATTTCTGCCTTTTTAAATATATATATATATATCACTCAGGGAGGGATAATTGGGTAGCTGAACTATTAAGTCTGAATCCTGCTTCTTGTATTGGAAGTGCTAAGATGGCTGGAAGACCAGTTTGATAAAATTCTCTGGAACATACACCTTACTAATTGTGGGAGTACATGTGGGGTGCTATGAAGGTGTTTTAAATTATTTCTATACATTTAAATTTCTTTGTTTTACAGGGGAGTGTATCTGATTTGGTTCTGAGGGTATGGGATAGGAGAGGAATTAGTAATAGAATACAGGCTACTCCTAGTTCCTTCTGATACTTACAACTGAATTCTCACAGTGAAAGCTGACCAAAGGATATTTCATTATAGAAAGCCTCACTCTCTAGGAACTTCTGGTTGAGAATAGGGGCAGTCCAAGTGTCATATCTAAATACTTAATACAAGATCATTAGGAAGAATTTAGAGTGCATGCAGCCCACTTTCTAGAATGTCTTGTAACAATAATACTCTCCATGCTATCTTCCTGAGTAGCACTTTGCTTAGTGAGAAGCATGAATGAGATCTTGGGTACACTGAAGGCATCTTTCTCTTGTTTGGCGGAGGGACAGAATTGATGAGATTACTGCTGCTGCACTGTTCAGTCCTGTGAGGGTCAGAGACTTTTTCCAGAGCTCACAATGGTTATCAAATCAGGAGTGAAAATAGCGCTGAGAACTTAGCCGTGGTGAAAATTGAATTATATCTACTCAGACTCTTTCAGAATTTTTTCCCTTTTATTTTGTGTTGTTGTAATTCTTTATTGTGCAAAGGGGCATAGGGACAATAACATGAAGAATAAATGATACTGGCCAGATAGCAGTTAATTTTTTCATAAAGGGCAGAAATAAGACCAGTATGAGAAAATTGTAAGAATCTATAGGATCAATATAACAAAGAGTATTTTATCAATTTGAGCTATCTATAAGTGGATAGATTTTTGAAAGTGCAAGCTCAGGAATGGTTGAAATAGTCATACTGAGGCCAGATGCCTGAGCATCAGGAATGCTATATGACAGATTACTCTGCTACATAAAACTTTGGAGTATAAAATTCTCCCAGTGTTAAGATTCTATCCTTTTTTTTCATCAATAATGGTCAGAATATTACTACATTTGCTTTGAGATAGAGTAAGTTTTATTTACCCAGAGGAGACTTGTAATATTTCATGCATTCCTTCGTGATAAGGGTATGGATGCTGCCAGGTGCCATAAAACAAAACAAAACAAAAAACACACAAAATTACATCTGTGATAATTATCCAAGTTGGATAAGATCAGAGAACTAGAGGAGTAGGTCCCCAAATTTGTCCAAAGATAGTGGTGGCTAGTACATAAATATTATCTGAGGGTTTTCATGTAGTAAATACTGATCTTTAGGTCTCATCCTTTGAAAGTTTAATTTATGGGTTGAGTGTAGAGGTCTGGGAATATGAATTTACATTCCTCAGGTTATTCCTGTGGATAGTATTATAAGGGCCAGTACTCTATGGAGCTTGCTGTTTCTCTGCCCCACTGAGTTCTTTCCTCTTCAACTCCCAGAAAAGACTCCTTTTCAAATCTGCAGGTGTACGTATCCCAACCAAATAGAGGGAAAGGGGGTTTCTCCACGCAATGGTCCATGTGTATACAGAGGAAAATATAAACTCACAGGAGCTCTGAACAATGATGTCCAAAGCAATCCTACCAATTCCAGAATTGGGGTTGAGGCAGGAGTTGCAAAGGGTGAGAATTAGAACCTGCTGTGGCCACCAAATGCTTCACCTCCTCACCATTTCCTGAGCATGCTGGGACAGGCAAAGGCACTGCCTTGGTTGCAACCAAAGGGGTATTTGAAGTCATGTCGTGTGGCATCTTTTTCCAGCAAAAATTTTCAGGAATCAGCTTGAAGTGACCACAGTCAGGCAAATGAGCCTAGGTTTCACGGTCAGGTACCCTCAGAGGTTTCCTCAATTGTCTTTTAATCTTGTGGCTCTTGTGACGTCTGGGTGTGACTGAGTTGAGAGGTGCCCAAGGCAGCATTGCAGAGGATGAGCCTCTGGAAGGCCTGGCAAGGAGGAATGATGACCAGACCTTCAGGTCCCTGCCACAGAGCCCTTAGAAGAGTGAAGACTGGCTTTCCACCCAAATCTCTTCTCCAGTGTCCTTCCTCAGGCTGCCCTCTCTGCAAGGATCAGCTGAGTTCTCTGTGTGCTCTGAGTCTCTCCATGGTAGTGTCTTTTTCCCGGATGCTAATTATTTTTTTAACAGATTGAGGTAACCACATTGTCATTTGTGTCTGGGGATAAGAGTACTGGCCTATTTTCAGTGCACCTCTCTTCCGATAATTGCCACATTCATTAATGAGGCTGAAACACTCAATTTCTTGACCTCTGTCTCAAAGACTTTGATGTTTGGTGCCTGACAAGACAGTGTGAACCCTGAGGCAGAAAGGTAGAATTCTGGTGACCGTTCCCTGGCCCCATCTATTTTATCTCTCAGCTCTTAGCGCTGCTTTTACATTTTCTTCAGTGAATAATCTCTCCATTGAATCCTTGCTGTAGCCTGTCATCAATTCCAAACTTTTAGTTAACTGTTTGGGAAGATGAGTCAAAGTGTTCAAATAACTCAAAAAAGTAGAAATCTAAGAGCAGGAATCTGGTTTATAAGTTGAAACCAGCTACAGAAACACCTTGTTTATGTCTGGCAGTGTAGCTACTACTAGCATGGTCTCTTTCTCTCTATGTGTTTTTTCCATGCTCACATACTTTCAGTGCCTAGAACTCAGTTGTACACATAGAAAGGGCATCGCTAACACTCCTTTAGCTTAGAATGGAGGATAGATGAACAAATAAGTTATCTAGAATACTCTCAAGAGCCAGACTGGAATTAAAAGAAGAAACTTTATGGTACAAATATATATGCATGGTCATATTTAAAGTATAACCCTGTTACCTCATAGTGGGACTGGTTAATACCTTTGGTATATTCATTGATAGCACCTTCATTCATTTTCAAATATGTTGGACATTAAATATATGGTCATCATATTCATATGCAATGTTTTTTTAAATATATGTTTTATTGATATTTTACAGAGAGAAAGGGAGAGAGATAGAGAGCTAGAAAAGTCAATGAGAGAGAAACATCGACCAGCTGCCTCTTGCACACCCCCTACCAGGGATGTGCCCAAAACCAAGGTACATGCCCTTGACTGGGACCTTTTAGTCCGCAGACCGACGCTCTACCCCTGAGCCAAACCAGTTCCGGCATCATAGGCAATCTTTTAAGGTCCATTATTAAGAACTATTTACTCTTATATTTAATTAAAAATTTTGGCTATCCCCTTTTAAAATTATTTTGTAGTATATTAGCATATTTTGAATGGCCAAAGCGGGTAGAGAGGTTTACCTGTCTACAGAAACCTCTTCAAGGAATCACTATCTTATAGCGCAAGTGAAGTCTGCTTCACATGACAGGGAGTTATAGGGATGCATTTAAAATAATTTCAATGAAAATTATTGCAAGTTCAAAAATTGCAACAAAAGTTGGTGTTTAACTGATCTAAACTCATTCTTATATATATGTAATAAATAAAGTATTACTATGATAAGTAAGATCTATTCCCAGCTACTGTGCCTGCCATATGTTGAGGGTAGATACATAGGAAATAAAGCAAAGGTCTTAACTTTTGTGGAGATTTTAAAATGTAGTAAAGCCTTGATTAACCACACTTCAGCTTCCAATTAACTCCCTTTTATCCTTTTACTGCCTTTTAAGGGAGAGAGAGATGTCACATGAAAATCAATTGGTATGGATTTAGTTTAAAAAAGAAAAGCAAGTCCCTCTTGATTTCTTGAGATTGCTACGGGCTCAGCTCTCAGTCTGCCCAGTTTCCTGTAATTTCTTTGTCTCCATCTCTAGTGTGAGGTGATGAGACTTGATGCTCAAATGAATGCTAAACTTAAGGACCCGTGGCTTCTCACGCCACCAAGAGAGGGTCCAATCCCCTTCTTGGCCCCTCCGTTGAGACAGAAGAGTGCACTTAGTCATTACTTGAAAGGTTTTCGGTGTCAAGCAGTGAACTTGTTAACTCTGAGTTGAATAGAAAATTCAGTTATCAGAAGCCCTCGTTCCTAAATACCGACACAGGCCCCTGATTTGAAGTGTTTTAGCCCAATGTGATTGCTGCCCTTGGGGCTGCAGGGGGTGCTGATAATAGGTAGCCAAGGGCCGGGCAGTGCCCAGCCTTCCTGGAGCAGGGAGGGGTTTTGGGGGGGGGGGCTGCAACAGTGTATAGCTTAAAGAGGCATGTGGATACCACTTGGTAGTAGTCTGAATGGAAAGAAGTCAAAGCATCTTCATTGGGGAAGACGTGTTCACTTCTGCAAATGGGAAACGTTTCATTTCAACTTTTGTCCTCTGTCCTGAACTAACCATTTTAACCTGGAAAAGGACACCCAGGAGTAACCTGTTTAGTACACTTACTGTGCCCTGAACGAGACAGATGTACGTTTCCTCACTCGGTGCACATGCAGAATGCACCTGCCCCTCCTCTCTCCTTCTCGGAATCTCACCCTTCCTTCAAGGTTAAGCCCAAGTTCAGCGTTCCCCTGTCCTCTGCCTTCCTAGCCTGCACATAAAGCAGTGTCATCACTGTCTCCATTGTCTTTCCTTCCCAACGGGAGCCCTGGCTGTGGCTTTTCTTTCTCATGACAGCTTTACAAATGGCACGGAGCCTCCTCTCTCTCAAGTGGTTTAAACGGGACCCTACCCAGAGGCAGCAAACGCTGAGCACTTGCCCGGCCTCCTCTGGCCAAATGAGCCCTCGATTATTGTTCGGCATTCTTAACTGTCAACAGCAGGATGGCTCCCCTCTGGGAACTCAATGAGGAGGGTGAGAAATAGAAGATTAGAATTGAGGGAGCCACGCAAAATAGCTTTTATTTATTGGCAAAGAGGAGGCAAAAGCTACTAAACATCGTCCCAATGCTTCTCTTCATCATCTATTGCCTAAGTCTCCCTTTTCCTCCTTGAGGGCAGCAGTTCTGTCTCTGTGCAATGTAACGCATTAATGGGGCACGTTTTATTTCAATGATGGTATTAATAATGGAGTTAGGGGACACTTATTTGCCAACAATTTAAAAGGAGATTTAAGCTGCGTGGTTTCCTGCCCACCCTCCTCTGTAAGGACCTTCTCTGTCTTTGAGATTGGAGGTGATAAATCGAACCCTCTGGAGACTGATCTGGGGAAGGGGCTTGCATTTACTGAGTGATTCCTATGTGCTCAGCCCAGCAGTAAGCGCTTACATTCCCCATTTCACTTGGTTCTCACTGACACCAGGGAATTAGGTATCCTTGACTGCATTTCATAGATAAGAGAATGGAGATCCAGGAGACCAAGTCACTTACCCAAGGGCTAGGAATAAGGGGGGAGCTGGAATTCAAGCCCAGGGCAACTCCTAGGCTCCCAAGCCTCCCTTTCTACAGTGGGATGAGATGGGGGCCAAAGAAGAGGCCAAAGGGCCGGAAGGGCAGGCAGCGTCTATCTATATCTTTGAGGTGTTTTGGGAATCCTCTCCCAATGGTCAGAGGGGCCCTGGACATTTTCCGATGGTGGAGAGAGGATGTAGGCTCTCTATCTACTTGGTGATTTGAGAGAAGGATCTATGCTGACTCAGGGTACAGGAAACCTGACCACCCCCCCAGGCGCAGCCTCTGGCTTCACTTGAGGTCTTGTTCCTTCACCTATGGACTGAGTGCACCAGGCTGTGTCCTTTCCACCTCTCAGAGTTACCCTGACTCACATGGAGAGGTAGTCAAGGGCACTCAAGGCTTGGCAGCTGTTTGTGTGGGGTGACTTGAGGCAACTTCCAACCCTGAGATTCAGTTACACAGGCTTTTCAAAAAGATTGAAGAGCACGAACCCCTTAATAATGCAAGGGATTATTAAGAGCAGGAAGGTGTGATAACAGCAGGCATGTCGAGGCTCCAGATATAACTGATTTTCTGCTTCATCTGCCTCTTGCAAAGATTGGAGAAACCCACAAGCGGTTTTCCCCTTTGCCTTTCTATGGAGCATGTTGTCTTTCTCTCCCAGGGGCTGGGGATGAATTGGTAGGGGGAGACTTGAGTAGTGCTTAGACATGGGACAGGGAACTATGCATCTGGATCCACCATCTCTTGGTGAAAATAAATTCTGTTTCATTTTCCTCCCTCCATTTGGCACATAGCAGAACCATGCAGCACTAAAAATGAATTCCCTTAACTCATTGCCATTTTCCTAGATATTGAGGTTATGTGAACACCTACTTTTTACAAGTTGATGTTGAGTGAATTGTGCTATGATAAACATGGTAATTCCAAGATAAAAAATGTGCATAAAGTGCCTTGTATATATATTTCCTTGTATAGAAGCAATGGCATTGAATAAATCTGTTGTGATTAATAAGATAAATAATTTCTCCCTCTGTTATCTTCTTCCTTGTACATTGACCAATAAGAATGACCAGGAAGGAGAAAGCAACATCCTCACTTCTAGAATATCCAGTGGACCCAATGCTATTTCAATGCCATGTATATGGACATTCAAACAGCCTTTTCTCAGCTCAAATAGAGAGAGCTAAGGAATATCTGACACCCTATTTTTCTCTCCCTAACTTGTGCATTTGGTGTCCCCTCCTTAGGGACGGAAGAAGCCCAATGTCTAAGTGACAGCTTTGTTACCTGGGAGAGAGCAAAGCAAAGATGGCCTCTTTGTTTCAACCCCTCCCTCAGATCTGGACCCTTTCATCCTTGCACCTGATGGCCTGTCTCAAGGTTATGGTAATGGAGCCAGCACCTCTGGGCTCATGGAGGCTGATTATGCACATCTCATTAATTGGTAAATGCTGCAAATCAGGGGTCCCCTGTGCTCCCCCTAGAAAGCTGGTAGTTACACCTTTACCAACGCAGCACTGCCCTGAGCTTTATAGTACTCAGACTTCCCCTTTATGTGGAACCTGCCTTTGGAAGGTCATTCCTTTGATGTTCCCTCCGGGCATGGTGTTTCAGGGTGATGCTTCAATTTTTGTTCCTCTTATTACTTTGTAGAAGAAACAGGAGATTTTGGGATTCATACAGAGCTACTCACTCTCTGCCAACTTATAAGATATTATTCTCTTTTTGATGCTCTTAACAGTAAATAGCGTAATAATTTACTAATATAGTTTGCAGGCTCTTTGAAAGGACTGCATACCCCTGTTCAACTAATAGGGGATGTTCATTCTCTTCTCTGTTCTGTGGAACAGTGGCTTCCAAACCGTTAGAGGAGGTAAGAAGGCAACATTAGAGTTATTTTCCATCTTTATGCTTGAATAATTCATAGTTAGTATATTTTTATGAGGCATAACATGCAGAATTGTAATATATATTTATGAATATAAATGTATACATATAAGGATGCAAGAAAAAATTATTGATGAGTTACATAATCAAAAGAATTTGACCTATCTGCAAGATTGCTTTTCTTAAGTATTATTGACATATTCATATTAAGGTATTAATTAACAATCATATCTATATAATAAAAGCCTAATTGACCATTATGGCAGAATGACCAGAATGCAGAATGACCAATTGCTATGATGTGCACTGACCACCAGAAGCAGACGCTCAATGCAGGAGCTGCCCCCTGGTGGTTAGTGCACTCTCACAGGAGGAGCGGCCACTCAGCCAGAAGCCAGGCTCACTGCTGAAGAGCTCAGCAGTGATTGTGGGAGCCTCTCCTGCCTCCATGGCAGCACTAAGGAGCAGCGAGCTGAGCAGTAAGGAGCAAGCAGGTGGGTAATAAGGAGTGAGGGGTCCTGGATTGTGAGAGGGATATCCAACTGCCAACTGTCGGACATCCCCCAAGGGGCCTGGACTGCAAGAGGATGAAGGCCTGGCTGAGGCCCTCCCTCCAGTGCATGAATTTCATGCACCAGGCTTCTAGTTTTATTATAGATCAGTAAGCTATGTTTGACATTTTAAGTAAAAGGATTTGACTATTTCAATGGCTTATAATAAAATTAATCTCTATTAATGAAGAAAATTAATATTCTGGCCTGCTTAGTATATGCTTACTTTAGGCATTGGCTATGGCTGAGAGGGCCTAAAATACATACTACCTGGCCCAGGAAAGTCTTGCTGCTTCCTGTCCTATTATTATTAACTATAAGTACACAATGAGAGCAATAAACACATTATTCAGATGCAGAAGCAGAGGGAAATTTTTACAAATCAGTATAAAGACAGGGTTTAATACTAGATCTGGCAATGCTCAAGCCTTGTTCATTCTGGTAAACTTCAATTTCCTGTAGTACTCGCGATGGCCTGTCATATGTAGAGCAAGTACAAACAGTGGAACGGAGGGAGAGCACTAATTATGCCACTGGGGTCCGGACTTTCCAAGGGAGAGTCAAGAGAGTACGTTACCAAGTATAACCTTGGTATATCTGCTACTATTCCCTGATCCTGTATTACACCCAGGGCAGGTATTACTAATTGATTAAAGCACTACTTTTTTTTGGCGGGGGGAGGGACAGGGACTGAGTTGTATGCAGCCACAGAATTCTTATGAATACAACTCTCCAGGCATAATAAATGAAACATATGGCATTTTGTACGAACACAAATAGAGTGATGTGTAAGTATATGGGTCAATGAGAGGATTGAGGTAGAGAGGAAGGGAATCATAAGAAAACAAGAGACAACATGACATTTTGTGTATCTTGTTAGCAAAACTTTCATTCAAGAGGTACCATGTGATTTCACGCACATGTGGAATTTAATGAACGAACTGAACTACTAAGTAAAATAGAGAAGGACCCATAGGTAAAGAGCAGGCAGACAGCTCTGGGCAGGGGTTGGTGGTGGAGGGATTGTGCAAAAAAAGAAGAAAAAGTGAGAAAACTCGTGGACATGGATAACACTGTGGTGACTGTGGGTGTGGAGAGGGAGTAAAGGTGGAAGAGGGCATAGAGGGGATAAATGGTGATGGAAAAAGTAAAATAGAAAAAGAAGAGGAACATATTCAAGAAGTCCTCTTTACTGGCATGTAACTAGGAGCCCTGGGGGATATAGGGAATCAGAAAATGGTCCAGCTTAGAAAATCTGGATTCAAATTCCAAATCCGCTACTTCACTTTGTGTGACCTTAGGCAAGTTTACTCCCTAATTTCTCGGTTTTTCTCACTTGGGAAAATAAGAGAATCCACTTTCTGAGGCAATTGTGAAAATTAACTGACTTAATTTACATGAAGCATGTAAGGCCATGCCTAGTGCAAGATAAGTGCTAGTATAAATGTTAGCCTACAATGTGCTTAAAAATACAGCCGTGAACTAAAGACCAACATACAGAGAGACCAAGAACCACACACTAGATAGAGTAAAAACCATGCCCAAGGTTTCTAGTTTCCTATATTGTGTACTTCTCAGGACTGTTTCTTCCATCCATAAAAGTCACAGATAATGAACACTCTGCGTCACCATTTTCTGGATTTATGCATGATGGTGTTCCGTCCCAGTGAATTTTATCCATCACCTCGTGGATTTGTCAATAGCTCCCAAGATGGTACAGTTTCATGGGAGATCTTGCTGATGTGTAATTTGTCTTTTTCCCTTTAGCTATAGCCAAATAGACATTCTTGTCATTGCAACAATTTGAAAAATAATTCATGTCACTCTAATAATTTTCAGTACTATTGATTTACCGGTGCAGAGTTAAGGTCTATACTAGGGAGCTACCTTTAAATATTCAAAATAATTCATTCTAAGAAATGGGAACCATTTGTGTTATACAACTCAGGCACAATACCCCAGAGATATCTGAGAAGTCACTGAGGAGCTAAACTACCTTTTTAGCAATTCTCTAGAGGAAAAAAAATCCTATGATATATTACTATAAGTATGCATTACATATGCCCTTACAATTTACAACTTTATATATGAAACTAGAGGCCCGGTGCACAAAATTTGTGCATTGGGGGGGGGGGGGATCCCTCAGCCTGGCCTGCAACCTCTCCAATCTGGGGCCTCTTAGGGGATATCCCTCTCACCACCTGGGACCACTGGCTCCTAACTACTCACCTGCCTGCCTGCCTGATCACCCCTAATCACTCTGCGTCAGCCCCCGCCACTGTAGCTTTGTCCAGAAGGACATCCGGTCTAATTAGCATTATTACCCTTTTATTAGTATAGATTTTTAGAAATGATGTTTTCTTATGTAAGGTCATGGTTGGGAGGGCAAATTTTAGTGCTGGCCCTCACTGAACAAGAAAAAATGAAAAAAAAAAGAAGATTTTGGTTGAAATTTCAGAATGGTCTTCCACTTTCTTCTGTTTTTAAAATCAGCTATCTTAAGACTAAAGGTCCAGTGCATGGAATTTGTGCACCCAGGGTGTCCTTCATGCCTGTGCCCTCTCACAATCTGAGAGCCCCTGGGGATTGTCTAACTGATTTCTTAGGCCCCCTCCCCAGCAGTCAGACATTCTTAGCATTACAGCGGAGGTCAGAGAGGCTCCTGTTACTGCTGCTGTGCTTGGCAGCTGTGAGCCCGGCTCAGGGTTTCTGGCTGAGTGGCACTCCCCCTGTGGGAGCACAATGACCACCAGGGGGAAGCTCTTGCATTGTCTTCCCCCTGGTGGTGAGTGCTCGTCATAGCGACCAGTCAGTCTGTGGTTTGGTCATTATATAGAGTGGTGGGTAGTGACTGGGTCCAGGGGTCATTAGACTTGTCCTGTTTCTGTGTGAAGACAGGAATTCTCTCTTTGATAACTAAATATAGCCTTTCCAGCTTTAGTTCTAGTAAAGGTATAAAAGATATAAATTGGAAAATGTGGAATTCAGCAGTTAGATCTTTGGGGAAGCCTCCAGGCTAGGACACTTATGCTACTGTTTCTGCAAGCCCAGGCCTCTGACTCCAAAGGTTTCAGTTCCCCTGGAATGTATAAACCAGCCAGACTCTCAGCGGGAGGGTATCACTTGTCAAATATTCCCCAAATGAAATTCTATAAGCATTGTGATATGTACCTTTTGAAATATCAAAAGAACTAAGCAGTGGTGCTTGCAAGGGAGTTGTCTCTTGTTCTTTGTCATGATCTCATTAGCCCTGTTTTCATTAGTTAGGTTACTTTTCTTCAATTATTGATAGATGAATTGTATCATTCCTGAAATGCAGTGACATGACTTTGAAGGACAATACTGGTCATTACACATGGCAAATTAAATGATTACAACAAATATTTACTACTGCAGTTGACCCGTAGGGGAGGCATATACTCACTTTGTTGATACTGAGTTTGGCAACATGACTTGCTTTGGACAACATAATTTAGGTAAAAGTGACAGTCAGTTTGGAGCCAAAGCTCTAAGAAACTTTATGTGTCTTTGCTCAACCCTCTGGGGGCTTTTGATTTTAGCCACCAGAAGTACGGTCTTTGGGTGCTGCTGCTCCTCTTGCCCAGGTCTGAAAAGGAAGCATGCAGACCAGCCTACTGAAGCAGAGCCATCATGGCCAAGCCGTAGATGCCCAAGTATGAAAAAAAAATGCGTGCTGTTTTAAGACACTGAACTTTGGGGGTGATAGTTAGGGAGCATCATTGATCATAGCAATAGGTGATTAATACAGGCCTTACCCTTGAAAGTTTCCGGTTAGAGATTTCCTTAAAAAGCTTGGGCATCTCGCCAAAACTGGTTTGGCTCTGTGGATAGAGCATCGGCCTGCGGACTAAAAGGTCCCAGGTTCCATTCCGGTCAAGGGCATGTACCTTGGTTTAGGGTATGTCCCCAGTAGGGGGTGTGCAGGAGGCAGCTGATCGATGTTTCTCTCTTATCCATGTTTCTAATGCTCTATCCCTCTCCCTTCCTCTCTTTAAAAAATCAATAAAATATATTTAAAGAAATAAAAAAGCTTGAGCATCTGATCTTCATATCTTAGTAGGGAGCTGGGCTATATAAGGCATGGGAAGAGATTGGGTAGATACATCTTACTTGCCATTCTACTACTCTTTACCAAATCCCCAATGCCTGATTTATTTTCAGATTGGATTGTGATTTAGCTGTGACTGAATGCTGCTATCAGATTAGAATTTTTGGTACAAAAATGTAATTTCTCACATTTCTAAGCTTGCTATGCCCTTTGGACAGTTATGTCTTACATGGCCTACCTGGGCTAGTTGGTCCTTAGCTGGTCCATTCATTGAGGGGGCAGCAATATAGCAAAAAGTGCACAGGAATAGGAAAAATCTATTAAGTGGCAATAATACTTGTGTGTGTGTGTGTGTGTGTGTGTGTGTGTGTGTGTGTGACGGAGAGATAGAGAGAGAGAGAGAGAGAGAGAGAGAGAGAGAGAGAGAGAGTTAGTTTTGAAGACACAGCATGTAAATTATGTAAAATGTTCAGTATAAGCCTGATATAATCTTTAATGATCGAGCGCTTGCCATCTACTATGCACCAAATGCTCTTACATGTGTTTGCTCTTGACATTCTTATTAAAACATGAGATTTGTACTATTATCAAGTTTATTTTTTGGAGGAGAAAACTGAGATAATAGAGTTTATGTAGCTTTTTCAAAGTTATTCATGCAGCTAAGGAATGTTTGAACAGTATTTTGGCCAGGTTTAGAATGTAGAAAATTTGCAAAAGAAGAGACCATCACTTATTTCCTAACAAGAACAAACTGGATAAGTTAAACAATCATAATATTTAAAACCTAGAGAATACCTAAGGATACACATCAGCTAAGCTTAGGAAGGAACAGACTAGACAAAGCAGGCTGGGAAAGAAGAGCTGCAAACTGTTTTCCTCCCTGGGGACATAACAGAAAGAGGATTAACACCCTCCTTCCCCCTACAGCTGCGGCTAAGGGGAAATCAGCCTTATTTCAACACCTTTTAATGCCTGCTTGTGGACAGACACGATGCATGAAAATCCCAAGGATCCACAGTCATGGAGCAAATATATATCCGGTCTCTATGTATTTCCCATGAGTGCTTAGGGCAACAAAGGGGGGCATCCCTGAGGCAAAATGAGACTTCCCTGAATGCAAGTCTGCAGTTTTCCAAAAGCAGGGCAGCAGAATTGAGCAAGATCCCACCTCCATCCTCAGGTGCATGTGGTTTTCTGAATATAAGAGACTGCCACCTCAAAGGCTGGGAGAAAGGCGGGACAGATTCCAGATTCCTAGATGTGAGGGACCTTACGAAATGAACAGCAATAGCCTAATCAGGATTGGGATAATTAGAGAGAACCCAGGTACACTGAACCGAACATTCACAGAAAGGTAGGTGGAGAGATTGCCTGCAGCACAGAAAGCCAGATGCAGGGATGGAGAGTGAGACTCTCCATTGATCCCAAAAGGTGGTTGCCTGGCTGTGAACCTGAGCTTTCAAAGCTACAGCTCCTGTAGCTTAGAAGGGGGGTGACTGTAAAGCACAAAAAGATCTCTGGAGACTTGCTTGTATTCAGATCCCGAGCTCTGCTAAGGGAATGTTCTACTCCCACCATTGAAAACATTGGAAGCCAGTACTGGACTGAATCTTTTTTTTAAATTTAAATTCTTTATTGTTTAAAGTATTACATATGTCTCCCTTCCCCCTGTTGACCGAATCTTTTCAAAGTTATAACAAAGCCCACACCCAGCTCAACCATAGATTGGAGAGGCTCAGCCTCACCAAAATGATGATCTGAGAAAGGAACAGAAAGGCATTTGTGTGACCTTTATTTTTTCGGGGGGTTAAACATTATTTATTCGGTCTCTGCTGTTGGTATTTTTTATACACAATGTCTGGCTTACAAAAAATTATTAATCAGAAAACAAGAGAGCAAGAAAATATAACCTATAGTCTAGAAGCAGAGCTACAAAAGTGTAAATTATTTCCTATCTTGTCATTTGCACTAAAATTTACCAGCCCCTCATTTAGAGAAAGGAGAATGATATGTTTAAGGGGAGCAATGTTAAAAATGCCAGCATATTTCCCATGAAAAGATTGGAGACTAGGAAAAGAAAGGAGCAACGTCTTTAAAATGCTGAAGAAAGAACACGTTGTCAGCCTAGCTCCGAGTCTTTCAGTTCTGCATCGACACTCATTTGCATTTACCTAATTTCTTGTTGTGGAGAGCATAGAGGGCAAACACACATCTCTTGATAATTAACCCTAAGAAGGTGAAGTTAAACAGTGTCAAGTATAGGATGGATGATTGAATTAAACAATGAAAGAATATTGCTCACAAAGAAGTTAAGCGAGATGCACTTTACAATAACATGGAAAAATAAGGCAGGGCTTTAATGGGCAGGACATTAATTTTGCTTTCTGTGTTACATGGTGAATATGACAGTGGTTGGAGGCAGAACCAAAAACGTCTACCTCTGTGGTGTTTTTATGATAATTTCTCTCAGCTGTGACTTTCTTCTATGTAAAATTGAGTTAGTAACAGCCCCACCTACTTTATATGGTTGATTTTCAAATCATGAGACTGGAAATGAATGTAGTGACTAATTGAAAGACACTTTGAATACTCCAAAGTTATAGGTTGAAATAGTAATAGTAAAACAACAAATCAACCAAACCTCTTACCATCTATAAAAAGATGTGCATTCTATGGGCCATGGATGCAATTATAGAGAGAAGTAATGATTCTACTCAACTCTGTCCTGATAAGATCACTCCAAAGTGTTGAGTTCTGAATACCACACATTGAGAGATAGAGAGACCTACAAGGAGCATGTTCAGAGGACTGGGTAGAATTCTAAAAATCTTAAGTGCAGAGTTGTTGAAAGAATGGAAGATTTTTCTTATATGAATAGTATGAAGTAAAGACTCAGTGGTTCCAATAAACAAAATGCAAAAGCATAGATTTTCATGCAAATAGTCATCTTTGAAATGTTGGTTCAACCCCCACACCTCCCCCCCCCCCATATCCACCCCCCTTGGCTACAGGAGCCTAAGAAAAATGGCTAAGCTACTCAAGTCTCATTTTCAACATGTGTTAAATGGACACAATGTTATCTAATTTACTATGCTTTTGTGAGGATTTAGTGAGAGAATCTTAAGGAACATAAGAGAATATGTAGGCCATCTGTATATAGTACTCTAAGATAATAGATCTGGAGTAACTGTAATTAGTCAGAAAGCATTTTAAATCAGAGACTGCTGTATAGAAAGGAAACTGACTGCTTCTCTTTGGCTGAGGAATTTGAGCATAGTTTGTTGGAGGGTATTCAGATGTCATCAGCGCATGGTGGGACTGTTTGATACTTTCGGCCATTAGTGTCAGCAAACAGCACAATGCATCCATCGGCCATCTTTATTCTCATCATCGGGCATGTATGGATGTATTACACAAGAAGAGGAGGTTTGAAGGGGTCAGGATAGATGTATGGACTAACTTGGTCAGAAGAGCAGAGCAAGCTGAGAATGAGAGAGGTCCAAATGGACTTTCCGACTGAATGTCAATCAAAATTATGGTCCTTTGTCTTTAAGTTTCATAGATTTATTCATAATAAGAACATTAGATGTTTATAATAAGAGCAAGAAAGCTCCGTAGACCTTTATGGGAAAGTTTTAAAATTTTTACTGAATTTAAGATGAATTTTTGGAGTTTTCTCATAAACACTAGGCGTTTTACATCTTTCAAGCTACGAGATAGGAAACGTTATTCTTTGTAGTAACTCTGCAGATATTTTATTTGTGAAAGAAACAAAACTAACAATGGCAGACTTATCTGCCAAAATGACTAGAAATTGTCAGACCTGAGGACATGTTGTTCTTTGTCTCATGCTGTAATAATATACAGAAGTCTGGTTTAAAGAAAAGGCCTCCTGTTAGCATTGTATGAGTAACAATGACGGAACTACAAAGACATGCATAAAAGGAAATGCTCTTAATGGAATATTTCAGAGTGATTTGAGAGACCTACCTGGAGAAGGAAAATACATTCTGGCAAAGGAGATGTTGTGATTGCCATGGGCCTGCCAGGAGATGTTTTCTTTTTCCTGAGATGTTATTGTTTTTTCTCTCACTGAGAGGCCCTTGTTTTGCATATTGATTAAATTAGAATCTGCACTAAAGGAGTTTTTATCATGATTTATTTATATGAGTCCTGATTTATTTATATTTCCTCCCCCATTTACAGTTGTATATATGCAGGAAAATGAGCCCTAAAATGTTAGAAGGAATCAGTCTCACCCCTGGAGTCAAAATTAATGTGAGGTCCTCTGTAGGCAAAGTAGCTGATTACATACATTAAGTTTTTCCTTACCCTCTCTCTATTTGACTTTCACCATTCTCAGAACTACACTTTCCCCCAGCTCAGTCATAACACTTTCGTTTTTGTTGTTGTTTAAAGTATTACATATGTCTCTTTTTTCCACCATTGACCTCTCCCCAGCCTCCTCCCCTCTCCCCACTCCCCAGTGTCTGTGTCCATTGTCTGTGCTTATATGTATGCATACAAGTCCTTTGGTTGATCTCTTACCCCCACCCCAACCCTCCCTTGCTTTCCCACTGAAGTTTGACAGTCTGTTCAATGCTTCTTTATCTCTGTATTTATTTTTGTTCACCAGTTTATGATGTTCTTTATATTCCACCAATTTATTTTTTAACAGCCTTATTGAGATATAATTCACAAACCATGGAACTCATTTAAATGACTTTTAGTCTATTCACAGAGTTGTTCATCTGTTACCCCAATCAACTTAGAACATTTTCATTACCCCCCAAAGAAACCCATACCCCTTAGTCATTATTCTCAATCCCTTCAGCCTCCCAACCCTAGGCAAGCACTAATGGTTCAGTTTTTTTTAATGTATCCTATTTTGGATACTCCATTTAAATAGAATCATGTAATAGGTGGTTATTTGGGTCTGTCTTCTTTCACTTGGGGCAGTGATTTTCAACCTTTTTCATCTCATGGCACACATAAACTAATTTATAAAATTCTGCAGCACAGCTAAAATGTGATTTTTGCTGATATGACAAAAAGGTATAATTTTTATTGATTTACAAAAATTAATAATAATAATTTCCTACCTTTTTTTAGCTCCAAAGTGACTTTTTAAAAAATCATGTGTTTATACTTGTATATAAGAATTTCTGGTACCAAGAATTAGCCAATCAACTGTAATCTTATTATGTCACATGACCAATAGGATGCAACTCTATTATATGAGCTATATATTTATGGCTCAAGACAGGGTATTCACACTGAACAGCAATTGTTGTGTTGACTATTGTCATTCTTTTCATTTGACAATCTAAGGGAAAAGAGATCAGTGCCCCTGACTAAATATTCAGATATTGCATATTTTAAAAATTCTTGTGTCACACCAGTGTGCCTTGGCACACCGATTGCAAATCGCTGACTTAGTATAATAGTTTAAGGTTTCATCCACATTGTAGCTTGTAGCATTTGACATTTTTTAAACTGCCAAATTATATTTCACTATATTGATATAACACATTTTATTAATCCATTCATCAATTGATAGACATTTGGAGTTTTTCTACCTTTTGGCTACTGTGAATAATTCTGCTATGATCATTTGTATACATGTTTTTGTGAGGACATATGTCTTTCTCCTGGGGGTATACAGAGCAGTAGAATCACTGGGTCACATTTTGAAAATGGAGACCCAGAGGCACTGTCATAGGAAAAGCCTAGAGCACAAGTCTATTGGCACAGTGTGAATGCAGTGTTCTCAGCACTAAGCCAAGTACCATGATGTTGTTTCATTTGGCAAAGAAGGCCAAGATATCAGCAGCATAAGTGACAAAATATGTCAAAATGCTTATTAAGATGTCCAGTTCAGTGTTTTGGGGTTTCTTAGTTATATTCCCCAAAGTAAAATCACTTTGTCATAAGACAATTCCATTTTTAATTTTTTGAGGTAACTCCATAATGTTTTCCATAGAGGCGGCACCAATCTGCATTCCCATCAACAGTGCAGGAGGGTTTTCTTTTCCCAACGTCCTTGCCAACACTTGTTGTTTGTTGATTTATTGATGATGGCCATTCTGATTCAAGGGAACTTTACTTGGAGGGGTGAACACACAATACAGTACACAGACGATGTATTAAAAACAACTGTACACTTTGAAATCCATATAACTTTATTAACCAGTATAATACCAATAACTTCAATAAAAAATAAGATATATTCAAAATTAAAACCTGTTTCCTTCAAAAAAAAAATCCATTTTGGTTGTGACATGTTAAGAACTTGGCAGTTGCCATTTTCATCCTAAGAAAAAAACTGGACCTACTAAAAACTCAGTGAATCTTTTTGGACTTATTGGAGAAGTGAGGTCTCAGAGCAAACTGTCAGCCAGAAGTCCAGAGAGGCAGGTGAATCCAGAGAATCAGAGTTGAGCCAAGGCCATGGAGCTATAAACCCCTGCACCCCTGCCCCTGTTGGTGGGTAGGCTTTCTATTTGCAGGTCACAGAAGAGACCTAAGTTGTGGGCTCAATTATGCTCTCCTAGTCACAATTCTCTTCTACATGTTCAGAGTCTTGGACTTAAGTTTTGTTATGTTGTAGAATTAGCACAACCAAACCAATGGTAAATCAAATGAGTGAGCTTTACCCACACCAGTAGCTCCACTTAAATAGTGATTTTGATGAGTAGCTGGAGGCACATATATTGTCATCCTCTCTCCAGGGGAAATAATGTTGAGTCAGATGCATGCTTTATTATGAGGCAGGATCAAATATTTTTTAAAAAATATATATTTGTATTGATTTCAGGGAGGAATGGAAAGGTAGAGAGATAGAAACATCATTATTAGAGAGAATCATTGATTGGCAGCCTCCTACATGGCCCCCTCACTGGGTTGCAGACATGTGCCCTGACCAGGAATTGAACCAGGACCTTCTGGTTCATAGGTCAATACTCAATCACTGAGCTACACCAGCAGGCCAAATCCTCTTTTCAAATTCAACCCAGGTCTTAGGAAGGGAAGTTGGATCATCCAAGCATAGTAATTCCTAATAATACTCTACTGTTCTGTGTTTACTTACCCAGTACTGAGAAGACAGACCTCTGGCTAGGCAGAGTTTAACTTAAGACTCAGGATATGTTAACTCCAAACAGAGGAGAGGCAGTCAGAGGTCAAGGTTACAGTGCTAGACATATATCAAAGCCTGTCCTCACACAGAGTGCCTTTCTAAAATAGTCTCTAATAAGCCTAGCTACAAAGAAAGGCAATTACAGTCACTGCTCCTGCAATTTACAATGCAAATTGGATAGAACACAATCTATTAATTAGAGAACATGGTTTGGATTTGCATTTTGCAGATAGCACTTGGTTATAATGTGATCAAGTTCAGGTACTAGTACCTAGGGGCAGGGAAAAAATGGCAAGATGCATAAACACACACCTTCCCATGTCTGAGGGGCTGGTTACTCAGCCTATAGTTCTGTGCCCCCCATCTCCCCTCCCCCCAGCTGCATAAGTACTATGTTGGTGGGTAGGCTTCCTATTTGCAGATCACAGAAGAGACCTAAGTTGTGGGCTCAATTATGCTCTCCTAGTCACAATTCTCTTCTACATGTTCAGACTCTTGGACTTAAGTTCTGTTAAGTTATAGAACTAGCACAACCAAACCAATGGAGAAAGCCCTCAAAAGAAGAGCCCCACCATACCTACAAAAGCCTGAACCCTAGAACTCACAATCACAACAAGGCTTCACTCACACCAACCACCAAAATCAACCATCAAAATTCATTTTATTAGCAACAGAGTTTTCCTGTGCTTGCCTCAGGAAGCCAAGAGCATGGATAAGGAAAGCCACCTGATTATGAGTGATCACACACACCAGTAGGACTGATCACTTAAATCTCCAATACTATGTACTGAGGTATGATTTTGCCTTGAGTCACTTATCAAGCTTGGCCGTCACCAGGGAAAATTAAGAATCATAAGCAGTACTGATTGTCTCACACCCTCCATGCTGTC
Source organism: Vespertilio murinus (assembly GCA_963924515.1). Classification (NCBI taxonomy): domain Eukaryota; kingdom Metazoa; phylum Chordata; class Mammalia; order Chiroptera; family Vespertilionidae; genus Vespertilio; species Vespertilio murinus. The sequence goes on from OZ004709.1 coordinate 6,178,500, forward strand.
TTACAGGATCTTCATTCTGTGTCTTCACTCACAGACTTAACTGTCTCGACATTCAGTAGCTTCTGCAGCAGCAGCACATGGGCAATCACAGCAAGAGCATGGAAATACGGTACAGATTTCAAGGACATCAATGTAAGAGAAATTAAGATCTGTTTGTTCTGCTTAGAAATTATGACAATTATAGCAAAGCCTATGTGAGTGCAAGAGATAATCAAACGAGTGAGCTTTACCCATACCAAAAATTTCTGGGGGATCAGATTTGGTGAGCTTGAATTTAGCTTCATCCAATATTTGGTAATTTGCTTGCCTTTGTGGATACATTTAAATCTTGTATGAAACTTTCCAGCTTTATAAGTGACACCACTCACAGGAGTCTAACTTATATACACTGAGTGGCCAGATTATTATGATCTCTGAATACATAATAATCTGGCCACTCAGTGTATATCCTATATAATAAAAGGCTAATATGCAAATTGTCCCCTTGACCAGGAGTTCAACCAGCAGGAAGGCTGGCCAATTGCCCATGTCCCCTTCCCCTGGCCATGCTGACCGGACCCCACCCATGCACAAATTCATGCATCAGGCCTCTAATACACACACACACACACACACACACACACACACACACACACACGCACACACACTCTGAGTGGACAGATCTATTATGCATTCGGAGATTCAGAGATCATAATAATCTGGTCACTCAGTGTATAGCCTATCATATTACAGATCTTAAAGTGGACAGATGCTGCAGCTATGGTATTATCAACTGATGAGTTTTCGATGGAAATAAATCTATCCACGCATTTTGCCAGGGTCAGGTCATGAAGGTCCACAGCAGCCCATTTTTGCCATCTGATTTAAAGGATATGACAAATGACGCTGTGGGTAAACTGTCCCAACAATCTACACAGACCATCAAAATGTCAGCAACTAGCCCTACTGTTCACGTATGACATATTTCACAATGTTACCCTTAGTGAGGCACCCTCATTAGATTTAAATCCAGACATCAAAGAATTCATGTCTAATAAATATATAATTGAAGGGAACACTGGACTTAGGATTCAACATCACAGCATATAGAGAACAATAGAGGTAGCAGGTCTGGCACCTGGTACCATGTGGCCTTAAACAGCTTGTCAAGGCAATGGTAGATGGCTATCCAGCAATGTACCTACCTTATTGGCCCCGCTTTATACAGGAAAACTCACTCTGACATGTACATTACTGTTCTCGTCCCAAAAGTGAACAGAAAGTACTTTAGTGCCTCTTCTAGAGTTTTTTTTTAAATATATTTTATTGATATTTTACAGAGAGGAAGGGAGAGAGATAGAGAGCTAGAAACATTGATGAGAGAGAAACATTGACCAGCTGCCTCTTGCACACCCCCTACCGGGGAATATGCCCGCAATTAAGATACATGCCCTTGTCTGGAATCGAACCCGGGACCTTTCAGTCCGCAGACTGACGCTCTACCACTGAGTCAAACCAGTTTTGGCTCTTCTAGAGAATTTGAAATAACATTAAGCACAGAGATTGAATGGAGGCTTTATATCGTATTTTATGATTGGAAGAGAAACAATATTAAAAATATAAGCAAAAATAAAATACTATATACTACCATTTCCAAAGAAGAGAATTTGCTAAGAAAAAAGAATCACACAGAAGAGCCTAAATTAAAATAAGGAGGGGAGAATATAATTTTAACCAATAAGTTCTGTTTTAAACATTAAATAATTTAGTTGAATGTCTGGGGGGAAACTGAACCCATTTGATACTATCCATATTGTATTGGTTTATTTATCTACAAACACTTAGCTTTTAACCACTCAGTATTTCAGTCCTTTAACAAACTTCAACTTTCTTTTACTTCTCTTTGTATAAAGAATAATGTCCAAAATACTAAAAAAACACACTGTGCAGTGAATACAATGATTCTGAAAATGTTAGTACAAAAGTATTCTTACAATACACTTACTGTTAGTTTAGAAAACTGAATTTTCGCCAGTCTATTCCAACCAGGACCCTGGCCTCTGCTCTCTAGCCAGAAGCATTGGAATCGTGTTGTGGGCAATGCCTGCTCTAAACCTCTGCCACTCCTGCTTTCATGCCATCTTAGCAGCAGACTCAACAAAGTGTAGTAGTCAAGGGAGGGGCATTCATGGGAACATCTAATAAGAGACCACAGAGTGGGGAGCAGAGCACCCACATGCTCCCTCTCACCCCATAGTAACCCCCATCAGCTGCTTTTCCCTAATTAAAGAAAAGCTCTTTCTGCTATCTTGCTCTGGCGAAGGGTGTGATTTCATCAAGATAGGCAACTTGTATTCCTTTTTCCTGTAGGCACATCATAGCTTGAATCGTTAACATTTCAAAGTTTCCCATTTTAGACAGAGCAGCATTGAGTTATTTTCGATCCATACACAGCCCAGGGCAAACCTTGGTTCATCCGAATTCATTCATTCAGCCTTTATTGAGTGCTGATTTTGCACAAGGCACTGGCAAGGATCCTTCAGGGATACAAAGATGAACAAGGCATGATCCCTATCTTCAATGAGTTTAGCATCTAGCTCAGGAGATGAACTATGTACCAAATATGGAAGTGTTGAGTAATGTAGATCAAAAGGGTAGAAGAGACAAATTTTTTAAAACATATATTTTATTGATTTTTTTACAGAGAGGAAGAGAGAGGGATAGAGAGTTAGAAACATCGATGAGAGAGAATCATCGATCAGCTGCCTCTTGCACAGCCCCTACTGGGGATGTGCCTGCAACCAAGGTACATGCCCTTGACGGGAATCGAACCTGGGATTTTTCAGTCCGCAGGCTGACGCTCTATCCACTGAGCCATACTGGTTTCAGCAGAAAACACAAATTTTATAAAGGGGAATAAAGGAATGTTGTGTAAGGCCATAAAAGGAAACCTTTAATTCTGTCACAGAGAACAGTAGAGGTTGGGAAGGATGCCTTTATATAGGTGGCATTCTATGCATTTGAGTTTTTGTAAAGATACTTGGTGGGTACCAATCATGTGCCAGGCATTGCGCTTAATGTTTAGGTTGAAACTTGAGAGAGCCTGTGAGTTTGGACCTGTAGCAAATTGGATTGGGGGGTAGGGGAGTATAGTAATCAGGAGTGTGCTGGACTACCAATACAAACCAATGCAATATCATTGATATCAAAATAATTCTACTGGGGTAGCTCTTACCGGCTCACCTGAGCCAATTATTCAATGTTCAGGGATTTTGTAAGCAGTTGACTGAGCCTTGGCTGAAATCATCATTGTGGGAATTTGCCATGAAATCAGCAAACACTACAACTCAGGGATTCAGGGATCCAGGGTCCAGTCCTCCACCCTCCAGCCCCTTCCCAGAACAATTTGTTAAACTTTGCAGGCATGGATATGTTCCAGGAGGGAACACAATTGTTAATCCACTAATCATTCACATGCTCTCACCTTTTTGACCTATGGTTTTTCCATTTGTAGGAAGTTGGATAGTTAAGGTTTTCCTTATTCTAACTTCCTCTTATCTGTAGAGGGCAAAGTGGAGTGAAACCCAGCGATTAAGGGTTAATAAGAATCAGGGCACTGGTCTGGCCTGCCTGCTTCATGTTGGGCAGGTGCTTAGGGAGAAGTGCTAATAAGCATCGATCTCCAGGCTGTAATGAGCAGTTGCCCCGTCAAGCCTCTCCATAGGAGTGCTGTTTCCCCTGCTAGGAGGCTGTTTGAAGTGGCAGAAGAGAGCCCTGAGCTGGAGAAATTGGGAGCCCTCTCTTCTATCCTCCTTGCTGCGTCTCTGTGGGACCTCAGGGCAAGTCATTTAACCTCTCTGTGCCTGCTGGGCTTCACCTGCACATTAGGATTCTTCTCTTTTCCTCCTGCCCTAGCATGGATGATGTTTGGAAGATGCACACTCCCAGCTCAGATTGTCTGTAGGTGTCAGTAAGCAAAGTATGATGAGGCTATAAAACATGGTTGTTTTATTTGCCCATGAGGGAAAGAAGGCCTTAGAGATACAACCAATCTGCTTAGTGGCCTCAGGTAGCCCAGTTTTAATGGTCTCTGGATAGAGAGAGGGTGGATGCTATCTTAGCTCCACTAACATTTTCAACTAGTCCTAGCCAAGGGCCTTGATTGCCTCTTTTTGAGCCTTTTTAGCAAATTGAAATTAAATTTATTGAGGTGACATCTTATATAATAAAAGCCTAATATGCTAAATGTCCAGTTGTCTGGTCGTCTGTTCAACCAATCAAAGTGTAATATGCTAATGATATGCTAAGTCTGTTCAACTGCTCACTATGTCATGCACTGACCGCCAGGGGGCAGACAGTTGACCAGTCGACCAGTCACTCTGATGTGCAGTGATCACCAGGGGCAGATGCTCTGAGTGGTAGGTCAGCTTGCTGCTGGGGTCTGGCCGATTAGGACTGAGCAAGATGGGCTGGACTCACCCTGGTGCCTCCCATGGCCCCTCCCCAACTGGCCAACCTTGTGAGTCCCTCCTGGCCCTGATCATGCACTGGTGGGGTCCCTCAGACTGGCCTGCTCCCTCTTGCAATCTAGGACCCAAATTTCATGTACTAGGGCTCTAATTGATTAATAACATTATATAATTCTATAACGCAACATATGTATATTGCGTTGTATGCCCACCACCCATAATTGTCTTCTTCCATCACCATATATTTGGCCACCTTTACTCTTTATTACCCTTTCTACCCCTCTTCCCTCTGGTGATCACCATGCTGTTGTCTGTGTCTATGAGTTTCTGTTTGTTTTTCTTGTTTGTGCGCTTGTTGCTTTCAGTTTTATATCCCACATAAGGCCATATGACCCAGATTTGCCTTTTTTTCTGCTCAGTGAGCCAAAGGAGAGTGGTATGTGAAGGGATGTGGTGAGCTGTGGAGAGGAATGTGTTTCCTTTTCTCTTCTCTTACATGAACTAGGAGGTTTAATGAGTATTTTCTTGCTCACCAAGCAATGGCTTCCATTCCTTCATGAAGTGTCCCAGGAGTACATGTGGATTTTGATTCTTTGGAATAGGCCTTGATTCCTTCACCAAAGCAACTGTGTCCATCACAAATGAGTACTCTGGGCATACATTAAACTGGCAACTGTGACATTCAAAAAAGATCAGACTTGGAATCAGCATTGGGTCCAAATGTCAGCTCTGCCATTTTACTGAGTGATATGAGTTGGGTCACCTCCATCTATCTATACTTGAATTTCGCATCAGTAAAACGGGTATGTGTCAACCCTGGCCTGTGTTCCTTTGTCCTCGGATACATTTCTGCCCTCCTCTGCTTTATATTGGAAGAGTTCACCCTGCCAACGGCAGATTCCCAAGTGGTCAGGTCAGCTGGCTTCTGACTGGTTTTGGCTGCAGGGGGGCACTGGCAGGGGATAGGAGGGTTGGGAGAAGGAAAAGCAGAGGCTAACTCTGTCTCTCTCTTTCTCAGGTGCATTCTCTGAATGGCAGAGTCTGCTTTGTGATTCTAACTATCCCAGAGAGTAGTTAGAATCTGGCCCCAGGCTCCTGTCACCCTCCCTTCTCTCTTGGTCCTTCACTGCCTTTCTGCTTTGGCCAATATTTGTGCTGCTTTTGCTTCCTGCTTCCTTGGTTCCAAAATATTGCAAGCCTTTTGTTTCTCTGGCAAAATCCCGGCTGATAAGAGAGTTGATAATATATCATACCTGTTTACAAAGATGTTATGAGATTGAAAGGAAATCCTATTCATTTCTTTATTAGGTCAAGTGCTCAATAAATGTCTATAGGTCCAACCAGTTAACAAATCATCTTTTGCCCTTTGAACTTCTAAACATCCTTCAGAGCTGCATGCAGACGCTACTTACTTCCTGAAGTTTTGCCCATCAGATAGGATTTCTCTCATAGCATTTCATGCAACTCTGAGAGAATTTAACGTATTCTGCCAAGAAGTTAATTGTTGGTGAATTTGCCATCTTCTACTAATCTATTAAATTTTCTGCCTCTCTTATCTTTGTATTTCTCCCAAATTCCCCTAATAGAAAATGTGCTTAAAAATATTTGTGGAACTGAAAGGAGTAGGAATGCCCTTCTTGTTACTGTTTTTTGAGACTTGATTCCTATAATTCGAGGGGCTACGGCAGACACTGGGACTGACTCTCTAAATCAAGTGTTAGATGAATTCTTGACCCAATTCTGAAGAATAGACATTTTTTTGAGGAGTGCAACTGTTTCCTATCTGTGGTTATTTTCTATTTCAGAAACCCATCAGATATTTCATCAATCCTAAATTCAGTAACTATTCCATACTGAGGACACTCATATCCAAATGCATGGGGTGTAAGCAAGTATTTATTTTTGTAAATGAATAATAGAAAATCAGGGGTTCAATTTGTGTTATCATGTGGGATCCATGAGCATATATGTAACCATATACCTAGTGTCTAGATTTGTGCCTGTCTTCATTATAGGTGCTCAATAAAATTTGTTGAATGCTTGAATATATATGTGTTTTGAGTAAGATATTAGGAAAAATTACATGCTTATAGTTACCCTCCAGAAACTATTTCCTTATGTGAATTTCAAATTGATTCTTTTCTCCTTTTTTACATAGTCTCATTTATTTATTTTTAATTTTAAAGAAAACTCACCCTTAGACTCCTTTTTCTATGTTTTTTTCTTACTCAAATGTGTTATCTATTATTTGGCCTCTGAAAAGCTTCTTAAAAATGTGACATAATTTGGATTGCTTCTGAGATGTTAGTGGTAGCAAAGAGGAAAGCAGAAGATACCCACACCATGGAATGAAGACTATGTTTTCCTTTTTTTTTAAAGCTGCCTTGCCCATCTCTCCTTCCTATCCCTTCTCTATTTCACTCTTCCCACCCACACTCCCTATCCAACCTCCCCAGCACCTCTACTTCCAAACTGTCCTTCAGTAGTGGTTGAGGTGGAGGTAGCTAAGGGTGTTTCCTGGTGAAACATTAAAAATGAAAGGTCTCCTGGAGTTTAGAACAAATTTCTTGATTTACAGATTAACAAAGGAGACCAAGGATGAAGTGAACCCCTTGAGCCCACAAAAGTAGTTAGCAGAGAAGGCAGAATGTTGGGTTTCCTCATCACAGGGGAATAGCATGCAGGGACAGGAATTTTAATATCGTCCCTGGTAGGAGCCACCCTGTGCCTCTCCACTGCTGTCTTGCCCCAGCATACCAGCTAATGAACTATACAAATTCCTTGTAATAGTCTGAAAGAGTGGCCACTCTAGTTTTCCCACTCTAACCCTCCAGCTTTCAAAACTTGTCTGATCCTTGTAGAGAAAATTCCTTCTACAAATAAAGGGTTATACTAACTTAGGCAGTATTTTTCTTTTCTGTGCCTTAGAGGGTTGAGTTAAATTTCCCTGGAGACAGGAGCCAGGCTTCTGTCAGCTCATTTCATCTTCCTTGGGGTCTCTGAGCCAGGGTTCCTTTCACGGACTGTTCCTTTTCATTGAGTGTCCTTGCCAAGATTTATGATACAGTAAAGCAAAAAAGAGCCACGTCAACTCTCCTGTGAAGGAAAATGAGATTCTGCTAAATTTAAGGAGACTTTAAATGAATAAAAAGAGCAGCAGGTTAAATACTATGAAGTGGGATAATAGATTAATTTTAGAAAATACAGAAGTCATCTTAATTACAGGTACAATAGAGTGAAAGCTGGGAAAATCCCATATAGTCTTTTTATAGGCCATGGCATAATTAAGTGACTGTTCATTTTATAGATAAGTCTATATCTTTGACATAGACACTGGATACTGGAAAATCATCCAACCTGGGCTCTCAACCTGACACATACTCATTTTTACCCAAAAGGAGCCAAGAATATTCATTGACGCTAAATCTCTGAATAAAGTTATGAGCCTGGAGAAGAGATTTCTCCATTTAAAAACAAAGCTTACAGTACAGAGTAACTCACTCCGGATGCAATGGTGGTGGAATCAAGCAACAAACTGGAAAGGTTTAGCCCACCCTTGTAATATCCATCTGGTCCACCCCATGCCCTATTCAATGATATGGCCAGTTGATGACATTTTTCTCAGTTTAGTGAAGTATAGCTACAGAACAATTTTTTTTTTCTTATTCTCCCCTTCATTCCATGGTGCCAAGAAAATCCTGGTAGCATTACACAAGTTCTTTATCCAATCTAAGTCAGTGCCCTTGAAATAAAGCATTGTTTGTTGAGACATGTTATACTTCCATCTGGATATCTTCTGCTTGGACATTTCCCCCTTAAATGTTCCACAGACCTCTCTTAACAGCTGCCCTCCAATGCTTCGCTCTTCTCAGTCGCTCAGCTCCTAACATTGGTATCATCATTGATTTCTCTTTTCTTGATTTTTGTATCCAATATACCACCAAGTCCTGTGGGTTCTTTCTTGGCACAATTTTCTCATAAGTCTTTTTCCTCCCTGTTTCCATCAGCACCACTCAGTACTTATCCTCAGTTTCTTGATGGTACCGTTGACTTTTAAGAATGGTTTCTTCTCCTCCAGCATTTTCTTCCCATCCCATTCTACATATTTCTTCCCTTCCACATATTCAACCCACATTTATCAAACCTACAGTAGATTTTCAGTGCTAAGTGAACAAAAATGAAAAATTAATGGACACTCACATGAAGCAACTCAGGCTACAGTGAGACAGAGACATGGGACAGTGAAATGTAATGGCGAAGAGTGTAGTTAAAGGGTCTTCATTCCAGTCCTGGCTCTGACCTCGCCCAGCGAGGTGGCTTTGTGTAATCTTAAGTGTTTCCTGCCTGCAACATGGGGATAATGATAGTACCTGCCTCATAACTTTGTCCTAGGATAGAATGAGATAATGCATGTGAACTCTCTCAATAGTTCTTGACACGTACTAAATAATCCTATATAATAAGAGAGGAATATGCTAATTATCATTATACCTTGAGGTGTAATGACCAACCACTTAACAATCTCATCATGGATCTGCAGGAGGGTGGGGCAGCTAACTACAAGTGGGCAATGAAAAGCTAAGGACGGAGCAGGGCAGAAAGCTATGAGGGGAGAGGGGAGAAGAGGGAGGGTGGTGGGGGGAGCTACAGGAGGTCAGGGCAGTGGGCAGACAGCTACAGGGGCAGCAGAGAGCTACTGGCGCATGGATTTTTACACAGGGCTACTAGTAAATAATAGTAGCCATTATTATAAAGTGGTGCTCCTAAAACTTGCTGTGGTAAAGGACTATTTTGTGTGTGTTTGATTTCCAATACAGCATCAGTCTATTTGTGGCTTTACTGTGCATGACTTGTATGAGGCTTGCACAACATACAACTCAATACTTGGTTTTGACAAGATACAAATTGGTCTATAATCTGTTCAATGAGATGTATAGACTTCAGGGCAGTATCGCATCTTGGACCCATAACACAGTCTGTGGGCCAGAACCAATCCCTGGGCCACAGGGACTGAGTAATAAAGGAATAGGGTGCAGCTTTGATTATTTTCACGTTCTTGTTCATAAGTGGCTCCCCATGAGTTAATCAAAATATCAAATTTGACATTTAAGAATCTCCACATTCAGGCTAACTCCTTTTATTCAAGCTCCATGTCTCCTTACCCCCTTTTGTAAACTTGGGGCTCTAGACCAGGGGTTTTTAACATGGCTTCGGGGCAAGTTCCATGGAAGAAGGTGCAAAAAAATTCACTCTATTTAATCTCCTTTAAAGACTTCTGGCTATTTGACATTGTTTGTGTTTTTTAATATCTCTATTTCCTCAGGAACTTAATCTGGTATCATTGGCTACTATGTTCCTGATGCCTAAAACAGCACCTGGCATATAATGAGTGTTCCATGGATATCCATTGGATAAATAAGTCACAAAGATTCACTAAACACATTTAAAACTCAGCCCACTAGACACATTACTCATCTGTTAATGTTGTAAAATTTGAAGACTCCCGCTTTTATCAAGAAGCAGTTATCTTTCCACCTAGAATGACATTTTCTTCCCATCCATCTTCCTTGTCATTGCATTTTTAGTTGCTATTAATCCACTAACTCAACTGAATGACTTCCTCCAACAAAGTCGCCATGAAGTCTTTTTCTGACTTTCCATTTTACTGGATGGTATCACCATTTCAGTACTTTCTAACATGTTTTATTATTTATGTTGTATGCCTTGTTCTAAATTAGAAGGTCACAGGGGACAAGAGTCTGGAATAATTCATATTTTCACTTCCGAGAGGTTTTAACACAATATCTAATAGGTAGTGGTAACCTAGGCTGAATTACATGGATTACTGCTGAATTCCTTAGACTCTAATTATGTCTCAAGAACCAGTTCAAGTTTTTCCGCCTTCATGAACATTCCCAAGGGCAACAGCTTATCTGTTCTGTAAATCCTTGTAGCCTTTTTGATGTTTACCCTTTAATTAGCACTTAAAAATTTTATTCATGACTTTTTTTTTTCTTTAACAAGTATTTATGTTTTTATATTGTGCTTAGGGGACTGTTATAGAGATCAGGGTAGATAATGAATAAAAAATTCCTGTCTTCATTAAATGTACAATAGATTTTTTTGCCATGCACTATTAGTGATGTGTGTGTTATTGTTGTTTTCCACAACTTGAATATATTTATACATATACACAACCTGAGCCATTGTGGGCAGGGGTCATTGTGAGCCATCTACATAAGGTAGCTTAGTGTATAGGGCCTAGCAAATACTCAATACAACTGGGTTTAGTTGGTGTTCCACACACATATACTCATATATTCACATGGCACAAGATCATTTTCTCTTATTAGAAGGCAATTATATATATTTTGTAGTGAAATGTGATAGCCATGTGACACTAATCCTGTGTGCTACTTATGTAGGTGAGGTCTCACAATGCTGGTGTCTTTACCTGTAGAGAAAGCCTGTAATAACCCATGCTCCATAGACCACTTAAATCTGCTGCCTTGAGAAATAATTAGATGCAAATAGAATGTGATAGGAAACATCTACCAGTCAGGTAGAGTAAAAACTTTCTTAATTTGAAATGCAAGGGACCAGAAAAAATGAGTTCTGAATTAATTGGGTTTGGACTATCTGATATTTTTATTAAGGGCATTTAGTCACTTAGGCAACAACAGCTGTGTTTGAGTTTTTCAGTGCTGTTTGAGGTTTTACTGTGAAAGCATGACTTATGGCAGTAATATAATGAATGTGTTTAACTATTAACTTTGCAGCTGGACATACATATCTAGCCATTTGACTAAATCCATGGTCAGCAAACTGTGGCTCGCGAGCCACATGCAGCTCTTTGGCCACTTGAGTGTGGCACTTCCACAAAATACTATGTACAGCCTGAGCGAGTCTATTTTGAAGAAGTGGCATTAGAAGAAGTTTAAGTTTAAAAAATTTAGCTCTCAAAAGAAATTTCAATGGTTGTTCTGTTGACATTTAGCTCTATTGACTAATGAGTTTGCCAACCACTGGACTAGATTTTCACTAGCCACCAAGTTTCCATCTATCAGGTTTTGTTTGATTTCATTCCCATCTTTACTGACTGTCACTCTCCATGACTCTTTTCAACTTAATTATTCCCTCTCAGATAGCAAAGAAAATTGAGGGGCACCTTTCAAGCAACCAGAAGAAAAGGACATCACTTGTCTTCTGCTATACATCAAGTCATCTTAATATGTTTGACTGCATGGTTGATCTATCCTGTCTATTTACATAAACATTGAAGAAATAAACCCATTAAAAAGTATGAAAGAATAATAAGTTCTTAACCAAGGTGGAATTTCTTTGGGACTATTCTAAGTCTTTTAAAAAATATGTTTTTATTGATTTTATAAAAAGGAAGGGGAGGGAGAGAGCGAGCTACCTCCTGCATACCCCCCTACTAGGGATCAAGCCCACAACCCAGGCTCATGCCATGATCAGGAACCAAACAAGTGACCTTTTGGTTGATGAGACAATGCCCCACCAACTGAACCACACTGGGAGTGCCTATATCATTTTTGAAAGGTGATATTCATAATACAAAAGTCAAGGTTACCTATGATTTTTTCTAAGTTGACAAAACAAAACCATTAGGATGTATTCATGAGTCATTCTAAATTTGAAAACTTTGCTATGATGATTTTGTTAGGTAAGGAGAAGTGACAGCTCACTGGCAGGAACTGAGGTTTGCTTATTCTGCTTAGCTAAATCTATCAACAGCCTTCAATTTAGTAAGAAAGACAAGCTAACTATACATTAAAGGGAACAACACATAAATCGACCTCGCATAATATACTACAAGCATCAAGTTAATGGTAGAGACAATGCTTGTCAGAATTTTGAAAGCGATCCCAATTACATGTGATGACAGATCTCACACGATTGAACCAAAGTTCAAATAATGTTGCAAGCTAACTGCATAACTGATAGACTCTCCTAATATGGCAAGGCTGATTTAATTATTAAGGACATCTGTGCACTCACTTTTACTTATTGGACATGCATTTTATCATGCTGGCAACTTCCTCCTGTTCTCTGCAGAACCTTGTAGTCTTTCAAAGCAGGGAGGGATTCTCTGGTACAGTCCTTGTACAAATGTGCCTGGGCTGACCAACAGATCCTGAGCAGCAGATGAATGGATTACTCTGACACAACATTTGCTGTGAAAGAGAGGGCTAAGGACTGCCTGGCTAAAGGAACCAGACAGCCTGGATTGCCTGCCTCATTAGGCTTTTATTGTAGCAGCAGTTTGAGATAAAGTTTATCTTTTAGATACAATCGGTAGGATAAGTAATCTTGGGAGGACACCTGTGTTTGTAATGTCCTTTAAGCAAGGACATCTAAAGATTAGGCATAAGGATTCTGGTAAACACCTTGGGGTCTGCATGTGCACAGACTTGTTTGGAAAGGCCAAGGAATAATTAGGGGCTCTGCCTTGGGCACTCTCCTAAGAGAGTGGGTGGAATTCCAACAAACAGGGTGGGTGGCCTTCCTGACACTTCCCTTTTACCAGAAAGTTCTCCTTACAAACTTTCCAATCAAGGCTCATGCTTCCCCACACAAATGTAGAGATGAGTGGCCTGGGCTGCATCCCACAGCCAGGGGTGTGGTCTAGCAGATCAGATCCTGTTCCCTTGACACCCTCCCAGTGATAACTTCTAAGGTCTCCTTTATCTTCCTCCATCACCATTCTCCCATTCAACTTTAGAGAAGAGGCATCTCTACTTGTTCTGGATGGAGCTGAATAAAAGTACCCTCCTTTCCCTTTTAAGACAATGCTTTTTGCTTTTGTCTGGTATTTCTTTTTTTTCTTTTTTTCTTTCTTTTTTTTTTCTTCTCTCTCTTTTAAGAGCCTATATTTTTAGAGCAGTTTTAGATTCACAACACAATTGAGGAGGAGGTACAGAGAGTTCCAATATACCCTTTGCCCTTATATATGTACAGCCTCTCTCATTATCAATACCCCCACCAGAGTGGCGCTTTTGTCACAACTGAGAAACCTACACCAATATATCATTACTACCCAAAGCCCATACTTTAATTAGGGTTCACTCTTGTTGTGTTGTACATCCTATGGGTTTGGACAAATGTATAATGGCTTGTATCCAGCATTATTGTTTCACTGCCCTAAAAATTCTCTCTGTTCCATCTACTCATCTCTCTTCCCTGTTCTCCCACTAATCTTTTAAATTGTTTCTATAGTTTTGATTTCTCTTTTATTTATTTTCTATTTTCTGCTTTCTCACAGAAGCTCTACTTGTAGAATAGATAAACATGGACACTCAGGCTAATTTGCTTTAGCTTGTGTTCAATGAGTAATTGAATGGGTATGTTTTTATTATCCTTTATATATGTACCATGGGTTCTTTTTTAATCCATTCATCTCTTTAAGTACTAATGATAAAAAATACATATGGCTCAAAGTTGGCTGACTTTAGACTAACGACCTTGAGATGAAGGTCTCTTTAACTCAAACCCACTGAGCTAATACCTGGTCCTTTTTAAACAGGTACAGATTATATTATTTATGGCATATGGAGAGGTCATTCAAGTGGCCTGGCTCTGTCCACTGAATGAATTAGAATTTACTTCCTTTTTGAGAACTTTTGATTAGTTCAAGCTTTCTTTCTTTCTTCTTTCTTTCTTTCTTCTTTCTTTCTTTCTTTCTTTCTTTCTTTCTTTCTTTCTTTCTTTCGTTTATCAAATGTTCAAAGACACTGGTTAAAAAAATAGTTTTGGAGGCCATAGTTTTGGGGTTGGAAGTGACTTTGCTACCCGAGGACAAATGCAATTTTCTGTTATCATCAATGGCTAACCCTCAGGGCTTCTGTGAGTCTTGTCTCTGAACAGCTTTCCTAAAGCAGCATTTTAAGCCCTTACTCTAATATGCTCAGAGTGCTGGAAAAGAAGGTTCTCTTAACCAGGGCTTGAAATTCCAGGGGGAAAGTACTTGAATAAGGATATTGAAGATTTCCCCAAACTGAAAATCTCAAAAAAATGGCTTGAGTTGTAACTGCCGTGTGTAGTCAATGACCATGGAATAGAAAGAATAAAAAATGAGAATGAAAGACCAGGATAAGAGAAGGGCAGGTGTTTTGTTCTGTTTGGGCAGCTACAACAAATATACTGGTAACTTATACATGACAGCAGTGTATTTTTCACAGGTCTGGAGACTGGGAAGTCTACGATCAAGATGCCAGCAGATTCAGTGTCTGGTCAGAACCTGTTTCCTAGTTCTTAGTCACCACTGCTCTGTGTCTCCATGTGGCAAAGGGGTAAGGAAGCTCTTTGGAGTCTCTTTAATGAGGGAGCTAAACTCATTCATGAGGGCTCTATCCTCATGACCTCATGACCTCCCAAAGGCCCTACCTCCAAATACTGGGTAATGATTTTCAACGTGTGAGTTCGGGGAAAGCAAACATTCAGTCTGTAACATTAGTGTAGGGGGGTTAATGTCAGAGAAAGGATTCAAATGGGCTTATAATTGACATATTGTTTGCTGTGTGTTGTCACTGGAAACCTTTTATAGATACTAATCACCTTACCTTCATCAAAACACTGTATGATTGGTTATAACATTAGCCCACTTTACAGATGAGGAAACTGAGACACAGAGAGGTTCTGTAACCTGCCCAGGGTTTCTCAGCAGGGAAGTGGCAGAGCTGGGTTTGAACCTTGGTGGGCAGGCTTCAGAGTTCAGGCAATACTCAGCACTATTCCTCTGCTTCCAGGGAGCCCCATCACACAGCCCGGAGCCAGGTCGGAATAAAATAGTATTTGGCGACTTGAGTAGAGGATACTTCAAAACTACAGCGTTGGCCCAGTCAGCAGTGGAGGCAGGGGGCAGGCAGGGAGGGAGTCAGAACCAGGGAGTCAGTGAGCTCAGTAGCGGGGCAGGCATCTCAGGAGCACCCATGCAGGCACTCAGGACAGACAGTACTCCCGCAGAAGCCACCCAAAGACCAAGCATCCCTTGGGCCAGTCCAGGCTGTGCTGCGAGTCCGGAAGGCAGGCTTGAGCACCTCACTGCAGAGATATTTTTATCCCGAGAGCAAGTGCCCTCACTGTCAAAAAAGCTCCTCACTATTCCCTGCTGATACAGAATGAACTCGCAGGAAGGAGCAGCTCAGATCCCGGAGAGCAGAGGAGATAATTGTGCCCTTGATGGTAGAAGTAGGGGACTGCAAGGTCCTGACAATTAATTGAGAAAGGCAGGACAAGGACATGGTTACTTCTCTGTTTTTCCCAGTGGGTATTTCAGACCCCCACCCCCACCCCCACCTCTCTCTCTCTCTCTCTCTCTCTCTCTCTCTATCTCTCTCTCTCTCTCTCTCTCACACACACACACACACACACACACACACACACACACACACACAATTTAAGAAAAGTCTTCACAATCAGAAAATGAATTTCTGGAGGCCTATTTTCTAGAATGAAAGGTCACTAAAGTTATAATGCTCTGATTTTCAGAATATTTCAAGGGTTTCTATCATCTGCTCCAAATGAGCATGACAGTGTGGCAGACTTTTCTTCGGGGTGCCAGCCCTCCCAGGGACTACTTTCCTAACACAGACATCCCAAACTCTCAGACTCTGCTTCTGCCAAGCCTGTCCGCTGCGGGGAATTTGTGTGTATCTGACCAAGCAACTCTTTTACTTCCATCCTGCCCTCCCCGCTTCTCACCTGCTGTGCCCAGAGCGGTGAGGTATAGCGATTGCTGCAGAGAGAGCCTGCTCTTCTCCGACGTTATCTGCACCTCTCAGTCCTGGCCTTGCCCAGCTCGAAGCAGCTGCTATCAGCAGGACCAACCAGGCAAGCATTCTGTCCCCGGGATTCCTTTAGTCATGCTACATGGCATTTAGACACACTACATGACTCCTGGACAGAGACGCTGGTGTGGATACAGGTGCATGGCAGACAGCTCCCTGCAACCATCAGCCAGGAGGGAGCTCGTCCACGGCCTGACTTTTTCTCGTTTTGCTGGGGTTGGGCCATATTGCTGTGTAGCCTATGTAGCCGAGCTGGTTTCATCTCAAATGTGTGGGCCTGGTAAGCAGAATTCCTGAGTGATCGTGTAACAAATCTGTGTGAAATACAGGCTAAACCCTGGCAGCCACTTAGTTTTCCTAGCTGTAAAATCTTATTAGTTCATGCTAAGCAGGTGTAGGTTGTCCTGAGACTGTGTTGCTGCATTTCTTTGACACTTGGCTAAAAATCAGAGAACATTTATTTCCTAGATGGTTCGTGCTGCTACAGATCTCTCTTAAAAAATTATATATATATATATATATATATATATATATATATATATATATATATAAATTGATTTTTTACAGAGAGGAAGGGAGAGGGACAGAGAGCTAGAAACATCGATGAAAGAGAATCATCGATCAGCTGCCTCTTGCACACCTACCACTGGGAATGTGCCCGCAACCAAGGTACATGCCCTTGACCAGAATCGAACCTGGGACCTTTCAGTCCACAGGCTGACGCTCTATTCAGTGAGCCAAACTGGTTTCAGCTACTACAGATCTCTTGGAGTCAAGTTTTAAAGAAATATTCACAAGGCTTGTCATGGGCCACAGTGGGCAGAATGCTAGATTAAGAGGCATGCCT
Source organism: Vespertilio murinus (assembly GCA_963924515.1). NCBI lineage: Eukaryota > Metazoa > Chordata > Mammalia > Chiroptera > Vespertilionidae > Vespertilio > Vespertilio murinus. The sequence goes on from OZ004709.1 coordinate 6,195,605, forward strand.
GAAAAGTCACTTATTTGCTTGATGCAAAAATGCAGTCTGACACCCAGCACTTGCTCCAAGCAATTTGTTGCCAGTCCTTTGACCAATGTAACCGGGCACCCAGCCACATGTCTCCATCAGAGTTCCACACCTGCCACAGCAGGAAGAAGTAAGACACCTGCCACATAAATATGTGGGGGACTGGTCTTCAAGTGGACAAAGTTCAACTTTTCAGAAATTTATGGAAATAATTAAGCTTCAGTTGTGTTATCAGTGTCAGCTCAAAAAAATGAGACCATTTAGTCCAGGGGTTCTCAACCTTCCTAAGGCCGCCACCCTTTAATACAGCTCCTCATGTTGTGGTGACCCCCAACCATAAAATTATTTTTGTTGCTACTTCATAACTGTAATTTTGCTACTGTTATGAATCATAGTGTAAATATCTGTGTTTTAGGTCTTAGGTGACCCCTGTGAAAGGGTTCTTTGAGCCCCAAAGGGGTCACGACCCACAGGTTGAGAACCACTGCTTTAGTCGGAACCACTGCTGTGTGTATATTGTACACACAGGAACTTGTTCAATGCATTTGTGCTCAACATGCTGTGCATTTCCTTTTATCTCTACCCTGGTGTCCCCTTTAAAAACACTAAGTGCATCTGACTGGAGGGAACCCTAACCTCAAAAGCATACCACCACTGACCCTGTCACCAATAACCCCACTGAACCATGTCACTAATGTTAACCCACACTCACCAGGTTAAAGTAATCTCTTGCCCTTCAGAACAGCAGTTCCCAAAGTGAGTTCTGGGACCAACAGTGTGAACATCGCTGAGCTCCACACAATATCTGAAGACTCTGAAACTCTGAGGTCAGGGTTCAGCAATCTGTTTAACCAGTACTTCTGTCACAGCTCAACTCTGATAACGCTATCAATTAACTTTGGCAGCAGAGTGGAGTCACCTGGGAAGGTTTTGTTTTGTTTGTTTTGTGTTTTTTAAGTATGTGGGGTTTTCACTCCCATCAATTTTGAAGTCAATTGATCTGTAGAGCAGCCTCCAGGGATTGTAAGAGTTCCCCAGGAGACTTTAGGTACAGGGTTGAGAACCGTCTGAAGTCTTGCTGCTAAAAGGTTGAGTACATGACACTGACGTGGGGATTCTGCCATGATGCAGGTATACCTGGGCAGGGCTGGGATGGCGTCCCAGACCCTGCATTTCCAATGGGCTCCCAGTGATGCTGCCCATTCTGCTGCGGAGGAACCACAGTGTGAACCCCATGCCCAAAGGCAAACTGACCATTGGCCACTCCGCTGTAGATGCTGGGAGATGGTGGAGGCCCACTCCTGGCTCCTTCTTCAATTGAGAGTCGGCTGTGTTAATTCCCAAGAAGGGCATCCCCTTTGCAATGGGTGTAGCTCACTGTAATTTAGTTAAACATTTGAACACCAATAAAATAGCACTGTGAGAAGAAAGTATACTCCCCCACCCTCCCCCACCCTGCCATGTTATTCTGAAAAATACCCTGAGAACTTTTGAAAATGTCAATAAAGGCAAACTGCCCTGAGGTGGGGGGGTGTGGGGGATCCAATTGACTACAGTCCAGTGTCATTAAAATCTAGATAGATTCTGCACACAGAATGCATTGTCAGTGATTCTTAAATTCTTACATTAAAGAAACTGAACTGGAAATACTGAGGGTATGGCTTATGCAACACAGGTGGTAGAGAATTCTGATATTCAAAAGCATCCATTCCTATATCAAAAGTTGAACAAAGACTCCTCCCACCACCATTTATCCACTCTGTACCCTTCTACCTTCTCCCTGCCCCTTCCCCTCTGCTAATTATCATGCTGTTGTTTGTATCTATGAGGATTTTCTTCTTAATCGCTTCACCTTTTCACCCAGCCCTGCCACCTGCTTCCCTTCTCACAGCTGCCAATCTATCCTCTATCTATGAGTCTGTTTCTAGTTTGTTTATTTATTTTGTGTATTTGATTTCCCAATAAATTCAATAAAAAAGGAAACAATTTGCAGAGAAATAAACAATTTATCTGTTTCAGTTAAAAAGTATTTGACACCTATATGTGTCATTCGGATGATTTCTTGCTTTCATGGACTTTATTGATTGACCACTAGTTTTGATTGTGACAGGTAATGCGGCTGCACGGTAATTTTGTTTTATAAGAGCATTATTAATAACTACCTTGAATGGCCCATTAGCCACACAGCAGGCTCTCTGAAAGGGATTAGCATTTATTTTAGCCCGTCCTCACTAGTGTTCTAGGAAATGTGCTAATATTTTCATTTGGGAACAGAGGAATGCAATATGGTCTTCTGTTCTCCTGTTTAGCTGGCATCCTGGCATCCACACAGATGAAGAAACGTGAGATTCCTTAGAGCCTAGTACATAGAGCTTAGGAAAAAGTTTTCAAACATTCCAGGTACAGTGAAATTATTACTAATTAGGGGCTTGATGCATGAAATTCATGCATCAAGGGGCTCGGCCCTCGCAGCCTTATCTTTATCTGGAAGGTCGTACAGAAGGATGGCCTGAAGGTTGTTTAGCTGTCTGATCTGGTTAGCACATTATGCTTTTATAATTATAGGTATGAGAGTGAATATGTATAGTTACAAAAGGCGAGGGGCGAATAATCTAATAATCTGGCACTAACCACCTGCAACTCCAACACACACACACACATACATGCACACATGTATACACATACATGGACAAGCACACGCAGAGAGAGGCCCAGCGGCAGTGGATTTCTCGATCTTCCCCATGTACTTTCTCATTGTGACTTTTCTCATGCCACCCCCTCTGCCTGAAATGCTCTCTCTGAACTCTTTTCACACTTAGCAAATGTCAATTTATCTTTAAGATGAAGTAGTTCCTCCTCTAAGAACACTTAGCCAAATCATTCTTTCTCTGGTGACAGCCTTTATAGACGACTGGTTAATAGAAGCCACAGGTGAGAAGGATGAATTCGGCAGAATGAGTTCATTCAACACATTCTTGCTAAGAGCTTACACTGCACTGGCCATGACCATGGGTGACACTGCCCTGCCTTTTTGAGACGTCCATGCATTGGTTCCCACGTTCCACTTTCCTGCTACCTTGCCTGCACTTCCTGAGGTTTTCATACTTAGATCAGGGCTTCAGGTTAGGGGCCATCGTTGATGACTCCCAGGGTTTCTGTGTAACTCCCCGAGATAAGCATGGTCACCCATACTGCAGGCTGTCCTTTAGAGAATGATTGCACTCAACATATTGTTTGATTGTAAGAAAATACTCCACTCTCCTGATTTCTACTTCTCCTAAGCCCTAAATTATTCCAGAGAAGAGCAATCCCCTCCTTTGTTTCTCCTAAAACAGTTTATCATGCTTCTCTCAGACTTTTATGGTCGTTTATACAATAGCTTCTCTTTATTGTGCACTTTCAAAGAAAAAAAACTATCTTATATATCTTTTTTTTCATATTTTGTTTTTCTATTTTTTTATTATTATAAAATATACCTAACATAAAATTTACTATGTTGACTGTTTTAAAATATACAGTTCAGTGGCACTAAACGCATTCATCACTCTGAATGCATCTTCAGAGCTTTGTTTATAATCTGAAACTGATATTCCACCCAATCACTAGACAGTGATTCTTCACTCTCCCCTCCCCCCAGCCTCTAGTAAGCTTTATTCCACTTTCTTTCTCTAGGGACTTGACTATCCTGGGTATCTCATATGGTACCATACAAAATTTGTCCTTTTGTGTCTGCTTATTTCAAGGTCCATCCATGTGCCAGCATTTTTTTTTTTGAAGGCTAGATAATGTTCCATTGTCCATTGTATACTGCATTTTGTTTGTTCATTGATTCATTGATGGGCATTTGGATTGTTTCTACTTTTTGTTTATTGTGAATAATGCTGCTATAAACATTGATGTACAAATTTTTAAGTCCTTGATTTTAATTCCATTGAGTGGCATTGTCTTTTTAAATTAGTGCCTCGCAGAATTCTTAAGTTGCTAAATACATAAAGGAATAAATTATTGAATAAATGATAAATACCTTTTTAAATCTTATATTATTTTTCCAAATTCCCATTACTTCTGATATTTCCCCTTTCCTTATTTCAGGCCACCAATAAAAAGGAATCAAAACATTAAAATTATATTATTTTTAATATAAATGTTATATTATTCTGACCTAAAATTTTCTAGAAATTTAAAATTTCTGCTGGATGCCAAAACCGGTTTGGCTCAGTGGATAGAGCATTGGCCAGCGGACTGAAAGGTCCCGGGTTCGATTCCGGTCAAGGGCATGTACCTTGGTTGTAGACACATCCCCAGTAAGGGTTGTGCAAGAGGCAGCTGATCAATGATTCTCTCTCATCTATGTTTCTGACTTTCTATCCCTCTCTCTTCCTCTCTGTAAAAAATCAATAAAATATATATATTTTTTAAGTTAAAAAAAATTTCTACTGGATGAGACAAGAGATTCTTGGGATCAACAGCTCTTCGGGAAGATAATTGCCCAGAGCGACTCACAATGAGGAATCAGGGGTCAATGAAGCTGCATCTCAACCAGAGGTCCACATTTCTGAAAACCAAGTCAGTTATTAGTTTTCACTTGCTTAGGCCACATCGATAAAGCCAAGAAGAGTGAAGCCAGACATTTTAAACATCAGGTGACTGAGTCGAGACAACCATGAGGAGAGTAAACGAGTCCAAATCTTGGGTGTTGGCTCTGGAAAGCACAGCTCTTTGGTGTTGTAGTGAGTTCTGTTGAGGGCCGCATGCTTGCTTCTCTGATCACACACTCTCATTGTGCAATATGACCACCTGAGACAAAAAGATAAGATGGTAGGACAGGGAGGGATGTGAGGTAGTGGTTCTCTTTACGAAGAACATTTCTTCCCTCCTTGACCCGAAGGGTTATTTGGCAATGTCTGGAGACCTGGAGATAATTTTGGTTGTTATGACTGAGAGGGGAGCTACTAATAGCATCCTATGAGTGGAGGCCAGAGATGCTACTGAATATCCTCTAATACACAGGGAAGAATTATCCAGCTCAAAATGTAACTGTGGAGTTGAGAAACCTGTTCTGGAACAGCTCTCTCCTTCCTCCTTCACTTTTCAGAAAGATAAAGTGTCTAATGCTTGGCACCACTGCTCATCAGTCAGAGCTACAGCTGGAATATCTTGACCCAAAATCTATTACTTTTGTTACTAGTATTCCCATTGTGGGTTCTGTAGCTTAATAATTATTTCCAAAGTGCTTGCATGAACTCAATAAAATGTGCTATTTTAAAAAAGAAAAGAAACTCTGCATATAGCATTTTCTCTGCTGAATCTATCAACTATACAACCCAATAATTGCTTTCTCTTCAACTTCCTCTGGAAGTATTCTTAGGAATAATAAGTTGATATTTGCTAAGTGCTTTGGGGTCCTTTTGAAAGAGGTGCTAAAACTTCTCTTAATTATTTTTATCATCCCTATAAAATGTAAAAGTAAAGTATCATTTCTTGTCAAAAGCAGGCTTTACCCTGATTTTCTTAAATTATAACCTCTGATTAGCTATTGAAACTCTCTGATCATGGCCAACATTGTGTTATCCTCGGATTCATACCAGCTAAATCTATTAAATAATGGACTGTAGTCTGATAATACTGTGAGCTATTGTTGTAGTTTGGAACATGGCTTCAAACACTGTGAAAGATTGGCCACTTAAGCTCCCCTTGTTTCCAATACTAGTATGAGGTCAGTGCGATGGCCTGATATATTGAGTAATACTGCCAATTTGATTTATTAACTTACTAATTACTAAGAGGGTTTTCTAAGGATTTATCATTCTTCATGAAAAACCATTATACTGGAAGGAAACTCGAGGAGTCTCCACAATTTCTATGCCTGCCTTCAGGGATAACCACGACCTGATGAATTCCATCTGCCATGACCGCCCCCTCCCATGCAAAGTCAACCACCTCCCTTGGATGATCAAATCTACTTTTTAAGTGACCCCCCTCATAAGCATTCATTATTTTCTATTGGTGGAGGAAGTGAGGAACAAACAGAAGAACTGATTTATTTGGGAAGTTGTACGCATGGACCACAGATGACCTGTGTCCTAACTTCTTGTCTGAGAGAGACTGTGTAATGGATTCGGATTCGCTTGAAAGACACGTGCAGGCTCAGGCAAGGTGATCTTAGTGTTGTTGGAGGAAAGTGGTCAGTAAAGCCCTGGTACCTCTGTCAACAGGGAAGGGCACAGGTCGTTACAAAAGAGGGATTGCTCTGCTTCTAAAAGTCGCAGGGCCTGCTTAGCTGAGGTTGCACCACCAGTGTGCTCCAGTGGCCACTCCACTTTCCAGTAGGAGCAGCAGTTGGGTGGGAAGGGGCTTTTTCTTTGGAAGTTGCATTTACACAGCAAGCGTGAGGTTTCATTTAGATTGGATGCTTGACAGGGAATGGCTCAGGAGGGCGGAGGGGGATTATGAAGGAGCTAAGGACCCCGAACTGCCTCTTAGTTCAGCTCTTGGTTTCATACATTGGAACTTGCCATTCAGATCCCCTAAAATGTGAGTGGGAGCAGAGAGCAGGCAGCAGGGCCAGAGGGGTGTGGTTTCTTTTCTCATGTAACTTACCAGACAGTCACGAAAAAAATTCCTAAAATGTCACTTTGGAGGATCCTCCCACCTCCCCAACATGCTTTGTGCTTGTCACGAGTGGAGTGATTGTTATGGAAAGATAAAAGAGCCATTGTCTCTATCCTCATGAATTTTAGTGTAAGAAAGAGGCAGACAATGAAAAGAACATTTATCATTAAAATTTAAATTCAGTAGATGCTATGAAAAACAAAAAACAAAACACAGTAGAATAATAAAACATAAACTAGGCCCTTGCTGGTTTTGCTCAGTGGATAAAGCATCAGCCTGCAGACTGAAGGGTCCTGGGATCAATTCCGATCAAGGGCATGTAACTCAATTGCAGGCTCCATCCTAGAATGAGCCCCATCAACCAATCTGTGTGTTTCTCTCACATCAATATTTTTCTCTGTCTTGCCCCCTCTCTTCCACTCTCTCTAATAATCAATGGAAAAATATCTGTGGGTGAGGATTTAAAAAATAACTAGGACAAAAGGTGGTCACATCTAAGAAGAAACATAAAGGTTGAGAAGTGCCCAGTTATGATTTTTGTTCATTTCTTTATATTGAATTGAGAGCTAAAACATACCTACTTTAGAAAGTATTCATCATTCTTCTTAGGTGGAAACCATCTATTCATTCTTTGGATTGCCACTGAATAATCATAATCATAATCATCAAATTAATTTATTTTTTATTTGTATCTCCCACCATCTCTTCCGCACCCTCCACACCCCTTTCCCCCTGAGAATTGTCAGTCCACTCCCTTCTTATGACCCTGATTCTATTCTATTCACCAGTTTATTCTGTTCATCAGATTTTTTATTAATTTGATTTTTAGATTCACTTGTTGATAGATATATATTTGCTGTTATTTTGTTCATAATTTTTATATTTACCTTTTCCTTTTTCCTTTTCTTAAGGAATACCCTTCAGCATTTCATATAATACTGGTTTGGCAGTGATGAACTCCTTTAGCTTTTTCTTATCTGTGAATCTCTTTATCTGACCTTCAATTATAAATGATAGCTTTGCTGGCTAGAATAATCTTGCTTGTAGGTTCTTACTATTCATCACTTTGAATATTTCTTGCCACTCCCTTCTGGCCTGAATAGTTTCTATTGAGAAATCAGCTGACAGTCATATGGGTACTCCCTTGTAGGTAACTAACTGTTTTTCTCTTGCTGCTTTGAATATTCTCAAATATTCTTCAAATAGGTTTTCAATATATAGCTTTCTTTCTTCTGGCATCTCTATAATTTGGATGTTGGTATGCTTGAAGTTGTCCCAAAGGCTACTTGCACTATCTTCATATTTTTGGATTCTTTTTTTTTTTTTTTTTTTTTTTTTGCTTTGCTTTTCTGGTTGGGTGATTTTTGCTTCTTTGTATTTCATGTCTTTGACTTGATTCTTGGGATCCTCCAGTCTGCTGTTGGATCTCTGTATATTATTCTTTATTTCAGTCAGTGTATGTTTAATTTCTAGTTGGTCCTTTTTCATATTCCTCAGGATCTTATTATTTATCAGGGGTTTCTAAAAGATTCTTGAGTAACCTTATAACTGTGGTTTTGAACTCTATATCGAATAATTTGCTTTCCTCCATTTCTTTCATTTGTGACTTGTTTCTTTGTCTCTGCATTTTGGCTGCTTTCTTAATTGATAGAGTGGCTTTGTGTGCTAGGTGTCCTATAGGGCCCAGTGGCTCAGCCTCCTCATTTACCTGAGGTGGACAATCTTGATGAACCTCTTTGTGGGCTGTGTGCACAGCCTTGTAGTTAAGCCTTGATTGTTGTTGGTATCACTGAGTGGAATTGACCTCCAGGCCAATTGGCTGTGAGGACCAGTTGTGTCTACAATGGGAGAACTTATGTGCTGGAGACACTCTTATGGGGTAGGATTTGCTTCAGTGGGGCTTTGGAACTCACTGTTCACTGAGTCTGCCTCCTGAGTTTGTTTCTTATGGATGTGAAGTATTACGATCTGGATGGTATCACTCTGCCTATTGAGTACAGTGGCTCTTGGATCTCCAAGGAGGTGCAAAGTCAGCAGGAACTACAGAGAGATCTGCAGATTCCTCCTCTTTGTTTGGGGTTTGGAGGTGCCCAGATGAGGCCCAGCTGGAAAGCAATGCAAACTGCTGTCCAGCCTTGGGCCTTCTTTGGGAAGCTCCAGGGCTCTCTGACCCAGCTGCAGTTTGTTGGGTTTTAGATTGCAAAAGGCTAGGCCATCTATAAGCAAAAGCCTCTATGCGCAGCTTGGGTGGGGTTGTAAATTGGGTGGGGCCTTAGGAATCACCAGGACAGAACAAACAGCAGTGGCTGACCATCAGCCCAGCCCTGAAGAGGCCCCCGGGTCTCTGTGTCCCATGGCACAGTGCTGGAACAAGGATCGCTGAAAGCACCTCTGAGAGAAAGCTGCCTTGTGTTCTGGCCCGATGCCAGAGTCCAGTTTCTCTCTGTATGAGTCCGGGTCCCCAGAGTCTCGCCCAGAACTGGAGTTCAGAGCACTCTGGAGATTGTATCTACCCTCCCAATTGAAAAAGACAACAGTGTAACCAGTTGCCAACTCCTTTTACACATGCCTCTGTACCTCCACACTTCCACACCTCTGCACCTCCTACCAGACTCAATGTGCTTTGCTCCTTCCTTCTAGTTGTAGAATTTCCACTCAGCCTTTCTTTTTTTAAAAGTATTTTATTGATCTTTTACAGAGAGGAAGGGAGAAGGATAGAGAGTTAGAAACATCTATGAGAGAGAATCATCGATCAGCTGCCTCTTGCACGCCCTCCACTGGGATGTGCCTGCAACCAAGGTACATGCCCTTGACTGGAATCGAACCTGGGACCCTTCAGCCCACAGTCCAATGCTCTATCCACTGAGCCAAACCGGTTTCGGCCCACTCAGCCTTTCTGTCATTCTGATTACATCCGTTTTGTCTTTTAGTTGTAGTTTTAATGTGTTGTATACAGCAGCATATTCAGGTGTTTACCTATGCCACCATCTTGGTTGTTCCAACCACTTATCTTATACTGTAGGACATAATAATTAAGTCCATCCTCTGCATTCAATCAAACAAATTCATGCTTTTTTGTCCCCTGAGACTGTCCAACATAGTTTTTTGATCTACGTAAGTATCTAATGATTATTCGTTAAAATAAATAAGTTATCTTTTAAAAGGGCACCAAACAGAATCATATCCATGACTGGCATAGGAGAGGACTTTTCTGCATTTCTAGCACTTTGCATGTGTCTACCGAATAAGAGGTGTTCAATAAGTGTTTGTTTAATTAAAGGTCCAAGAACACACAATGTCAGCAGCAAGGAAGATACTGCAGCTCAGGTCTGCTAAGCCTTTAGTTCCCTTAAACCTCAGGCTAGCAGTTTGCCGACCATACAGCATCTTGATTCCAAAAATACCATTTCTTTATTGCCCTGTGATTTCCATAATTTCAGCATCAACTCCATCATTGCAATTAAACAATTGGACATCACAAGTTTGTACTGACTCCCTTTTCATTTGGCAATGACTTTGTCTCCTGAATATTACAAAATATTTGGGAGAGAGTTCTCCCTTTCCTGAAAATCACACATACAAATTTCATTTTTAGTTCTTCAGAGTTCAGGCTTTTCAGTGGCCAGCCCCTCTAGTTTTCATAGCTGTGTGGTTTCCTTTCTGCAAAGCCAAGCAGACAAAAATACACCCCACGGATATTGTTCTGAATGTGTGTTCCACATAGTATATGGAAGGAAGGTGAGAAATGAGGCAGCATCTCAACAACCTGTTATATTCCAACATACAAGCATTTCCAGTGTTTGTTGGAGGTACTAATAACAACCAGAGGTGGTATTGCGGTAGGGCTGACATGTGAGACCTTAAGACATGGGAAAGTTTAGCAAAGATATTTCAGCAGGTGGAGAGTGTTAGAAAGCAAAATACACTTTTCCTATGGAGGAAATACCTAATTTCCAAAGCAGCAACAACAATAGGAGAAAATAAAGGAGGGGAGAAAGGAAGGGAAGGAGGGAGAGAGTCTTTTATTTGATTCTCCTGTGTAGTAACTCAAGCATGAAAGACACTCCCAGTCAAATTAGCCAAGCTCAGAGTCATTATTATGAGAAGAAATTTAGCTATTAAAATAATTATTCTAAAATGCATATGTTGATAATAAGATATGTCTTATTGCTTCTCTCTTTCAGGTTATTGAAATCTCTTAAGAACCATTATCTCATTAAGACTTGTTATATGGTTATAAGGTTGGGGATGGGAAAATTATTCTTCCTTGCCATCCAGGAGATAAGGATAGAAGAGTTGTGTGAATTATTGTGGGTTACCTTGCAACTGTAATTAACAGCAGAAATTATTCTGGGTTTCAAAGCTGTCTATTCTTAAACTAATACATTCCTCCATTGTAGTTGATCTTGACTCATATTAATCTACTAGAGGCCTGTTGCACAAAAATTAATGCACTGGGGATGGGGGGGGGTCCCTCAGCCCAGCCTACCCCCTCTCACAGTCTGGGAGCCCTCAAGGGATGTCTTATTGCCTGCTTAGGCCCAGTGAGGAGTGGGCCTGAGTTGCACTCTGGCTTCCCTCAGTGGGAGGTGACCAGGTTGATTAGAGGAAGGTGCTGCCTCCATCACCCTGCTGTGTGCTGCTAGGGGCCATGGCCCTCACAGCCACCCTGGCCGCTTCTGGAAGGACATCTGGCTGTTGGGTCTAAACAGCATATTATTATTATTATTATTATTATTATTATTATTGATAAGCTGACATATCTGAATAAATATTAAATGCCTCACTTAAAATTCTTATAGCTCTGTTTATTTCCTAATTTCTTGGAATTAAAAAAGTAACAACAATAGCAAAAATATTTTGCCTCAAATGAGCCAGAATCTGGCAAAGAAAAGTATACACCAGGTAGATATATTTTTTTCCCTTGGAAAATCTTTAGTTTATATGAAGAAGAGCAATTATCTTCCCCCAAGAGGAACATCTCCCTTAAATCTTGAAAGAGATTATGTTCTGACTTACAAGCATTTCCAGTGTTTGTTTACCATAATACCTTTATTTTTTCCCAGTGGAAGGAGAGATGCTGAAAGAATTTGGTAACTTGGACTATTGGCCTGTTCTATGTCTTAATTTCCTTTTCATTATATTTTAAAGAAATACAATAATTATGCTCTTCTTGGCTCCCTATTTCTCTTTGCCTTATTAGAAAAGCTCTTTTAGGGCTGTCTGCCCCTTGAAGTAGTTGACTTAATCAATCATACTCTAGTTCTACTCTTTTCAGGGTAAAAGAAATGTTGGTTTGACATCTGAAAGTCTGAAAAGCCTCTGAGTTCAGATCAGAATCTTTTCTATACCAGGTGGATTTTTTTTCCTTTATTTCTTTTGCCCATGAGTCTTTTTGCTGTTTTCTTCTCTCAGGCTATTAGCATAGAGATAGTGTCTTTTATAGATAAAATCTCCCCTAGTTATCACTGTCTCTTTTCTACCTGAAATCCTAATCTTTCATTTTTGATATCACACTCATTTTCAAGGTAACAACCTGACATAACAACTTGACGTGCTTTAAAAAGATATAAAATATTTTTAGCTGCCAAATATCAGGCAGCATTTGGAAAAATAGGCTTGCTATGTAGATAGTTTATTTCTACTCTCAATTGACTATAGAAGAGTCAGGAAAAGAAAGTCCTTTTGCAAGAATTTTTTTTATTAATACACAATTTTGAAACTTCAAATTACAAATTTATGAAACCTCACAAATTGTTTATGAAAAGTCACAATATTGCTATTTGTGGATGCCAATGTTCTTCAGAAATATAAGAAGGGGTGCTAAAAGGCATGTTGGTGAGAGTGACAAATGGGAGATAAAGGATTTGAGGTTGTTGGATGAAGAAGAGACTGTGCTTTCAGAGAATCTCACTTCCTTAGAGTCCTCTTGCACTCTTCAAAATTTAACTCTATTTGCCTGTTGTCCATGACCTGCTGATACCACTTCTACGCCCATACTTCTCACCAAACTAGTTTTTGTTGTTCTTTTCCTTTGTGGGCCCTCACTGTTTCCTCCTTTGCTGGTGGTCTCCTCAAAGTTTTGTTCAGAGTCACTGTCAAGAGACCTGTAAATTCCTTCCCACTTGGAGGCAGCGCCCTTTGAGACTCAATGGAGAGAGAGCCTCAGGGTACCAGCTCTAACAGTTACCTACATGATGTGACTGGACTTCCCTGGGTTTCTCAGTCAGTTGTCACAGCTCCTGTTTCTCCCTGGTTACCAGCACATCTCTTACCTAAAATATCAGTATAAATAGAAACATTGTGAGCCCTAAATTTATATCTATCTCAGATATTTCCTTCATCCTTAAAATAGTTCAGTAATGGAATTCTCTCATTGTCTCTTTTTTTCCCATTGGTGATTTAAGGGGGTACAGTAAGACATCTGTGATTCACTTCACATATAACTGTCTTCATGGAATCATGGAGAGTCATACTGGGGATCTGGGCCTCTGGATCAGTAGGCTCCTAGTATATCTTCAGCAAATGCTGACTGTATAGCTCTTCTGAGGTCAGCTTATCCAATTGAGACAAGAGGTCCAACATGGAGCTAAGGCAACATCCACAGTTCAAGTGGTGCTGAGTATGGCCTGAGAAAGTACCAGATGTATCATGGAAAATAGTACTAGATAAAATAGAACCTGGAGGTATCAATAAAGAGAGAACTTTCATTCAACTCTTACTTAATGACTTGCTAGTGTGGAAGTAACCTAACTTGATGTCTGTGAATTCTGTCCATCTGAGCAAAACCAGTGGCCTAACCCTGCATTTTAGATACGCAAATTTGGGATGTCCCCACAGAAGCATTTGGGAATTACTCATTTTACCTCTCTAAGCTTTATCTATAAAATATTCATAATAATATTTACTATAGTATGGGGCTATAATAAATATAAAGTGTGCCTGGCTGGTGTGGCTTAATGTCTGAGCATCAACCTATGAACCTGGAGGTCACGGTTTGATTGTTAGTCAGGGCATATGCCTGGGTTGTGGGCTCAATCTCCTGTGGGGGGTGTGCAGGAGGCAGACCCAGTGATTCTCTCTCATTATTAATCTCTCTCTTCCTCTCTGAAATAAATTATATATATATATATATATATATATATATATATATATATATGTATAAATACATATGTATATATATGTATTTAAAAAAGTAAAGTGCTTCACACAATGGGTGCCATGTAAAGAATCATAGTGGTGGTTGTGATTAAAACAATTGAGGCAAAGGGGTCCTAAAATAAAGGCTGATAGACTTAATAATCCAAGGCCTGCAACAATTCTGAGTTAGCAACTGATGATGACTGTCTCTTAATTTTTGCTCTATTTGGAAAGAATTTAGGCAAATTATCCTGATTTAGACAAATAAAATAAAATCATTTAGTGCTGAAAGTCTTCATATTCTTTGGATAATTCTTACCTTTATTTCCCTCCAATGCCGGTACCCTTTTCTTTTTCTTTTTAATTTAAGATATGAGAAGTATAAGTAACATCATTCCTAGCCATGGCATCCAAGGAGACTTTGGGTGTTAGTTTCCTCTATGTCCAAAGAAATGGAGGTTCACTGCATTCTGCTTGTGCCCCCCCTGCTTATTCCACCTTTTCCTCAGACTCAGACCCACACATTTGACCAGATATGTGAAACCCGAAAGCAGATCCCAACACCAGAAAAATGATCTGCTATTGGCCAAATTCTTATAAAAGTGTCGCAGCTATTTCTTATTCTGTTCTCCTGTGTGTCTACGTGTGCTATGCCCAGTTCATGGTACTTTTAGCCATTTCTTAAGAGCTTCTCATGAATGAAAAGATTGTCTAGAAACTTCTTAGGCTCTCCCAACTCAGGGGACCATCTGGCTAGTCGAGGCTAATCTCTGAGCCACGGTGGTATCAGTTTCCCCCTTGCTATGAGATAGGCACTGGCTGAATATTTTGACACTGGCAATACGCTTTATGTGCACCTTCCATTAGTCAGTTATTTCTTACACGATTTCAGTTCTCTTAGATCCAATTTCAACATTAATCTTCTATAAAAAATAGTTTAAGCAAAACCAAACCAAACAAAACCCTTCATAGATTCAGACAACATGGTGATTACCAAAGGGAAAGGGGGTGAGAAGAAGAAGAGGGTGATGCGGGGGATAAATGATGATGAAAGAAAACTTGACTTGGGATGGTGAACACACAATGTAATATACAGATGGTGTATTATAGAGTTGTATACCTGAAACATATTATTTTATTAACCACTAACACTCCAATGAATTTTTAAAAAGTCATTATTCATGGATCCTCATCCAGCATAGCTGTATGCCTGGATATACTTTTTGAAGTTGTAAATTAACTTTGTTTGAGTTACTTGATCTATAAAATTAAAAAAAAAATATATGAGAGCAAAGCATTTTTCCAAAGGATTGGTATCTCATTCCCCTTATTTTCAGATAATAAAATATAAAATTTGTGGATGGACCCATTTGGTTATACAAATGAATTTAATCTAAAATTAGAATTGATTATAAAGGTTGAGAATTCCATAAAGTGATAACTATGGCTTACTTAGTAAGTATGCAGTATGGGAGGAATCTTAATATATGAAAACTAGAGGCCTGGTGCATGAAAAACGTGTACTTTGTGGGGGGGGGGTTCCTCAGCCCGGCCTGTATGCTCTCACTGTCCGGGAGCCCTCAGCAGATCTCCAGAGCGCTCGCCAGCTGTGAGCCAGCTCAGAGCTTCTGGCTGAGCAGTACTCCTTCTGTGGGAGTACCTTGACCACCAGGGGGCAGCTCCTGCATTGAGTGTCTGCCCCCTGGTGGTCAGTGCACATCATAGTGACCGGTCTTCTACTGTTCAGTCAATTTACATATTAGCTTTTTATTATATAGGATTGCAATAGATTATTAGGACTTAGATTACAATTGCATTATTTTTCTAGTTGGAAGAAAGGGAGGAGAATATTAGAAGGACCAAACCATTTTGCATTTTACCCAAAAAATCTTCCTAAAATGTTTTATGTCTGCATAAATTTCTTCATTGGATTGAGTATTGAGTTTGAAGTAGGCTCAATATTCCACTCAAGTCTCAAGTTCTATTGACTTCCAGTGTGAATCCTCCCTTTGAGATATGGTTGGCCACTGACCATGTCCTGAACACACTATGGCCTTTCTTTTCTCTGGAAATTTGCTAGTCTACATATTTCTTCCCATTATGTGGGATTCCTTCCCAAATTAGGTCCAACCCATTGTGATTTATCCTTTTTTCTGGGTGTGGGGGGTGGGGAGGTAATTATTACTTTATTATACTTGTGTTTGTTATCTAGGACTGCTAGTTACATGTTGTAAGGTCTCAGAAGACAAAGACTAGTTCTTTTCATCTCTCCATCCCTAATAACACCTAATATATAATGTGATTCTCAAAAAATGCTTGTTTGATTACTAGAGTCCTCTATTGAAATAAAAAAGAAGACCTCCTGTGCTTATGTATAGTAACCTCAGGTCACATTACTGGGGACCAAGTTTTCCAATAATAGACATTATGGGGTGGTTCCCAAGAGCATTTCTCTGTGCTCCTGCAGTTATTTTTTAAAGCTACATTATCTCAACAGAGAGCTGATCCAGGGGTTTAGGCTATTATTTAAACAGTCATTAATTGAACAGTGAGCTATACTGCTCACCTATGATTGTATAGGGAACTATAAATATATGTGCAGTTGTGTAATTATCTCCACCAATGCCACCCTTCAAAATGGCTAATTATCACAAACATATGAAATGTAAGTGCTATCTCTACATGCTATTCAAAAGGACTCATGCAGGTACTGTAATTCTATAAGAAATATGAACTATGATTTCATCCGCTCAAATGTATATTGCCTGGTATGTTTCTTTCCCAGCAATTTGTGATTCTGGCTTTCCCTCTGAGACTCCAAGGAATGGAGCTATAATTTTAATAACTAATTCCTGCTTTGGACACTAATTTCCAATAGTTAAGTTTCCTGAGCTGGAGCCCTAGTCTTCCCATAACTTCATTCCTGAACTCATTATATTCATTGCTTCAGAGTTTTGGATCCAACTATTACCTGTATGACTTAGGCAAAATTATTTAACCCTTTCTGTTCTTTAAAATTAAGGTAACAGAAAATGTACATGGTTATTGTGATAATTAAATAATGTGACATATATAATGCATGTCACATATGTTCAATATGCTATCTTTCTAATTTCTGTTCTGATCTTGCCTATAATTTAACATATTAGTCTTGATATGTCAGACCCCAACTTAAGTCTCCTTTATTGTTCCTTTGCTTTTACACCAAGTAGCAGGGATGGATGAGACCACTGAAACATGGTAAATGATATAAATGCACACACACACACACACACACACACACACACACACACGATATAAATATATATACACACACAAATGATATAAACACACACACACACACACACACACACACACACACACACTGAGTGGCCAGATTATTATGATTTCTGAATGCATAATAATCTGGCCACTCAGTGTATATCCTATATAATAAAAGGCTAATATGCAAATTGTCTTCTTGACCAGGAGTTCGACCAGCAGGCAGGCCGGCCAACTGCCCATGTCCCTTCCCTTTGGCTAGGCTGGCTGGACCCCACCCATGCATGAATTTATGCACCAGGCCTCTAAATATATATATATACACACACAGAGTGGCCAGATTATTATGCATTCAGAGATCATAATAATCTGGCCACTCAGTGTGTGTGTGTGTGTGTGTGTGTGTGTGTGTGTGTGTGTAGTGCTTGTTATGTTATAGATTTTTAAAAATATATTTTATTCATTTTCCACAGAGAGGAAGGGAGAGAGATAGAGAGCTAGAAATGTTGATGAGAGAGAAACATCAACCAGCTGCCTACTGCACACCTCCTTCCAGGGTACATGCCCTTGACCGGAATCGAACCTGGGACCTTTCAGTCCACAGACCGATGCTCTATCCACTAAGCCAAACCGGTCTCAGCTAGATGTTTTATTTTTTGAAAAGAAAGGGCACTATTGTGGCTGTAACATAGAAACCAGGGGGAAGAATTATGTAAGGTGAGCCTGGAAGGCTAAACAAAAACTAGATCATTTGGAGCTTTGGGGGCTCTAGTAAGAAGTTGTATTCCTCAAGATTCTTTAATTGATTTATTTTCTCTGCTGCCTCCCTCATTTGGAGAATGTATTCTTTCCTGATATGTCAAATGCTGTCTCTGTGGTATATGAGTTGACCAAAATTTGCTATAGGATTCCAGAAATGTGTTTGTACTCACTTTATATACTGTCAGCTCCTTCCCATGCTTTTCTGTTTCCCTCCAAGTCAATGAGCCCTTACC
Source organism: Vespertilio murinus (assembly GCA_963924515.1). Classification (NCBI taxonomy): domain Eukaryota; kingdom Metazoa; phylum Chordata; class Mammalia; order Chiroptera; family Vespertilionidae; genus Vespertilio; species Vespertilio murinus. Next base: position 6,213,631 of record OZ004709.1, read on the forward strand.
CAGAATCTTCCTGATTTTGAGTTTGTATAGACACTATGCTATAAATCCACAAAGGGAAAGATAACAGTTCTTGCCATAATATAGCTTACACTTAAACAATAATTATTAAAAAATCACATTTTAATTTTTTTTTGTCCTACAGATTTTTTTTAACCATTCACTCTCATCTTCTTGTTGCTTCATCTCTCCAACCTTTAAATTTTTGCCATTTCCTAGATCGCTTTTCTGGCTCTCAACTTGATATTACCAACTTGGATCTTGGCTCTGAATTACAGGAAGGAATGAATTACAATATGAGCCTCTCCTTGTCCTCTCTATTTGGACATATAATGGGCATTTTGCTTGTCACATTATGGAGGCTTGAAAACTATGTCCACAAATGCTTTGGCACTCCTCTCCCCTTTTTCTTGAAAGTGAACTGACACTAATGACTCACTTCCAATGAAAAGAATGCTGAGAAAGTGATGTGGCATAGGTTCTAAGACTAGTTTAGAAAAGCTAATAAGGCAAATAGGCAACAGCCTAGGTAGCTCTCTAAGACACACATCTTGGGAGTCCTGAGTTGACATGTAAGAAGACCTGAAGTTGCCATATTGCAGAGACTATGATGAGACTGCACAGAGACAGAGATACATAGCCCCCAAATGTTTGAGGGTTTTTTTTCCCCCCAGCATCAACTGCAAGACTGTGAGAGAGCAAGCCTTCAGGTGATTCTAGCCTCTTTCTTCAAGATTCTTAGCTGATGCCAAATGGAGCAAAGATGAGTTATCTCACTTCATCCCTGCCCAAACCACAGATTTATGAGCAATACCATTGGGGGGGGCTGTTATAAGCCACTAAAATTTGAAATGCTTTCTTTTGCAGTTATCTTAGCTGAAATAGTGTCTGAAATGAATGTCTTGACATTCTCCTTCATGCCTGTTTATTGTTCAGTCTTCCTACTTTAATTAATACCAAATCTGTCTTCCCACTTACTCAGGCCAAACTTTTGTCAACCTCAACATTTTTCTTTCTCTCATACCCTTCATCTGGTCAGTCGGAATATTGTATCATCTTGACCTTGATAAAGATCCAGAATGTGACTATTTTTCACCAGTGCCACTGTCATTATTTTTATATGGATTATGTGTGAATAGACCCAGTTACTTACCCCTCCATGAACCCCTGCCTTTCACACATGGCTTTGTAGCTTCTCTCCTCTAGAGGTGGGGAAGAGTTTCCTTCTCTTTGATTTTAAGCCCAGCATGCGATTTGCTTTTGTAAATGTGAGGCAGGTAGAGAAATCTTGCCTATTTTTACTTGTTTTCCTGCTTGTCTTTGACTGACTTAAGGATAAACCTGGTTTGTCTTACTGGGAAATGAAAGACATGGGCACAGAGCCAAGTCACTCAACTGGAGTCCGTTCCCATTCAGCAAAGCTCTCTAGCCAGCCAACCTGTAGCTGACCACAGACCTGAATGAACTCAGCTGTGACCACAAGACTTCCTCAACTGACTCGCAGGTTCATGAGCAGTTGCCTACCATGTTAAGCCTGTGTGTTTTGTAGTTGATTTTATGTGGCCGCCTTAGTGGCGCACGGTAGCTTATACAGAAATTGAGGTCAGGAGTGATATGTTAAAACCTAAAATATGCCATTGACTTCATATCTGGATATGGGCCACAGGCTAGAAAAATGTTTAGGAAATTGCTATAGCAAATTGAAAAAAAATGGGGGCTATTCCATATAACTGTGAGATTGGGAGAGAAGTATCTTGGAAGATGGAAAATGTGATTCTTTTTTCTTTATTTATTTTTTTTTCTTCCTTTGGACAGAAATATCAAGGCAAAAGTGAGAGTGTCAGCTGGCTTCTTTTACTACCTGTATAAGTCATGTTACTTTAAGGAAAAAATAAACTATACAAATAATTGGCTTGTTTGAAAACCAAACCTAAGGGATCGTATATATCTAGTGCTTATAACAATGCTCGAAAATAAGTGCTCATCTGGGCAGTGTGCCTCAGTAGTTAAGTGTCGACCTATGAACCAGGAGGTCACAGTTTGATTCCAAGTCAAGGCATATGCCTAGGTTTGGGGCTCGATTCCCAAGGTGGGGGGAGGCATGCAGGAGGCAGCCTAACAATGATTCTCTTTGTTTCTATCTCTCCCTCTCCCTTCCTCTCTGAAATAAATACAAATATATTAAAAAAGAAAGTGCTCAATAAATATTTTTGGCACTATTTATTTACAATTTCAGTAAGTATTATTAATAAGAGGTATAGAGCTCCAGGAGAGTCTAGCACAAAAACAATGATCTCCTTAATCCACTCCCAGAGATTTTGAATTAGGATGGATGCTTCTAGAAGGCTTAATTATCGCCATGAAAACACAATGGTACGTACCCTGGCAGGAACTTCTATTGTAGACTTCTTAGTTACTGGGAGGATAAGACACTTTCTGAAGTCACTCCCACAATACTCCTTAGATATCTGTGTTACATATTTCCTGCTCACATAGTTCCTTTCCGGTTGTATTTCTCAGCCATGCCACTATATCTGATTGGTTAAAAATATCCTTCTAGCCGAGACCAGTTAGGCTCAGTGGACAGAGCGTCAGCCTGCGGACTGAAAGGTCCCAGGTTCGATTCCAGTCAAGGGCACGTACATCGGTTGCAGACACATCCCTGGTGGGGTGTGTAGGAGGCAACTGGTCGATGTTTCTCTCTTGACGTTTCTAGCTCTCTATCCCTCTTCCTTCATCTCTGTGGAAAATCAATAAAATATTTTTTAAAAAATATCCTTCTAGGAAGACATTAAAACCCAGAAATAAAAAAGAGACCTTACAATGGCTCTAGGTAACAGATAATGATTTTTTTCCTGCTGTCTGCGATTCACAGAATGGGTTTCCTGCCTAAATATTGACTGAGGTTTGTTATCTACTCTCACCTTTAGGTCCAATTGTAAGCAGTTCTTCACCTAGATCTTGGCCATCACCTTTTCCACACGTGAACCACTTCTCATATTTTCCCTCCTGTTTGTATTTCTTTCTCAACTTTCCAGTTTACTAGAATAATTTTAATTCTGTTCTTGCCTCCAAAATGCCGCTTCCTTCCTGACTGCTTGGTATAATCTACATCCTTAATGAGTCTAGGCATCCCCAGGCCTGACCCCCGCCAACATGAGCTAATATGTCCCTCAGGTTGGTCCTAATTCAACAGGAGACTTGTCCCTAGGGCCAAACTGATGCCTGTGAAATAATTATTTTCCCCAGTTCTTCAAATACACATTTGTTAAGGGAAGAGCAATTTTAACAAGCGTGGTCTCCGGGGAGGTAGTTTGAAACTGCTTATTAGTGATTTTGCATTTGGCAGAAAGCTTTTTTAAGTGAACCTAAAGCTGGTGGAATCAATCCTGCTTCCTGAGCAGACTCCCCAGCCTGCAGAAGAAGCCCTCCGTTTCAAAGCATTTTTTCCAATTTACAAACAGTACTCCTACAGCGCCGATTGCTGGGTTCTATTTTGAAGCTTGCCTCCCAATATCATATATATATATATATATATATATATATATATATATATATATATTATATATATAAATATATATAAATTATATATATATATATATATATATATATATATATATATATATATATTTTTTTTTTTTTTTCTGTTCAGTAAAACTAAATATAAGTTATGCCTGTCACCCTCTCAACCAAGTTAGGGATGGTTCCCTCAAGAACCGGAGAGTCAGAGGTCAATAAGGAGTCCCTGCATGGAGGGTGTGGGGACAAATTATCTGTTTAACTAGTGCAGGCAGAGTTTGGTAAGGAGAGCGGCTCTCTTGAGCACCCACGGTGGGGGCCTATCCACCTGCCTCAAGGGCTGGTTTTGTTTGCAATCTTACCACTTCTGTCTCTAGCATTTTCTTTTTAAAATCTCAGCAGTAATTCTTGCACAGGGCAAAAACGTCACTGCATAATGAAAAGTAAATGTCTCTCCCACCTCAGACCTTCCGGTCTTTCTCCAGGGATAGATAATGTTAAGAGTTTCTTACCTACTGTCCAAGAAAATTTCTAGGCATATGCAAGCACGTTGCCTTATTTTAAGGAGATAAATGAGAGAAGACAATACCCACAATGCTGCACTTTGCTTTTATCCTTTTAAAATCTTGAAAATCCTTCCATAATCAGTACATAGGGATGGACTGCCTACTAATAATGGAAATCAAGCATTTCATGATTGGCATGTACTATATTTTAACTGATGGGCAGTTAAACTGTTAAAAATCATTGGGCTTTCACATTTGCACACATGGGGTACTGTATATTTATGAGAAATTCCTATTAGAAATTCCCATAGTTTAAGTCATATATGCATTTTAACAAATCGCTAGCTAGATACTCTTAAGAGGTAGCAGCAATTAATATTCTCCCCAAAATGTATGAGACTACCAGGGTCCTCATACTTTAAGCAACACTGTATTTTTGTTTTTTATTTGTGAATATGATTAATAAAAATGGTCTTTCAGCTTCAAAATGATTAATTCCTTTACATAGCTATCCTCCTTTATAATAATCATATTTTTTTACCTGTATTCGTTAGTTTCTTTATTGATAAAATCAGATGACAGTGGCACGAAGCTTAAAGTGTTTCTGTGAGGCTTCAATACATACAAATAAAGCACTCAGGACAGGGTCTGACATAGTACTTGGAAATTAATTGCTACTTATCATTGTCATTACTCATTATTATTATAATTGTTACCTTATATTCTTATGCACAGTTTATGTCTCTTTACATATGAATAGTCTATTCTGTGCTTTGCTCATTTTCTTATTGGATTATTGATATATTATTATATTGGTTTATTTAGATCCTCTGCCCATTTTTAAATAGTTTTTCTTTTTTTTTTGCTGTTGAGTTGTCTGAGTTCTTAATATACTTTAGATATTAACGCCTTATCAAAAATGCAGGCTTACCTCAAAGATATTGTAGGTTTCGTTCCAGATGAAGGCAATAAAGTGAGCATCACAGTAAAGAGAATCATAATCTTATTACTGCTGGAGGATCTTGCTTTCAATTTGTAAAAAAGGCAACATCAACATTCAACACTGAAGTACAATAAAGCAAAGCACAATAACGTAAGGGATACCTGTATATGATTTACAATATTTTTTCCTATTTGATAGGTTACCTTTCCTGTTGGGTTGTTGATGGCTTCCTTTGCTGTGCAGAAGCTTTTTAGTTTAATGTAGTCCCACTTGTTTATTTTCACACTTGCTGCCTTTGCTTTTGGTGCCAAATAAAAAAAAAATCATTGCCAAACTTTCTGCCTATATGTTATTCTAGAAAGCTTATGGTTTTAGGTCTTACATTCAAGTTTTCAATCCATATTGAGTTATATTGGTGCATGGTGTTAGTGGTCCAGATTTATTTATTTATTTATTTATTTATTTATTTATTTATTTATTTTTGCATGGGCTGTCTGTTCTTCCCAGCAACATCTATTAAAGAGATTATTATTTTCCCATAGTATTTTCTTGACTTTTTTTGTTGTTGTAAGTTAATTGATCATGTAGGTGTTGGTGTATTTTTAGAGTTTATTTTGTTTCATTAATCTATGCGTATGTTTTCATGTCAATACCATACTGTTTTTATTATTATTTTATAATATAGTTTGAAATCAAGCAATATGATGCCTCCAGCTTTGTTCTTCATTATGATTGCTTTGACTATTCAGAGTCATGTGTTTCTATACAAATTTCACAATTTTTTGTTTTATCTGTGTACAATTGCCATTGGAATTTTTCCCCTTTCTTGCCATTGGAATTTTGGTAAGAATTTCATTGAATCTATAGATTGCTTTGGGTAGTATAAACATTTTATCAATAGTATTTTTTTCCAATCTATGAGCATGTGATATCTCTCCATTTATTTTTGTCTTCATTTTCCTTCATCAATGTTTTACAGTTTTCAGGATATAGGTCTTTCACCTCCTTTGTTAATTTTTTTCTGGGTATTTAATTATTTTGATACAATTATAAATGGGAATGTTTTCTTCATTTCTCTTTTGGACAGTTTTCTATTAGTGGATATAAATCTTAAGTTCACTCAGTGGGTTTATTATTGACAGCAAAGTTAATGGTTATATTTTATTGCTATTAATAATAGTACTTTTAGTAGTATTTTATTGTAGGATGAAGCAAATGAGTTCATATTCTATGTTATAAACCAAGATTTCCAGGGTGAAAGACCTTTTAATAAAATAAATGTAGTGAAAACTCCTTTTAGTGATATAGTTAGAAATATAAATGCAAACTCACAATTTTTCAAATATGTTTTTCCTCACTTTGTCCACTGAAAAGACTGGAAAGCAAAAGCATCCAGCAGCAATGAGTGAATCAGTACCCAAATCTTATTTCTAAAACCATTTCCAACTAAAAGAAAACAGAACTCCTTGAAAAATTGACTGACTTTAGGTTGTTCTAGTTATCTACTGCTGTGCAATAAATCACCCCAAAACTTAGTGATTTACAAAACAACAGCATCAATATTTCTCATGAATCTGCAATTTGGGCAGGACTCAGCAAGACAACTTATCTCTGTTCCTTTCAGTGTTGGCTGGGGAAACTCACTACATGGAAGTGGTGATCACATGAAGGTCCACTCTCATGTTGGGCAAGGTATTCTGGGAAGACTCAGACAGTTGGGGCTGGAAGAGCTGGGGGCTAGACTAACTGGAACTCCTTGTACAGTTTTGTTTGTTTGTTTGTTTTTTACCTGCCTGTGGTCTCTGTAGCTTGGTGGCTTCAGGATAATTAAACTTTTTATATATTAGCTCTGGACTCCTCAGGAATACATCTCAAAAAAGAAAAAGCCATACATAAATTCCTTTCATGACCCAGTCTTGAAAGCATTATTTCTGTATGTTTTTCTTTTTAGAAGTGAGTCATTAGGACTAGCTATTCCTAAGGGGAAGGCAGCTAGAATCCACCTTTTGATGGTAGTATGTCAAAGAATTTGTGGATTTGTTGTAAAAGCACCACACAAGACTATGAAAAAACATAATGCTGAAAATCAAGATAGTGCTCAAAGACTAATGAAAATATGTCAACAAGACACAAGAGCTAGCTTAAAGGATGCTCTTACTGACCCACTTTGGGACAATTTGGGCATCGTGTGAATAACAAGTAGAATTAGTTATAACATTTGAATAAATGATCTCTGAGTATACAGTGATAACTCAAAAGATAGAGGAGGGTTAGCAAAAGTTATTTTATATGAATGCTGGCCAACTCACATAGCAAGAAATGATAGAATTTGAATTATCACTATTTTGGAAATTCCAGTGCAAGAACTGGTTTAGGTAAGAGAAATGTGTATGTTAAACCCATTAGGTGAATGTTTATTGGGAAACTGTATTTTCACTTCGTGCCAAAGAATGAAGATGAGGTTACTTTCTAATTAATTGTAAAGGGGGGAGCATATATTAACATGGAAAGATTTGGTCATTGCCATGTTCACTAAGTGATCAAATTTGGCATCAGCAATGGTGAGACTCCTTGACCTTCTATAACCTTAATGTTCTTGTTGTTGTGCCATATAAGGTATCAAGCATCTTCTGTTTGAGATATTTTTGTTTCTAGTGATTAACCCAAATTCAACCATGCCTCTTGTTCTGATGCTGAGTTTACAGAAACAAGAAGACACTAGAAAAACAAATTAAAAGAAATCAACAAAAAATATCAAACATCCCAAATGTGAGATAATGCTAACAAATTTTGTCTGAATTCTTAAAAAATGTCAGAATTAGGGAGGGAAAGGTGAGAACCTCTAATGTAATCTAGTATAAGTGATTAAAATCCATAAAAACAAGTGAACTGCAGTGACCTTGATAGGATATTGGTATAGTAACAGCACAAAAGAGGTAGAGAAGGAAAGAAAGAAAGGGAAGGAGGGAAAAACATATCCATGTCATGACAGACATTCTTGGGGACATCTAGGGACATTTGCATATGGGCTGATTATTAAATTATACATGCATAAAGTGATGTTTGAAAAGCAATATACTAGACTGAACAAATTTATAGGCCTAATGAATTGCATGATTTTCAATTAGACTTTACCATCCTCAAAGAGAAAATTTTAAAGTTTTATGAGTAATGCTTGCATTATTGAAATAAGTGCAGTAGCCAACAGGATGAATCTTTGGAATTTAACTATATACAACTATATAACTAAAAGTAGTTATATACCTATAAAATAGCTAGAGTAATTTTTAAAATAATCTGATGATATTCATTAGTTACACTATCTCCTTATAGAGATTAATAGAAAAGCGGGTGGAAAATGAATACTATGAGGACAAAGGAAGGTAATGGGGGCTCTGGTGATATGAATTTACCTGCCCCTCCATTTTCTGCTTTTATTTCCTTATAGAAACTCTGTCCCTTATAGAATTGGATCTGTCCCAGTAACAACAAAAATATATTGCAAATTGTACAAAATCAAGAGTTGAAATTCAACCCAGGTATCTGAGCACTATAGTGAGCTCAGACAAAGAGTGAAACCTAACTGACAGCTTCATCATCTCAGATTCCAGGAACTGAATCTTGAGAGGAAGTCAAATTTTGTTTTAAGAAGCAATCTTTCTTTTAATACACATTTATTGATAGTTTTTCTTGCGCTGTCTTGCTATATTTTAAATTGTCATGTTCTATTGAATTTTTTAAAATATATTTTATTAATTTTTTTACAGAGGAAGAGAGAGGGATAGAGAGTTAGAAACATCGATGAGAGAGAATCATCGATCAGCTGCCTCCTGCACACCCACCACTGGGGATGTGCCTGCAACCAAGGTACATGCCCTTGACTGGAATTGTACCTGGGACCTTTCAGTCCGCAGGCTGATGCTCTATCCACTGAGCCAAACCAGTTTCAGTCTATTGAATTTTTAAGTTAAACATTCATGAATTCAAAATTAGCATTACAGAAAAAGATAATGATAACCAATACCATAAAAATAAAAGATTATGTTTTTAGTGCAGGAAGAAGAAAGCCATATTATTCATAAGAAAAAGCTTCATTGGATATGGATACAATACTATGGTTAGAATTCTCTTTCTGAATGGTGGAATGTATGTGCTTAAAAATCTCCGAAAATGGACATGAAGAATACATTTGAAAATCAACTGGTTCAACAACAGTCCTACTTCGTACCCTTACCCAACAGTACTGTAGATTGAAAAAAAAACCATATAGCTGACACAGATATGCTTTAATTTTTTCCCATATGATCTAATATTTTCTCTCAGTATTATGCCATTCCTAAAGGCTCCTTCTACTGTTCCAAGGGACTTCTAAAGTTCTGAGAATTTCTCCAACTCCAGACTTCTTGGACATCTAGCCAAAATTAGTCATAGTCTCTGTCTATTCTGCTGTTCTAGGAGACTTCCTTGTTGAGATCAGCATGAGCTATCACATATCTAGTGCTGCCAGCTTATAAAGTATTTTTCTATATAGCACCTTATCTGACCCTTACATTAAACTTATGGGTCATTATCTTTCCTACTCTATCGATAAGAAGAGAGGCACTGTTAAAACAATATTCTCTTCTTCTCTACTTCAGAAACCATAAAACATCCCATGATCTAAAGGAATTTCCTTCTTGCAAAGCATTGGGAATAGCGGCTGGCACATAGTACACTCCATAAATTATTATTGTTAATAAATCCATGCTTCTCCAATTGGAGGACACACATTCTCCAAGGGTGCCCAAAGTACCAAACTTAATGCATGTTCTTGGACCATTAGTCTCACTTTATGGTAAATGATGTCAAGCATTATTTTTATTACAACAAATATCATGAAGTAAAATGAAAAGTTTGCATGAATTTATAGATAAAATATGAAACGTGAAAAGACTTTCAACCTTGCTGCATGCTAATCTGATTTACATTCCAGACCCTCTGAAGTACGCGATCTTGGTGATGTTACTTCAGCAGGAAAATTGGAAAAATTCCTGTTGTGGGTGTTCTTCCCACTTGTCTCAGGCTTGGGGGTACACAGTTAGGCAGTGACACATGGTCTGACTCATCCAGCTTTACCAAGCACCTTTCTCTCCCACATATATCAAGGTTGGTACTTTGATAAAGTTCTTGAGATATGCTGATGAGATGATGAAAGAATTTCAGGAACTTCTCCTGTCCCCTTCTACCTACTCATTAATCCCTGTAAGAGCCTTAAATTTTCACCATGATTATAAAATTTCAAAAGAAATGATTCCAATTGGCTGTTTGGACAGATTAGAGTGTGGAGGATCCAAGACTTAGTCCAGAACTCGCCATCTAGCCCTACGCGGCACCCTGGAATCTGGGCAAGCTGTGGTGAAGCCAGTGTTTGACTGCGCCCAGAGTATCAGCAATCCCTTCCCAGGTAGATCTGAGAAGTCTGGGACCCACAGCCCCCTGGTCACCCCTCTGAGAGCAATGTAAAAACAGAACTAGAATGATTTTTAGTTTCTTATCCCTGATTCAGTGCTATTTCCTCTTTCTTTATTTGAAAAAAAAAAAAAAGCCTATTTCAAGCAAGCAATTATACTACTTAGGATGGAAATGTCAAATGCACACACTAACAGTAAGAACACAGGGGCCAGGAGCAGAGGCATAACTGAATGGGCATATTACATAAAGTTAATTAGTGGGAGTAGGACATGGGGCATGGGTAAATGTCCGAGAAGACGAATTTTGCCCTATCCCTCAGTAGCCTGGGGGTCTGGGATTGATAGACAGTGGGTATTCCAAGGGTCTGGGTATCAGTAACTGGAGATAAAGAACACTAATGCTGAGAGGGAGAGGGCCATCCAGAAAGGCAGAGGGAGAAAAAGTAAGCTCTCTACAACTTTAAAAGGGGGTGCAAATCCCCACCCCTGCCTTTGTCTATGAAGCTCCCCAATGCCTCAAATCCAATTCCTCCTGGGCTTCTTTGAAGAACTAAAGCAAACACACTGAGCACAGTTTACCAGAAGCAGCCAACGATACCCCAAGGAGCAGTTATCCCTGAACTTGTAATACTGTCACAGAGGAAATGCTGATGCGAAATTTAACACGGAAATCAGAGGAGAAAGCAACTGGCCCAGAAAAAGAATGAATAGTCATAGCTGCATTTCAATGTGGGTCCCTTTCAATGTCCCCCAGCAAGGGCAGCATGTCCCAGCATCCCCCCAACGTGAGTAATGAGAACAGATGTCCAAGAACCACAATCTCCAAATCACCTTAAAGTGGTAAAATAGCCCAAGATGACCATATATTCTCATCTCAGTTTCCAACTATTTGGATGGGGTTGCTAGGTTTTCATTGAAAACCAAATATTATTAACAATAATAGCGATATGCAGTTCACTCTGTGCCTGGCACCATTCATAAACTCTTATTTTCATTTGATCCTCACCATTAACATATGAGATAGGTACTGCTATTATGTTTATTATGCAAATAAAAAACAGAAGCTCAGAGAATATAAATAACTTGCCCAAAGTTTGTTGGCTAATGAGTGAGTGGGACCAAGATTCCATCTCTAAGGTTTGTGTTCTTAACCTGTATCCCTCTGTTGGAGACTAGGCTCCAGGGAATTCATGGAACTATGCAGTGTGTCATAGAAACAAAAGGCAAAGCTCCAGATCTGGGGAAGGGAGTCAAGGAAGAGTTCCTGTGCAAAGATGCCCAGTCAGTCATCTGAAAGAGGAACGATGATTAGCATGGCAATGGAGAAAGAAGTGGGGGCCCTGCAGAGGGAGGGAGAACTGGTACCACAACTTGAAGAAGAAAGAACCTGGAGCATTTTTTTTTTTGGCAAATGAGTCCTTTTCAACGTGATTAGAACATAGAATTTTAAAGAGAAATGTGAGATGGAAGAGTACGCAGGGACCAAACCTCAAGGGGCCTTGCATTGCCTTTAATAAACAGGGTGGGGGTATGGAGTTGTGGGTGGGGGTGTGGACAAGGCAGTCTCTTTCCAGTCTGTTGGGTGATTTTGCTTTCTTTCATATCTGACTAATGTATGGAGATGCAATTGTTGACATATATGTTCAGCATGGTAAGCAATTTAGCAGCATACTGGCTTTCTCAACTTTTGTTCTCATTCCAGTGTAGTCTTTAGAAAAACATTCAAGGGTAAAATCGTGTTCTCTGGCTACCATTGGTTTCTCTTAAAGACTAGAGGCCTGTTGCATGAAGGTTCATGCAATAGGCCTTCCTTCCCCTGGCTGCTGACACCGGTTTTCCTCTGGCACCCAGGACCCAGGCCTTCGTTCGGGTCTCAGTGGAGAAGCTAAACCTCTTCAGTCTTCAGTCTTTAGTCTTTACTCCATGCCTGCATATGCAAATTAACCACCATATTTATTGGGTTCATTTGCATATGCACTACTGATTGTCTGGTGGGCATTGTGGAGGTACGATGAATTTGCATATTTCTCTTTTATTACTGTTGATTATTTATGCACTGTTGGAAGGCTCACTATCTCCTCCAGATCCTGCCTCAACCATAGGAGCCCACAAACTAACTTATCTCATAATGGCAATGGATTAATTCTCAAATGTGTAGACATGGTGAAAAGAATAGATTACAGAAATCAAGTTTGTGTTCAGACCTTGATTATACCACTTCCAAGCTTGAGAAGGGGGGGGGGGAGGCAAATACCTTAGCTGCTCTGTGTTTAATATTATCATCTGTAAATGGGGAGCATAGCACCCACCAGTAAGATTTATAGAGATGATTAAGTGGTTTATTACATATCAAGCACCTTGAACAATGTCTTCCACATAAGTACTTAATAAACATTAGCTGTTATTGGTATTTGTCATAGATAGAGATTATGGCATGAGCAAAGCACTATTGGAATACAGAGACAGGAGCAATTTATTAGGGTAGAGAACTACCCTGTTTCCCCGAAAATAAGACAGCGTCTTATATTAATTCTTGCTCCCAAAGATGCGCTAGGTCATATTTTCAGGGGATGTCTTATTTTTCCATGAAGAAGAATATGGTACACATTTATTGTTAAATTAAAATAAAGGAAATTTATTACCTGTATACGGTACAGTAGTATGGTAGTTGTCAACACAAACCAGACAAACTGTGAATCCTACAGTAGCAAGAATATACTCATTTATTCAATGACAATCATGTCATCATCTTCTGGAACATCATCATAACAATCCAATTCCTGAATTTCCTGGTGAATTTCTTGTGATTCCATTTCTTTCAGAATCAGTGGACCAAATCTCTCATGTTTAGCAATAGCACTGTCTTTAAATGAATACTTCTTGTCAAGGTAGCCTGCTTGCAGAGAATTTGCAATGCAACTGTCAGTGATTTTCTCCCATGAATTCTTCACCCAAGTCACAACTTCTTGCAGTTTAGGTTTCACAAAGTTTCCACGCTGATTTCTCTCCATTCCGACAGCAGTGAGGTCACTGGTTGCTAGATGCCAGTGGAGGCAGCCCTAGCGACCAGTTTAGGGTAAATTAATTTTCATTCTGAGACAGAGCCTGGGGCCTTATTTTTGGGGGATGCCTTATATTTCACTTAGAAGGAAACCTGTAAGTAGGTCTTATTTTCGGAGGATGTCTTATATTCAGGGAAACACAGTATTCATGAAATACATCACATTGGCATTTTTCTGTGTGGTTTTTTTTTTTTTTTGAGAAAAGACAGACATAATACAATCCTTCCTCCCACCCCCTCAGCATTACAGCAAGTAATTCCTGTCTCTGAAGGAATGTTTCTTGCAACCTACTTGAAGAGGGTCCTAGTAGAACTGCAGGTCAAGTTGTTCCTGATACAGAAAGACTCAAGACATCATTTGTCCAAATTTTGTCCTAGAAAGTTGATGTGTGCACTTATTTTTTAAAAATATGTGCATCAGGGTTGTTAAAAAAATAACAGACTGTCCTTGAGTACTAATTTATGAACATCTTGATCTGTGCTTTTCAGTGAACTGAAAGGACATTAGCTGTGGAGCTTGAATTACTCCACAGCAGTGGCACTGAGTAACTGAGGAGCATTATCTTAATTCTTACAGCTGTAAGATCTGACATAGCTCTTAGTACCCATGTTTAACAGTTAAAGAAACCAAGCATCATAAGTTTGGTTGTCTTAGTTGGCAAGTCCAGGTCATGAAAGAGCCCGAATTAAAGGCACGTGCTCTTCTCTACAGGATACCAGTTCCACACACGCGGGCTTAAATGTCCTCCAAAAGGAATCGCTGTTTCTTTGTTATTATAATCTTTCTCTAGGAAAACTATAGGTCTTTCTATCAGAAGAGGTTTTCAGGTTCTATTTGTCTTTGCCAGCGCTGCTTGCTACTTTGGGTCCTCTTTGGAGCTCTGATGGCAACACAAAACCATCAGCTTAGCCTCCAGCTCCTACTTAATTCAGCTTTCCACCTCATTTAACAAAGTGCCAGCTCCATGATGGAATTCTCTGCGTTCTCAAACGTAAGATGGTGAGTGGAAATTCTACTCAATACCCCAATCCTTTTAACTCTAATTAAGCCTATTTCCAGCCTCTGTCTACGTTTGGAGCTGACACTTTAACAGGCTGTTCAAGGACAGGAGGAGAGAGAATGCACTCCCTGCCTTGGACTGTAATCGTTTTTTACTCTGGCGAGACATAAAAATCTCCAAAGTAAACTCTTCCTGCTCTAGTGAAAATTTTCCGTGATGCTTTTTTTCTGGATCACTTCTGAAGAGTATATTTTAGCCACTGGTTAATACCCATCATATTTTGTGTGTTTGATGTTGCTCAACCTGTTGCCTTGAATCCATTCAAGAAAGCATTACCTTACCTGCCATCCCAAAGGAAATACATTACCCAACATTTGTCCAGCCACATCTCTTCTTGATCAAGCTATTCTCTATCTGCCCAACTAAAATGGAGCTGTTTCCACACTGCCTAACAGATTACCCAGAGTTGGATGCTGTTTGGCAAAACTTCACTCTCAGACTCTATATTTTCCTAAGGCAGCACACAGTGGAAAATCTGTGTGTATGTACACATATCTGTTACTTATTTAGCCTCAGCCCAATGTGTCATGAGCCTCAGCAACACAAGGTCCCTAAGAAGAGATGTGAAAAACCATAAAAAAGTAAGATTCAAAACCAGTACAAAGTGCTCAATCCTGACTATGTGTAAAATAAGACATCCGTTGCCTTCTCTTTCTATTAGTCTTCGCAATAATGAGGCTCAAGTAGTGGGGACACTGACAACGGTAAACCAAAATGCCCGAATCGAAAGGAACTCAGAGAGGACCTAACCCACCGCCCTCCCCTTATTGGTGATTTTCTGAACTTCAGAATGATGAATTGCCCAGGGTTATGGAGGTAGTCAGAAAACCAGGCCTCTGATATGTAGCCTATTGCTCTCTTCATCAGGAGCTGAGTCACTTGCTCATTTTCCGTGGCCTAGAACTGCCATCATGCAGTATGGGGTCACTTCTTACAGCCCCAGAAGCTGGAAAATACACTGAAGTACAGAGCTAGTGAGAAGCTTGGGTTCCGCAATTCAATAAAAATAAAAAATAAAACGAACAAGAGGCTGATCAGACTAAGAGATGGCATTCTGGAGGTGGATGCTTCCTTGTCTTTTCAACACCCAATATACTGAGACATAAGAGCCTT
Organism: Vespertilio murinus; assembly: GCA_963924515.1. Classification (NCBI taxonomy): domain Eukaryota; kingdom Metazoa; phylum Chordata; class Mammalia; order Chiroptera; family Vespertilionidae; genus Vespertilio; species Vespertilio murinus. The sequence goes on from OZ004709.1 coordinate 6,229,281, forward strand.
TAAAATGTAGTTGTATGAGCATATTTTTTATTTGAATGGATAATGGTACCTAGAAAGTAGAAAACTAGTCAAGCTCCTGCTCCCTTCATCCAGTGACTTGCATGTTTCCCAGGTTCACTGGTAGCATCAAGATTTTTTTCTTGTGCTCTGTACTCAGCTCTGCCTTGCCATTCATTTATCACACATCATGTGTAAGAAGTCTATAGGGCACAGGTGGCTTCTAACTTCCATGGCCTCCCTCACCCCACTCAGAGCCATGTCCATCACAGAGAAGGGATGGTAGTGGTACAGATATTGGACAAGCAGCCACGGGACCAAGGTCCAGGCTTGGTTTTGGAGTTGATTTTGGTTCTTCCTCTGCCGGCTGCTCTGTGTGCTGAGTAGCTGGCTCCTGTCAGTGCTGGGATCTTTATATTTGTTTTGTGCTGCCCCTGGTCAATTAAAACATTGATCCAATATTCTAATTCTCCTTGGCTCTGCTTCAGCCTGTCAGAGCTTTTAACATTTGTATTTTTCTAAATTGCTCCGAGCAGGGGTGGTTTTTAACAAAATGGTAAGGTTGGAAACGTTGTCTTTATCTGTATATTCCCCTTCCTTGCCATTTCTTCACTCCTGACTTTCCCCTGTGACAGTTCTGCAGGAACAAGACCTCCCGTGAGGTCTGAGTTCATGAAAGTTGATAATCCAGCAACATTTCGTCATTCTAACGTGTATTCAAGGTATTTGTTGTTTGTCTAATACACTTATAATTTCTGTCCTAGGTTCATGATTTTTGCCATATCACCTCACGAATAACTTATCTAATATTTGTCATGGATATTAATTGTTTACTCAAATTTATATACAAAGTAGATTTGGGCATTTGTGTTTCTTATCAAGAAGGCAAACTAATACTGGCTGCTGACTGTGTCTTCCACATCAGACCTAACAGATGTTAGGAAAGGTACATCTACTTCTTGTGAGTGTATGTGCAGCTTCTAACAAATGGTGCAACATGGTGGAAATACCTCAGGAGGCTTACAGTCTCTGGGGTTTTCTTTTTTAAAAGGAAGGAATGACAGCCTGTGGCAACATCAGAAGGGCTGGGTAAGGGTCTCTGTACAGCATTACCTCCCTCTCTCAGATGGCCCAGACTGCCAGGGCATTCCTTGGCAGTAACTTAGTGTACCTCCTATATAGCAATTGGAAACTTGACTGGCACCAAGTTTCCAGGGCCCAGTAAAGACAGGGGTGAGAGTAAACAACTACTCACTGCCTAGAAGGCCTCGCCTGGATTACTAGGTTTGCCCATTGCAGTGTAGGAAGATTAAGAAGGCTGTGATACAATCCAGACATGAATGAGTCATAGCAAGTCAGCCCAGAGCCCTGATGGGATAGGTAGCTGATATGCTAGGTGTATCTACCCAATAGATATTTATGGAATGGCTGCTCTATATTAGCCATTGTTTTAAGTGCTGAATGTGGTAGTAAACAATACAAAGCTCCCATTAAAAGGGCATTTCCAGTCTAAAGGGATAAAATAGAGAATAAACATGTAGTCATTGGTTACTTTACCATGAGCATTATCCCTCATATTCTGTCTGTGGCCTGGGCCAAAAAACCGCCACAAAGGGTGAATGCTTCTGGATGAAAGAGAGGAGGGTGAGGTGATAATTGATGTCCTGAGGGCAGCCTAGCTCCTGGAAAAGAGTGGAAGCAGTTAAACTGACTACAGTTGTCCCTTGGAATCTGTGGAATATTGGTTTTAGGAACCCTTGTGGGCACCAAAATCCGCAGATGCTTTGAAATACAGTTTTCAGTCCATGGTTGGTTGAATCCACTGATATAGAATCCTTGGCTACTGAGGGCCAACTGTATGTCAATAGACACTGTACCTAGAGTATAGCTCCCTTTCCCCAAAGCACAGCAAGAGGAACAAGGGTAGGATTAGAATTCACTCTTCCCAGACGTTGAGAGTGTAATTTGAGGGAGCTGACCCAGTAAAAGGAATACAATAACAAACAATTTCAAAATCACAATTTTTAATGGATATGACAACAATACAAGGCAACAAAAACAATAAATAATATACATAGTAGAAAAAGAAAACTAATGGAGCAGAAACAAACTTTGAATAAGCATAAAACATATCCTCAGGGAAGTAAGGACATTTATCCCAAACATAAAAAAAGGGCAGATGTTTCTAAAGAAAAACCAGTTAGAGGTATTGGATGTGAAACAATGTAATTATTTAAATAAAGGATTCAATAGAAAATTTAAATAGTGGAATAGCTACAAAGACAATTAATGGGCTGGAAAATCATATTGAGAAGATTATCCAGATTAAGGGGATGGCATGAATAGGCAGAGAGTATTTGAAAACATTTCAGAGACAAAGAAGATCAAATTAGAATGCAAATATTTATTTAAAAGAGATTCCAGGAAAAAGTAAGAAAACCATGTAGAAAGGCAATCTTTGAAGAAAAAGTATTTTCCAAAACTAAAGGAAGGCGTCTGACTTCAGATTAAAAATGCTTTCAGAGGGTGAGCAGCATACAATAAAGAATGAAATAAAACTATACACCCGGACACAGCAAAGTGGGATTTAACAAGAAGCTTTGGAAGTGAAAAGCAAATCACCTCTAAAGCCACAGGCATGAGGTAGGATATCATAGTTCTCAAGAACAAGACAATGGGATCATGTGCTATTGGGGGTAAGGAGAAGTAACTGATGCTAGATGATCCAGAAAATCATTAGTTGAAATGATAGGATAAAATAAGACTGTTTTCCCCTTAACACTCTCAGAATTCATCTAAAGATTTTTTGAGCATATTTTTTAACAAGAATATTTATTTGTTCATGAAGAAGCAATAATTATGGAAAGCAAGAATAAATAAGGGATTAAAATGTTATTTGTTTTAATAAACAGCGATAAAAAAGTATGTTTACACAACAGGTAATCTACAATTTAAAGTATCATCAAAACCAGTGAAGTGAATTGCAGTCTAGAACAAAGGGAGGTAAAAGTTGGCCAAGGGTCCTGTCATTCAAGAACGGGAGATATGAGCATCAAAGAAATTGAGACCTTGGCCATAAAAACAGAACTGTATGCTTTAATAGGAGAATTGTGACCATCAGAAAAACACAATGAAGTTCATATGTTTAAACAAACAATGGGAAATAAAAGAATGGAAGGAAGAAAGGAAAACACAAAGACCAATCTAAGCAATAAATATTGTTTTTAGAAATAAGCCAAAAGATAAAAGAAACAAACCTTAATTCTTTGGTATTAAATGAAAATTGATTAAGGCACATATTTAGAAATATAGAATCAGAAAAAAAATCCGGTAATTATTTTTTAACTTAAAACTAAAGATAGAGAAATATTGAAAGTAAAGATATAGGAAAAGAGCTAGTAGGCAAATATGAAATAAAACAAGGCTAAGATAGTTGTACTTTTAATATCAAACAAAATGGAATAAAAAGCATATAAAATATTTATGTATATGCACACATATGTAAAGAAAACAGCACAGAAAGGACTGGCACAACTCAAGTGCTATAAAGGTGCAGCTTATAATTATCATTACTATTTTACAATATTTTTATTTATTTTTAGAGAGGAGAGGAGAGAAATATACAGAGAGAAACATGGATGAGAGAGAAACATCCTGCATACCATCTACTGAGGATCAAGCTCAAAACCCAGGTATGTACCCTGGCGAGGAATTGAACCTGGACCTCTTGGTTCATGGGTCGATGCTCAACCACTGAACTATACCAGCCAGGCATTAGTATTTTTATTGCAAGACAAATTATAGACATATCTCCTGTGCAGAAGAATTCCAATATCTTGTGTAAATATTCTGCCCTTGAGGCAACAGAACATAACTCCCACTTGCAAGTGTGAGAGCTCCTTGGGTCTTCCTTCCTAAGAGGACATTATGTAGAAGGGGAAAAATTGTAACTTCTCTGTGGAGAAACTTGATAAGTACTATGGTAATCCCTTCAGCCAGATGATCAAGACTTGTATCAATAGATGAACACATTTTACCTTTGTGGACTTCCTCTCCAAACACTAGTCTAATCATGAAAAAACATCAGACAACTCCCAACTGAAAAATATTCTACAAACTACCTGAGGAGTAGAAAGTCTCAGACACTGTCACAACCTAGTGAAGCTCGGGGTGACTTGCTGGTGAAAAGTTAAATGTATTCTGGATAGGATCTTAGAATAGAAAAAAATACACTGCGAAAAACTAAGAAAATTGGAATAGTGTATGAACTTTAGTTAGTAGTAATGTATCAGTATTGGTTTATTATAACAAATGTACTATACAAATGTAAATTATAAATATTAGGTATACTGATTGTGGGAATTCAGAGGTTCTCTGTATTATTGCCATAATTTTCTGTAATTCTTAAACTGTTTTAAAAAACATTTATTTTAAAAATTTAAGTTAACAGGCTTTTTTTTGGGGGGGGGTGTGGTCATAGTCTTAAATGTAAGAGCTAAGTCTAGAAAACTTTTATAAGAAAACATAGGAGTAATTTTTGAATTAGATAAGAGCTTCTAGATATAACACTGAAAATATTAGCCCCCAAAAGAAAACATGGATTAACAACATCAAGATTAAATACTTTTTTTTTTTTACTGCAAGCAATATACTAAGTGAAAAACCAACCCACTATATAGGAGAAAATATTAGCAAATTATTTATTTGATAAGGGAATTACATCCAGAATATGTAAATAAATCATACAGCTCAATAATAAAAAAGACAACCCAATTTAAAAAATGGGCCAAAGATCTAAATAGACCTTTAAAGAAAATATACACATTTGTATCATTAGTCATTAGAGAAATGCAAATTAAAATCACAATGAGATACAAGTTCACAAGGACTGAATGGCTAAAATAAAATGTTGTTTTGAATGTGGAAAACCTGGAAACCCTTTTATTGTTGGTGGAATTGTAAAATAGTACAATCACTTTGGAAGTTCCTCAGTTTGTCAGTTCCTAAAAATTTAAACCACAGAGTTCCCATATGGTCCATGTGTTCTACTTAGTATATACCTGAGAAATAAAACACATGCCTACACAAAAACCGTACCTTAATGATTACAGAAGCATTATTTGTCAGAGCTAAAATAAAGAAAAACAAGCCTGTCCAGTGTGGCTCAGTGGCTGAGCGTTGACCCATGAACCAGGAGGTCAGGGTTTGATTCCTAGAACCTGGGCTTCATCCCTAGTGTGGGGCATGTAGGCTGCAGCCGATTGATAATTCTCTCTCATCATTGATGTTTCTATCTCTCTCCTTCACTCTCTAAAATCAATAAAAATATTTTTTATAAAAAGAAACAACAACACCAATGTCTACCAACTCATGAATGTGGCATATCCATCCAATGGAATGTAGAATATTATTTGGTAGTAAAATGAAATGAAATACTGATGGGTTCTGCAATATGTATAAATCTGGAAATAATTTTCTTAAGTGAAAAAGGCCAAACAGAAAAGACCAAACAGAAATCATACTGTATGATTCCATTTATATCAAACTAGAGGCCCAGTGCATCAAATTTGTGCATAGGGGTAGGGAGAAGGTTCCCTCAGCCTGGCCTGCAACCTCTCATAATCTGGGACTGCTGGCTCCTAACCATTGGCCTGCCTGCCTGTCTGATTGCCCCTAACTGCTTGCCTGCCTCTCTGATCACCCCTAACTACTCGCCTGCCTGACTGATTGCCCCTAACCACCTCTGCCTCAGTTCCCACTACTGCAGCTTTGTTCGAAAGGATGTTCAGAATTACATCTGGAAGGTTATTCAGCTATCTGGTCTAATTAGCATATTATTCCTTTATTATTATAGATGTTCAGAATAGGAAAATTCATAGAAACTGAAAGTAGATTAGTGGTTGTTAGAGGCTGGATGTGGAAGGGAATGAGGAGTGGCGAGTAATGGGGATGGTTTCTTTTGGGGCTAAGGAAAATGTGTTAACTTAGGAAGTGATTAACATTTGCACAACTCTGTGAATAAACTAAAATCCATAGAATTGTACACTTTAAATGAGTGAATTTTATGGAAGGAATTCTATCTCAACAAAGTTGCATTCTATATCTATCTATCAATCTATCTATATCTATCTATCTATCATCTATCTATCTATCATCTATCTATCTATCTATCTATCTATCTATCTATCTATCTATCTATTTATCTATCATCTATCTGTCATCTATCTATAGATACATATCCCTCTATATATAGATATAGTTTTTATATATTGATAGCTATTTATATCTATCTATATTCTATCTATCTATCATCTAGATATCATCTATCTATCTTTATCTATTAAAGAAAGCATTTAGAAAAGTTGAAGACAACAAAGAACATGCTTGATTGTGTAAACAGAAAACCCATTTCTTCCTTGGCACACATGAAGCATTCTCAAAACCAATCATGCCTCAGGCTACAGAGGAATTTCAATAAATTCAAAGAGTCAGCACTATATACACTATGGTCTTTGGCCACCATGCCATAAAATTAGAAATGACTAACAAAACATGTTCAATATACTCGGGTGAGTGGTAAATATAATAATCATGCCTCTAAATAACTCCTGGGCTAAAAAGGAAATCAAAAGTAGAATTGTAAACTATAATAGCCAAATAAAATGAAAGCAGTGTATTTCAAAATGTGTGCTATACTCCTAGAGAGTACCAAGAAGGAAATATATGTCCTTCACTGTAATCATCAGAAAATAAGAAAGGCTGGAGATGCATGAGATTCAATTCAATAGGCCAGAAAAAGAGAAGAACACATTTAAAGAAACAAGAAGAAATAAAATAATAAAAATGAGGCCAGAAATCGATGAAGTAGAGTTCAGGAAAATAGGATAATTTTGTAAATGTCTGTACTTTGAAAAACCAATTATAACAGTTGTAATTGTAGCTAAACACATAAAGATGAAAAGAAGAAACATAAGAAAATTCAGTGAAAAACATGAAAATCTAAAATATAGCAGATTCCCCAAGGTTACAAATAAAATGAACAATTATTATATGCTAACAGATTGGAAAATTTAGGTAAAGAATACATTGCTAAAAATGTGTCAAAATATGAGAGGGTAGAAAAAAACATGAAAGAACAATATCCATTCAAAAACTGAAATGGCCATAAAGAACAAATGCACACAGGACATATACTTCCCTTCCCCTCCATCACATTTTCTGGCTCAGTTATTGGGCTGGTAGTTCTTCCCCCTCCAGTCCACATGCCAGACTGATGTTGGACTGAAATTTTAAATAGAAAATATGATTACAACCCCTCCTACTTTTAGGCCATCTAACTCTATATTGACTTTCTATAGACATAGGGTCAAGTTCATAATCTTTGGCTTACTCTTTGCCCAATAGTGTTAAGCTATATTTCCCAAATAGGTTATGTTTCTCTACATTTTGATGCCTTTGCCCCATGCTTTTCCCATTCTCTGGAATATCACTTTCAACTATTTCATTAGCTCACTATTTCTGATCCCTTACAATTTAGCTCCAGAATTATTTTTTTCTTGGAATAGAGTCAGCTCACCCTTACTCTAATTTAGCTTTACTCACTTTTAATTCTTGATTTCTCTCATAAATGTAAAACCAGCATCACTGGGCATAAAGAGAAAACAGGTGTAAAAACAAGTAATTTTTAACAAATTTTAAGTGGGTACTGTGGCTTGCTTTCGACTGTTCACCTGGGGTCTATTCTCAGCTTATTGAAAAGGATATTGCCATATGTTGGACAAGTAGTAAAAACAGGTGCTAAACCAAGATTTTTATCTTTGATGTTACAGAAGGATTGATAGGGAGAGAATTATAAATGGAATGATTTCCTGAATTTCACTGGATATAAGTTTATGTTCCATTCATAGCTGTACAGAGCTTTGCCTCAGATATTATTTCTGCCCTCAGAGAGTTCATGTAAGGTGCCAGCTTTACCTGGCATTTGCATTTACATATGGGCTCTTAAAGACAAAACACAACAGCCACCAAAACAATATGGTCTGCTCAAATGTCAAGCTAGAGGGAGCTAGTTGAGGGAAAATGGTGCACTATAAGTTATACCTTGTAAATAAGTGGTTGGCTGCTTGTGCCTGCATTTGATGGTGGCTATTGAGCCATGACTGTGGAGTGTGAAGCACTCTCCAAAGGCACATGAGAGAGTGAACTTGCATTGGCAAGTTTAATACTGAACACAGAAGAAAGACACTGATCTGCAAAGATAGGCATTCTCCTCACTTTCCTTCACGACTCCATGCAAGTCTCCTATAAAGTTTAATACTTGCTAAACAGAGCTACCATTTCCAATAAAGTGTGTGTGTGTGTGTGTGTGTGTGTGTGTGTGTACCTATCTATTTACTGATATATAAGAATACACCAAATTTAAACTAATTTAATTTAATTTAAAACATGCTTTGCTTTTTGAGTTTCTTAAAATTTTTTGATGGTGAAATTAATTTTAAATGCATTGTTGAAATGTACTTGGTTTTTACATCAAAAGCTCCTCTGAAATGTTCTCATCTTTCAGATATAATTTCTCCTATTTTAAGTTGGGGAAATTTCATGTTACTATACGGAACATTGGTTTTATAGACGCTCCAAACCTTAATAAAACGAAAATTTTGGCAAAATATTTACTTTCAATTAAGTATCTCTGTGATCTGTAGAGAAATTTAAATAAACCACTACTTCTAAGCCACTAAGAAATGTAAGTAAGTAGGCAAACATTAAATCAAACTGCCTGTCTTGCAAATTATAAAGTCTCAAAGTGAAAATAACCATGGAAGTTATCAACATAGGTGGTGGAAAGAAAAGGCAAATCACAATTGGAGAGTGCTTTCTATAAGCAGGAATGAGTACATGGGAGCTCAGAAAGAATATTTAACATCCAAGGTCAAGCCAATAAAACTGGCAGAGCAAAAAACCAGGATGTAGATCTGTCTGCTTCCAGATATGTTTTTGCAGTGCCTTGATGTTGATTTCACCCAGATGGTAACTCTTAGTACCAGCTGTAGTTCTTGTTCTACATAACAAGCTGCATGCCTTTAAAAATGTTATCCCCACTCTCTTAAAAAAAAACACTCAGGTTTATTCAAGTGTAATTTATGAGGTACATAAAATATAATTCACCTAATCTGTGTTCAACGAATTGTGACAAATATATTCCATCTCGTAACCACCACTACAAATCAGGATATACAGTATTTCCATGTACTCAAAAAAATGTATCCATGCTACTTCATCTTCTACAAGAGGGTACAGACCCATTTTCCCCACACCTCCCTGATGGACACAAGTATAAATCCTGTAAATGGTAGAACGAACCATCTAAAGGTAATTAAATGAAAAGGCAAACTGGCTTGGGACGTCCTGGGAGGAATAACACAATAATAGGACATCTTGCATCGCCCCAACTCACCAGAGCAAGGACACCAGATCTGGGGTCTCCTAACCATGACCTCGCCAGTGATGGAAGCCCAGATAGGCTCCTTCTCCCCAAGACTGAACAGGGACCCATCTGAGAGCAGAGCATGAAAGGAATTCAATAAAGATCTAGTGATAAAAATAGCCCCACGTGGGAAGTGATTTTATGTTCATGGGTTTTGCAACTCAATTCTCCCACCTACAGACCCCATTACAAGCAGGTGAAGTGGAGGAAAGGAATGAGGCCACAGAAAGCAGCCCAATCTGAGAACCCCCTTTATCTTCATCATCCAAGTCTGCCCTCCCCTGCTCAGAGACATTGGGGGCATCTAGGGATTAATGGTAGAAAGATCCCTCCATAACAACACCCACACCTAGAGACACATGAAAGTCTTGCCTGGTGAAATTCCTTTTATACCTCCGGCAGTCACTAGAAGCAACTGGTTGAGCCCCAGAGTACCATATAACCCAAACAGACCAAACAAACACTAATAAGGCTCTGAAAATTAAATTGCCATTGGAACCACACCTACAAGGGTAAACCAAGGTCTACATGCTAAATCTCCATAAGGTGACTGCCATCCAAAATGAAATATTTAATAGAACCCAGGGTCTTCTAACATAGCATATAATATGTTCAGAATAAAATAAATAATCATCACTCATACCAAGAACCAAGAATATGACAGCTTCTATGAGAAAAGATATTCAACTGATGTCAACACCAAGGCGAGTCATAGAGTAATATATTAAAAGGATTTTAAAGTAGCTGTCACAAGACAGCTTCAGCAATCAATTACAAATTCTCTTGAAAAATATTTTTTTTAAATAGAAAGTATCAGTAAGAAAAGAAGTTATTATAAAACAAGATGGAAATTATTGAGCCGAAAAATAAATAGAAAAAAAAACCTCAGTAAGTGGATTCAATAGTAAAGTAGAGATGACAGAGGATAGAATCAATGAACTTGAGGACAGAACAATAGAATATACTCATTATGAAGAACTGAGAGAAAGTAAACTGAAAAATAAAAGACCCAAACAGAAACTCAGAGACCTGTATAGCAATAATAAAATAATAATAATAAAATCATTTAAGTCCCAGGAGAGGAGATAGAGTGGGACTGAAAACTCCTCAAATTTGGAGAAAGACACAAACCTACTGGTCAATGAACCTGAGAAAAACCAAGCAGAAACAATGCAAAGAAATCTATACCAAAACACATCATAAATAAACTTTTGAATACTAATGTTTAAAAATACTTCAACAACTAATGGCAACCAGAGAGAAACTGGCACTATATGTATGGGGAGTCACCAATTTAAATAATAAAACATTTCTTACTTGAAATCAAGGAAGAAAGAAGGAAATGGCATAATTATTTTTTAAGTGCTGAAAGAAAAAAAAGCTGTCAACCATGAATTCTATAGCTGCCAGATTATCCTTCATAAATAAAGGGGAAATAAAAACATTCTCAGATAAAGAAAACTGTAAGATGTTTTCACTATTATGCCTACCATTAAAGACTGGCTTAAGGAAGCCCTTCAAAGAGAAAGGAAATAATAAAAGAGGGACTGTTAGAACATCAAGAAAGAAAAAGAAACCATGGAAAGACTAGCTCCAGAGACAATGAAGCAGGCAACAGACTGATGTATTTCAGAGGGTAGGGGGGCAGGAAGAGATTAACCAAATAACTTATATGTATATGTGTATAACCCATGGACAGGCAAAGGTGAGGTGAAAGCCTGGGGAGGGGTTTGAAGTAGAGTGGAGGGAGTCAAGGGGGAACAAAGAAGGAGCATTTGTAAAACTTTCAACAATAAAGATACATTTTTTTAAATGACATATCCACAGGTTCCTTTTTCTGAAAACTAATTTAGTATGGAATGAAAAGCTCAATTTTTAATTGAAAATGTCATTGATATAAATATAGATTCATATGCTGTAACAAGAAATAATATGCAGTTGCAAGAATTAGTATAGAGCGATCCCTTTACATTTTGCCCAGTTTCCTCCAAAGATTATATTTTGTCAAACTATAATATCATGAGCAGGGTATTAACATTGATCTACCATAATGCTTTTGATATTCTTCTCGGTTATTGCATACATCAATAGTTTGTTCTCTCTATTGCTGATTTGTATTTCATAGTATGGATTTACCATAATGGTGTTTCCCCCCACCCATTTAGCAGTTGAAGGACATTTGAATTATTTCCAGCTTATGATAATAAATAAAGGATGTAAAAAAACATAAATATATATTTGTGTGAACATTTATTTTCATTTCACTTGGGTAAATACCTGAGAGCCATATTGCTAGATTGTATATATGTCATGCTTGCTCATTAAATGTATGCATTTTCCAGTTTCTTTGTATCCCTGTCAGCATTTGTATTGTCTGTATTTCCTTCCTTCCTTCCTTCCTTCCTTCCTTCCTTCCTTCCTTCCTTCCTTCCTTCCTTCCTTTCTTTTTTTCTTCCTTCTCCCCTCTCTCCCTTCCTCCCTCCCTCCCTTCCTTCCTTTAAAAATACATTTTTATTGATTTCAGAGAGAGAGAGAGAGAGAGAGAGAGAGAGAGAAGGATGATGATGATGATGATGATGATGAGAGAATCACTGATTGATTGCCTCCTGAACATCCCACACTGGGGATCAAGCCTGTGACCCGGGCATGTTCCCTGACCAGGAATTGAACTGTAACCTCCTGGTTCATAGGTCAACTCTCAACCACTGAGCCAGGCTGGCCAGACTGAGTTTTAATTTCTTTAATTTCAGCATTTCTAATAGTTGTTTCGTGTCCATCCCACTCTGCCCCACAATTCTATCTAAGATCTTTTAGAACAGTGTTTCCCAAAGTGTGGTATGCGTACCCCGGGGTACAGGAAGAGTTTGGTGGGGGTACATGTTGCACCAGAGTTTGGTGGGGATATGCACTGCACCGTGCTTAGCTGCGCCTAATTCTACGTTCTCATGAGTCAAGTCAAGACAGTCTTGTGAGGTGTGAGATGGTCCGGTGTGCAAATAAATGTTATTTATAATATAACTTTTATTTATATTTTATTATGAATAATTTTATGTTTTGATTATTATTATTTTGTGTATGTACCAAAAATAAATAAATATATTTTGATTGTTATTAAAATACATCCATTTTTTGAGGAGGGGTACTCAGCGTTATGAAAATTATAGAAGGGGTACACATATGTCAAAAGTTTGGGAAACACTGTTTTAGAACAATGGAGTGATGAATAATATATAAAAGTGGTGGCAAGATACCTAATGCTTGTTAGAGAAAACTCATAGTCCTCTATGAGTATGATATTTAAAACATTCTATCACTTACCCTCAGATAACTTTTCTGGCTCCCTCTGTAACAACCTTTCTCAACTATAACTATACCAGGTATTCTTTCTTCTTGCCTTCTTGACATTTTCTAAACTTCTCAGGAAATTTCATGCTTTTTTGTAGCAGTAATATTTTTACAGTTATGCTGTAAAAATTAAATTTATTGGAGTGACATTGCTTAATAAAATTATACAGGTCTCAAGTGTACATTTCTGTGATACATGATCTATATATCATTTGCCTACCACCCAAAGTCAAGTCTTCTTCCATCACTATGTCTGTGACTCCCTAACCCTTTACTACTGCTCACCCCTTTCCTCTCTGGTAACCACCATACTCTTTATTGTTGGTATACATGAGTTTTTATTTGTTTATTTTTCTTGTTTGTTCATTTGTTGCTTTCAGTTTCATATTCCACCTATGGACAAGTCTCAACTTTATATTTCAAGACCCAAATCAAATTTCTATATTTCTCTGCTACATAGCATTGGTAACAATAGGGGTGTTAGTCCCTTGCTTTGTTGTGAAAGTACTTTATGCTTGATTCTACTGAATAACTGGTTATTAGCTTGTTGTGTTACAGGCCTCTGTTTTGGGAGGAATGCTTTTCTGTTTGTCTATGGGCAGTTGCTAAAGAGATAGAAGCTGGATCTTGTTTTTCTTTGTATTCCCTAGAACCCAATATCAACGTTATTTGCTAAGTTGAATCTAATAATGTTGATGTTTTGCAATATCCAGAAATGTTCTCTGAAGCTTTAAAATTACTTTTCCTGTGGTTTATCAAATTTGCGGTTTCTATGACCTGAAAGCAGACGCTGAGGGAGCATCTTTGGTGTGTTTCTCCCTAACTGTTCTCCATGTGATAGGCACCCCTACCTCTAAGCCAGTGTTTCCCAACCAAATTGGTCTCAGGCCCCTAGTATGAATCTATGGTTCTTGTTTTGCTACTGCCCTACAGCCAAAATTACATTGTTGTGTCTGACTTTATGGAGTTTGTATTATGATAGCAATAGGTATTTTAAATGTGCCTTTTCAAACTACATGCATCTCCTGGTCACAATCCCCACCCCAACCTACCCCACCCTATCTTGGAAATAACTGCTCTGAACCACTGTTTTGAATGCTGACAAATCACAGATTACATAGGAAATGTTCAACCATTCTATGAAGGATTTGAGGACCCAATTTGAGAAACTCCACATAAAATGTCAAACACAGTAGATCTTCACTTGCTGCCACAAGGAACAGAGGTACAAGGGCGGATGCTGTGATCCCTTGGCAATGCTGTTGTTCTAAGAGATGGCCACCCTGAACAAGTGTGTGTTGCTTGATTTAGGTTGTCAAGAAAAGTAAAACACAAAATTTAAAATATTTATAATAATAAAAGCATAGTATGCTAATTAGACTGGACAGCTGATTGACCTTCAGGACAAAGCTGTGAGGGCCGAGCCCCTTGCAGAATTTCATGGATCGGACCTCTAGTTATCACAGAAAACTGGCAACTCCCTCTCTCAAGAATATGTCAATGAAAGAAGCCAAAATTGAAAAACACTGCCCTAAATGATCTTCTCCCACTTTTTGAAAATGTAGGAATTCCTTACCCTGAAGTTTGCCTGTTCTAGAATTGCAAGACTAAATGAATTTCTTGCTGCAGTCTCTAGTGTGAATGGTTAATTTCTCTTTTAATAAAAGAGTATCTTTCTATAATAAAAGAAAAAGAGTTTGGTGTGCAAGGTATGCATCAGGGGTCAGTAACCTTGGAAGGGAGGGGAAGTAGAACTGCAATGCAGTCTTACCTGGAGCCTTAGCTAACCCCAGAGGGTTCACTCCACAGGTGTCCCATGTCAGGCTGAAATGGCTGGGTCTTTACACCCTCATCTCAAACAGTCATTTGGATGGGCTGATCCCAGAAATGCATAAACTTGGGTGAGACGAGTCTGTCTCTGTGGCAGAATGAAATCCATAGCAGTTGACAACCGGAGGCTGTCTGCTCTTGGGTAAGGTGACAAGTCTTTCCTTGAAGGGGATCTGGGTAGCAAATATCCTGGTTTACACAATTAATAACAGTAGCTAATATTTACCATGTGCCATCATATTGCAAAGAGCCTTTTATGCACATCATCTCATTAATTCTCACCTTCTGCCCCTGCTCCTGAAGTAGGCATTATTATTCTCTCTTCTCCTCCTCCTCCTCCTTCTTCTTCTTCTTTCTCTCTCTCTCTCCTTTTTCCCCCCAGATGAAATAACAGGCTAAGAGGGGGTAACTGGTTTGTGCAAGTCCTATGATGTGTCTAAGTAGTGGGGCTTGGATATAACCCAGGCAGTCTGACTACAAAGCCGAAGCATTTAACTATAATGGTATCCTGTGCAATCTACACGCTACTTAACTGAAATGCCTTGAAACTAGTTAACCTCCATGCAACGAGTAGTTTTCTGTTAAGTATAAAAGGAATGCCTATTTGCCTTCCATCATATTTTATTTAGCAGAGCCTTATTTTGTTTATTTGATCCAAGTGTAGTGTGGCTGACATGAGAAGAATTTTCTTTTTGGTCTCCTGCAAATTCATAGAGTATCTAGAAGTCTGGTGCACAAAATTGATGCACTGGTAGGGTCCCTAGGTATGGCTAGCAATCAGGGCCAATCAGGTTCCCCGCCTCCCCTCCTCCCACCTCCTCCTTCCTTAGCTCCCTCAACACCCCACTGCTGCCACTGGTTGCCTGCCATGTTCTATGCTTCCCCCTGATGGTCAGTGCACATCATAGTGAGTAATTGAACTTGTGTTCTCCCAGTCAAACTCCGGAGGGGACACTTTGCAAATTAGCCTTTTATATCTATAGATATGTGACTTGGCCAATATTTGAGGTGAGTCATGATTTAGCCCATCTTCCTGCCTGTCTGTGTTCAGGGAACACACCGATTGAAGTGCTCAGAAGCTGAGGGGAGCCAGAGCATGGCCACCAGCATTCCGAGGCTATCCAACTTATAACTTTCTAGAAACCCAAATGAAAAAGCACATCAGTCACATTGTTGCTCTTAGCTGAAGAGCTTTTCAAGATAATAATTCACCTCTAGCTTTCCATGCAGCTGTAGATAACAGTGTCAATTAGCACTGACCTTCGGTGGTGGACCTCATCATCCCTCAGTTATATTTCTATTTATATTAAATAATCAAATGAACTTTGGAAGGTGCGATTTGAAAAACTTTTCCTGGGCCTTCTTAATCTTACATATTTCTTGACAAGGTAATAATAAATATGTATATTTTTTATAGTAGAGGTTTCCAATGTATTCTCTTTATTTTATGGATAACTCCAATAAAATAAAGATAGACTGTCCCAGTTATGATTAGGGGTGATAATTTGCAGGCTAAGTCTGTTGCCATGGATATCCAAAATCCCCTCTCCGGCCTTCCCCTACCCCTCGCCCCCCCGCCCCTGTCTCCTCCTCCCCGACTCAGGCCTGAAGTCAGGGCTTAATCCTGAGGTGCTTTTTTTTCAATAGCACCAGCTGTCCAGAGCCTGAAAGGCGTGGCAAATTACAGCATTATTAGAGTGAAATGGTATGGCTAAGCTAATTATTTGTGGGCTTTAGACACAGGTGTTCATAAAAGGCTGAACGTGCACTCCTAATCAAGTCTGATTGGGCCCGAACAACAGCCCAGCACGAGACTATTAAAGAGTTGTTTATGGTGTCACTCATTTAAATAATAAGAGAGGCCCCTGCAGGCCTTCTGCTCAGTCTGGTTTTAATGTTGCTCTGAGTGTGTCCTTACAGGTAATCCTCTGACGTGCCTTCCTTTGGCTCAGTGCAGTCAGGAAGAGCTGTTTCCTAATACTATTTTACGTGAGAGTCACCAAGCAACTTGGTGCATTTTGGCCATTCCGTGACCATTTCCAGTTACTGCTGCTTTTAGTGCATGTAACAACTTTACAGAACTGAAAATTGGAACTTCATTGCCCAACATTATATTTTGACATTTTTACTAATTCAAAGAGTTGTTAATTCCCCAAGTATTTCTATTCCATTACCTATGATCCTTTTCTGATAATTTTTGTGCTCATACTGAGTTGGTTAAAAAAATATAATTTTAAGTTTTTCTTCATTTAATAGTACTTGACTCATCTAATATCTGTGTATTAGTGGTTGTTGAAATGCATATTTGGTGGGAAATGTTACATGGATCCATCATAGCTTGAAATACTGTGTGATAACTAATAAAGCAGACCTAAATTTACCTACATTTCCCAATATTCTTTAAATTAATAAAAAGAATGTGTCTCTGAGGTCTATAGGCCATAAAGAAATTTACATTGAAGTTAAGAAATAGCACTTACACATCTATTTAGCTTCCAAATAATAATGATGTGATAGATTCATTGCACTGACACTACTTAATAAGAAATAGGTTTGTCTATTTTAGTTTTATATGGCTAATATAGTGGGTGTATATTTCAGAAAGTGATACAATTAGCACTGCTATATAATAATGTTGAAATACCTACTAGATGCTTTGCTTTGTACTTTTTTCACTCCACATACAGAGGTTTGTAAATTTATAAAATGTGAAAACATATTTCTTTAGAGAAACAGCTTAGAGCAGTGGTCAGAAAACTGTGGCTCTCAAGCCACATGCGGCTCTTTGGCCCCTTGAGTGTGGTTCTTCCACAAAATTCACAGCCTGAGTGAGTCTATTTTGAAGAAGTGGTGTTATAAGAAGTTTAAGTTTAAAAAATTTGGCTCTCAAAAGAAATTTCAATAGTTGTACTGTTGATATTTGGCTCTGTTGACTAATGAGTTTGCCAACCACTGGCTTAGAGTATCACAATTGGATGAAGATGAATTTACCTATACTTTGGAGGCAGAATGAACTGTTAAGAGAGACAGATGATCTCATAAATGTGTCTATGTGTAGATCAATATGATGGAACCTTCTATGAGTGTGGATATGTTCTTGGATGATTAAAACCACCTGTTGTGTGTCTCTAAGTCAATTCAGGTAGGGTATTCTTCCTCCCTGCTTTACTATGCAGGGGAAGAGGGTGGGAATCCATAGTTTCAGGATATAATTATGTAGCCTTTAAAGAATGGTGAATAGTAGCTTTTGTTATAGGTTATCCAAAGACACAAGATATATATATATATATATATATATATATATATATATATATATAAAATATATTATGTTCTACCCAGATCAATAAATATTGTATACAGGCAACAGTATTCTCAGAAGTGATTAGAGGGATAACTTGGCAATGGCCACCTTAAACTTGCAATGGTTGTATGAATTATCACTCAGCTAAAATTCAAGTTATCTACGAAACATCTACTATGCTTACAGCTCTTCAAGAAGAGCTTATACACAGTTTACCTCCTGCACTAGTTGCTTTTCTAATAATAATAATAATAATATATATAGCTTTCATCTTTCACAGTCCTGAGATATAACTATTCAACCATTTCTGAGGGACGTAACTATATCTTCATTCTTTGTGGCCCTGTAGAAGAAAAAAATGCCTATACATTTTGTGTGTGTGTGTGTGTGTGTGTGTGTGTGTGTCTGAAAGAGAGAGAGAGAGAGAGAGAGAGACAGAGAGACAGAGAGACAGAGAGAGAGAATAACATCTTTAGTAAAAGGGGTTTAAAGACCTCTGACAATGGCTCAGCTGGTGTGGCTGAGTGGTTGAGCATTGACCTATGAACCAGGAGGTCACAGTTTGATTCCCATTCAGAGCATACACCAGGTTTGTGGGCTCTACCCCAGTGTGGAGCATGCAGGAGGTAGCTGGTCAATAATTCTCTTTCATCATTGATATTTCTATCTCTCCCTTTCCCTTCCTCTCTGAAATAAATAAAAAATATATTAATAAAAAGGAGTTATCTGAGCACCTATAACAATCAGGAGTGGATAGCCTGTATAACGTAGTAGCAAAATCTCAGAGGCTAAATACAAAAGTTTATTTCTGCCCACGTGCTATGTTTTTGTAAGTAAGCAGGTGATTCTGCTCATTTTAGGCTTTTGGGGACCGAGTGATGGATGCTGCATCTTGATTCCTGCTTCTATGATCACCATAATAGAAGGAAGATGAATCATGAATGTTCTTCTAAAGTTTATGCACTAGTGACACAAGATACTTAGGCTCACATTTTATTAGCCCAACAAATCATATGGCAAAGCTTAAATTCAGAGGGTAGTGTTCAGAAAGCAGAGAACAGAGAAATATTTAGTGAGCCGAAATAATGACCACTACAGCACCCTCCAAATCACTTGTTGCAAGTGAATTCTTTACAGACTAGAGCAGCTCAAAAACCTCATAATTAACTAGTACTAATTAAAATTGGAATTCATGGAAATAGAAGAGATTGTATTAAGAAAGCAGATATGCATCTACCCTTTCTTCTGTTATAAACCACCCAAAATGACAGAAATAAAACAAACAGGTATTTTTACACTTCTTAATATTAAATGTTTATATTACAAATAAAAAGTTTAAAATTTAAATTTAATGAAATGACTTAAACCTTCAACTAAAGTGATAAGAAAAAATATATAATAAACACAAAGAGAGAGCCTCAAAGAAAACAAATTTAAAATATATTGATAATAGTAATAATGAAGTTGAAAATATTAAATCAGTAAGTTTGACCTGTTAATTTTTTTAACACATCAGTAAAATAAAAAGCCTCTGATAAATATGACCAAGTAAAAAAAGAAATAGTAAATAAAACAACCTTAGCTATGGGAATAAATATACATGTAGATATAACTACACAGAGAAAATTTAAAACAATTAGAGTAATATTTTCAACTCTTTGCCTTAAAGTTGTTAGTTGCTTAAACTAACTCTTGAAAAGATAGAAAAACTAAAAAGACAACTGTAGAAAAAATGAAAAGGCAGTCATATTTTCACCTTTAAAAAAGGCCCTAAATTCAAATAACTTTGTGAAAGAGCTTTATCAAACATTCATAAAGAGAAAAATATCTACATTTTATGGCCCATTCCAGAAATGACTTAATGCATCCTAAATTCCCCCAAGCCAGATAAGGGGAGTTCACACTCGCAGAGAGAAGAGAAACCCAGAACCAAATATCGCTTATATACGAAACCTTGGCTATCTGGGGGAAACTCTAACCCATTGAGGGGGTAAGCATTTGGGCCAAAATGAACCATGAATGATAGCAGGGACTGATCTAAAGGCAACTATCACTTATCTATCTAAAGGCAAGCTAATATTTATCTCTCCAGATTGCACATAGTAATCAATAGACTGAATAAAGCACTGTGTTTGGAATTCTTGTAGCTAGAAATATTTTTAAATATATTTTTATTGATTTCAGACAGAAAGGGAGAGAGAGAGAGAGAGAGAGAGAGAGAGAGATAGAGAGAGATATCACTGATGAGAGAGAACCATTGATTGGCTGTCTCCTGCATGTCCCCTACTAGGGATTGAGTCCTTAACCCAGGGATGTGCTTTGGCCGGAAATCGAAAGGTTCATAGGTCAATACTCAACCACTGAGCCAAGCCAGCTGGGTTGGAAATATTTCTAATTGACCCATATTCCAGTGGTAAACCAACACTGCATGTCATATTTAAAAGTGAAGGATTTGATGCATTCCTATAATAGTCCAAGACAATTCAAGAATGACCACTGCCACTTCAAATAATAAAAATAACTTATATTTATTAATTCGTATTATTTATTAGTTTCTATCAAGATCTGTACTCATCATTTCACATATTTAATCATTTAATCTTCACATTGGATCTTTGAGGAAGATGCTTATATCCCCATTAGAGACCCAGTGCACAAAATTGATGCACTCAGGGGTGGGGGTTGGTCCCCTCAGCCTGGCCAGTACCCTCTCTCAGTCCAAGAGCCCTGGGGGGATGTTCAACTGACACCTTAGGCCCACTCCCTAAGCTGGCAGTGGTATATCCTTAGTGCTGCTGTGGGAAAGGCTCCTGCCACCGCCGCTGTGCTTGTCAGTCAAGAGCCTGGCTCAGGGCTTCAGGCTGAGCGGGCCCCTCCTGGAGCCCACTGACCACCAGGGAGCCGCTCTTGCTTGAATGTCTGCCTCCTGGTGGTCATTGTGTGTCATAGTGACTGGTAGGTCTGCTGTTTGGTCCATTTGCATATTAGCCTTTTATTATATAGGATTTTAAAGATGAAGAAAGGGACTCAGAAAGAGATTATGGTCATTCACTCTGGTTTGCAGTGAGCCAGGACTTGTACCAGAACCTGGCTCTGATATGTTTTTCCCACCTCACAAGCCCATTTATGTGCTTGCCTCACACTCAGGCCTGCATTATCCGATTCCCAGGATATGCTTGCCTGAGCTTGTCCCACCCACGGGTCTGCTGTGTCTTTCCAAATCGGCTTCTTCCACGCCCTCAAAGGCGACCCAGGCCGCAGAGGCCTGTAGCTCAGCACACATCGTGGCACTGATTGCCCGGGTCCCAGGCTCAGGTGGGCTCGCTGCACGGATGGGCCCCACGTGGTGCTCAGAGCGCACGTGGGCGGGGAGGCGGGACCTGCGGTGTGTCTGCTGGGCTCAGGCAGGCCGGGTGCACCTGCTTGGCCCTGCTCCGTGGGCGTGGGGCCCGTCCTTGGGCCTCTTCTTTGTTCCCGTCCGTGGTCCTTGCTTGCATGTCAGGCATCACCTGAGCAGGTGCCCGCAGAGGCCGTGGGCGTGGGGTGGTTGCGGGGTGGCTCCCGGGCCACCTCCTTCCAGGAAGCCCAGCACCTTGTCCTGCGCCGCCGCCGCTGCCACTCTTTCTGTGCCTCCCTCCTTTTTGCCGGGCGGTATTCTTTTTATCCTATTTTTATTTGGTGCCAACTGTAGTCCAGGATGGCCTCAGGCCCAAACAGGAAGCCGTCCGGGGTGCCCACGGGCTTGTGGCCCGGTTGCCCAGAGAGGCAGCAGCAGCCGAAGGCCTTGCCAGCGTCCCTGCCCCGGGGGATGTTCTGGGCTCTGCAGCCGGAGCCAGAAGCCACGAGACCCCTTCCTCTTCCCGGTAAGTGTGGCCTCAGCCCACCTGGGCCTGTCCCCCCCAACACACGGGCTCCTCAGCGGCCTCCCCAGCTGTGGCCCCTCCACCAGGCTCTCCGTGGCAGCGTCTTCACGCTGCATCCTCCCCCATCCCTTTCCTGTTCCGTTTGTTCCTCACATTGAACGTTGGTGATTCACATGACAAGTCATTTCTTGCCTTGTATCCCGTTTGGCCATTGCTCTCTTGCACTCGCGGCATTTAGACACTCTGCGTTTAATGTTTTATTTCGATAGCTGGATCTGAAGCCACCATTTTAGTAGTTTTCTATTTGTTCTGCCTGTGTTTGGATCCTTTTGCCCGCTGTTCCTGCCTTCTTTTGGGAAAGTACACGTTTGTTTTGTGTGTGTGTGTGTGTGTGTGTGTGTGTGTGTGTTTTTCCTAATGACATCGTTCTGGTGAGCTCACCATAAATACTTTTGTCCTATGAAAGAGTAATTTTCCCCCCTGTGCAAACTATTTGCCTGGATAATGCAAACTGCAATAATTTCTACAAGATGATAGTGAAGTTATATATTAGGTCACAGCCCTGTCTTCCTGCGTGTGACTCTGCCGGAGCAAACAGCTGTGTTATGTTGGCTGAGGTCACCTCAGCTCTCAGCCCAAGCACTAAGGGTAATTTACCCACAGAGTCAGAGAATGGATCAGGTATGACATTGTTGCATATACTTGAATATTGTATAGCAGTGAAAATTAATATAGCAATATGAATTGACATACAAATGAAGAATTTCAGCCCAGCCAGTGTTGCTCAGTTGGTTGAGCGCTGTCCCATGCACCAAGAGGTCACCTGTTCAATTCCAGGTCAGGGCACATGCCCTGGTAATGGCTGATCCCCAGTGCGGGGAGGGTGGTGTAGGAGGCAGCTGATCAATGACTCTCTCCCTCTCCCACCCTCTTTCTGTAAAATCAACAAAGACATTTTTTAAAAATGAATTTCTAAAACTATGGGAAAAGGGAAGTTGATAATAAATACATAGAGTGTGAAATCATGTCAAGTCCATAAAGCATAAGCAGTGTAACTATAAATGAAAACAGGAATGATGGAAACAATTCAGAATCATCACTCACCCCTTCTTC
The DNA here is from genome assembly GCA_963924515.1 of Vespertilio murinus. Classification (NCBI taxonomy): domain Eukaryota; kingdom Metazoa; phylum Chordata; class Mammalia; order Chiroptera; family Vespertilionidae; genus Vespertilio; species Vespertilio murinus. Next base: position 6,252,214 of record OZ004709.1, read on the forward strand.
CACAAGATAAGAGAAGGGAATGGAGAGGGAGTGTCACAGTGAGAGTTTCTTTCAGTGGCCATGCCTATTTCTTAGGGCGAGTGGACTGATTCATTGGTTCTTCAACTTATAGTTGTTTAAATTCTGTATCCATTATATGTTTTTAATTTTTAAATATTGATTAAGAAGGCAAAATGCCAGTCTTGTATACTACCGACTCCATCCTCTCACCCTCGACTCTTTTCCAATCAGGTAGCACCTGGCATTCATTCGCCAGTGAATCCCAGCAGTTTCAGATTGCAGCCCCACTCCTGCCCTGTTTTCTCTCTGCAGGAAGAGCAGAAACTGTTTCTGTGACCACAGAAGTTCCTTATGGAAATAAGATGCATTGGTTTTATAACTATACTAGAAGCCCGTTGCATGAAGATTCGTGCAATAGGCCTTCCTTCCCCTGGCTGCTGGCATTGCTTTTCCTCTGGCACCCGGGACCCAGGCCTTCAATCTGGCCGCCGCCTTCTGCCTTTTCTCTGGCCAGAGTCTGCAGGCTTCTCCCTGACTCCAGCCGAAGTCTTTGCTTTGCTCCAGCTGGAGCACTGTTCCTGTACCTCCCTCTGCTCCCCTGCCCTCCCCCTCATAGCAGGCATCCTGGAGTGGCTGGGGGGCAGGGCCACTGCCATCATTGTCCTGCTCATTTGCATTTTCCCTCCTGATTGGCTGGTGGGCATCACAGAGGTATGGCCAATTTACACATTTCTCTTTTGTTAGTGTAGATTTGAAAATGCCAAATGCAGATTTCTTAGTTTTGATTGATTATGTTTTAATTACTCATTTATGATTCTAAGACTTTAATTAGGTAGAATCTTAAACAGATACAATAGATTTTTCAGGTTGGTGGTGTGCATAAAGATCAAGAAACACCCCTTCTTTTTACTGGGTGAGTAGAAATATAAACATGCTCACCTTTTTTTTCCCCCATAAAAAGCTTTTCCTGGATTTCAAGGTTTTTCATGTGTACAGTTTTTATGATTTTCTAATGGATGAGTTGCTTTTGTAAACACTACAGCTCTCAAGATCCTGGGAACTGGATTAAGTCTTCTTTTCTCCTTCAATGAAGGAATTAATTCATCTTTGATTTCTCTCTATCTCGTTAACATTAATATCTGATGCAGGAAAGATTTTCACAAATATCTTTTTAGCAAACCACGTTTTTCTGTGATTTTCCACAAGCCAGCATTTCCCATCATGGAGCCGCTGTTCCACCCATCCATCAAGGTCAGCATGTGTGCTTCAGGAAATCATGTGCAGAGCCCTGGGGACCTGGGCATTCTTGTTAATAAACTTCAGTCGCCCCACGAGGGCACCAGCCTCTGACAGCCTCCCCTGCCCCATCCCCCTGGCAACCCCCTCCCCCTAAAACCCCACTGGCCACTCCTCAGACTTCCCCTATGTTTCTTGCCCTCAGAATGCTCAGACCAAGTTCCCAGGTCCAAACGGCTCATTTCCTAAAGATGCCAATTTCCTGGCAAGAAACCTTAAGAGGCAGGGCCATGGCCAGCTGACTCTAGCAGTAACTCCCCCCAAACCCTGAAACCCTCTTCAGATGCTAATGTTCACACGCACTGCCTCTGGCCCCAGCTGGCCCTCACCTGCAGCCCTGAAGGGCAGGGGCCTCCAGAGTGAGGTCCTGGTTTCCATAAAAATAGGACGGGCTCACGTGGTGCAGAGCGGCGATCTAGCGCAAGCTATGACATTATTTCAAGTCAGCTTCCAGCCAGCGAAAGCTAATTGCTGTGAGCACAAAGCCCAAGCAGGAGCCCTCTGTCTCCTTTTCTTGGTGTGTGTGTGTGTGTGTGTGTGTGTGTGTGTGTGTGTGTGTGTGATTCACTGGAGACAGGGTAGCTCGAATCCCCTGCTAATGCCCACATCTAAAAATAAATGATGCCACTGAATTTAAGATGCAGCCATTGTGAATATACAGCTATTTCTTCAGCATAGGAGAAATGTGGTATGTGGCAGTGTGAAAATATAAATGAGCCATTTAAAATTGTCCCAGGATTCCCTTAGTTTTATTAAAGGTTTCTTGTTTAAATGTGGCTGTTATTCTTGCTAGTCTTATGGTGGATTTTCCTTGATTGTTGGGTATAGTTTGCAGCCCATCCATTCTGTTTGTGAAACAGACGTGTGAAGGAAATGTTACCAAGTTCACCAGCATATTCCAGGGCTCGCCAAGTCAGCTTATGCTACATACAAGCCAGGAAGACTTCCTTGATGCCCTTCTTGGGAACTGGTTTAGAGGAGAGCTACCCAGAAATCTGTTTCTCACATGTCTAGTATGCAGGGTATCTGTGAGGACAGCAGCGTGCTCCCCTTACCAGACCTCACAATTCTGTTCTTTCCAAACTTGTAGCTAATTCATGAGATTCTTTGCTTAAATAAAATCATGATTAAAAGAAGCAGTTTTTTTGCCCTTTAAAGTATAGAAACCCTTTTTGACATTAAAAAAGGACACATTCATTTAAGATTTCAGATGACTTTTAGTTTCTGTTGCTTTAGAATATACATGAATAATATGAATTCAGTAACTTCTTACAGTTAACTTATATTTAGCTAATTGTAAAGGCATCTTTTTATTTTTATTTATTCATTTTTTATTGTTTAAACTACTATAAATAGTAGTACATATGTCTCCTCTCCCCCTCCAATTGACCTTCCCCCAGCCTTCCAACCCCCCTGCACATACCCTCTCCCCCTACTAGTGTCTGTGTCTATTGGTCATGCTTATATACATGCATACAAGTCCTTCAGTTGATCTCTTACCTCCTCCCTAACCCCCAGCCCTCCCCAGACTTCCCATTGTCAAGAATGGTTGCATATACAGACAGTCCCTGGGTTAAAACATATGTCATTTTGTGGTTACATTGCCATCTCCTATTTATTTATATTAAAAAAAAGTTCTGACATTTTGATGTCTGTGTATATGTGCTTTATGTTTTTTATTATTTATTTATCACAAGTAATGGTCAGGAATCATTGCCTTTCTGTTAAAAAAATTTTTTTAGTGTCACTTCATTACTTCTGTGTATGTGCTCCCTGTGAGTGACGTAGGTTCTCATGTAGGTGGGTTCTGACTTACGGCGGAAATCACGTTACATCACCATAGGATCAGAGCTTTGATGTAACCCGAGGACTGCTTGTATGTGAAAGACATTTATTAGGTCTAGACAGTGATTATATATATAAATACAGAGAGTATGAAATCATGTAAAGCCAAGGAAGCATAAGCAGTAAAACGATAAATGAAAACAGGAATGATGATAACAATTCAGAATGATAAATACATAGAGTGTGTACACACACAGACACACACACACACACACACACACACACACACACGGTTCCATTATGCTTTTCAAAATACCTTGACCTTTTCAGGAGTCCTCTGTCTCCTCTCTCCATTAAAGAGCTGAGAATCTAGATCAACTTTTTTCATTTTTGTCTATATTCAGCCATTTGTACTGCTTTTGGCATCTTATCCTCTCCATGTTTGTTTGCTCATTGAAAATTAAGGGTGGCTTACACCTGCCATATCACATCTCATAAGTTATAGTAAAAGTGACACCCAGTAATAATGGCTAAAAATATGGTTTGCAAAGTATAACCCACTATTCTGGGTGCTATTATTTACTTAATTAAGACTCCATATTTCGTACTTTGACAGAGGAAAGGATATATATATATCCTTTACATATATATGACACAGGCAAAAAAAATCCTTGGGATTCTTAAAGAAAGAAAGTATAATGCTAAAATAAAGAATTGGATGAAATATCAAAATGCCTTAAAATGACATTGTTTTTCCAAAAAACTCATAAGACCTCAAAAAAAAAAAAAAGGGGACAATTCAGTTCAGAGAGAAGAAGAACAAACTCCCCCTCCCCCTCCCCCAATTTGTCCATAATGAGAAAACATATTTCGATCTCATGCTTCCTGCCAGGATAGTGCTTGGCTCTGGGACTCGGATAGAAACAGTTGCCATTAAATCTGTGCACTAAATCGCTAATCCCTGTACCAAATGCTTCCCTTTATGCTCCCTCTCTTTCCTTCCTGCCTTTTTTCCCCTCTACTTTTCCCAGTTTTTGTTTTCTTTTCTACTCAAGGAACAACTTAACATTTATGAAATTATAAAAATTAAATTTGGCTATGTATTGTTTGTAGATCCAGGTTTTATAAATTCCAGGCATGACAAAACCCTTATTAATGTAGTTTAGGCTTGACTTACTTATTCTTAGGGGTTTGATGTTATCATCCACTAGAAGAAAGAGTAAGTTAAAATGAAGTTGTTTCCATAACATTGATTTTGCTAATAGAGAAATTAATAAATGGGGAAAACTTATGCCTTCTAGCAGATTCAGCTCAAGTGACTTTTTCTTAAATAGCACCTAAAAAAACATTGGCGTTAATTAATATCTAAAACTTGAACTGTTACCCTTTTATATTTCCTTTATGCTGTTTGTTTAACCTTTTAGTTTCAATCCAGGGTGCTGTTGTTAGTGAGAGCTCACTTTATGGTAAAGTGAGGGATTCTGTGAAGTTGTAGGTACATTTTCCTGTTGGTTGATTGCAAATTCAATGTCATTTTCCCATTGAAATTCTAAAGTTATTTTACTTCATTTAAGATTGAGCTCTATCAGCTTCTTACTCCCCAAGTACTTGTAGTTCTGCGGTGGGCAGACTGCAAGAGGCAAGACCCTCGGGCTCTCTCTTCACTTCTCTCAAGTGAAGTTGCCAGTGGTTTGAGGGAGAAAGGGAAAATATCAGAGGGGTAAGTAGGGATGACTTAGCACTGAGCCAAGGAGTGAGGTGTACCATAAACAAGTGTAAACAATTGGTAAGCATGGACAAGAAAATCACTTCCTTAGCCGGAGGAAGTAGCAGGGCTCTGTCAAGATGCTTTGTGGCATCCTTGTGTCGAGGGGAAACCTTCATGAGCAGATGTATGGTTAAATTATAAAGACTACTTCTATTTCAAAGAAGATATCATAGGTGTTCCTTTTTAAAAAATATATATTTTATTGATTTTTTTTTTACAGAAAGGAAGAGAGCGGGATAGAGAGTTAGAAACATTGATGAAAGAGAATCTTCGATCAGCTGTCTCCTGCACACCCCCTACTGGGGATGTTCCCGCAACCAAGGTACATGCCCTTGACTGGAATTGAACCTGGGACCTTTCAGTCCGCAGGCCAACGCTCTATCCCCTGAGCCAAACCGGTCCCGGCATAGTTGTTCTTTTTTGTATCTTTATGTGAAATATAACAAAAACCCTGGACATGATTGCAGTCTAAATCCAAAACTTAAGAATCAGTATGATCTGCCTGTACACCTGACCCCTCCTCCCACTCACCCATGGCTCCTCAACCCCTCCCCGGAGTCCCCCTGTGCTCATCAGCAGCCCAGGCTCCCCACTGGCTCATTCTGTCAAATGACCAGCTGCTCTCCACCTGGTCCTCAGCCTAATGGATTTCACTCCCCTGCCAGCCTGCAAAATTATTCAAAGGAGCCAAGCCCATAGTCCCCGGAGAAGCAGGGATCACCCCGCTGGCTGACCATTACAAAGCCTTCCTCCTGTAGCCTCTACTGGTTCATTCTCTTCCCCACGCAGCTCCCCTGTAATCAGTGTGGCTTGTGTCTAGGGACTTCGAGAGTTAGGGAATGGCATGGTGGTGAGTTCACCGGGTCTTCTTTCTGTCGTATATATCTCAGAGCAGGGGCTGGAGGAGATAGCAACTTGGACACACTATGGGTACAGAAAAAAACAACAACAACAACAACAAAAAAACAAAACAAAAAAAAAACAAAACTCCAACTAAAGCCTGTTCTCCTTAGTCAAAAGGGTCAGAAAAGGGGACGTACTAGTAAGAGAAAAATTGAAAGCACAGTAAGATATTAATACCCAGCTATCAGAATGACTGTGGTAAAATATAGTGACAACACCAATGCTAATAAGGATGTAGAGAAACTGTATCACTCACACACCTCTGGAGGGAATGTCAAATGGTACAGCCACTCTAGAGAACATTTGAAAACGTTTCTTTAAAAATTGAACATGCAGCTAATATACATCAATTGCATTTCTATATATTTATTTCAGAGAAATGAAAAAAATGTGTTAGCATAAAATAACTAATTAAAGTATTCATAATTTTTTTGTAATAGCCATAAAGTAGAAACAACCCCATTGTCCTTTAATGGGTAAATGGTCATACAAACTGTGGCACATCCATACATGAAAGTAAAAAGCAAGACAGTGTTGATGTACAGCCAGTTGGATGAATCTGCAAAAAATTATGCTTGAGCAAAAAAATAAATCACACAGGGATGATCTCCTCCATAGAACTTTCTTGAAATGACAAAATTATTGAAATGATGAAGGTCAGTTCTGTGGTTGCCTGGGGTTGAGGACAGGGTGGGGGGCAGTAGAAGGTGGAGGGGAATGTGAGGGAAGTTGTTGTGGCTTTAAAGGGTGGGATGTGGATCTTTCTTGTTAGGGACATGTTCTGTATCTCCACTGCATCAATGGTGGTGACCTTGTGCTATGCATTTGGGAGATATTTTCTCTGGGAGCACCAGGGTAGACAGGACATGGGATCTCTCTACAGTGTTCCTAACTACATAGGAAGATGCAGCTATCTCAAAAGTAAAAGGATACATAATTCTAAATATCAGACTATATCCTCCTATAATTTTATGTAAGCTGCTCTGTGATTCCACAAAGATACTTGTGAAAATGCATAATGTTCTTCACTATGGCATTAGTCTCCAGGCCTAGAACTTCTCCATGACCCCCATTTGTAGTAGTCTTGGGTAATTTTTTTTTTAAATATATTTTATTGATATCTTACAGAGAGGAAGAGAGAGGGATAGAGAGCTAGAAACGTCGATGAGAGAGAAACATCGACCAGCTGCCTCTTGCACACCCCCCACGGAAGATGTGCCCGCAACCAAGGTACATGCCCTTGACCGGAATGGAACCTGGGACCTTTCAGTCCACAGGCTGACGCTCTATCCACTGAGCCAAACCGGTTTCGGCAGTCTTGGGTAATTTTTTTAAAAATAGTTTTTTTTTTTAATTGATTTCAAAGAGAAAGGGAGAGGGAGAGAGAGATAGGAACATTAACAATGAGAGAGAACTATTTATCAGCCTCCTGCATGCCCTCTGCTGGGGATTGAACCTGGGCAGGTGTCCTGACTGGGAATTGAACCACGACTTCCTGGTTCATAGGTCGATGTTCAACCACTGAACCACACTGTCCAGGCTTGGGTACATTTTTATTGTTCATGTTTCTTCTGGTTCCTTAAGATTGATGTTATTTTTCTTATAAATGACATGCTCTTGATGAGTATGACTTTGCTTTCATGGGATACCACATCTTAGAAAAGAAGCCAGCAAAGTTCTCATTGGCTTCACAGCCTTTCACCTTCACACCATTGGAATGAGTCTCAGTGGGAAGTAATGAGGGTCATTTGAAACCATCATTTACTACTAATAATATAAAGACAGCTCACAGGAATGGAACTTAAAATCCATTCCCCTTATCAGTAAACAACATTCACATTTAGAAGGGACCTTAGTTATTGTGCCCAGTAAGTGCACACAAGAGGTTCTTGTGCAGTGGTTCTCAACCTTCCTAATGCTGCGACCCTTAATACAGTTCCTCATGTTATGGTGATCCCCAACCACAAAATTATTTTCCTTGCTAGTTCATAACTGTAATTTTGCTACTGTTAATGAATCATAATATAAATGTATATCTGTGTTTTCCAACGGTCTTAGGCGACCCTACTAGTGGTTCTGCTGCTATAGAGCCTGAGACCACTGGAAAACACAGATATTTACATTACAATTCATAACGGTAGCAAAATTACCGTTATGCAGTAGCAAGGAAAATAATTTTATGGTTAGGGGTCACCACAATAAGAGGAACTGCATTAAAGGGTCGAGGCATTAGAAAGTTTGAGAACCACTGGTTTAGAGGTTAGTACTTATCTTGGAATCAGACAACTGGATTTGTAGTCCAGTTCCATGACTGTAAACTGTGTGAACTCAGGAAATTTAGTATCTCCAAGCTTCTACTCTATTATGGGATTAATAAATGGTACTCAGTTTGTAAGTGTGCGCCCCCATGTGCTAAATAAGAGTGACAGCCCCCATCTACAAAATGTAATACAATAAACCTTTGTTATGTTGAAGAACAAAAATTTGAGGAATGTTTAATATTGCAGCAAATCTAGCCTATCCTTACCAATACAATACAGGGATATCTTTGTTTGGTTTATTATCATTATCATTAAAATTTATCTTTATTGTCAAAAGTATTGCAAATGTCCCCTTTTCCTCCCACTGACCTACCTCCTCCGATCCCCCTCCCCTTCCCAGGCCTTCACCCCACTATTGTCTGTGTCCATGGATTCTGCATATATGCATTTAAGTTCTTTGGTTGATCTCTTCTCTCCCCACCCTCTTTCCTCTGAGAATCTGCAGTCTGTTGCATGCTTTATTTCGTTCATTAGATTCCATGTATAAGTGAGGTCATGTGATACTTGTTTTTCACTGACTGGCTTATTTCACTTAGCATAAAGCTTTTATTAGTGTTTTTTAAAGGTAGCCACATTTAGCCACTTTTTTTTTTCCTTAGAAGAACTGCCTTTGATATTATGCTGATAAACCCACAAAGACTGTTCTAACTATTGGAGGGCCCAAATGTGGACTCAATCAATTTCTGAGGAAGTAGTTCCTGTGCAGGGAAGAATTGAGGCAGAAGTCAGGGCAGTGTGTCAGGAGTGCCGTGTGTCAGGAGTGCCGTGTGGTTATTGTATGTCATGTAAGTACCGGAGCGGTTGACCTTTGTGTCCTTCCAGCTGTTTAGATATTAGATATGACACCGTTATTACTCTCAAAGGTCTTGCACGGGACATCCATATATATAAAGACAAAACAGAATCTGGGGAAAAGATTCTTCCCTCTTCTCCCAGATAACCTATGATAAACATGCCGATAAAATAACCTCCAATTTGTAGAAGATATGCAAATTTCCACCACTGCTCTTCACACCTCCTCAGTGACTCAATTTGACCCAAACAATACAAAATAAAAAGTAGCACCTTTGTCCATAACTTGAACAGATTTCTGATTGAGTATATATTTTAAGATTAATGCTAATCAAAGATCATCTGAAGAATGGTATGCAAATAGTCTTATATATTATGTATTTTAGTTCTTTGAAGAAAAGTACCGGAGGATGAGCTATTAAGAAAACATCGTTAGCCAAGACCAGTTTGGCTCAGTGGATAGAGCGTCGGCCTGCGGACTGAAAGGTCCCAGGTTCCATTCCAGTCAGGGGCATGTACCTTGGTTGCGGGCATATCCCCAGTGGTGGTTGTGCAGGAGGCGGCTGATCGATGATTCTCTCTCATCAATGTTTCTAGCTCTCTGTCCCTCTCTCTTCCTCTCTGGAAAAAAAATCAATAAAATATATTTTTTTTAAAAAAGAAAAGAAAAAACCTCGTTAAACTTACATTAGGAAATTTTGCTTCTGTCAGTCTCATGCATACTTTTTAAATTGATTTTTTTCCTTTCATCATAGTAAGTTCCTTATTTCCACCTCTCTTAGTTTTACCAGCTTTGACATCGAAGTGTTTGTGTATCTGGTGCACAGAGAATGCTATAGTTAGCAGAAGAGAAGAACAACAATGGAATCTTTTGCTACCATTGAAGTTACAAATATCTGAATTTGTAGTCTTTGTAAAATACCCTTAACATCTACCTTTTAACAGTGACATTGGGTGGCAAGTTTTATAAACCAGTTTTAAGAACAGAGGAGGAAACATTCTGAAATGGATAACAGTTTCTTCAAAATCCCTCTGGATTCCTATTCTAAATGCAGAATAATATAATATTTATAATGCAGTAAAGGATAAAAAATTTGAAATTTAAGTATGCATACATTTGTTTAATATTTCCCCTCTCTCTTTTCTCCCATTTTAATTCTAGTCTAATAACTGGGCCTACTATGACCCTGTCCGGAGTCTCTATTTATCTTCAGAAAGTAAACATCCTGTGTCTGTCCTGCTGGTTTTGAGAGATATGATTCCCCAAAGAGGAAGGGATCGAATGATATCACTGCTCTGTAAGCATCTTTTGACACCATTGTAGCTTTTTAGAGATAGCTGGTTCCACCATTTCTGCACAGAGTAAATCAGGTTGGTCATTGATTGGCTCTTTCCATCGCTGGCCTACAATTAGCTTTCTAGGGTTTATGCCTAAAATATGTATCTCTTCACTGTAATTGTAGCAGTGTTTTATGAGGAAGAAAGAGGACATATGTGGATATAAGCAGCCTCTTCCTCACAGACGAGCTCTGGGTTCTATTTTAACTACCGTGGTATATGGTTATATAACCTTTAGTGGTGAGACTATACTGGTTTGCTTTTCTGTTTATTGTACGAAATATGTTTATGTATTGTGTGAGTGTGTGGGAAATCAAATTTGCGTTTACATCCAACTTGTAATATTGAATTAGTGATTGTAACTTTAAGTTTTTATTAACTCAACCAATATAAAAGCAATCAGAGTCTCTTGAAGTGAGGAAATACCACCTGTTATTTCTTCAAAGTCAGTGAACATTACTCTCTGTTGACATTAACATTTTAAAACACTGTGAAAAATCTTGACTTTATCCTCAATGTAGTAGTTGTTAATCTAACCTCCAATATAGTTTGTTATTCTCTGGAAGATGAAAAGGAAGGAGAATCTCTAATTTTTTACTTTTGTTAAATTTGTATTCTGATTCAAAAGAGGAGTAATTATGGAATTATGTATGTGATTGAGGATAAATTGGATAATGGGGAAAAAAAGAATAAGAGCTTTTCATTTATCTGCAATATCCCTAGATCTAAGATTATGTATACTTAGCTCACTTGTACTTTTTATGATCATGTTCACATGGTTTAATTAATTATATTTTTATGAATATAAGCCGTGTTTTAAAAATTATTTTCTTTATATTATACATCCCTCTAAAATAGGGATAGTATCTTTTGTGTTTTAAGCCTTATCCTACACCTGTACTAGCATGGTGCAAAGAGTGGTACCAGCTCCTGCACTTTAATCAAGTTTTGGCTAAATTTTTATTCCATTGGACCTACATAGAGACCAGGTAAAACACTAAATTGTGCAAAGAAAGAAACCACATCCTTTGACACCATCGTAGCTTTTTAGAGATAGCTAAAATAGACAAAAATAAATAGAACAACATTTTGTTTAAATATTTTCTTTAAAAAAGCATAAACACCTGCTTTTTCTTGGTTTGGTAGGAGTTAGTTCATGGCCTGACAACCTCCTTCCCATGTACACCCAGTGTCCCAGTCTGTGAGGAATTGATTCTCAAGATAGAGGCAGACCCCTGTCTGGAATATAGTCCTTAATTTGCCATGGATTCTACTTAAATATGGCAAGTTCTTTGTGAAGGTTATCTTTATTTGCTGAGCTCCCACTCTTTAAATGTGGTAGGTACTTGAGGAATCCTTTATAATAAAAAGAGAGTATGCAAATTGACCATAACTCCACTACAAAGATGGCAACGCCCATAGTGGAGGCAAGATTTCCATAACACAAGATGGCTGCACCCACAGCAGAGGCCGAGTTCTCATAAAGAAGAGCCTTAAGGAGCTATCAACAGGGACCTGAAGGGACTTGACAGGGAACCTTAGGCTGTTTCCCTTGACCCTAGGCCAGGCCAGGGGACCTCAGGCTATGACCTCCATTCAGCAGAGCTTGACGGGGGACCATAAGCTTTACCCCTTCCCATTGGGGCTTGACAGGGGACCTGAGGCTATGCCCCCCACCTGGTAGGGCTTGAAAAGGTTGGGAATGGGTGGGTCTGGATCTTGACCAATTGGGGGGTGGGGGTGGCCAGGTCTACGTCTTGTGCAATTTTGCCGTGCATGTGGGTGGGTGAGGACTTGACTCTGGGTCCCATGATGCCCAGACTCTTGACAGGAGGATGATTTTCATATACATTTCACTAATTTTCTTTCATCTATGACACTTCTATTATAGAGAAAGGGCAAACAGCAATATTAAAATATTTCCTCTAACTAATCCCATTTTAATGTGCATGAATTTTATGCACTGGGCCACTAGTACATGTATAACATATATTCTATCATTAGGAATAGAATTAAGTGAGAAACAAAATAGCCACAAATAATGATTTAACTAACAATTCAAGTGCCAAATGAAAATGCTGTGAGGGCTCAGGTAAAAAGAGATCATAAGTGATACCACTATTAATAAAGGTAGAAGACATTATATAATGCTAGAGGCCTGATGCATGAAGATTCATGCAAGAATGGGCCTTCCTTCTCCTGACTGCCAGTACCACCTTCGCTCTGGCCTTTCTACTTTGGCTTGGAGCTGCCTTTCTGCCTTCCCACGCTGCCCAGAGGCCCAAGTGGCTGGGGTGGTGCTGAATGCCTGCATCCTGCATCATCGCCATGGCAATGGCACAAGCATCCTGGCCACTGGGTGCCTGTCTATGCAAATTAACCCACCATCTTTATTGGGTTAATTTGCATATTCACTCCTGATTGGCTGGTGGGTGTCACGAAGCTATAGTCAACTGGCACGTTACTCTTTTATTAGTGTAGATGTATTATGCTCATGTACTAATCTGAACACTTTGCATATATTAGCCAGTTTTAATTTTCACAATAAACCCATGTTTTAGATACTTGTTATGTCTATTTAAAAGATGAGGGAACCATTACAATGGCAGCAAAGCCTAGGATAGCAGCCACATTAGCAACATTATAGACCATCACCGAGGAACAATAATGTGCACTGAAACATGAAAGATGTTAATCACCAGAAAGATAAAGAAAATTAGGAAGAGAAGTTCAAGTTCAGAGTCCATTTGAAAAGTAAGGTATGCATAACTCTTCTGTGTTACAGGATCTGAGATACTATCTAAGTATATTTACCTAAGTATAAAATGAACATATAATTTATTTTCAAAATGAGGCCACTTTTGAGAATGAAAGGGGTTGCTGACTGTATGTAATGCACGGACCCCAGGCACAAACTGGGACAGGCCCATGCAAACTGAGTCCTGTGATCATCCTACTTGTGCCCCTAAGTTGGTTCTGGCTGTGGTGATTGTATGATCAGGGCTGGCTACACCTTGTCAGGTTGTGCAAAACACAGAAGAGAAAACTGAGCTCTGGCCCTCACTCTCAGGGTTTGGCTCAATGTCTGCACTTCAGTGCAAGTATCTTTGACATGCTGCTGGCATGGACTTTGGGTTTTGCCTTCTTAGAGCTTTCATGGCTTCCTTCACTCTTTTTGCATTAATTAGCTTCTATGGACCCATACTCTGGCCTGCTTGAACTGACACAGTCTACTTGATCTTATGGGATATGTCAATAACTACAGAATCTGAACTGTACCTGGTTTGGTATGTGGAACTTGTCAGACTCTTCCTGCAGAGATAGAAAGCCGTCTTTTTTTATTGTCCTAGCTACTCTTAGCTAGATCCGACTCTTTACCACCTACCAAAATGATGATTTAAAAAAAATAGTGTAGTTATGGGACTAAAGTTTGAAAAGGGTCCTTAATGGAGTGAACATATTTTCCTGTAGATGGGGATTGGGGGTTGGAAAGTAGATTATTAATGATTTTTGTGCAGAAAAATGACAAGATGGAAGTAAAATGGATCTGCTGGGACCTGTCGGATGGATCACAATGGGAGACTGAGGATGGCAAGCCAGTCAGGCGGACACATCATTGTCCACAAATAAAGTAATAGATGGCCATTCTAAGGTGGCAGCAATGTGAATCCAAGAGAAAGGGGCAGGATACATATTACAGAAGGAGACTCTTCAGAACACAAAGACTTTCCAAATTTAGCATGCGGCATGGAGTTCTTTGGGGGCAGTGAATCAGTGAGTGCTCTCATTGATTTATTTTGTGTTAGATTAGATGAACAGAAAAGTGCTAGTGTTTCCTCTTTGTCCTCATGTTAGAACACATCTTTTTTTCACGTCTGTCGACCACATTTAGCTCAGGGTCATCTCCTCCGGAGCCCCTGGGCCCTCAGCTTATCATTTTCCAGACGAAGCTCCCAGCTGGAACAGCTGGAACTGGCTGGCACAGGACTGTCAGCTTAGCTAAGAGGGAACTAACTGTGTTTCCATGAAATGTCTCCGATGTATAGTTCTCAGTCAGGAATGGGAGAAATTTACATGATATTTGGAAGGTAGCAGGGAAGCAGCAGCCATTTTTTTATGCTCTGAAAGTTGGTGCATGAACTGTGACAGCCAGCCCTAATCAGCTGGTTCGTCTGGGTTAGCATGGGGGACTCTGTTCCTGTCACAACATAATTGAATTGCTAAGGTCACAGAGTCTCTTCTGCTGAAGTTAGGACATTTGTTTGAAAGGACTGTTCTTCCAAAAACTGGGTTGATATGTGCAAATTCCAGTGAATCTGGGGCTGTTGGACCTCTACATTTTACTAAGCCTCATTTGCCAACAGCCCTTCTATCTTTTATTCCCATCTGCAAAGGGTAGTATCTTCTTGTCTGAAGTACCTGAAATAGTTCCCCAAAGGTATTTTCCTTTCATGGCACCACTTTCCCTCCGCAGGTCCAATACATAAACCTTCCATTGCTTCTAGATCTATCACAAACTCAAGTCCAGACAGTGCCTGAGAGACACAAAGTCTGACCTATAATGAAGTGCAATATCAAATAATTGCAAGATTTGCCAATTTTTCTAACAGTAACCTGGGGGGAAATACAGGAATGGATTCTCAGAGTGTTGGGAGAGTAGAAGGCATAACATGTTGGGTCTGCATGATTTGTTGATAAGGCTTGCCAAACAGTAATTCTGGATTAAATATGTTACCTTGAGCAAACTGGAAGTCTCTCTAAAAGTCTGCTGGGTTGTGTGACTGAAACCTATACCCCAAAGTCTCCTATGAAGTTGACATGTCAAACTGAAAATTAAGTGATATAGAAATGCCAAAAACGCTTGATATATTATAGCAGAAGATATCTAAATGCTTAGGGAGATAGGAATACTAAAATACATTCCTCAAGTAAAATATGCTTATCTACCCCCTATGTTTCTCAAGAGGGTCCAGAAGACAATTTAAAAAATATATATTTTTATTGATTTCAGAGAGGAAGGTAGAGGGAGAGAGAGATATAAACATCAATGATAAGAGAAAATCATTGGATGGCTGCCTCCTGCCTGCTCCCTACTGGGGGTCGAGCCTGCAACCTGGGCAGGTGCCCTTTACTAGAATCAAACATGAGACCCTTTAGCCAAAGGCTGATACTCTATCCACTGAGCCAAACCAACTAGGGCCAAAAGACAATTACTTCACCAACACTGTGATAAAACATTTTTTAGGAGAGTGTTTTAAGAGGTCTATAATATAATGTTGTATGGCAACTATACTTAAATATTTTAAAAAAGAAATAGAAAATAAGAAGTAAGCATTTAAAAAAATGCTTACTTGCCTTGGTCAGTATGGCTCAGTTGGTTGGATCAACATTCTGTGCACCAAAAGATGGCGAGTTCAATTTCTGGTTAGGGCATATACCCAGGTTGCAGGTTTGTTCCCCATCAGGGCTTCTATGGAGGCAGCGGATGAGTGTTTCACATGGATGTTTCTCTTTCTCTTCCTTTCTCTGGAATCAGTTTGCAAGAGTTCTTTAATAGCTGTTCTCTGAATTCCTGCCAGTAACGGGAATCAGCTTGGAAGAGGACCTTGAACTCAAAATGAGAATGCAGCTGGTCAGCATCTTCATTTCAGCCTGAGCAGAGAAGTCAGCCACCTCGTGCCAGATTTTTGATCTGCAGAATTGTGCACTAATAGATGGGTGTTGTTTGAAGCCAATAAGTTTGTGGTAATTTGTTACGCAGCAATAGAAAACTAATACAGGTAGTAAAGGCCAAGCAGGTGCCACTAAAATGCCTCCTTCCTAAGAAAATAATGTAATGCTGTCACATTCCTAAGGGAATTTCAAATCATCAACACCATCCACAACCTGAATGGCTCCTGACACAACTCTCTTCCATCTAACCTTTAGGGCCTGTAGGAATGCAGATGGTTCTTGAGAAATGACAGATTATTTTAAATTTAATTAGATGCTAACTCCAATTGCAGCTGTTGGTGCAGATGTGATTTCATTGCTATGGCAATGTGACACATCTCACGTCATCTGGTGTGCAGCTATTTATCTGGAAGGTGCTTTTTGTCCTGCAACTGTTAGTGAAGATCACCAGTAGTAATTTTCATTCAATGGGAAGGGGTACTTTACTGTTTAAACTCAGGGTTAGATCACCTCTCTAATCTTAGGTCATCATCTAGTCCACAGGGACGTCCCTCGCCTCTCTAGACCACAGGGTGCCATGTTCTTTCCTTGCATTGATTATATTATGACAAGTGGATCTGATGGACAGGTTGTACGGTATCTCTAGTTGTAGCATTTAGACACAGGATAGAAAATAAATCCCCCCAAATTTAATTGTCACATACTATTAATTTCCCATTGCTGCTGTGCTAAATTACCACACACGGAGGGACTCAAAACAAATGTATTATCTACTATATATATACTACCTATTATCTAAGATGCCCCTGGCCCATAGATATGACACTCTATTTCCTCCTCCCTCTCAGCCTGTACTTACTGAGGACTTCCCAATGAAACTTCTCAGAGTCTTTTGACCTGAGGAAGTTAAGACATTCTTTTTAAAGGGAAAGGCAAGTTGTTGCATTTGGTTCTTCCTGCCACTAAGAAATATGCATACTAACTGATGGGCATTTGGGTGCACTACTGTCACCATGTACTGAAAACCTCCCAGTTTTAAATTGGATTCAGACAAGAAAGATAACACTCTGGTCCAGCCTTGCCTCCCTAACTCTATGATACAGCAATGTTTGAAATATCAAACAGGGACACCTTTGGAAGGCTCTCAGAGGCACATTGCAGACACTTAGGATTTGGAATATTACTGCTCATGTCTGTCGATAAATATTATCCCTTTGAAAACCTGCTTCTGGCTTGCCACTGGGCCTTAGGAGAAACAAGCACCTGGCCTTAGGCCACCTGATTTCTATGCAACCCAAATGCCTATTATTAAATGGGTATCGTCTGTGACACCATGCCTAAAATTGAGTATGGCCAAGATGTCCCTAGCCCAGGGGTAGGCAAACTTTTTGACTCGAGGGCCACAATGGGTTCTTAAACTGGACCAGAGGGCCAGAACAAAAGCAACCTGACCATGCTGGCACTCTCATTTTTGGGCTGCTGGTGAAGGAGCGGAGGGGAGAGCAAGAGAACCCTACGCTCTTTTGGCTCTGCAGGCCGGATAGAACAGCCGACGGGCCAGATCCGGCCCGTGGGCCGTAGTTTGCCCACTGTTGCCCTAGCCCATAGTTATTACACTCTATTTCCTCCCTCCTCTCAGCATGCACTTATCAGCCTCCAGGGGACTTCCCAATGATCAATTAGTTGAGGACAAAAAAAGGTCAGTGGTGAAAACAAATTATTTCAGTGGCCATAACTTCAAGCAGTGCACCTGGATTTTGCTTGGGAAGACACATGATCTGAGGTATGGATCTATATTGAATCATATAAAGTCATAAATGACCAGAATTGTAGGTGAAACATGGAAATTGGTGACAAGGAAGTCTAAATAAAATTTATGGTGATACATTTTCAAATTATCAGAGTTTGTGAAGATATGTGTGCCTTGCATAAATGCTCATGAAGGAACAAGTTTAGCAGAGGAGGATGTTAATAATTGAGCAGACATCAGTAGGTCTCTCTCCCTAGCTATCTCTGTCTTTACCTGATGGTCTCATGAACAAAGTGCCAGGATGGAGGGGATGAAAGTCATGCATGAACTCAGCAACATGAATTCTTACATAGAAGTTGATCTAGCAGCTGCCTTTGCTTAGTGATCAAGCTGCCAACAGCAGAGGCTGATAGTCATGGGACTGTGATACTCCTACATGGGTCTGTAGGTCATGATAAGGTACCCTTTTCTCATAACTTCTTACAAAAGGCAATGAAAAATTAAAACACCACAATATGGGCAAGATTGCTATTAGCCCAAACTCATCAGGAATTAAGCTTTGGATCACTCTGCCAAGCAAGGAACCACAAGTGACTGAGGTGGTTACTGGCAGAAAATGGGAATATGAAATAAGTAGAGGAAAAAGGAGATTCTAAAACCACATTTATATCCATGACCAGTAATAGAAATGAGGACTATAATAGCTATATCTTTTTTATTTTGATATGAAGCTTATTTTCTGTATTAACTAGTTCAGTTATTTCCCCCCCTCTTTCTCATTTCTCTACCATCTAATATCATATATATATTAATAGTATTTAATCTTATATCTAACTCTTTGATTAAAGCATATTAAAATTGAGTAGGGGTGTGCCACAAATGGATGAGTAATAAACATTCTCAAAGGTAAATAAAGGACCATGTATCCTCTTTTGGGAAAAATATCATATTTTCAGTTTTATAAGAAATAATTACAAAAAGTTAGGTAAAGTCCTAGCTGGTTTGACTCAGTGGATAGAGCATTGGCCTTTGGACCAAAGGATCATGGGTTCGATTCTGGTTAAGGGAATGTACCTTGGTAGCAGGCTCCTCCCTGGCTCCAGGTTTGACCTGTGCAGGAGGCAATCAATCATTACTTTTCTCTAACATTGATGTTTATGTCTTTCCCTTTCTTTCCTTTCTCCAAAAACCAATGGAAAAGTATCCTTGGGTAAGGATTAACAACAACAAAAGGTTAGGTATAGTATGATTTTATTTTATTCTGTTAGGAACTTTCAAATATGCAATACATTATTAACTACAGTTTCTATGCTATATATTATAACCTCATGACTTACTTTATTCTGTGTGGTTGTGTTAGTGTAGTCATGTTTAAAAAGTGGAAAAAGGAGCCTTAATCTTTTAGAGATGTACACTGGAAAATAAAATAAAAAGTTTGATTTCCAGCCCTAGCTGATTTGGCTCAGTGGATAGAGCATGGGCCTGCAGACTGAAGGGTCCCAGGTTTGATTCTGGTCAAGGGCACATGTCTGGGTTGCAGGCTCAATTCCCAGTAGGGGGCATGTAGGAGGCAGTCGATCAATGATCTTCTCTCATCATTGAGGTTCCTATCTCTCTCTTCCTCTCTGAAATTAAAAAAATATATTAAAAATAGTTTTCTTTCCAAATTTAAGCTGTCTGCATTATAACTGTATTTTGCAGGTCCAGAATATCAGGTGGCATTTATCTTTAACAAATTTCACTAGGGAAGTTCCTTCTCTGGGCCTTAAAGAAAGACTTCACAGGTTTCCTCTATTTACCAGCAATCTCTCTATCACACCAGTAAGTGAAATGCAGCTCTCTCTATGCTGCCTCAATTTTGATGTGAACTGTTATCTCTGTCTCAAGGCAGTGTTCCCACATGTTAATGGAAAGATCTACAGTTAGGTTAGAAAAGTGTTCTTTAAAATAACACACACATATCACCCCAAAGAGAGACATGGATCAAATATACAGTAGAGAAAATAAAATTATTATTTAGAATTACCTTATTTCCTTTCCAAAGCATTTTCATAATTTGGGTAATTGCTAGGCTCTTCAGAGGCTACATAAATTGCACAATTGTTTCTTTGAATTTGTCTCAGATAGGACGCAAAAAATTTAGAGGACATTTATTCCCTGGAAAGTTGAAAGATATTTTAATGTGTTGGTTGATGCATGATTGGAACTGTAAAACTGTGAGTGAATTTATATCAAAGAAGTGATTTTATGATCATTGATAATGGTTGTAGCTATGCAGGCCAAGACAATGATATGGGTAATTGAATCTCATGCTTCGGAGCACAGAGTGATTGCCAGGAAGTCAGGGGACAATGTCTTGCCCCGTATGTAGAGCATTGCACATTTGAATCCTTAGGCAGAGGGGGATGAAGAAAGATCACCTTTTTATGAGGCATGAGAGATTTTGTGCAGAGGAACATCTCGTTGGATAAAACAATGACATTGGTTCTACATTAAAATGCATCATACTTTCAACTTCCACATTACTGTAGACTTATGAGTAGGGTCACACCAAATCTGTGGTTGTGTGAGTGACAGCTCTGGTCTGGCATGTTGTGTAGGCAAAGAAATCAGTGCCCTGAAAGACATACATAAAAAGAGAAAAGGAGGAGAGAGGGAGACAAATAGGGTGGGAAACCACCCTTAGAGTTATAGCCCAAAGATAAGTGAGAAATAGATTCTGAATCCAAAACTGTGGGCACTGCCCAGTAGAAGCAAGAACAAGACACCTGGTCCTTATAAAAGGCCATGGATAGCTGGAAATTCAGTTTTTTTCTTTGACCTGCAGCAGCTTCTTTGGAACACCTTGCCTTTGATTCCTCACAGCAAGGGTTCTGCATCTCTGAATTGATGGAGTTGGAACTGGAGATTACTTAGGGTTTGTTTAAGATGTAGAAAATTAAGAGTGTAATTCTAAGATGCCTTTCTGAATGTATTCAGTTCATGTGTCTCTCTTCTATAAAGTCCTAAATCAGTTAATATTCTGCACCACACAATTTCTCAGTTGATTATACATATTTCTTGATAGTGTTTACTAACTGTTTCTTATGGGAAAATCTTGTTTCTGTAAATAGATTCTCTCTTTTTCTCTGATCTAGGTAACTTCTTTGTCCCTTTATCCTCTCTTTCAATTCTAACATAGAACCATGTAGCTTATAATGTTTTAGTATTGTAGGTCAACACATTCTCATCTAAATCCTGTGAATTGGGTATTAAAATTGTCATCTTCATTTGAAGGAAGCTGAGTCTCAAAAATTAAGAGATTTCCCTCACAATGTCTGTTCACCTAGTTATGTGGTGAAACTGGAATTGGAAGTAGACTTTTTCCTATAAAAGTCATGTTTTAACCATTTAGCTTGCCTGATGATAAAATAAATTGAAAAGAAAGACAAGAAAAAGAAAAATAAGCCAGAGGATAGGAAGGAGCTTTTACTATATCCTAAATTGTTGTGACCAAGTAAAGTTTTGCTGTAACATACTTGAAGATAACTGTTTTTATTGAACTCTTAAAAGATTGCATAGGGATGTCTGAGGCAATTATGACTATTTAGTTAAATTTAGAAAGTATTCTTACATTTGAGGCCACATCACTAGTACAGAACAATAGCATTTCAATCTACAACCAACACATGTGGTTGTAGTGTTTCCTTTATCTCATGACCTCAGCCATTGAGAGAACAAATGAGCACTGCACAAGAAGCAAAAAGATTTCTGAGAGGCAAGAAGAATGTATAAAATTACATTCCCTAAAGAATCCATAATTTTTTATAAAGTGTTTTTCAAGTCGTATAGCCTACCACTTGCACTTGACTTTACTAACTTTATCACAGTCTTTGATACCCTGAGGTTTCCCTTCTTGCAGCAGAATAGAAATAAATAGTTTGGATAGTGAGAGTGAGTGCAGAAAGCACTGGTAGAAATGAGCTCAGTGGTCAGTGGCAAGAACTGATTACATGACAGTAAAAGAGGAGAGAAAGCGACAGTAAAAGATGAGAAAAGGCCATACAAAGATAATTCATAACAGTAGTCAGGACCATTGACAAATGGTAGCACTGTTAGAGCTCCATGAGCCTTCTTCCGAAGCTAGTTATTCACTCACTCATCCTTTTACCTACCCATCCATCCATCCATCCATCCATCCATCCATCCATCCCCTAATTCAGCAAACATTTATGTGTGGGCACTGTTGCAAGTCTGCTCATATGAAGTTGAGTAACCTGTGGTCCCTGCTGCTATGGAACTCTAACTCTGTTTGAGGGAAGAAATAAGTAAAACAATAATTACAATAAAGTTATGGAAATGGTAAAAGAAAAAGCATGTAGTATGATAAGTGCACCAGATGCTTTGGGAGCACTGAGAACAGATATCTAATCCAGCTGGTGGAGAAGAAGAAAGAGAAGGAACTCAGGAAACTGGTAGGAGTGTGTGTTTTCAGGTGAGGAAACAGATCATGCACCACAAGGTACCAGGTGGCAAAGAGGACACTGAAACCAAGCAATGGCTTCTAATTGTTATAAATAGCTAAATAGGAACAAGAGCTTCTGGTATAATGTAGGCGATACAATTCTTCTCAGTGTGTATCTGAATAATGTCTTCTAGAATTTGTCTTTGTGGAGTAGTTCAGACACGAGGACATAGGTGTCTATGTTAATAAATATTTGAATCTTCTTTAGGGTGCTTTCTGAACAAAATTGGCCACCTGGGTAGAATGATTTGAACATGTCTCTAACAGTAGTTCTGCATCCACATCTGAAATCCCAATGGTAATGATTCCTTAAACTGTAGAAATCCTTTGTTCAGGTTCATTGTTTTCTAATAGGTTTAACATATTAATGTAGGAGTGGTAGTTAACACAACCACTAATTTAATTTATCAGAATCCCGAGGTAATGAGCTGAAACCGGTTTGGCTCAGTGGTAGAGCGTTGGTCTGCAGACTGAAAGGTCCCAGGTTCGATTCCGGTCAAGGGCATGTACCATGGTTGAAGGCACATCCCCGGTGGGGGGTGTGCGAGAGGCGACTGGTTGATGTTTCTCTCTCATCGACGTTTCTAGCTCTCTATCTCTCTCCCTTCCTCTCTGAAAATATCAATAAAATATATTTTAAAAAAGAATCCTGAGGTAATGAAATAGCTAGCAGGCATGTTTTAGTATGAATGTGTATATGTACATGTTAGTCGGGTGTGGGGTGTGGGCATAAGGGGAGTTTACTCAGGACAAAAAGGTAATGAGTCTTTATCAGGGATGTTGCTAGCTTCTGAACAAATATAAAGACTTGGGGTGTCTAGTAGGGATTACTACAATAAAAAGAAAGACCCAGAAAGGAGAGACAAGATGAAATGTCAATATGAGCCAGGATATCTTAGGTGTAGTCCTGTCCTTTCTAGGCAGGAGATTAATTCAGTGCACTGGAACTGAGACCACTGCTCACACCTCTCCTGCCTTTTACTCTCACCATCAAGAATGAAGAGAGAACTACGGAACCTTACCTCAGCATCCCTTTCATAAATGCACTTTGTCTTGTTTTATATCTATTATCACAAGAAACCAAGCCTCCTGGTCATCCCTCATCTCAAAACTTGAATTCCCATAAAGCTCTGCATATGGCCCATTCTGCTTCCTATTCCAGTCTTCCCCAACCCAAACCCCTCTCACCATGCCTTCAGGAATTCACAATCCAGGACTGGCAAAATCCGTCTGTCTCCTCAATCCATCCTCTGAACTTCTTCCACCTTATTTTTCTAATGAAGTGTTTCTTAACATCAACACTATTGACATTTGAGGTCACATAATTCTTTGTTGTAAGAGGTTGTCCTGTGCATTATGGGTCATTTCATAGTGTTTCTGGCCCTTATCCACTAGATGCAGGTAGAACCTCTGACCCAGGAGGAATGGTGCAAAATGTTTCCCCATGGAGAAATAAATCCTCACAAGGTAACTGGTTCACTTCAAGACACTGCTTCCCTTGAAACCCTCTCAATGTATGGCAGCTGTTCCTGGGTTGTTGCCCACCCCCCTTTATCCCTTCTATGATTGAGACTGTGAGAGAGTAGGCAATCTCTTTGTTACCAATTGTCACATCAAGTCATTCTCCTTCACTGCTCCCCCCACCTCCCAATCATGCTGGCTTGGAACAGCATGTCATTAGATTACATCACCCTCTTCCCTTCATTGTGGTTTCATCGACTGGTCTGATATCATTCTTCCCTCATTTTCTGATTACTTTAGCTTTTGGATGTCTGTATTAATTGTTTGCAACTTCAGAACATGTAAACATGATTTGTATAATACCCTGGCCCTCCTCAATTGCTTGGATTCTTTTTCCAACAATGATCTTGTCCTTCACCCTGCCTCCGTCTCTCTCTCTCTCTTTATGGACACACCCTAGACAATATAATTACCAATACTTGCCAACTCCTTCATGAACTCAATTATATGCATCTTGGTCTCTTCAATCACCACCTTCTTTCTGATCCATTCACTCTAATGTCCTGAGTTACTTCTGGTTCTCTCAGAAGCTTATAGCAAGATAGAATTAGAGTACAGGAGGGGTTGTTTTTTTTTGGGGGGGGGTAATAATGAATGGAAAAAAGGGGAATCTGGAGGATATTGAGAAAACATTTCCATTGAAATGCAGGCCCCTGTGGTGGAGAGAGGGAAGAAGGGTTGGCTAGGACAGATCTTAGGTTATAATGCCCTTCTAAGAAAGTTTTGGCAGAGCTGAATGGAAATCCTTGAGTCAGGTTGCTTTTCAGAATAGCCCAAATCTTCCAGGAACTGGGTCTTCTTTAGTATCCCTGCTCTCCTCAGTTACCTAGTGGCCACTAATCTCGAGAAGCTTCGTCTCAGTTCATTGGGTAGCTGTACTCCCTGTACTTGGAGATCTGGCGGGTGCTTTCTCATGGCCACCAGAGATCCCTGTAACAACAGTATCCCCTCTTCTTCTCCCCATCCTCACCCTGGAAGGCATCTCTCTTAACGAATATAACTACCGAAATTATCTCCCTGTCTCTATGCTTGCTTATAGTCTTTTATCAACATGGAAGTGTGGTCTTTCTAAACAGATTTAAATTCTATTATCCTCTTTGTGCAAACCATCATACTGACTTTTTATTTCAGTGGGGGAAAAAAGCCTTTACAGTGGCTCATAATCTCTATATGATCTACCTACTTCAATTCCTCAGCCCCATTACCTCCCTGATCTCACATCTCCCCTTTTACTCTGTTGCATCCACTTGGCCTCTTTGCTACTCCTTGAACATAACAAGAGCAATTTCATCCTTGACTTCTGCACTGACTATTCCCACTGCCTGGGTCTCTCACATATCCACAGCCTTTAAGTCATTGCTCAAATATTGCCTTTCAATTTAGCCTATCAAACCTCTCCTTCTAAAATTTCAATTGCCCATACAGCCACCCGATTATTCCTCCTCTTGATCTATATTTTCTTTTTCCCCTAGCAAATATCACTATTCAATATTCTATATAACTTTTTATGTTTATCATTTGTTATCCATCTACTCGTTGGTAACATGTAAGCTCCATGATAGCAGATATTATTCACTGTCTTTTTCACTGAGGTATCCCCAGGATCTAGGGCATTATCAGGCAAATGGGAGGACTCAATAGATTTTGTTGATTTAATGATGAATGAGAGATTAAATGTGGTAGATTTATAAACCCTGTTTCATGCATCCCTGAGATGGTGGTGGCTGTAAGTTACATGTCTTTTACAGTTTTCCTTAAGACTTTGTCAGGGCTTCATTCATTCACATATTTATTGAATACCAATGGGGTTTTTCTGATGAATGTACATAATTGAAAATAGAATTTTGCTGAGAATAAGCAAAATGAGCACAAAAGAGAAGAAACTGCACTTCCGTCCAAAGGTAATTTTGGGAATGGCTTTGCTACCTTGGGCCCCTGAAAGAAAATGCTGTAATGCACCCTCTGGTAATGATTTGGGTAGACCACATCAGGCCCAATCATTGTGGATTATTTTAAAGTATGATGTTTTATATGTGGTATTTCTACAAGTGGTTATAAAATTCAAGTGAGGCCAATTGATTATTAATTACATGTTCTTTTTAGATGTTATAAGAATATCTTACTCCTCATTCCCACATGACAGAGGATTTCTTTGCCCCAAAGGAACATGCCACAGCAACTAAGACAGATCTGTCAACACAGGTTAACAATCCTAATTGATCTCCTAAGAAACAAGCCTGCTATCTTTGGTGCTGGGCCAACTGGACATCAAGGCTGACTGGATACTTAGCTTGCTGCCAAAGAGCATTTCCTACCAGGGGCTGTTTTCAGTTTTTAGGCTTGAAATCTCGAATTGATGTGAGAACAAACAAGCTTTGGCCCGGGTGCTTTCCTGAGTCACAAGCGGTAATTTTCTGTGGTTAGTCTCTGGGCTGAGGTGGGAAGGGGAGGCACACAACATCTCCTGCCAACTGTCTAAGCCTTGGCTTCCCAAGCAACTTCTCAAAAGGCTACACACTGGTTAAGTGCAGCAACCAATGTTGTGTGATGTACTTTGGATGCTAATGTTTGTTTGTTGTTTTGGAAAATGTTACAATTTTTTCCTAAGGCTCTAATCCTGAAAATGGGTGTTGTGAATGCATGCTAAGCTAAGGCTGATTACATTTGCAAATGTGGGTGAAATGATTGGAGAGTTCCTCACGGATGTGCAGTGAGAGGTCAAGGGGTAATTACCAACCTCTGAAGTCGCCAAGTCATTTCCCAAAATTAAGAGTTAGTCTACTCCTCAAGAAGGAGAGAAGGGAAGGAGGTAGTCAAGTTGTTCCCCCACTGCATTTATTTTGCAGCCTGCTGTTGCCAACTACAACTTGGACGTGGAAGAGAAAGTGGAAGTGAAAGAGTTGGACTCAGTTCTGGCATGGCAGCGCTCATCCTTGCTGTGCTCAGAAACGTTAGCTTCACTGGCTCTGTGGTGGGTGGTCAGATAAAAGCCCAGTAGTTATAGTGACAGAGCAAGGACTTTAAGGTTGGACTGACCTAGGTTCAGTCCTATGGTTTCAACCAAGTTCTTCTTTGAGTCTCAATTCCTAGCTGTAACATAGGTAATACTATATCTGTCTCATAAATATTTGGGGGAATTACCTTTTCCAAAAGCATTAAAAACATGGAGAACGATGATGAACCCTTGGTCAAGCGTCCCATGACAGTAGTTTTTATTTATTTATTTATTTATTTTAATATATTTTATTGATTTTTTACAGAGAGGAAGGGAGAGGGATAGATAGCCAGAAACATCGATGAGAGAGAATCATCGATCAGCTGCCTCCTGCACACCCACTTACTGGGGATGTGCCCGCAACCAATGTACATGCCCTTGACCAGAACCGAACCTGGGACCTTTCAGTCCGCAGACCGACGCTCTATCCACTGAGCCAAACCGGTTTCAGAGACAGTAGTTTTTATTACTTTTAACACAGAGGCAGTGATACAGCCATGTCCAGTTTTTCTCAGCGGTTAGAGCATTGGCCCTTGGAACAAAGAGTTGAGGGTTCGATTCCCGATCAAGGGCATTTACCTTGGTTGCAGGTTTGATCCCCTACCCCAGCTGGGGTATGTGTGGGAGGCAACCAGTCGATGTGTCTCTTTCATATCGATGTGGCTTTTTTTTTCTCTCTCTCACCCTCTCCTCCCTCCCTTCTACTTTCTCCCCAAAGATCAATGGAAATAATGTCCTTGGGTGAGGATTAAAAAAACAAAACAAAACAGAGACAGTGATGCAAAGAATTTATAGTAAGTAATGTAAAATTATTTGTATTGTTTTTATTTATCTTCTTAGTTCAGACTTGGACATTTCTGGATAGGCCTATGCCATTTTAAGAATGTGTAGGGCACCTTTCTTCACCTATCCTTGTGATATTCCCAAACAACATATCGTTACACTTGTTCTCTAGGAAAACAAAAGGAGCCCTGGCTTGTTTAATTTGTCAGCTGCTATACTGTAGAAATTTCCACTATCGCTCTCTTCAGACTGCCAGCTTTTTAACAACCAACTCACGAAAGTTCTGGATATTAACAGTGGGCTCGTGTGAGCCTGTACAAGTCAGCACACCCTTGAGGTATCCTGGCTACGGAGATAAGTTGTCCGAGATTGTCATGTTTATTTTCTTGCTGTAAACATGCAATTCCTGAGAAACAGAAAGAGTAGGAATTCCAATATGCTCACCCAGTGCTCTCCCTCTTATTCTATCCTCTCTGCCTAAAATTGTCTGGGATCATAAAAGTGCATTGATAAAAAGAAAGCAAGGGAATTATTTCTGCATGTGTTCATAGTTTTATACTTAAGCGTGTAAAATTCTTCATTTCCCCACATACTTATCAGTAATTGACAGTGTCAGATTTAAATTTTGTTTGTTAGCATTCAGAAATAAAATCATACCCTATTGCTACAGTTTATATACCTTCAATAACTAATGTGAAGTCAAAATTATATATATTTTTTTCAAATATTAAGTGAAGTAAAAAAAAGTCTCTGTGTAAGCAGGGAATCAGTTTTAATCAAAGGTGACATCTGAAGTAAGTCATTTAGACCTAAAAATACTTTGTAAAGGATATGTGTTGTAAATTGTTTCTCTTTGTTGATAAGGAAAGCTAGACTGCAGAATATTTATGACTCAGAGCTAAACAAAGAACATGCTTGATAAATAACCACATTGAGACAAGGACTGAGAACTTGGCCCTCCATAATTACAGCTGTCAGACTACTGGTACATGTGTGAGGGTTTTCCCTTTCAACCAGTCAAAGAGATGAAGACTTTTCTACTGTTCAGTTATTTCACTTCTCATGGATGCAGGGAAACTTTATGTTTGTCTGAATCATGAAATCATTAAATAAGGCTTAAACTTATGAAACATCACAAAGCATAACTGGTGTAAAACATAATAATATTTCATGAATGCAACTTAAATAATTATAGCTGAAATTCAAAACCTCAACTATGTTCCAAAGCTTTGAAATATTAACACAGCTCCTGCATTTTGAGACAACTTCCTTAACAAGTTCTCTTTCTTGTACAAAATTTATAATAAAATGCTTTCAATAATATCAAAAATTAATCATTTTATAGAATTTGCTTAACTTTGAAACTAATAAGATTGAGCATCTTTTCAAATGTTTATTGAATATCCTCCATATGAAAGTTCAGCTTGCTGCGTAATCAAGATGCTGACCTTTCCATTCTATTTGCAAGAATTCTTCATATATTCCAGATATCAATTCTTTGTTGGTTGTTTACATTTTAAATATCTTATCCCTTTGTGCCTTTATTTATTTCTATGATAATTGTCCTTAAAAATATCCAAAAAAGAGCACTTATGAAAATTTATAGCTTAAATAATACACTTAATAGTAAAAGATAATGCTGTTCGCTTATGGTTGGGAATAAGGCAAGGCTAACTGCTCTCCCCACTTCTATTAAATATCATATATAAAGTACTAGTAAATGTAGTAACACAAGAAAAATAGATAAAAGTATAGAGTTAGAAATACAATAAGTAAAACTGCATTTATCCATATGCAACATGATTGTCTATATAGGAAATGCTGCAGAATTCACAAAAATGCTATGGAATAAGTAATTTTTAACAATTTAGGATACAAGATCAATATACAAACAGTAAGTGTGTTTGTATACCTTAGCAATAAGAAGCAATACAAATTTAAACAACTGTATCATTATAATAGCTTTTAAAAACTGAAATACTTAGTATTAATTTAACAAAATACATGTAGGACTTACATAAAGACAACAGCTAAATGAGCATCTTTTCAAATGTTTAAAAGATGATTAAAAAATCAAAGATGATCTGAGTAAAGGGTGAGAGGTTTTGTTTTTATGCACTGATAGTTTTAATAGAGTAACTATGTCAATTTTTCCTAACTTGACCTATAATCATAACATGATTATACATAAAATTTCCATGTCTGAAAGACATGGAAAATGTCTGAAAGCAGATTCTAAAATGTATATGGCCAAATAGATTGCTCTACTTTAAATGAGAAAAAGTTAGATTGTACTTGGTACCTGGCAAAGAGAAGTCATTAAACCATTAATGGAATTAATATAATTAATAGATTTCATTTTCTGCAAGGGAAGAGGAAAAGTAGTTTTCCCCTAAGTTTTGCTTTCTCCTTCAGACAGTGTTTCTAATAAAAAAAGATTTACTGTCATCAAATTGATTTAATCAGTGGATTTAAATGGTGCTTGACATTCAACCTAGTGATTATGACTTTGCTATATTTATGTGTTTAGCTCATTTGCACTTGGTACGCTTATTAAACACAGCAAATACTTTGCAGCAAAGTCTGCTGAGCCCTTGCAAGCTGGTGAAAGTGTAGGGCTTGTTTTCCTTCTGCTCTCTTGAGAACCTCTCATTCTTTCTGAGGAGTAGAGTACACAGGTTTACACGTTTGTGAGTTGGAGATGCACTTGCTTCCATTAGTCTAAGAAAAACTTCCTATTCTGTGTTGTTGTTGTTTTCCCCCATCGAGAGTACTTCAGTTTGGGGAATTTTAATATATTCTGCATAGGAGAGAAGAAAGATGCAAATTTACTTGTCCTTTCTGAAGTGAACATAGCCCCTAGCTCACTGAGGCTTCCCTTTGATAAGAAAGCATGGTAGCACTGAAACCGGTTTGGCTCAGTGGATATAGCGTTGGCCTGCAGACTGAAAGGTCCCGGGTTCGATTCCGGTCAAGGGCATGTACATTGGTTGCGGGCACATCCCCGTTAGGGGGTGTGCAAGAGGCAGCTGGTCAATGTTTCTCTCTCATTGATGTTTCTAGCTCTCTATTTCTCTCCCTTCCTCTCTGTAAAAAAATCAATAAAACATATTTTAAAAAAAGAAAAAGAAAACATGGTAGTGAGGCAGAGAAGTGGCCAGAACATGAGGAGCTGATTCTAACCAGTCCCTCTTAAGCCCCACCCTCACACGAAGCCTTTCCCGATGGCACCAGCTTCTGTTGGAATTGCACAGTTCCCTGCAATTTAACACTGTCTTATAAGGATTTAGAGAGGCTATTTGTAAATGTTTTTTTTTTTAATAACTTAAACTTGTCTTTCTTGGCACTGGCGGTATGTTCCTCACTGTGTGTGTGTGTGTGTGTGTGTGTGTGTGTGTGTGTCCCACAGACCATGCTCTAGCGAAAGCACTCAGTGGGTACCCAGTAGGCGCTTCCATTGCTTCTTTTTGAAGAAGAATACTTGACTATTCCCCAACACTGGCAGGAGTACCGACAGTTGTGGATCCTCCAAATGTTCATTTGTTGACATTCAGGAAAGAAATACACTTGGTCTGGCTTGACCAGAGGTGCGTCCCTTTGACCTTTCGCATCCTCACAGTTGTGTGAAAGAGAGCACACCTGCCACTTCTGACTCCTTGAAATACTTCGCCTTCACTGACCTTATTGGCATTGGCTCGTTTTGATGGGAATATAAACAACTCTGAAAGATCCAATAACTTTGGCTCTTCCACAGAATCAATGTGCCCAAGAGCTGCTTTCCTCAGCTCACCAGCATCCAATTCCCCCGGCACAATAAGGAGGACAGAGAAGAGAGGTCTGAGAGCCTCGCTAACAAGAAAACATCTGCAGAAGCCACCAGCAGACCCCTGGAAAGCACAGCGCTTTCTGTGCAGCCGGTCTCTTCCTCTCGCTCCACCTCCTAGTCTAGCACCCATGCAATTGTGGCTTCTGCAGGCCCCACCCCAATAAACCACGTTCAGTGTTGTTTTTCCTGGAAATGTCACTGTCCTTCCCGAACTCTAGCCTCGTAAGGCTGTGCAGTCCTGTGATCAGCCTGCATGTCTGTCCTGCATCAGGGCCGTCTGATGTCATAGGAGAGGGTGTCTCCTATGAAGTGCTTCTGTTGAGTTCCCTGAAGTCTTAGGTTGTTAACATAGGAGGGAACAAAAAGGATTTAGTCTTGCTTGGGAATTCTAATGATAGCAGGAGGCCTGCTTGGGGCTGTGCTGTGAACTGAACGTTTGTGTCTTTTCAGAATTCTAATGGTGAAGCTCCAACCCCCAAAGTAGCAGCGCTGTGTGTAACCCAAATTGGAACCAGCCTAGTGGCAAAGCTAACACACACCACGTGACAGTGTGAGTGATGCACTAAAGCAGTGTTTCCCAAACTTTTGACATATGTGTACCCCTTCTATAATTTTCATAACACTGAGTACCCCTCGTCAAAAAAAATGGATTTATATTAATAACAATCAAAATATATTTATTTTTTTCTTTTTTTGGTACATACACAAAATAATAATAAACGAAAAATAAAATTATTCATAATAAAATTTAAATAAAAGTTATATTATGAATAACATTTATTTGCACACCAGACCTCACAAGACTGTCTTGACTTGACTCATGAGAACATAGAATTAGGCACAACTAAGCACGGTGCAGTGCATATCCCCACCAATCTCCAGTGCAACGCATACCCCCGCCAAACTCTTCCTGTACCCCTGGGGTTACATGTACCACACTTTGGGAAACACTGCTCTAAAGGATGAGAGTCTTTAAGGATGAGAGACATCCCCGTGCGGCAGGTGGCCAGCCTTGGAGCTTAGCATACCTCTGAACTGCTGGCTTTGCGGGAAAGCAAATCCTATCTTGTTTACAATGTTCTGAATTGGGGTTTTCTATGACTCGAAGCTGAAACCATCACTGATACAGTTGGTTGAGCAAAGAGGCGTTATTAGAGCTTCTGCTTTACCTACATCCAAAGGTTCTAGTGAGAATGTGATGGAGGACATCCTTATACCAACAACAGATTGGCCACTTGTGTGCTAAGACCAGTAAGTACTAGGCAGTGGAGATAATATGGAGATGTGTTCCTGCCCTCAGTGAAGAGACAACATGAAAAAATGATGCACGTGATTATGTTTTCAATAAATGCTTTGACGGAAGAGTCAAAGGAGCAATAAAAGAGTATAAGTAGTAATAACTAATTTAGTGCATTTGCCTGGAAGATTTCCCTGAAGGCCTAATTGTTCATCTGAGATCTGCCAAAGAGGGAAACACTGGCTCTGAGAGCATTAGGGTGTTCCAGGTAGAGACCCGGTCCGGTGGCTGCACGGAGCCTGTAAAGATGGAAGGAGGAAGAGCATCGGCTTGGCTGGCATGCAGTGAGTGAGGGGCGGTGTGCATCACACCCTTATGCAAATGGCCTGTTAAATAATTGGCACTTAGTGTGGGTTCAGTGACAGGAGGGTAGATGATTAAAACAAGGTGATAGGAATTGCGGGTTTGCTTTACTGGGGATTATAGGAGAAAGCTGAAAATTGCTTCTAAGAGATTTAGATGATTAATATAGAACAGTCACTGTGGATTATTATGAAAGAGGAGACTGTGTTAGGGGAGCATTGCTAGTCTTTAAAACACATGCCATCCTAAAGTGGACATGTTCAGGGCCACTGCCACAGCCACGGTCCTGGATCTAGATGGGCAAGGGGTCTGGCAGAGACCTATGGTCCCACCTCCACCTCTTCATCCCGGATTTCTGGTCTTTTCTGCAGCATTGGCTCTAGCCTGACATCCGGGTTTGTGGAAAGATGTGACAGCATGTCGGACAGAGAAGCCGGATCACATTGTAACCATGCAGTGTGGACTGTGTGTGATGATGACATTCATACTTTTCTGCCTCCAAAGGATACCCTGATTTCTAAGAGCTTTTGAGTCCCACACGTGATATAAAAAATGATGTGTTGGGAAGCGGAGAGCAGCAGGAGGTTCAGAGGGAGGGAGCAAAATGGAGGCTTGAGGGTGGGAGAGCGGGAGGGTCATGTTTATTTTTAAGATACTTACATATTCAGAGCATATTTCTTTTTAAGTTTTGTGCCAAAATCCATCACTCTGTGTTTTTAGGTGCTGGCAGTTAACAGAAACGGTATAGTGATGGAGTGTTAATTTTTAATAAATCCTCAGGAATAAATGCAATAGCTCATCCATGAAGGATGACTGTGTTTCTCTCACTTATGAAGAGACCTTGATAATATATTAATGAGCAGCATAATGCTTACCCTTCAAGGGTGACATGCTCCATATATATGCAAAAGCCACATCACCCCATGCTGAACTTTGGATACTGTCCAAATGTCCGCCCTCTCTCCTGGTTGGAGCCTGTCATATCTGTTTGCGAGGCGCTTGCGCTGGCACGGCTTAGGCATAAATAATAGTGTCTGGAGGTTGAAGAACCCAGGCATGTTCTCCTGATCGATCAATTAATCAATTTTAATTGATTACCAGAATGTTCTATTAAATCCATTATGATGTCTAAAAAGGGAAGCCATAGCAATTAAATAAAAAGACATTTGATAGTGTTTGGGATAATGGAGTTTGTAAATTTATTAGCCTTCAGTTATTTACTTCCAACATACGTAATTAATATTTCATGTTCATCTTTTAAATGGGAAATGCATATGGGATCATTATAATTAAGGAGTAGATATTGGTCTGCAATGGTGTCCTGAAAGCCCTAAGTTTGTAACTGGGTAATTCCTCTGTTTTCAAAGACGATGCATCCTGATTATGTTTGTATTGCTCAGAAATCTCATTCCCAGGCACGGGCCACATAGGGATGCTTGTTGAGGAAGAATGCACCATGGGGTGAAGAAATGATGATGACTGCAGCAGTATACATACATGAAATATGCACAGTGGGAAGACAGAGCTTGACTAAGATAAAGAGAGAGAAGTTAAGACACATCCTGGTGCTTGGGCAGAGAAGGAGGAAGGGGATGTAGGAGAGGTATCAGGGCAGGGGCTGCAGGGGGCCCTGTGCTGGAAGTCTTGGAAGACTCAGTTTGTAAAGCAGACAGAGGCTCCTGTGACTCAACAGCAAGGAGAGGCCTAGGCCTGGAGTTTAGAGGTCTTCTAACTGGACCTGGAAGACAAACTTTCACCCTGCTGTAATTCATGAGCGCTGGGGACCCCTAGCCATACCCTCCATCACGACTGGTCCCTGATCTATTATTAACATACTAGAGGCCCAGTGCATGGACTTGTGCACAGGTGGGATCCCTTAACCTGGCCTGCGGAGGTTAGTGGACCTTTCAGCCACCACAACCCACCTTACTTACCAGTTTATGAGGATGGGTGGGGGAAAGGGGCATGCAGGGAGAGTATACGTGGGAGAGGCTCATGTTGTTAGCCATGGATTAGCTGAACAGCACTCCCACACTGAGAGCACATTGACCTCTAGGGGGTAGCTCCTGTGTAGAGCATCTGTCCCCTGGTGGTCAGCGTGCATCATAGCGACCAGATGACTTGCTTAGGGTTTTATATATATAGATAGTCCAAGTGTTAGTGGATGGCAGGCTTTTATGATGGGAGTTTATAAACTTTTATATTATAGGTATATCTCTCTCTTTATATCTGTGTTCACACTGATTAGAAAATCTCCTTGTGACATGTTCAACTTTCTGAAGGACTAAGTTGCTAATTAGTGACCCCCATGGTGGCCATCTTTCCATGCCTGAAGCCTGTCTCTGGCTCTCACTGTTACAGTACCATGTCTATTTGGTTTTCCTGTAGCTTCTTCCAACTGTGTGGCCAGTATGATGCCAGTCAGCTCCTGGGATTCCATGGGATTAGACATGCTTCAAATGCAGAATTTACCTATCCCCCTTGGAGTGTTTTTTTTCAAGTAGAATATGTTTTACTTGTCACTAATTCTTCTGAGTCCCAGTGGCATTCCAAATTTATATGGATTTCATTGGGTTAAATGTCTCAAGTTCGTTTGTTTATTACTCATACTTCTTTCATTGCTATAGACACTCTGAAGTTATCATATTGATTCCTTGATTCTCTTCTCTGTTATTTCCCTTTATGGATTACTTGGCATCTCCTCCATTGTTTCTTTCTGTTTCTACTTCATGCCAGTAAATTGGAAGAGCAGCATTTTATAGTGTAAGCTGGACATTTCCCCTTGTTTCCTCAAATTTCAATTGAAATCTTTCTTTCTTATGTTGTTGTCTCCTAGAAAATGCATTCTACTCAGGTCCCATGAGGTAAACTCTGTTCCTTGTCAGGAGCTTTTCAATTCAGTATCATAAGTCATGATCTAACCTTCCCCTTCCAATGCATGCATGCACACACACACACACCACAAAACAGCAACAACAAAAATCCCATATGTTCTTTGACACCATCTCTGTAGCCTGTTGTTTATTACCTCATAACCTCTAGTTGGTTTTAAAGTCATGACCTTTAATCAGAAAAAAAGAAGAAAACCTCACCTCCCGCCCTTTTGTTTCTTGGGGAAAAGACATACACCTTTCCCATTTTTAGCAGAATAATTTGTACTTATATCATTCATATATAGACTTTCCTATTATAATGACAATTCAGTCAAAAATTTTAACATGATTATATTGAAAGAATTTTACATAATTAATGAGTAGAAATGTAGGTTCCAGGTGGGTAAGAATTGAGGCTAGGGTATCCTCATACATGGAGTTAGTCAAATTTAATCCTGTTGAATCTATTCTAGCTGACTAATTTGTCAAGTCCTAGAAATCTCATTGAAAGATAACTTAAATCTTATTGATAGTTGTATGTAGATGTTAACAAATACATTTGGTGGACATGAGGGTGTAGGGACGATGAGAGCTAGAGGTGGGTGGATGAAATGGACAAATTAACTTCAGTGGAGCAAAAAGCCACCTGGACCTAGGAAGTTGCTGGTTGGATTAAGCAACTAGGCTTGAATATGGGCAGAGAGCAGTGGGTTTTCATAAAGCACTAGGTAGACCAGAAATTGTTATTAGCTCAGTTCTCTTTGAGGAACTAATGTACTCAGGGAAGAATGGGACTCCAGGATAATGCTAAAATAACCCCATCATTATGGGGCATAGAAATTCTGTGGGAGTTTATGTAAGGGAATTTGTTTGCTTCTTAGATGGATTTGTCAGTACCAGAATCCACACATAGCAGTGATAGAAAGAGCTATAATTAGGAACATGAAAAAATATACACCAGTGCCATCATATGGAAAGATAGTTCCTCTGCCATTAAAGCTATAAGCCAAGCAATGATGGACAACATCAGAGACGGATGGCAAAGAGAGCTCCCAGAGCAGAGGGAGAGCAGGGCCTGCAGTATTTTAAAATGTACCCAGACGGCAGAAACAAAGACGACTACCTTTGAAAGTAGATTTTATTACAGCTCCTAAGAGGAGGCAGGATCCTATGTCCCACAGGGCCACCAGGGGAAGCGCCAGGGTTGATTAAGAGGTGGAAGAAGCAAGTGAAAAGCATAGGGATGGTTAGGTGCCGACATCACTTATTAAGCAGGAAGTGAAACGCAGATGCTGGGGTTTGTGCAGGCTTGTAATATGATTTTCATTTTTGTATCTGCAAAAAACCCATGATATAAAAAAGAGGTAAACCACTTGGTCCACTACTGTGACACTAG
Organism: Vespertilio murinus; assembly: GCA_963924515.1. Taxonomy (NCBI): domain Eukaryota; kingdom Metazoa; phylum Chordata; class Mammalia; order Chiroptera; family Vespertilionidae; genus Vespertilio; species Vespertilio murinus. The sequence continues at coordinate 6,289,338 of OZ004709.1, forward strand.
ATGCCAAATCATCAATGACAGAATCTTAAGAATGACTATTATGTGCAATAACATGAATATTAAGTGTCTAACAAACTTAGGTGTCTTTACAGCTATACCAGGAAAGGAAGAAGCTGAGAGGATTTCTATAAAGTGGGCTTGAGAAAAACCAAGACCCTCCCCCTGTTGAGAATGGGAGACTATTTTAGTTGTGGTTGCAAGCAAAGTGTTGACAAGGTCTCATAGTCTTTTATTTGATAAAGAATTTTTTAAAAACCAATTGCAACTCCTCTTGAATTGGTACATACTTTTCAAAAAGTAGAACAATCCAGGCACTTAGTAATATCAAAATTAAGGCATTTCTCCCCTGAAGACAAAGACAGAAAAAGGAAATTATAAAAACCACACACACACACACACACACACACACAACATCTTCTATCTATATAAAAGGCTATTATGCTAAGTATCCCTCCTACCATCTGACTGGTCATTATGATGCACACTGACCACCAGGGGGTAGATGCTCAATGCAGGAGCTGCCTTGATGCCCACTGGCTGGTACCACAGAGCTGGCATCCACAAACCAATACTCGGCTTCCCCCAAGTGAGACACAGACCCTGGCACCACCTGGAGCAACAGCCCACCAAATCATAGCCAATGCTGCTAAGACCCTATGGAGCAAAATGCGGCCCACAGCCAAGCTCAGCCCAGAAATGGTTACTGTGGGCACTGGGTAATGACTTCTTCACATAGCAACGCCTGGCTTCCACTCCCTAGCAACTAACCTCCTTTGAGTTTCTTCAGACCAAGAACACAGGTGGAAACATTTTACACTTTAACCAAATGTCTGTGAAGTGTTTTCCCATGCCTCATCTCATTTGATCCTCACAGAAGTACTGGAGTAGATAGATAGGAGACTCAGTAGAATCCTACTTCTATCCCCACCCCTATCCCCATTAGCTGGAAACAGAGATTTAGAAAGCTTAGAGACTTGACCCAGGTTAAAAGAAGTAAGAAATGGTGGACTTTGCCCAACCAGCATGGTTCAGTGGTTGAGCATCAACCTATGAATCAGGAGGTCATATTTCAATTCCTAGTCAGGGCATATGCTCAGGTTTCCAGCTTGATCCCCAGAGTGGGGTGTACTGGAGGCAGCCAATCAATGATTTCTTCTCATCATTGATGTTTCTATCTCTATAGTCCTCTCACTTCTTCTCTGAAATCAATAAAAATATATTTAAAAAGAAAAGTAATGGTGGACCTTGAAAATGACTTCAGGTTTTCTCACTGTGCAGAATATAGTCAAACACTGCTGCAGTTAAACATTTTACCCTTTGTTCTCCCTGTGTGATCTGCAATAATAATCTGTTTCATGTTGGTATTATATGCTGTGTTTCTGACAATTTCCTGAAAGAGAAGTTAAAGTGCTTCACTGGGCTGGAAAAAGTTTAGCTACATCAGAAAGCAGGTCTAATTAAGCATTTTTTTTCTATGTACATAGAAGGCTAACTTGATTCACACATGCTTGATACATATAAAGCTCTCACTGGCACCAATAGCATGCCTGTGTTTCAATCTGTCATAGTCTGACATGAATTTGGTTGACACTTATATTACAGAGAAAGGGTGAATAGAGATATTAAAATATTTCTTCTAGTTAATTTCCTTTCAATGTGCATGGATTTGTGCACTGGGCCACTAGTTTTTCTATAACTTGGTAAGCCTTCCAGAACAGAGAATGCCAACAAAAAAAGATTGTGTTTTTATATTTTAAATAATAGGGTTAGTCATTCTTGTAGGTAGTGGTGTTATTTAAACCATTATAGACAATTTTAAGTAATTATAAATTGGTACACATGATGAATGAAATATGAATGAAAATGTTTTTAGATTATAGGAATAAATTATGACAATGTCTGCTATCTCTAAGGTAATGGAAAATGTTAACACAATCCCTTTGAAAATGCCAGCTTTTCATGGATATAAACAAATTACTTATAATGCTAAAATTGAATAATAAATATCCTAGAGTAGTATTAGAAATTCTGGTAAAGAAAAACAATATGGGGATGCTATAGACTGAATATGTCTCCCCAAAATTCATGTGTTGAAATTCTAACCCCCATGGTGATGGTATTAGGAGGTGAAGCCTTTGGGAGGTGATTAGGTCATGAGGGTAGAATCCTCATGAGTGGGATTAGTGCCCTTAGACTCCAGAGAGTTCCCTTATCTTTCTGTCTTATTACAACATCCAGGAGACAGCCATTTATGGACAAGAAAGTGGTTTTTCACATGACAGTGAATCTTATAGCACCTTAATCTAAAATTACCCAGCCTCATGAACTGTCAGAAACAAATTTATGCTGTTTATAAACCACCCAATGTATAACAAAATATAGCAGCCCAAATGGACTAGACAGATAGTCACATCAAATATCAAAACATACTATGAAACATATATAATTAAAATGGCATAATTTTGGTTCTGAACAGACAAAAAAATTTAGGATACATAATAAAAATTTCAGAAATAGAAAAAATGCATTTGGAAATTTTATATATAATAATGTAGCACATCAAATCAATTGTGAAAATAATTTTTAAAATACATATTGGAACTATTTGTCTTTTTCTCACATCACATATCCAGATAAGTTCCAAATAATATGGTTATTTAAATGTATACCAGTCTGGAAACAGAAGCCACCCCATCCACAAACAACAAGTTTTTACATATTTTTTTTTACAACAAAAGCAAGTTGATTTTTTATATATGCAAATGCAGTGTTTTAGTGACTTTTCAATAATGGATAGTTTTGTGAATTTCAATTTCTTTTTGTATTTCTAGAAATATAGAAAAAGATGAAGCCATTTGTGTTACCAAAAAGAAACATAACCAAATGTCTTTATAATTTGGGAATGGGATGACCTGGAAAAGACTTTCTACTATGATTGGCAGAGCTGGTCCTTTCTGGGGGATCTAGAAAGGACTCTGTTCCTTTTGTTTTCCAGCTTCTGGAAACTGCCTGCATTCCTTGGCTTGTGGCTGTCTCACTTTGACCCCCACTTCCATCTTCATCTTCTCCTCTGACTTTGTTTTTCCTACCTCCTCTTGTAAGGAGCCTTGTACTTATATTTGGCCCACCGGGAATACCATTCCATCTCAAGATCCTTAAATTAATGATATCTTCAAACATTTTTTTCTTGCCACGTAAAGTAAGATATTCACTGCTTCTGAGAAATTGGACAAGGACATCTTTGGGAGGCCACCATTCTGCCTACCAGTCTTCTCTCTGGTTCTTAAAGGTTTGCCGCTCTTCCATATGGCAAATACATTCACCATGTTCTAAGGTCACAGAAAATCTCAAATCATTGTAACACCAGCTCAAAGTCCATATCTTCTTCAGAATCTTATCACCTGAAAAATCCCCAATCTTATAAAAACCACTTGGATAAGTAAAGGGCAATATTCTAGTTATGGTCCATAGTGGGGGGTAATCCTATTTATGGACTAATAAAACTGGAAAACAAGTTATCTGTTTTCAAAATACAGTGATAGGGCAGACATATGATAGCAGTTTTAGACTTTTTATTTTAAAAAGGGTGAACATGGAAGGAAAAGGGAGTCATCCATTTCAAAATTCAACTGGGCAAACTCCACTAGGTTTGAAGTCCTAGGAACAATCCTCTGTATTTTAAGTATCTAGCCTCTGGCCTTAATGCCTCATCCTTAGAGTAATTCCTCCTGTTACATGAAGGGCAGCACCCTTTTTCAGCTGAAGAGTTTTATCAGTCTGTGTCCTACATTTAGGAATTCAAAAGTAGATATAACAGACTTCTTTTATTTTTCTTTCTCCCTTTTGATCCAAGCTGATAATGTACCTGTTGGGATAAAATTCTCGAGAACCTTGTAGGTCTCCTGGCTATGTTATGGAGATTCAAGTCAGAAGATGAAAATCTGCTGGGCAGTGTATCTTGGACAATCTCATCTCTCTCCTGGCGTCTGATGGGATAATGACTGAGGAAATCTGAGTGATACATCTTAAGCACACATACATTCAGGAACACAGGTGGATATAAGATACATTATGGTAAGTGAAATAAGCCAGATTTAGCTATATAACATTCTGAAAAACTATAGGGATGGAGAACAGAGCGATGCTTGGCAAAGCCTGTTGTGCAGGAGAATGTTTAACTAAAAAATATCATAAAGGAATTGGGGGGAGGTTCTGCATCTTGATTGACTTACTGCTTATACAACTATATGCATTAGTCAACACCAGAGAACTGATACCATAAGAGAGACTATATTTAAATGGAAAATAATAACAAAAATAAATGGGAGAAATAGAAGAAGGGGACATTTGAATTTATATTAGATGGCGTCACTTTCTTATAAAAAGATCTCAACAAAGTCCTAGCCAGTTTTGTTCAGTGGATAGATCTTTGGCCCATACACTAAGGGGTCCTGGGTTTGATTCTAGTTGAGAACACGTATTTCTGTTGCAAGCTCTATCCCCGGCCCTGATCCAGGCTTGTGTGGGAGGCAATTAATCGATATGACTCACTTACATAAATGTTTCTCTTTGTCTCTCCCCCTCTCTTACACTTGCTCTAAAAATCAATAGAAAAATATCCTTGGGTGAGGATTCATTACAACAAAAGGTTCCAGACTCAGAGAAAGTGAATAAGAGGGGGAGAGTGAAGCATTTTTTTTGTCTTAGGAAAACATATCTTGTAGTGATACCTTCTCTCTCTGCCTAGTTCATGTTTTTAGAGGGGGGCAGATACCATAGACAATATTCAGCACTCCTGTTTGAAGTTTCCTGCAAGAAGCTCAGCTTCAAAGCGGGACCATCATGTCTGCAGATTTAAAATAGAATTCAACAAAGCTCGGGTTAAACTCTCCATTCAAAGTGCAGGGCATGTGCTGACCTTTAATTAATTAATGATAGAATAATTTGGATATTATCTACAAGCTACTTGAGGATAAGGTCTGGGTCTGCCTCACTTTGATTTTCTCCAAGTTCCTATCACAGTCACCTGCTAATACTGCAGACTCTTGCTATACCTACACTGACTGAATAAATCTGTTAGTTAACATTCTCTCTTAGAAAGGAAAATAACCAGCAGGCTTTGAGAATTTTTGTTTATTTTTTCATACGGTCTTTTATTTTGTATATTTTCCTACAGTAAGCATGCTTACTTTTATAATTAGAAAAAAAGCATAAGATTCATTTTTGCAAAGGTGAGTACACCTGGAACAGTTGTTTCAACCTATTGCTTTTCCTGAAACAATGGAATTCATTTGCATGAAGGGAGTTTTGATCTGGGGAGAGTCCAACAAATGTGAGAACAAGGGTTTCTTTTGAGATGGGGCTTACTTCCGTGAGAGAATGCTAGAGGTTTGAGGAGAGGTAGAGCAAGATTTAGATTTAGTGAGTTAGGTCAGTGGACCTACCAGTAAGTGCAGACTATTGAAGAACTTGTTAGAAGTTCAGCATGGATTCAGAGCACTCCAGACGGATGACCTTATGCTAACATGGCCATTGACCTTTGGACAATTATCCCCTGCCTTTAAAATGCACTACTGTAAGAGCTGGTTGTGAAATTTACATTTTAGAATGTATTTTCAAAACTCTACTTTTGCTTTTGCTTGAGTTTGAGGGAAGAAACAATTAACACCAAGACAAACACCAGCATTGGGAGGCCAAGTCATGTTATATATCACCCAAAGAGAAAGCTCTCTCCTCTCTTTTCCCTTTTCTCTTCGGCTGAAATCTGTGCAGATCTGGTTCTGTAGCTTTCATTCCATTTGGTGTGTATAATTCTGCCATAAACCATTTGTCTGCTTTCCATTTTCCTTTACTTGGGAGTAGGGTCTGCTCATGACAGAACAGCTAACTGGGATTCCCCAGACAATGTCTAATCAAGATGGCTTCTTGAACTTCCAAAATGTTTAATGATCTGTGAAGATATGAAGTTTCTCTGACCAGTCAGCATTGGATCCATTAATTGAAGCCCCAGGGAAGCAGGGAAGCGATGCCTCACCAGACCACAGCATCAAACGTGGACAGAGTGGTGTTGCGCAGTATAAGAACTCATCAGAGAAACGAGAAAAGGACCAATTGCCATCTAATAGCATCTCTTCAAAAGTACCCAAATACTGCCATGATCCGAGTGTGTTTCTTTTCAAAGACCACATAGAATCAGTGGTGGAAAATGAACAATGTTAGAAGTTCCTAACCTTCTGTGTAGACAAAGGTTGCCGAGTTCCTATATAATAGCTTTATCATTTCCAGGGTCTTTTTATTTATCTCCAAATGCATTTCCTTATCTATGGAAAGTCTTCCGCCCTTGGCTCTTAGTAATTTTTTGGTTGCCATGAGATTGAGGTTTCCATGACTGTTATCTGATCCTGAGTAGATTCTTTACCCTAGCGTGAGAGAAACTTTTAATCAGCAACTTTCTAGGTTGACTCAATCTTTTACTACCCTGAAAATCCATCATAGTGAACACTAGACAAGGGAATGTCACAATTATTAGGCTTGTACCAGGAGAAGAAGCAGTAAGGACCATACTGCTTCAAATACAAAGGAGGAAGCAGCTTGTGATGGCAGAATGCTGAGAAAAACTTCATAAAATAAGAAAGCAAAAGTGAAATGAAATGAGTGGAGGCTTTCAAGTCATGCTGAAAGTGTACCTTTTGAAAATCTTATTTTTTTGTAATAAAGGGGATCAGAGAATGAGGCTATTACAGGAGGGGGCAAATAGGGTAGTTTTTAAATTTTTTATTGATTTTTAGAAAGAGAGGATGGGGGATTGAGAAAGGGAGGGAGCAAGGAAGGGGGAGAGAGAGAAGGAGAGAGAGAGAGAGAGAGGAGGAGGAGAGAGAGAGAATATGAGAATTAGTGTGAGAATGAAACATCCATTGGCTGCCTCCTGTAGGCCTCTACCAGGGATGGAGCTGTAAACCTGAAATGTACCCTGACAAAATTAAATGGCAACCTTTTGGTGCATGGGATGATGTCTAACCAACTGAGCCACACAGGCCAGGGCTGAATAAATTCTTAATCAGAAATAGTGGGGGGTGGGGGAGAAGACTGGCGGAAAATGACAATAGAGTAAGCACAAGTTCCCTTTAAAAATAATTATATAGCAGTTGGAATGATGGGAGCAGAAAAGGATCTGAAATCATTATTACCTGGGTGGCTTGATCAGACAGCCTCTCCTCTCTAGTTCTCAGTTTCTTCCTCTGGAAAGTGAGTGCAGCAGGTGATGTCCAGGGAACGAACACTCTGGCATTTTTATTATCTATTGTTCTATGACAGCAATTTCCAATTTTTTAAAAATTGAATTTATTGGGATGACACTGGTTCACAAAACCATACAGGTTTCAAGTGTACAACTCAATAAAATATCATCTACACACATTGCATTGTGTTCCCATCCCCCAAGAAAAGTATCTTTCCATCTCCCGTCCCCATATCCTCCCTTGCCCACCTCCACCTAGAACTCACCCCGCTTCCTTATGGCTATCATCACACTCCAGTCTGTGCCTATGTGCTATGCAAATGTTTATTGTTGTTTTTTTGTTTTTGTTTTTGTGGTTTTTATTGTTGTTGACTAATCAGTCCCTGCACCTTTTTTTACCCATTCCCCTAACCCTTCTCCATGACAGCTGTCAGTCTGTTCCATGTATCCATATCAATGTTTCTTTCCTTTTTGTGGGGGGAGGAATTGGGGGAGGAAAAAAAAAGGGAAAGGCCCCTCCATGTTTTCTGGAGGGAGTGCCCCAATGCCAATGTTACTATTTTGTTCTCATGACAGTGATTTCCAACCAGGGTGTCACGACACACCAATGTGCTGCAAGAATTTTTAAAACATGACTATTTAGTCGGGAGCATTGATCTTTTTCCCCAAATTAAAAAAAAGACATTGGTCAATACAACCATAGCCATCCAGTGTGAATTAAGTAAAAAATTATACCTATTTTTTTTTGTCAGATCACCAAATACATATTTTTGGTGTGCCTCAGAATTTTAAAAAGTAATTTATGTGTGCCATGAGATGAAAAGGTTTGATAATTGATGTTCTTTGAGCATGCTAGATTTGCATATATGAATTTCCTTTCTTTTTCCTGCTTCATTTGCTAAAGAAAATGGAAGTTAATCTATAAGGAAGACTAGTTGGCTGTTTGAGATCCTAGAGGACCATATGTTCAACCCGATTCAAAGAAATAAGCACTTATTGAATGTCTAATACCCACTGAATGAGTAATATGTTAGACTCTAATAGGATTCACACACACACAAAAAATATGGCCCAATCTTATTTTTTTGATAAAGAACTAATAATCTATTTTTTGTTTTGTGAAACAAAACAAAACAAAACAAAACAAAAAAACAAGTTTCCCTAACTGGTTTGGCTCAGTGGATAGAGCATTGGCCTACAAACTGAAGGGTCCTTGGTTCAATTCCAGTCAAGGGCATGCACTTTGGTTGTGGGGACATACCCAGTAGGGAGTATGCAGGAGGCAGCTGATCAATATTTCTCTCTCATCACTGTTTCTCTCTATCCCTTCCATTCTGCAAAAAAAAAAAAATCAATAAAATATTTTGTTAAAAAAATAAAGAGGAGTCTCGGGCTCTAATAAGATTCAGAACAAAATATAGCCAAACTGTAAATTGAATCACCCACTAGAATTTTTAGGAGAGAGATTTATTGAGCATCCCTCGGGTTTGTAGTAAACGTGATTCTTATCTCTGTTTAGTGAGTCAGGGCCACCAGAATTTGGGGTCCAAGGTGACAGAAAGTCAGGAGAGCAGAATGGGTTTACCACTGTGCCTTGACGTGCTTGTGAATATAACAGCTGAGCTTATCATTTTGGTGAAATCCACTTTAACTTTCTCCTTTGCTTCATCCTCAATTCTTTGTCTGCCTCCCCCATCTCAGCTCCCAGTGCGGACATCTGTTAGAGATTCTGTGTTGAAGACATACTTGGTAACATAAGTTCTGTCGATTGGCCTCAGATACATTCATCCAATTAAGGGCTCAAATATCTCACACTATTGCTTACATGTTATTTATAGGACTGACATTCTATGCAATACACAGAGAAGATAGAATGAGGTTTAATATTTAGAATTGCTATTAAATCAGTTCTTTAATTTCAGATATACATAAGCGTTTCCATGTTGGGGGAAAGTAGAAATTTCTTTCAAAATGTAATTGGGAAAATCCTCAAGTCAGATGCTTAGATGAAAGCCTGGTTCTTTGAGAGTGAACCAAAGAGAGCATGAAATTCTCTTTCTTCCTAAGTCACAGAGAAGGTACCAGGTATGCAGTAGTGTGTGGGGAGGAGGTAGATATTAATGTTCATTCTGACCTACTCTGGTACTGTCCTACAAAATAAGATTGTCCTGTGTCAGGCACTAACAATACCACGGCGTGGGCAGAGCACTCAAGAATTAAGAAAGGCTCCAGATGCTAGTTATTCTTATGTCCCCTGAGAGGTAGACTATTCTGTGTTGAACTACAAGGAGTCATAGAGAAGGATTTTAAAGATGAGTATTGTAGATAAAAGAGGAAGTGACTTAATAAAGAATAAAGTAACGGATATTGGGATAATTAAAATAAAATAAAATGGTGACCAGGGTTTGAAATCAGTCAAGCAGACAAAACAATTAAAGCCACATAAAACTAAAGCTAGCTGACTTTATGAACATAAGTGAAGTTTAACTCAGGCTATTTCTGGTAAATGCCTCTGATAATCATAAAAGACAGTTAAGTCATCTTCTTAAATTGGGATAAGAGAGTCATTTTTAACCAATCCCCCACCCCCATCCCCCAATATCTGGAAACCGCCATTGTAATAACCCATTAACATAAAGATTAAACAACTTCTTTATTTTCACTTTTTAAGCCACCCTATAATATCATGGTTCTGAGCTTCAAGTCACTTTTGATTGTGAAGACCCCCAGTTTATGAACTGTTATATTTTTTAACAATAAGCTTTTACTAAATATTATTTTACTAATATGGTTTTAATTTTTACTACTTCTGGATTTTTTTACAACATTCACTTATATCCTCTTTGAATTTAGCTGTCCCTACTTGTCACCTTTTGGCAGGGCATTCCTATATGAATTTATTTTCCACAGGAAATCATTTATACATATATATATATATATATATATATATATATATATATATATGACTAAATTGCAATTGGTTCTTTAAGTTTTTAACTGAGACAAAGTTGGTCAGTAATTCATTGAACTGAAAGAATAGTTACAGCCAAGGCTTCAATGAGCACCAATTCATGTGAGATACATGTAAACATAAATTGTAAGGGAGCAGGAAATGGAAGTAGATGACTTGAGGCTGCAGAGAGGAGAGCCTAGCAGATATTGAGGGTGTCAAGAACTGGTAAACAGATGCCCACTCAGCTTGATGGCACTTAAAAAAAGTTGGTTCTCTTAAATATTCAAACTTCTTTTGCAATCAATTCTTATACCAAGCCTTTATAGCTTTTAGTCATGCCCCTGTCTAAAATAGAATGATAATTGTTCTTTCTATTCTTTCTTGGATGATAATTCTTGAGGTCTCCATAGTATTTCTGCTCATCTGTGCACTCCATGGTATTCAGCATGATTTTTTTTACTTGAAATGAAATTAATTCAGAATTGATGTGTGTCAAAATCTGTGAACAATTTGAGATTTTGCCCTACTTACAAGCTAATAAGTTAGTATGTTATAGTTTTATGGATACTGGCAGAAGACACAAGATTTCTAGGTGAAAGACAAAGGACAAGTTACTACAGCAGTAGCCATCACCTCATTATCATCCATTTTCTTTGGTTTCCTGAGCCCTAGTTCCCATAGACCATCACCATGAAGGCCAGGTGACTTTTGTATACACAGTATATTGTATTACAGAAGCGGAATCCCAACTTTGGAAAACCCAAATATTCTATAATGGACAATAATCCTGCCTGAACCTTGCACCAGAGAGACACATTATATTTATTACTAGAGACCTGGTGCATAGATTTGTGCATCAATGGGTTCCTCAGTCTGGCCTGCAGGAATCCGGCCAAAATTGTCTCTCTGACATCCCCCAGGGGTCCTGTATTGCAATAGGGTGGTTCTCAGGTGATGCACGCTGGAATCAGGCACCTTCCTTTCTGGTTCCAGGTGCATCACCCAAGAACCGCAGCTGCCAAGTCGCCACAGCTTGGCAGCTCATGCATTGAGCACCTACTCCCTGGTGGTCATGGCACATCATAGCTGGTTTGATGGTTGAATGGTTGGACGGTTACTTAGGCTTTTATATATATAGATACCGGACAGTAAAATAAACCTTCCTTTTACTCCAGAGAGAGACATGCATCTTCTAAGATAGTTTGTTATATAAATATACTTGTAAAAGTAGTCCAGAAAAAATGCTAGTCAGTAGTACTTGTGTGAGCAACATACACATAAATATGAAAGATCCATGGAAAATCTTTTCCTACCAGGATGAATCACTTAGGCTCAACATTTTTTCCCAGTAACAAACTAGTAAAAAAAGCAATATCTCAACATTAGAACCTCATTGGAAATGGAGTGTTTCATATGAATGACATTTTCATATACCTGAACCTTGTACTTGCAAGTACCAAAATTTGAAACAATAAATCTTTGTGATGGAAACACTCAAAAATCTATAACCCCTTCTTGTGTTGTATTAAACCCATTACCTATACCCATTAAGTAAAAAAAAAAACACTAATTTCACCAGTGAAGACCCACTGCTACCATTTAGAAGAGCATTCTTGGTTATGGAAAAAGACTTCCCTTAGTACATAAAGTGAAAGTCACCAGCCGAGATGTGCACACTCACTGTGTGCTGACATACAGTATAGGTTACAGGCCTCAGGATAAGGGCTTCCTACTAATTCTGGTTTTATAGTTGAGGAAACAGAGGCACAGAGAAATTACGGAATGTACTCAGGGCCACATAAGTAGGAAATGGCAGACCTACTTCAGTCAGCATCTACTTCTGTTCTCTGCTATAATTCACTGCTGCCCTCTCCAAGATTCTGTCTCTACCAAGTTGTCGATTTCCATTATGTCCTTCTTTTATGGGTCTCCTTTTCCTGCTTCTACTAGTAAGCAAATTGAAATTCTCTAGGAGCTGAAAATCCAGATATATGAGTTCTTTGAGTGTTGTGCTTTTACATAGTAGTCAATAGGGCTGAATGAAAGAGTGGGACATGGATTGGTTCTGGGACCCTGTAAAAGCTGCCTCCAGCATTCGTACGGGCTGTGAAAATCTGTCCTCCCTGTGAGTGGTCTGTGACTGTGTTTAATTTTAGGGTTAACAAAGGGGAGAATGGAAGCAGGTGACGGCTGAGTTGCGCTTGATGGCTCTAGCTCCATTCGGGAGCACGTTTCTGTGGTGACCGGCTGGTATTGTGTAGGGATGATTATTAATTCCAACTATCAGCAGGGCCTGAGTCAGATTAATCTCCATATGGCAGGGAGACACAAGAGATCCCAGCGTAACCATCGATACACAGAGGTCCCAACCTTATCTACATGTTGGCATGGAGCGTGTCGGTTTCCAATTCTTCTCTGTGAATATACCATTTGATTCATGTGTGAAAGATCAGTGAGGGAGGAGTATAAATCCCACTTTTGTTCAGCTTTCTGGGCAGTTTGAGCCTGCTAATTTCTGCAGTATGCATGATGGATAACAGAATGGCAACCTCTCAGATTTACAGTCTTTCCTTGGAGTAAAAAATTAGGCAGGCCACTGCTTATTAACACTTCAAAGACATAGACCCATGTTCTGGTTAGCATTACAGGTTAAGAGTGTTTTGATGAGTAAAAGCCCTTCTAATTTCTTTTTTAACCAAAGCCATTCATTTAGGAACATACATAAGTGTATGTGAGTGGTGGAAAGTGTGTTTTTAATCTATTCCCCGTGAATCCACATGGATTACTCTTTCACATCATTCAAGTCCATGGTCAAATGGTTCTTTCATTTCACAGGTTTTCCCCAACCACATTATATAAAACAGGACTCCTCCCCATCCCACGATACTCTCTCTTACTTCCTCCTACCTTCTTCATGTACCTTCATAAACATTATCACCACCTAACACACAATTATGTGGTGGATGCTTGACTCCCTCACAGAGAATTTAAGCTCAATGAGAGCAAGGATTTTTCCTCAGTCCAGGTTACAATTTTAGAGTCTAGACTAGAACAATTCCTGGCACACAGTAGGGATTCAATAAAAATTTGGCACAGGAAAATGAAATGTTCCCAAAGTTTCTTCTTCTCTTTTCAATGACAGTAGGGAAAATGTAGTTGATAGCATTCAACATTCAAAAGGAAGTATTTTAATTTGCACAGTTCTGTTGGCAAAGAATATTTCATTTAACTGCTATTAGACCTTGTCCTGTAATGACTCCATGCTGCTGAATTGCAAATGGTCCTGCTTTCACTTGGAAGAAGCAGCAAAATTGTGTGATAGCAACTAAATTTTTCCTTTTAACATATAATTTGCTATCTATTGAATAAGTAGATTATCCTTAATAGGAAGACACAACTAATAAGCATTTTGATTAAGACAAGTTGGAGAAAGTCCAAGCTAATAAAAGCAAGGGAAAAAATAATGTGGCCTCCTTAAATTAAATAAATTGAGTATATAAAGAGAAAGTTTACGTTAGTTACCAGTGGCACCCTGAATGAAGCATTAGTAATGTTTATTATTAGAAGTCTGCAGCACCTAAAATAAGTTATTCTACTATTTTTTAGAGCTTGATTTAACCAGTAGCCATCATACTAACAGAAAACCTTTCAGGTAAAAAGTTTATTATGAGCAAAGCATGTGGGATTTGCCCAACAATTCTTAGATATTGCTTATGTCAATGTTACCAAATACTCATATTCCACAATATATGATTTTTCCAGAGCCACTGACCTTTAATTCTTTTTAAGTTTCTGGTAGAAAATGCAAAATTTTCACTTTGCCAAAATTTGTAGCTGAATTCTAAAATTCAGCAAGGAAAGGGCTTTCAGCAGGTTCCAATGTCTTCATATTTTGCTTCCATGTGATGTGGAGTCTAAGATGAGGCAAGTATTTAGTGTCTGCTTGCTACAGGAGAGCATTTAGAGTAAGTGTCACCCACATTTCAAGATGTGATTGTCAAAGGCTATTTTTTGTATGAGTCTCAGTTGGTCATATCTGCTCAAATCCCTTGTCTTTCCTCTTACTTATAACGATCTTCTCTTTTTTCCTCACTTAATCCTCAACCCACTGACTATCCCCACGCCATCCCTTTAAAAAAAATCAAACAAAATAAACCACAGCTTAGTTCTGCTTTCCTTGGGAAAACCTGTTTACTATAGTTCATGAGTCTGAACACTCACTGCCATATAAAATTATAATAAAGGTGATGGTGATGATAATGATGATCAATGTTTAGGGACTCTTATAATGTGCTAGGAGTAAGCTTTATTTGTTATCTCCTCTGGTGCCCTGTGAGGTTGACACTACCAGTATCCAGGATTTGGTAAGTGAGGATTAGGATTAGTTAATGCCTGAGCCTATTTGCTCTATAGATGTGAAGGTCTTTAAACATCACTACACAGAAGTCATGACCAGGCTGCTTTGTAATTATTGTTGTCTAATGTCTCATTTTTGCCTGCCTTCTAGAATATTTAAGCTCATAGAAAACTATATGAATTGGCCAAAGCAGGGCCCATGTTTCCTAATAATTGTTCCCTGGATTTTTTCTCTGCACCATTTTTAATCAACTGCAAAATCCATGGAAGATACTGTTAAGGGCTTGTCCCTTGACCCCTGGATCTAGGGTCCTGTGCAAATGAAATGTCAACAAAGCAAGATAAAATAGGTAGCAATATTTTAAGAGTTCACAGAAGGCAGAAGAGTTCAAGAAAAACTTCTCAGTACAAGATAAACCCAGTTTGGAATTAAGGGTTAGGAAAGATTTTGACAAGAGGAAAAGATGGGAAAGGGTTTGAGACTCCCAGTATTGAAGTGGCAAAACCAAAACCATGCTTGGGAGCCATATGAACGTGTGGCTGGAGGGAAGACCTCTTGGAATAGTGGGAAGAAAATCCCCTCTGCCAGAGATCCATGCACCTAGGGTACAAGCCTAATAAATCTGGCAAATGCAAGTTACAAAGACTTGGGGGCATGTTGATGATGTGTTAGAGGTGATTCATGAACATTTGTCTGAGTGTAGTTGAGAAGTTGAACTTGGGCAGAAACTGGAAGTGGGCCAACCCATTTAGAGAGTACTTGAGATGCTTTAGAGTCTGATTACCTCAGCGTTCCCACACGTTGATAATGAAATCAGGATCTTATGATTCAGAGAAAGAAGATTTGATTTTTTATTCAAACCATTTCCTGGTAAAGGGAAAGAGGGCATTTGCGAGCGGTGATGTATTAGACATGGAGATGTTCTTCTTAGATTCCCCTTCAGGGAGAGACTTGGTCATCAGGCAGCTTCCAGCCCTCAGCATGGTCAGGATCTGTGTCAGTGGATGGGAAATACTCAGAGCATGCTTTCTGGTGCCTAAGCAAAGCAGGGTAGTTGGTCTGGCAATATCTACTTGATGCTGGTCATTCTGATGAACAATACTTGCCTTAGTCCTCCCATTGGGGTAGGTTTCAACTTTGTGGAATCTGCATTTGAGTTCAGCTTTTCCTTCTCCTCAATTCTGTTTTCACCCCTCCCTTTTATGTGTTGATCCCTAACAAATATCTTGCTACAAGGTTCCATCATTACATCAACTTCCAGAGAACCCAACTTGTGACAAGGAGGCAGCAAGGACACAGATCAGGAGAAGTGTGTTTATGATACTGGAGCAGGTGACAATCACCTGCTTTTTACATGAGAGGCATGTAGAATTAAATATCTGATTGAAAAGAGGATTAAGGAGTTCTTTAAATCTGCTTTTGCATAGGCATTTTATAGAATTAATAGAATAATTTTAACATCAGATACATGGTAGTTGGTGAAAGGTTGTGCTTATGACTCTATGGAAGTGTTCTGAAGCCTTTCCCAACCACATGCTACCTCTTGCTCCTGCCAAGAGCTTCTTTTCCATTCCTTTAAAGAATGGCAGATACTCTTGTTATTATTCCTTGACAAATAAGGATGGACTGAATTTTCACAGTACTATAGACCTCTTTACTCAACTATTCTCTGTTAGCTATTCACCAGGGCTATGAGCCATGGCAGAGGGAATAAAGGAGTTCTGGAAGGTAGAACATTCGAATTAAATGCTTTCACCTGGAAATGACACACATGCTTTCCACTCACACTTACAGCTAGAAGTGGTCACTTGGACTCACACAACTTCCTAGGTCAGCAGTGGGCAACCTATGTTCCACGGGCCGGGTCCGGCCCATTCAGCTGTTTTATCCAGCCCACGGAGCTGAAAGAGCGGAGGGTTCTCTTGCTCTCCCCTCCGCTCCTTCACCAGCAGCCCAAAATGAGAGTGCCAGCATGGTCAGGTTGCTTTTGTTCTGGCCCTTTGGTCCAGTTTAAGAACCCATTGTGGCCTTCGAGTCAAAAAGTTTGCCCACCCCTGGAGGCAGTGCAGTCCTATCATGAGCCCAGAAGAGGAGGAACCTAGTAATGTTTGGTGGAAACCACAAATAACTAAAACATTTTCATTTTCTCTTTCCTTTTCTTTAATTTTCTACTTTTATTACCCCCCACTTAGCTGCCTGTACATTAAACTTGCTAGCACACCCAGAGACTGCTGAGGGTTTTTAATTATTTGCAGTGATTGCGAATCATTGAGATGAGATTTCCCTTTTTGCCTAAAATAGGGTCTTGTGTGTGCATGTGACATTTCTTTACAATACAAAGTGGGGTTTAAAAAGACTATTTCTTTGTAGAATTAAGTTATGCATTTGTATAGCAACACAAAAGGAAGGAGGAGAGTGTTGGGTAGAGAGAAAAGATATAATGGAAATCCCATTTTGGTGTTCATTATAATGTCACTCCTACAGCAGAATTACCTTGTATCCCTGACAAAGATTAAAGCTTTTACTTCTCCTGGTTATCAGCAACAACTTCTCTCATTAACCACCCATATCACCACTTATAGAACCATTTATCCAAATGTATACATAAAATTAAAAATAAATAAATGTACTAATTTATAATTGCATACTGGTATAGACAGGTAAACTGATAGTATGGGAGAAATGCTAGGAAAAATGAAAAATAATATTAAACCCATATTTCACAAGGCACAGGAGATTTCTCATTAGCTCATCCATCTCATTAACTTTCCAGAAGACATTTCAGTATTCACTTTCACAAAGACAGCTTTTATAGGTTTTGTTTTTTTCTTGTTTAAATGTGATCCAAGTTTCTAGAGAGAAAATATGCATGTTATCTAGAAATGTTCACTATACCGTTTACCTATAATGTTGACTCAAAGTATGGATTAGGAAAGTGTATTCTGGGAAGACCAGCAATCTAATTCCTTCAACATCATTAAAGATAGGACAAAAGAGAAAATGCTTGAACTGCAATTAGAATGATTGAGGTTAGAGTATCAAAGGCATTTTTTGACTGATAAGATTATTGTGCACTGGAGTAATTTATGAACCAATAAGCAATACCATATATTGAAAACCTGTGCTTACTATATTTCTGACCGTGCGTTGAATACACACACACAAATACATTATTTCTAACCTTACTGATTTCATGCTGTGGGCATACATTAATATCCCAGTGTCCAATCAACAAAGGATGGGAAAGTTTGAATCACTTGTCCAAGACTACAAAGACAAAACGAAGTAGCAGAAACAATATGCAGATTGTCTAAGAAAATCTCAACTAAGTGGGTACAATTTATTCTTTTAATTTTGATGAGGATGCTAGCAAAATAATGCCAGTAGATAAGTGACTGAGCACCTGCTAGAGGCCAGTTTTTTCCACAAGCACTATAGAAACATTGACTCATTTAATCTTCAAAAAAATTTCAATGAAGTGAGTGCTAATGCACCATTTTGTCGATGAAGAAACTAATGCAAAACTAAGAGAAGTTAAGGTAGTAGAGGTTGTTGTTAGATTACCTGGGCTGACTTCAAATAATCTCACCTAAAGAGAACAGAGCATGGAGCAAACTTACAGAACTATCCTTCTCTCTGCCCACTTGTCCTCTTTGCCATTCATGGCCAATATACCAGGAACCACAGAATATTGTGGAAGATGCTGGGGAAGCATGTCAACTCTGGATTCATGCTGAGTTCTAATCATAGCTGAATGGAGTTGGCGGCAAGTCCTTGGATTATTTTCCTTGTGCTGCCATTGCCACCAGCTTGGAGGCTTAAAAGAACAGAAGTATATTGTGTCCTAGTTCAGGAGGCCAGATGTCCAAAAGCAGGGTGTAGGTGGGACAGGGCTCCTTCTGAAGGGGCTGGGGAAAGAGCCGTCAGGCCTCTCTCCTAGCTTTTGGTGGTTTCCCGAAATCCTTGACATTCCTTGGCCTGTCGACATCTCTCTCCAATCTCCACTTCTGTCTTCACATGGAGTTCTGTGTGCCTCTGTTTTTCCATATTTTCTTCTTCTAATTAGAAAATCAGTCACTTTGGATTTGGAGCTCACCCTAATTAAGTATGACCTCATCTTAACTTGATTACATCTTCAAATATTCTATTTTCAAATAAGGTCACATTCGAGGGTTCTGGGTGGACATGATTTTTTCAGGGTACACTCTTCAACCCAGTAAGGTCCCTGAAATGTTCAAAGTTATTTTCATGAGTAAAATGGGGGTTAAAAATTGCACTATGCCACAGGCTTCTTGTGAGATTTAAAATACAAAAATAAAATGAAGAATAGAGCTTAGCACAGAGCTAGTGTTATTCAAGTGATGACTATTCTAATTATAAGACTAACTTCTACCGGAAACTTGATAGAATCAAGAGTTATGTTGGGCCTGGTCTTGTTAAAAATTGAATCTCCCCCAGCCTTTGTATTTTTCTGTAAATTAATAGAGCTCGTGGCTAAAACTGGTACTTATAGAACTTGGTCTCATTTAAGCAAGGCAGACTTTGATCCTGATCAATGCAACAACAGAGTCAGATCAATATACAAGTCATTCTTTATACAGTGACAGAAAATGCTGCCTTTTGGAGGGAGAGTATTCCCCTTTCCTTTTCTTTTAGTTTATTATCTTTCCCATTTTCTCTGTCAGGATTTTGCATCTAGTGATATATGTGCAGGACATCAAAAGGAACTTTGACAATGGCCTGAGCATAAGAAATTATCAGACTGAGACAACAAATAAGTGAATTCAGACAACAATTTGAGCTGCTGCTATGAGTGAAATGAGATTTCACTTTGGGGCTTGCTAGCCACCCGGCTCTAAACCAAATTAAAATAAGATTACTTGACAGTCTAGAAGTTTATATATTTTTAAAATAAATCCTACAGTCTGCTGCTGACTCTGCTTAGTATTTCTTAATAAGCCCATTGGATGATATCACTTGATTGAGTCAGTATTTATTTTCAATCATAGTTCTTGGCACTAGAGAGTGACTTAGAGTATCCAGGATCACTTTCTCATTTTGTTGTTGAGGGATATTTATCTACTTGTGGTATTAACTTGGATTTGTAACGGGCTGTGACATATAAAATTCTTTCTTCATCCCTTGGCCAACCCTCCCATACTTAGTGTTTTTTTTTCTTTTTGTTATTTTTCTTTTATTTTTATTGAATTTATTGGGGTGACAGTGGTTAATAAAATTATATCAGTTTCAAGTGTGCAATTTTATAATATATCGTATGTATAGTGTCTGTTCCCTATCCCAAATCAAGTCTCCTTCGGTCTTCATCCAATCACCACTCCTTTTAACCTCTTCTACTCCCCCATCCTCCTATTCCTCTGATAACCACACTATTGTCTGTGTCTATGAGTCTTCTTTTTAGTATTTTGTTTGTTTGATCCCTTTACCTTTTTCACTCAACCCCTAGTCCCCTTCCTTCTGACAGCTGTCAATATGTTCTCTGTATCTGTGATTCTATTTCTCTTTTGTTTATTAGTTTATTTTATTCATTAGATTCCACATATAAGAGAAATCATTGTCTTCTCTGACTGGGTTATTTCATGTAGAATAATACTACCCAGGTTCATTTGTGTTGTTGCAAAATGTAATATTTCCTTTTTCAGCTGAAGACTATTTCCATGTGTAAATAAATGCACAACAGCCTTTTTTTTTTTTAATCCATTCATCTGCCAATGGTACCTGGGCTACTTACAAATCTTGGCTATTCTAAATAATGCTATAATGAACAGTGTTAGTGTTTTGGTTTCTTTGATTCTCAGAAATGGAATGTCTGGGCCATAAGGCAGTTCCATTTTTTAAATTTTGAGGAAGCTTCATACCATTTTCCACAGTGGCTGCACCAATCTGCATCTCAGCAGTATGCCATGGCTCCCTTATCTTTGGCCAGCACTTATTGTTTGTTGATTTATTGACAATAGCCATTTGACAGGTGTGACGTGTTATCTCATTGTGCATTTCCCTGATGACTAGTGACATTGAGCATCTTTTCACATGTCCACTGGCCGTTAGTACTGAAGTTCCCAGTTATTAGGGAGTTGAAGAACTGTGCTGTGGATCTGTATGTTGATGGTCACCTCCCAGAATACTTGAGGCACTCTGAGTCTGCTTTAACCTGAATATGCAGAATGACTCCTGAAAACAAAAGTCTGGTTCAACAGAAAAAAGAAGAGTCACAAAAAATGAAAACAAATAAAAAATGCTGCCCATTAATTACTGTCCATAGGGGCTGGAGAGAGTTAAAGGAGTCCAAGCTCAGTGCAGTTTTTGAGCTAAGCCTTGCTGAGCTGCAGTTCTTCTGGGTTCACGTCAATTAAAATGTTCAGGTTTAGAAAATTGGTTGTGCAAGCTCTCATTTTGTCCGAAGTAACTTTATTTTCAGTGATAGCTTTGGCAGCACTGCAGCAAATAATTTTACAGATTAATTTTTCTCTGGTGCATTTGACTTTTTAGTGACTGCATATTTTGTTAGGATTCACCTTCACCCTGGGCATGCTTGGTTGACTGTTTCATGAAGTTCTCGTTAAGAATTTGCATTCTCACTAGTCATTCCTAGGATAAGGGGATGAGGCATTCCACTTAAGCTCTGTCTAAAAGGAGATGATGTGGCTATGACAAGTCAGACTGACAGTAATACAAAATAATAGAGGATAATAAGAAAGAAACCAAATAAAATGCTCTATCTTGTTTCCCTCTTGAGAGCCTATGCTGTTTGGTTTGAGATTAGAAAACTGAGCTGGGCTGTGGGGGAAAAACACTGCATTTGATTTGGTTGCCATTTGAGTTGACCTCTGAGGTTAGTACTAGTTTTATCTTTGGTTGTCCTGGGCTCCGTGGGCCATCATTACACCTGTACAATGAGGTGCTTGGGCCCAGAGAACTTTAAGTTTCTTCTTCCTCTGAAATTCAGTCTTCATAGTTCTGTAATGTAGGTGGCCATTTTGAGCTTGAGGCATTTTGTGAGTCTGCCCTCTTTAACTCATCTAAAAACACTTCGAACAAAAGAAAACAAATCACAGACAAGCAAGTCCACTTAGATGAAGTGGCTCAGGCTGGCGAGCCAGGGACTGTGTATCTCCCATTAGGGTGCATTACCAGAGTTCACACCGAACTTGGTATCAAGGGATCTGGACTGAATGCCTCACTTTGCTGCCCTGGGAGAGACTGGTATTCTCTTTAGGTTTTGCTGTCCGTACCTATAAACTGAAAATAGCCATACCTTCTCTACTCACCCAGGAAATTTATACTTGAAAGTCATTTGCAAGCGGTAGCATTCTAAACTATATCCCAGCTCTACAGATTTCTAGATCATGATGAACACGTGTCCTTTTCAGAGAGATCACATTTCACTTTGCTCCTTTCCACAAATCGTAGGTGCCTTACCATATCATTGCATACCCTACAAAGCACCTTAGAAAACATTTTAAAGAATAAAAACACCAATCACCGACATATTTGAAGTGCTTATGTTTTTGTTTTTTTTGATCAACAATTCATGAGTATCATTCTCAACGCCAGACAGTCCTTAGAAAGAAAGTCTGGATCTTTCTCTTCCTGGTCTTGGCCACAAGGTTTCTGGCACTTCTTCCCTCTTCAAATGTCCTTAGCTATGAGTTCTCTTCTGGCTTAGGAACTCTCTTAGCTCATCACATGTCTTTAAGGGCATCTCAAAGTTATTCCATTTTAATCCTTCATTTAATAAGAATATTATTAAGTATGACTATGTGCTAGGTACTCTTAATTCTGAGAGTAAAGCTTTGAATTTGACAAAGAATTGGTCCCCATGAAGCTCATAAATGATAAAAGGCATAATCTGAACTGTCTCACTTCTTCAGGACCTCGTGGTCAATGCTTAGCGTACAAAGCGAAAGCCCTTCTTTCCCATTTCTTAAACACACTCCTTAAATCTTCCTTTCTCCTGAGGACATAGGGAACATTTTCTGCATATGGATTATTTCTCCTTGTCTTTATTGTATTCTCTGGAAGGAACTTTCTTATAAGAACTCAGGAAATAGTCATATATATATATTTTTTAGAATTGTGCAGTTGGCATTGTAGAGACCCATTTTGCACTTATTTTCTTTAGAAATTATAAATTCTGATGGCCCTAGAAGGTTATAAAAGCCAGAGGGGAAGCTCAGAAGCAGATTTTCCAGATGCATCAGATCACATCTCATAGCCCCTGATTTGAAACATTTATCTTTTTTTAATGTAGGAGCATTGATTCCCTCTCTGTGGACTGATCTTATTCAGGGATCCTTTCTGGTGACCTTGTCTAGCCACTAATGTTCAGGTGACATTGCCAGATCTTCTCTGAGAGTCAAGAGTGATACCTATGGGCCTTAGCCCCTTTGTTCCAGTGGATAGAGAGTTCCAAGCTCGATTCAGGTCAAGGGCACAAGCCCGTGTTGTAGGCTTGATTTCCCATAGGAGGTGTACAAGAGGCAGCTGATCAATAACTCCCTAGTGAAGAAACAGAAAAATAAGTGGTCAGACACCCCAGTGATGTTGAACCACTGAGGACAAATCAGTGGGGGAGAGCCCCAGGTAGGCAGTACTCTGGGTTATTCTATCTGCTCAATCTAAGGTGGCAAGTTGCATATGGAGGTAACAATGGTACAATAGTGGTGAAGAGAGGGAAACCGGAGAAGGGTCAGTCACTTCCCCTAAGGTTATGTAAATGGAAGGACCTGGAGAAAAGATGGAGTATTGATTATATGTACAGATTATATGTACACTAAGTGCAGTTGCTTTACATTCCTCATTGTATCTTCATCGCTGCACTGGGAATACCTAGAATTACACCTACTTAATATGTGAGGAAATTAGGGTACTATGAGATGACAAACATCTTCAAGGGCATACTACTCATAATAAAGACCGAATTCAAGCCTAAGTACTTGTAATTATGAATGGCAGGCCTTGTATAGAAGCCTATATTTGCCTGTCCATACTACTAGTTAGGAAAACACAAAAGGTCATCAAGTTCTCAGCCATTCTACTCTTAGATGTAATTTTAGAATACTGGGTAATAAACTCCCCGGTTGCCTTTTCCCTTTGGAGCCAAGGAGAACAAAAAATTCATCTTCACACTGGTACTGAATTTTTCATATTCAGAGAGAAATCAAGGATATTATGATAAACAGGGTGTGGTATCTGGTCCTAAAATGGTGTGTGTGTGTGTGTGTGTGTGTGTGTGTGTGTGTGTGTGTGTGTGTTTATATGGTCCCTGTATATATACGGATGTGTATGTATATATACAAAATTAAATCTATCAAGTCAGAAGAAGAGTAGAGAATATAGACCATAAACTAGTTTGCTGAATGTGTTACCAGTTTTTTCTTTGAGTGGCTGTAATAATTATAATAATGACTACAATTAATACAGTGCTGTATGTCAGTTTTTATGTTAGATCCCTTATGTTTATATCAGGTTCCATTTTCCCAGAAAACATAAGAGGTGGGTATTGATAGCAATGAAAAGGAGCACCATAACCTCAGAGGCTTAAACAATAAAAAGTTTATTTTTTGATCATGTTAGACGACCATAGTAGAGAGGCAGGAGTGTTTGCAAATCCCTGTCTCTCAGGAATCCAGGGTAACAGAGACTCCTTCGACACATGCTGGCAAGGAGAAGTGAATGGAGTGTCTGCTCACAGAGCTTCTGCTTGACACCTTTGCTACATGTCACACTCATTCTTATGTTATTGGCCAAAGAAAGTTATCGTGTCCATACCTAGAGCAACTTAATGCTTGGGGTATGGAAATGCAATTCTGTCATGTGACCAGACATGGAGAAAGAAGTTTAATGACTATCATAGCCCATCTTTATCACCAAATATTTGTCCCACTCTCCTTTCTCTATGGAAAATATTCTACTTTCTGTATGGAAAAGCTCACAATGAAGGAGACAGCTTGAAAATTGCACCCAGCTATGCCATCAAGTGTGGAGTCTCAGACTTCTGGATGATGTGCAGGGGTCTCTTCATGAAGAATAATGGATGTGCAGTAATTTATCCATTGGGTTCCAATATGGCTCAGTTTGAAGGATAAATGATCTTCCCTTGTATATAAATGGCGTGCTAGAAGATGGACAAAATTGAACAATGATCATTTCTGTCTGGGAAAAGGGCAGAAAGGAGTACACGCAACCATCAGTTGTCTATAGCAAGTTTAAACCTTACCATACAGGTACCAAAGAGTCCTTCTGTCCTACCACTGCAGAATATTTTTATCAGGTCCTGGCTGTGTCCTCTAAGGGCTGTCAGTCCTTTGTTCTCCTTGGCTCAAGTCTACAGGAAGTTCTTTTGCGTCATCCACCTTGGACACGACTGAATTTGACGTTAAATAATGTGCCTACTTTGGGTTCAGCTTTCTTGTAGCCTTGAAAAGATTGGGAACAAGGAGCAACTTTATGTCATGTATAGCCACACTGATTTTTGGGGCATACCTCTCTTAAAACTCATGATAAAGGAAAGACAAGAATGCTGTGGCGGCACCGAAGTTTTGTAATTTCCCTAAATCCA
The DNA here is from genome assembly GCA_963924515.1 of Vespertilio murinus. NCBI lineage: Eukaryota > Metazoa > Chordata > Mammalia > Chiroptera > Vespertilionidae > Vespertilio > Vespertilio murinus. The sequence goes on from OZ004709.1 coordinate 6,314,464, forward strand.
GTCACAGGAAACAGGAGAACAATTAAGTTAACAAAGCACAGTACCTTCAAAATTTTTTGAAAAAAATAGAGCAAGATGTCAATATTTTTAAGAAATAGCTATTTTATACACAAACTGTTTACAATGTTAAAAATACTTAAGAACATTTATAATAGAATATACACCATTCCTCATACACAGAATGATTCTCATTTCTTTCCTTTTTTTCAAAATTAGACTTTGAAAAAATTTCTAATTTATTCAAGAACTTAGGAATCCTCATGAAATAACTTTAATCACCTGGATCTGTGACCCAAGAGAAAGTTAGTGAGAGGAGTATGTCCCTACAGAGCCAGGCCCAATTTTGCAGGTGACCTCCTGAGCACGGTGAGATTATTATTCAACATTCTAGGCATGGGAGTAACCAGGAGGTTTTACCTTAAAGAAAAATGGCATTCTAAATTTCACTCTTTGAAATTTCATTTAAACATTTAGGAATTTTATGTTTGCAGTGCCCAACACAAAGGTAGATTCTGGCTTACTTTTAGAGCTAACAACCATTTGGAGAAAATTATTCAGAGCAAAAGATGACTCACTCTGTGAAGTTCTTGAGTGGGCCAGGGCAGAGTTTAGAGACAATTCACCATCATTGTTCACTAATAGAGGCCATGCTGTTCCCACCTTCATGCCATCAGGTCTTAAGCAGCTGTGTTCTGCCATCAGTCAAGGTGAGACATAGACAACATAGACGGAGGAAGATGAACATCATCGCTCCTCCCTGTTGTGGTCATCCATCACTGCCTAGGGGATTCTGTAGAGTGCACAGAGGAGTTGTAAGTAGCGCAGAAATGAACCCAGGGGAAGAACTTAGATGTGTGTGCTTGCCCCAACTGTGCTATAAAAATAATAGAAGTTAGTCTTAAAGGGACCTCATCGATCATCTCCCCCACTGTCTTCATTTTAAAGATAAGATTCAGCGTGAGGAAGTGAGTTGGCCACTGCCATATACAACCCATCGTAAATTATTTATTGAAAAGCAGGGGAGCCGAAGTGAGAGGCATACTCACATACAAATATGGGGCTCAGAATCTCCAACACATTTCAGAGCGGCATGAGGGTGTCTTGGGCTGATTAACAACCTCTTATAGTCCTCTTAACTTTCAGCACATTAAGTGGGGATACTGTGAGCCCCTGACAGGCCCTTAGATTTACTATGAGAATTAGAACAAAATGGAGTTATTTTCCCACATTTATCTCCTTTGCTTTTGTTCACACTTTGTCACTTTATCTTTTGTCCCAATGTTCTATTCCAACTCATAAATGACTGTGGTCATTAATATCTCCTTAGTAGATAAGAGACGTTAAATCTAAACGTAGATATCACATAGTATTCAGAAATTAATGTGTTATGCAAACACAAAGGGTAATTAGATATCTTTTCCCCATTGTTTGATAGTCTGTTGCTTCCCCTCTTCAGCCATTGCATTAGAAGTTTGTGTGTGTGTGTGTGTGTGTGTGTGTGTGTGTGTGTGTGTGTTGAGGGTGGACAGCCAGAGGCAGGCAGGGCAGAGGAAGATGCAGGAAGCCTATAAGGAGAGGCAATAGCAGTTTGGGAAACAGCCTACAAGGGGTCAAGGTGGGGATTGGAGTTGGAAAACAGACCATGATATGCTAGGCTACCTCTTTTAATAAAATCCAACTCCATTTAATGTCTTCATACATGATCCATAAATAACTCACAGGCATTCCTCCTGTGTCATAATGGAGTGTTGCGTTTCTTGAAAACAGGGCTGATGCAAGCCTTGAAGGATGCTAAAGACCTGTGTCACTCATCACTAACAGCACTGAGCTCCTAATCAGCCTCTTCCACCTGACCCAGTTACTGCCCTTCTCAAAATGCTGGAATTTAATTTGAGCCATAAAGCTGCAGAATGGGTATCTGTGGAATGTTCATTGTAGTTGGCAATTTAGGGAAGGAAGATCATTTAAAATGGACATATCCTAGTTTAGAATGCAAAACCTGCATGCTTTTAGGAAAACCAGTGATAAAAATAAATGTCCTATAAGCCTGTCCATCAGGTGACCTCATAGACCCTTGGGGTTTGCCTTTGGTCCCTGTACAGTAAGGGAGAAGTGTCCTAATCCCCTCATCTTCCCATGTGCCAGGCTTTGGAGGAGAGCTGTCTTTCGGGAGAAGCTGTGAACCTGGGGGGCGGGGGGGGGGGAGAGATGGCTTTCTAGGGCTGATGCAAAATGCTGCCATGGAGGAACTCAACTGAGACCTGGCAGCCATCAACTACCTAGAGCTCCAGTGATGAGTGGCTCTATCCTGAATGAGGATCTGGGTGGATACCATCGGGACCCACTCTACCTTATTTGCTTGCTGCTCTCCATACAGGTGCTTACCCTGCCCCACTCACACCAAACTACTGATGAGAATTACAGGACTCGCCGTGTCTGTTATGCAAACACACGCAGCTTGAGTGAGAGGGCAGTTTCCAATGAGAACCATCTGTGGTCTTCAGGGCTGACGAGTAAATTAGACTCACTAGCAAGTACAAACAAGAAAAACCACCAAATAAGCTCATTTTCCATAATTACCATTCTCTTTGACTTCCTTCCTGTCCCCCTCAAACAAATTATTTCCATTCCAGAGTACCAAGATTTGCACTTAGTGATGGAAATATTTGGGTGAGAAAAGCCTTTTTTCTCTTTATATGTACTCACCTATGTAATATAATGGTCATAAAATTGATCCTGATAGTTAGAATTCATAATACTATTCTTCAGGGATAAAAATTTTCCAACCAAAGAGCCTTATTTCTTTCTTTCTTTCTTTTTTTTTTCTTTCTTTTTTTTTTTTAAGGAAAGGCTCTTTGATCAGTTTCTTTCAGGAAAAAGAAAGAAGGAAAGTGTACTTTAAGATGCCTAAACATATATATATATATATATATATATATATATATATATATATATTTACATAAAAGTCTGGTGTTTCAAATTTAAAAGAATTTGAGGACATGTCTTTATTTCTTAAGTTTGGAAACTTCCAAAATTTAACATTAAGAAACCCACAAAAGATGGCTTAGATGTGTGCTCAGGTATATAACTCAAACAGGAGACGCTAAATGCTGGTGTAAATGCTCTCTTCAGACAACACTTTTCACTTTTACCTAGGCTCATTCTCACTGTTAGATTAACCCTTTCTCTTTTCTTTACTCATCTTAGAGAAATAGGATACAGTGAGGAAGAAGAAGCTTGGAGATATGTGACAAAGCAAACCCAAAATATTAAGAAAAATAATGAGGAGTTGAGATTTTAAAAACAAGATAATATACCATGAACCAAGGGGGCAGCGATAATTAACTTACTGCCTGAACTTAACTTCACCTGAAGTCCAGAGGAGAAATAAGGAGATGAGGGAGAGAAAAAAAAGAATGAAGCTTATAATAAAACACAAAGAAACAAAAATTACTATGTTTAATTGCACTTGGTATTATTTACAGTTTTAAGTGGATACTGAAAGTAATTTTTAGAATGGCAATAGGAAGGAACAAATTTTGAGGAAACACACATAAAAATTTAAAAGTTATTGAAAGTAAGCTATTATATGGGTCTTGATCTACTTTTATCTAACTTCTTAATTTCAGCTTTATAATTACTAGTTCCTTATGGTATATTTAAATATTAAAGTCATCTTTATGAGCTAAAAACCATTAAATTTATTCAATAACCTCAGATCTTTGTTTCTGACGCCCAGAGAGGAGTAATTAATATTCCAGCTGGAATCTTCTTATTTATTGTTCTTTGAGGCCCAAGCAGAGATTGCCCTTTTAAGATCTTGCATCAGTTAGCCAGTGTGGGAAAACAAAACAAAACGTGGGCTGTGTGATGGTGGAGTTATAGTGTGTGACTTTAAGTGGGCTTGAGCTGTGTTTACCAGATTTCCCTTCCTTGAAGAGTTCCAGTTGGTGTAGCTCACAAGAGATAAATTTTTTAAAACATTAGAAGTTGTGCAAATTTTAGTTGAGCTTGATTTTTCTCAGATAGGATTGTTCATGCATCTGTGATCAGCTTTCAATTTGACATGGACACTAGGCTCTGCTCCATGTGGTCATCCATCCTTCAACAAAGGACAAAGTCAAAGGTCATATTACGATGTCAGCTGGCCCAGAAAGAGCAGATAGAGACTACCAGCTTCATGGCAAAAGGTGTGGATCCAAGAAAGCCTTTCGTTGTGGCTATTAATGCATATTGTTTTGCCATATAACTTATGAAGTATACTTGGGTAGGGATAAATGTGTTATTCTAGCAGAAAGCCTGAAAAAAATTAAAGCCTTAACATCTGACCCTATAATCTACCTACTTAAAACTGGCTTCGTTTTTTTCACTTTATTACTAAGAATTCAAATTTTTTCACTCTCACATTTACATCTTCAGTTTTAATATTTTATAGTATCTGATCTTTGGCTGCATTTTCCTGTTTACCCTCCTCAAAACTACCTTATACATATATTATCTAAATAAAATTATGCAGATTACATGCAAATGTAGCTTAAAAGATGAATCCCCTTTTCTCATTTACCTAATTGGAGCCATACAAACTTTCTAACTTTCAATCCCATTTAACTTCAGAAATGGCAAATTCAGATAAAGTTATAGATTACTGAACATTTTTTATTTTCCAGTTTTGGTACAGTGTCCTCATGATGTCTCCTGGTGTTTAACACCACCTGTGCCTTCCTTCTGTACATACTCCTTTCAGATACAGCTCTCTGGATACCTGGGCACTTTAGAGCTCAGACACTTAAGGGATTAAAACATGTCCATTAACTGCAGGATCAAAACGCATCAAGAGGAAGCTAGTACATAAAGGAAGCATTAAAGTCTCTTCCTCCTGTGAAAATGTCAGTGTCCCCTGGAAGTCTACTAGTACATCATTCTGTCCTTTCATTGTGTTTGAACTATACTAGGGAAATAAGAGTCTGATATTTAGGGCAGTGCAAGATGAAAATATTCCTATTGAGTGGTTTCCATGTGTTGGTTAGCACCTTATAAACATCTTTATTAATTTTAAAAATGTCAATTATAACTTGCCTGGCATTTGGGAAGTGAAATAGGTGAATGGAGGTATGTGTGGAGGTAAATCTCAGGAATGAGGTTGGAAATAATAGGAATAAGCTGGGACCTAGAGGGATAGAGTGGGGATATAATAGAGACAGGGAAATTTGTATTATCTTTTTTTGCCTCTCTCATTAAAAAAAATACATTTTTCAAATAAGATCTGGGATGTTACATTTCTGTTAATGTATACAAATTATTAGTTTAAAACTTATTATGAAAATTTACATTGAATCATGATGTGTCTGAGTTGGGGAGGAATCTTGACGTGTACAAGGTTGACTACTCAGGTCTACTGAAGTCTCTTTCCAACATCTTTTCCAAGGGTACAGCCATTTAGCTGACACTTGATCCCTCCCAGGTGATCCCACAACATGAAGCAGTCTGTTCTATTTGAGGAATTTCTAACAATTAATAGTTTTCCAAAATGAGCCAAAATATCCTTCCCTGCAATCTTCATCCACTGATCCTATTTTTTTCCATTACAATGCTATTTGAAAAAATCAATTTTAGTTGTATAACACAGAGCTAGAATTGTGGTTTTGTGGGAGTGCTATAAATTGGAAAGGACTATATATAAGTATGTGCTCTTATTATTATTTCATATGAAAAATAAAATAATTGAAATCAATTTTTTAGTAAATGAATTCAATAATTTATTTAAAAGTGACCTAAGCTCAGACAGTGTGGCTCAATGGTTGAGCATAGACCTATGAACTAGAAGGTCATAGTTTGATTTCCAGTCAGGGCACATGCCTGGGTTGCGGCTCAATCCCCTTTGGTAAACATGCAGGAGGTGGCCAATCAGTGATTCTCACTCATCATTGATATTTCTATCTCTCTCTTCTTCTCTGAAATCAATAAAAATATGTATTTTTAAATGACCTAAGCTTTTTTCTCATGATTAATTTCCTAAATTAGAAAAATGTTATCCAAATGCTAATAATTCATACTTAATTAAAAGTAGTATTTTAAGAGCTTTTTCTAGAAGTGTAAGTTGTATTTTACTTTTTCAAAGATTAAATCAAGGCATTAATGTCTTTTACAAGTAGATCTGTATTAACTTTTGTATATTTTTGTGTGATTTAACTTACAAAATATGATTTTTCATATAACTAGTTAGAGATATTTTTCTTAGTAGAACTGGGTGTATCTAACTAATTAATTCTTTAAACACTGTTTCCTAAAAGCTTTTGAGTGCAAAATATTACACTGAATAGCTGACTCATAAGTGAAAGTAAATGTTCCTCTTCTGTTCTTTGCAAATAAGCCTCACTCCTTGTTTGGACCATGAAGGTTGTCTGGAGCTTGGCATAACTGCCATTGGGCTGGTCTGTTCACAGAATACTCGGAAGTTCCAAGGTCCTTTGGTTGCTTCTGGCTGCTCATTGTCCTCACCCCCATTCCTACCCCCAACTGCTTTGCATCAGAAGTCTACTTCTCTCTCCACACTCCTCTTGAGAAAAATGCCTTGTGTGAATTAAAGCCTTCTGGTGCTCTTGCTCAAGTTCCTATTAGTTCTCCCCAATCTGCTGTAGTAATTTCCCAGAGGACACCCAGCCTGTCCCATCCTATCCTCGCTCCAGAATGCCACCAGAGTCAGCTTTAACGTAATTTAATCAGGTTATTTCCTCCACTTTCCTATCCCAAGGAATTAGCTGTCAGTAATTTATGATAGTAACTGTATTTAGTATCATTCGGTGTGAATAGTTTGGTTCTAGTCTGCCTTCTCAGAACCATCTTCTCTATGAAAGTCCTCCAGTGTATCTTTTACACCATGCACATTAAGCTGCCCAATCTCCTGCATTTGTTATTGTATTAGTTTCCCAGTGTTGCTGTAACAGATTGCTAGAGATGAGGTGACTTAAAACAACTGAAATGCATTTGCTCTGGTGGTCAGAAGTCTAAAATCAGTGTCCATGGGCAAAAACCAAGTTGTCAGAAGGGCCACACTCTCTCTGGATGTGAGAATCTGTTCCTTGCCTCTTCTAGTGTCTGGTAGCATTTTAATGACTGGTAGTCACATCTCATCTCATCAGATTTCCCTCTGCAGACACTTGTGATTCTATTTATGGCCTATCTGGACAATTTAAGATACCCTGCCCCCATTTCAAGATGTTTAATCACATCTCTAATCCGTAGGTTCTGGGGGTTAGGATGTAGAGATATCTGGGGGACCATCATTTAGCCTACTAACAGTATCTATTACTGAGTAGCATATTACCCTAAATTCATCTTAGAACAACAGTATATATTATGTCACAGTTTCTGTGAGTCAGGAAAGTGTGTGTGGCTTAGACAGGGCCTCTGGCTCAGAGGCTCTCACAAGGTCACAGCCACCACAAGACTTGATTTGGAAGAACCCACTTCCTGGTTCACCCAGGTGGTTGTTTCAACCCCCACTTCTCCATGAGCTACTAGCTGGAACCCACTCTCAACTACTTGCTACATGAGCTTCTTCATAAATCATCTCATACCATGGCAGTTTGCTTTAGCTCACAAGTGATGGGACAACAGAGTGTCAGCAAGACCAAAGTCACTGCCTAACGTGGCTTGCTTTTAGTATAATCATGTAAGTCACATCCTGTCACTTTTTGCCTTGTTCCATTTCTGAGGAAAAAGTGACTAGATCCACCCAACCCTCAAGGGGTGGAGATTGATGACACAGTAGCATGAATACTAAACAACAGGGATCATTGTAAGAGTCTACCCAATTCAGCTCTGCAAACATGGCAAGCCCTTTTCTTACTGCATGTTCTGCCCTCATGCTGGTTCGAGGCTATCTGCTTGAAGAACTCTTCCAAATGCTTCCATCTGATCCCAAATGGAATAGCTACAAAGAAGTATGTCCAAACAATATTTGGAACCCTATAGCATTTTATTTAATTTAATTTACATAATTACTTTGTATTACCTATGACTCTTCATACATTTGAATGTGCTATCGAGCTGGGGGTTCTTGAGGTCAGGATCTGTTTTCTCCTCCTTTGATGTTCTTAATGCTTTCCTGACTCAATGTTTAGCATAGAGTAAAACACTCAATAAATATTGTTTTTATTATTGCTTATTTTTACAACTGAATCATTTGGCGCTTAGCTGATTGAAATGTGATTATTGAACTTCATTATTCATAGTTTTCTAAAAGGAATTTCAATCTCTTGTGATATAGCCATATTCTTTCAACTTTATTGTACAAATACATTCCTTGGGAATTCTGTTAAAATGCAAATTCTCATTCATCAAGCCTGGGATGGAATTTGAGATTCTGAATTTCTAATGTGTTTCAAGCTGATGCCCTTGCTGTTTGCTCAAGGCCCACATTATGAACAGTAAAACATAAAAAAGTGATGGGGAGAAAAATGTAAGAGGAGTTATAGTGAGGGATATTTGAGTTTAAAAGAAGGGAATAGTTATAATATCAGTACAACTATAAAATGTGTGTGTGGGGGAGTGTGGTGTATGTAAAATAATGAGTTAATTTTCCCTAGAGTCAATCAGATATTGACTTGAAATTCAATTGCTGAGATCAATATAGACTCAGGTAACAATTAGAATAAGTTGGGATTTTCTCAAAGTAGTCATTAAGGTGCTATGTTTCCAGTTAGGTCCTTAAGGACACCCATGCAAGGGAAACCTGCTAAAACACCTCTAATTTTATACATTTAACCTATTGGCATTCTGCATAAGATTTTATTTTTTAAAAATAAGTTCAGCTTCTTAGCACCCACACTTACACACTGAAGACACTCACTGTATCAGAAGAGTTTCTCTGATTCTCTGAGTCATGATCAAGGAACCATGGTCAACCATTAAAGAAAAGATTCCCCAATGCATAGCTTTTCACTTTGATATATAGAGTTTATTCTTCAATCTCCGCATCCTAGATTAAGCTGCAGTGAAAACTCATGGCCTGCCAACAGTGTCCAGTTGCCGAAAAGCTGAAAACCCCGAAGAGTAAGCAAACAGAATCACAAAATCCTAAGAGACCCCGCAGGCCTTACTTCATTTTCAGGCCTATTTGTTCTTATTTTAAAGACACAGTTAAGAGAAAATATGACATAACAAGAGGAACACTAAGGTGAGAGTCCAGGGATATGGTTCAGCTCTGCCAGGAAGAGCTCCTGTAGTTTTGCTAATGTTCCTTGTCCTCTGTGGGCCTCATGAGAGTTGTTCTACATCAACGTTGGGCAAACTTTTTCATTAAGGCTCCAGATAATAAATATTTTAGTTTCCTCTGGGTCATACAACCTCTACCTGTATACCAACTCTTCAACTCTGGTGTGGATCATATGTAAAAAAAAAAAAAAGAGTTAATTGTGTCCCAATCAAACATTCTTTACAAGAACAGGTGATGTACTACATTTGGTCCATGAGCAATGCTTTGCTAAGGGATCCCTATGTTCCTGCCCAACGCAAAATGTGTGATTTAAAATTAGACAGGGGCTGTTGAATTTTCACCAAGAAATTAGATTATACTGACTTGAAACACATTTGCTTTTGAACAGGGAACAGCTTCTTAATGGAAGGGGATGCAACTCTACAGAAGAGTTTTAGGCATTGGGTCAGGCAGCAGGCAGTAGCAGAGATATTTTTAATCCAAGGTTCTTTGAAGGGCCCTGAAATTATGCCATATTGGAAGTTGCTTGCCTGGTCTATATGCAAGGTCAGTTTGGCTACTCAGAGGGAGTCATTAGCATTTGAAGGTTTCCTCTGATGCCTTTCTGGGACTGCTTACTTGCCAGGAAGGCTGAGAATCCACAAGGGGAACAATGAGCCCTGTTGTTGGAACTGTACATAATGAACTAGCTGCCTTAGCTCTGCTCCACAGGGCCTCATACTGACTGCTATTCAATTGTAAATACCTGCTTTCTGCTGATGTACTGGAGGGCAGAGAGTCATTGCTATATATTATGCTAAATATTCCCGTGGATCCAATGGCAGGAAGAGAGGACAATGCAGGCAGCAAAACCAACCCATTAACTAGCTGCACATCTGCTTCTGTCTCTCCATAACTCCAGGTGCTAAGACAGCCCACTCCTTCCCTTGGAGACACGTGGATGCTTTTTATAGTTATGGAATGCATATATGTGTATATGAATGAATGTACTGCTGTTTGATTCCTTCAGTGGCACCTTCCTTGGGATGAAAGAGATGGGCTTATGCCGTTTATTTCTCCCTGCAGTGTTTCTCTTCTTCCGCTTGGTTTTGTTATGCACTGGCTGATGCAGAGCCTTTACCCTAAAAAGCCATTAAATAGCTGGGGTGATATTTTAGAGATTCTTAAATTAATATTCATTAACTCTTTTGCTGGAGGGGACCTTTCATTTGCCAGTTCCGTAGATTGATTCCTGATTTACTCCTAATTTTTTGAACTTGAAGATTCTGAACTCTGAACAGTACTTTTGTCCCCTGGACCCTGTCTGTTTCTGTCCCATTCTCTGAACTTGATCTTCTGGCTCTTTTGATTCCTAAGTTTTAGAAATATTTCTTTGCTGGCCATTTATAGAGCAGGACAATTGTTCAAAACATAACTCATGTAGTTTCAGAGCTTAAAAGAATGCTAGAAATCATTAATGGCAAGCCTTCTACTGTAATATGAAGGCCACGAGGCCCAGGGATGTTGCCTAATTTCTCAATGTATTTAGATTTCACCCAGATGTCAGCATCCTTCTTGCTCCCATCATCTTCCTCTCTGGGCAGATACTATGCTTCTAGCACATCTGGGGAGAAGGTGGTGTTTCCTCACAGCCGCTCATTCCATGGAGGATTTGGATCCATCTTCGGTTATGAAATGAATGGCTCTCAGAAATGCTGTGACCTTCTGGGGCTTTGGTCACATCCGCCCACCACTCTTTAGGGTGCCATCAGTTTAAGGGTGTGTTCGTAGCACACCTCTCCCAAATGGCCAGAAAAGACACAGGGGTAATTTCTCAGCACAGCATGATATCACTTAAACGTGGAGCACAGCGTGGACATCCATGCTGTTAAAAAGTCTTTAAGACATTCTGTCCTTGGAGACATTTCCACTGTCTTCGTTTTCAATAAGCCCAGCCTACAGACATGTTGCTCAGGTGTCTTCTCCCCTTCTACTGCTTCTCTCAAATTCCCTTAATTCTCATGCAGAGCAGTTTAGCTCTCAGTAATGTTTTAAATCAGTTCCTCATTGACCAAAGACCAGATTTCACCCAGATGTTAGCCTCTCTCCTGCCCCCACCATCGTCATCTCTGGGCAGTTCACTTCCTTTCTAGTACATTTGGGGAAAGGGTTTATGTTTCCTCACATCCTGAATTTTTGTGCTGGAAGTAGGCTTACCAAACCATTCTAATAAACTTAGCCCATTTCCTCAGTAAGTGAGAGAACTCTTGAGTTTAATTAGGTTTGTTCTCTTTCTCACTCTCCTACCTAGAAAACAGGCAGATAATTTAGACTAGACTCAAATTTTAAACTCCCTCCATTTTTAATAATGTTTTGAACGTTTTAAATGCATGCAGGTATTGGCTTTGGGGGATAAGAGGGAAAGTAATCTTTATCTTAGTTCCCCATTGTGAGAGTGTAGATTATGTTATATGATATGTTTTTATGTTTTCTTCTCCTTAAGTGCTTCTCCAACTTTCTCTGACCAAAAACCAAGATAGGCAGACGGCTCATGAATCAGCTTAACCCATTTTCACTTGCAGTTGTAGAGCAGTGCCCTTTCTTGAGGAGCTGCTTGTGGAGAGAGAGTTTAGTTGAGAGTCTCTATTCTTGGATTCCAACCCTCACTCTGAAATAACTTAGCTGCAGGACTTCAGTTAAATCATTTAACCTATTTGGAATTCAATTTCTTGATGGGATACTTTGGCTATAGGGAACAGAAAAATGGAGCAACAGTAGTTTTATCAGATAGAAGGATATCCTCTTATATAACCAGGTATCAGACCATTGGCAGCCCAATAGAGTTAGGGCCATTCTTATTGTTTCAATATGCAAGTTGTAGCTGCAGGCATCAGGTCCGCATTTATGGCAGGAAGAAGGGGAGGGAAGCAGCCCTCTACGTCTGTCCTCGTCAACAAAAGGAAAAGCATCTCAGAAGTTCTGAGCAGACTCTCACTCATTTGACAGAATCACATTAAGGTCCCCACTGCAAGGGAGGCTGGGAAGTTATATACTGAACTGTGCCAGTCTCTGGCAGAGGCAGGAAACATAAAGGGACTATGATTATATATTGAGTTAGCCAACCTATAATGTCTGCCACACCTTCATGTATACAAAAGTAAGAAGTTGAGTTGGAAAGATCTCTAAGACATATTATAGCTCCCCCCATTCATGAATTTCTGAATAGGGAAAAAGGATTCAGTGTGTAGCATCACTTTTACCTGTATAGTGACTCTTTGTTTCTATGGAGGTCCTCCTCCAGAAGGTATCTTCTAATATTCTGTGTACAAGTTGGGGGAGGAGTTAGAGAAAAAGTTTGGAGGAAAAATTGACACTGTTCCTCTTTGAATTTCTCTGTGCAATAATTTATTTCTGATATGGTAGCATGAGGAAAAGAGAAGAGGCCAGTATTCATAGATAATGCTATTTTATCTATCTATCTATCTATCTGTCTATCTATCTATCTATCTATCTATCTACCTACCTACCTACCTATTTATTTATTTATTTATTTTGACTTAAGTATAGTTAGTATGCAATCTTATATTGTTTACATTAAGGTCAGGCTTATAATCTGTCACCATGTAAACTTATCCAACATTATTGACTATATTACCCTACCCATTTCCACTCATCTCCCCACTCCATTCCCTCCTGGTAACCAATCCTTTCATCTGTTTCTATGAGTCTGTTTATGTTTTGTTTGTTTATTTTTTTTTTAGATTCCATATATAAATAAAACTATACTGCATTTTTCTTTCTTTGCCTGACATTTAATTTAGAATAACACCCTCGAGATCCATCTAGGTTGTTACAAATGACAATATTTTATTCTTTGTTATTTCTGTGTAATATTCCTCTGTGTGTGTGTGTGTGTGTGTGTGTGACATCTTTTTTTATCCATTCATCTATCAATGGACACCAACTCAGCATCACAGGAAAATGCAAATCAAAAACACAATGAGATAGTACCTCACACCAATCAAAATGGCAATTATCAAAAAGTCAACAAATAGCCCGGGTTAGTGAGGATGCGGAGAAAAGGAAATCTTTGTGCAATGCTGGTGCGGCTTTCAACAGGCAAAGCCCCCCATGGAAAACAATAGGAAGATTCCTCAAAAAATAAAAAGATACACGATACGACCCAGAATTTCCACTTCTCTGTATATATATCTTAAGAAAATGAGAAGACTAACTTGAAAAGATATATACACCCCTATGTTCATTGCAGCATTATTGACAATAACCAAGATATGGTAGATAATACTAGAAAGGAAAACAAAACAAAACATATTTTCAGATGGAAATATTCCTGAGAGGTAACACCTATATTGGTATTACATAATGAGTTTTTCAATTATAGTTGTATCAATGATTGTAGATTTTAGAAAATTTAGAAAACCAAGAGAAAAGCATTTTCATTTAAATTTTTTCTTTTATTATTCACTCATTTGTCTAATTTTGCATGCTTATATTTTTACACACATATTATTATGTGCCTGATTTTTGTACTTATAATGACCAGATTATTATTATTTTACAGAAAATGAGGTAAGAGGAAATAGATGGAATGGGGATGGCTGAAGAATATTGTCATAGAAGGGTAAGTGAGAGAGATAGAAAAATTCTGGAGTACTGATGAGAAATGTGGCTCCTTTTCCAATATGTTTGAATTCTTTGTATAGTTACAAAGATGGGGACTTAAAAAGGCAAAGTGGGCTATAGCTACTTGGACAGTGGGATTCTCTTCAGGAATCCAAAATAAGTTCAACTACATCTTGGCTCTTCTTAACCACTTGAAGTAGGAAATAAATTTGACCCACTGAGCTTACTTAGCTTTGGATTCAATAGTTGCTTTTATGAAGAAAGCAGCTTCAAAAAAAAAAAACACAAATGGAAGAACATACCATGTTTCATGGATTGGTAGAATCAACATCTTTAAAATGTCCGTACTACACAGAGTAATCTACAGATTCAAAACAATCCCCACTAAATACCAATGGCATATTTCAAAGATCTAGAACAAACTCTCCAAAAGTTCATCTATATATTTAAAAAAAAAACAACACCCAGAATAGCCACAGCAATCTTGAGAAAAAAAAAAAAACAAAGTTGGAGGGATTACAATATCAGATATCAAGCTTTATTACCAAGTCATGGTTCTCAAAACTGCCTGGTATTGGCACAAGAACAGACATATAGACCAATGGAATAGAACAGAGAACCCAGAGATCGACCCAAGCCATTATGCTCAATTAATATTTGTCAAAGGAGGCAAGAGCATACAATGGAGTTAAGACAGTCTCTTCATTAAATGATGTTGGGAAATTCAGCTAGATACATGCAAAAAAAAGAAACTAGATTAGCAATTTACACCACAAACAAAACCAAACTCAAAATGGCTAAAAGACTTAAATATAAGATAGGAAACCATAAAAATCCTATAAGACTCCATAGATAGCAAAATAGCAGATACACAGCTTCTAGGGCAATGGAGACTAAGGATAAAATAAACAAGTGGGATTACATTAAAATAACAAGCTTCTGCACAGCAAAAGAAACCATCAACAAAACAACAAGGAAGCCCTCTGAATGGGAGAACATATTTGCCAATTCTATTTCAGATAAGGGATTCATCTCCAAAATTTACAAAGAACTGATACAACTTAACAAAAGGAAGATAAACAATCCAATAAAAAATGGGCAAAGGCCCTAAATGGACACTTTTTGAAAGAGGACATACAGAAGGCCAAGAGACATATAAAAGCATACTCAGAGTCACTAATCATCCAAGAGATGCAAATCAAACAACAATGAGATACCATCTCACACCTGTCAGAATGGCTATCATCAACTGCAGGTGGGAACGCAGACTGGTGCATCCATCGTGGAAGACAGTATGGAATTTCCTCAAAAAGTTAAAAATGGAATTCCCATTTGACCCAGTAATACTACTTCTAGGACTACATCTCAATAAACTAGAAACACCAATCAAAAAGGATATATGCCCCTATGTTCATAGCACAATTTACAATAGCTAAGATTTGGAAACAACCTAAGTACCCATCAGCAGATGAGTGGATTAAAAAACTGTGGCACATCTACACAATGGAATACTATGACACGATAAAAAAGAAGGAATTTTTGCCATTTGCAACAGCATGGATAGAACTGGAGAGCATTATGCTAAGTGAAATAAGCCAGTTAGTGAAAGGTAAATATGACATGGTCTCACTCATATGTGGTTTATAGTGATCAACATAATTTGATGAACAAAAATAGATCCAGAGACAAATGGCAGAAGAGGTGGGGGAGGTTAGAGAGCAACCAAAGGACTTGTATGCGTGCATATTAGCATACCCAATGGACACAGACCCTGGGGCAGTGGGGGCTTGCCCAGGGTGGGAATGGCTGGGGGGGGAGGGGGTGTTGATTGGGGAAAAATAAGACATATGTAAAACTTTAGACAATTAATATAAATAAATGAAAGAAAGAATGAAGAAAGCGGCTTTATAGCATGTCCTTAGAACGTTATGCTTGCTTATTGCATGCTTTGAAAACATCCCAAGAGGATTTAGCCCACTCTAAGCAATGGATCCTCTCAAACCATTCACACACACACACACACACAAGCCAAAGGGAGGCACAAATCATATGTGTGATTTCCTCATTGAGTGGTAATAGAGAATGGTAGGCCAGTGTCAACTGGAGTACCTTGACCTTCCCCTGAAATCTTAATTCGTTTGATATCCTGGGTATTCAGGGTTCTCTTCTGGTACAAACAGGTTGGGATCTTCAATTTGGAGTGTATGGTTCACTCACAAACCACTGTGGTTTGTCCTGTTACCATTGACAACTCTGGCCTTTTTTCTGCTTCTGGACATAGAATAGTGGGACATGGAGAAATGGCAAGTTAAGAATTTCAGGAAACATTAATGCAGTTTGCAAACAATGTTCAATTTTATCCCCCTTTGGCCACATAGCTGAATTGCATTTCTTGGTTTCTTTATAGTTTTAACTAATTTTTTCCCAAGTGAATTATAAGCCAAAGTGATGAGTTTACTTCCATGCTAAAGCATTTCGTTATATATTGCATATGTGAGACTTTTAATTTTCGTTTCCTCTGGCACAAACAACCAACAATATTCAAGACTGTTGTTTTTTCCTTCATCTGCCCCCGAGTAACTGCAAGAATAGAACCCTTGGGGAGATTCTGATTGCTAACAGGCCTGAGAAATACACCTTTGTTATTAAGCCATTCAGGCTTGGAGGATATTTACTGCCATTCCAAAACCTGGTCTATTGTGACTGCAAAACCTTTTTCTGACCTAGACAGAATTTGAGATCTTTTGCCTAAGACCATAATGAAAAAGTGAGCCCTAGATGGTTTGGTTCTGTGGTTAGAGTACTGGCCCAAGGACTGAAGGCTTTTGGGTTCAATTCTGGTCAAGGGCATGTCCTGGTCCTGGTTGCCTGAGGGAGGCAACTAATTGGTGTTACAGTTTGTATAGGAGTTTGAGTAGAATGAGGATGATGTGTTCATGATGGACTTATACCAGTAATTGGCAAATTGCGGCTTGTGAGCCACATGCGGCTCTATGACCCCGTTAGTGTGGCTCTTCCACAAAATATCATGTGTGGACATGCATGTATAGTGCAATTGATACTTTGTGAACCATGAGCAGAAGTCGGTTTTTGGCCTGGGAGAATCTATTTTGAAGAAGTGGCATTAGAACACTCAAGGGGCCAAAGAGCCACATGTGGCTTGAGAGCCGTGGTTTGCCAACCACTGGGCTATACCAATGCAGAAAGACCTCAGGCCCAACTCACACACACCTGTCCTCCCTTGCTTATCATTCCTAGAAGTTCTGAACTGAGTCTACAGGCTTCTAGAACCATGTAAATTAACTAAGGACCATATATATAATACTTAACTAGCAATGCCAGGATTTCAATAATACAGGGTCCAATAACGTAAAACACCCATTGAGAAGAGTCTGCAATTACTGCCTTCCACTTCACAGGACTGTATCATTTTTATTTTATATCATGCACACAAGTTCTTTAAAGGAGCTGATTGAGATTGACAGTGCCTGGGCTGCAGCTCTTTCCTCTGAGGCAAACAAGCCAACACCCACTGTTTTATACCTAGGTAGTACAACATGCACCCAAATCCTGTGCTAAAAGCCCAAAGCTCTAAATTAGCACGGCCTGGTTGCAGCCCTCTCTCCCCTATGAACAGGAAGAAAAGGGGCTCCCTGATGGCCCGAGGAAGGGCAAATGGCACCAGCAAACTCTTCAAGTTACTCAGAAGTATCAATTTTAGGCAGAGCCTTCCTGTACTCCATAGTTCTCTTCAGTCTTGTAGTACTGGTGAAATTTGCATGTGAACAGACTCTTTGCCTCTTAAGGGCCCATCTGTTCCTGCTGTTCCTTTTTCACCTGGAGCCCTAATTATAATTGGCTCCAAGCAGAAATGCCTGTGACGTCAGTGTCATGCGATCGAGGCTTCAGGTGGGAAATCAAATGCTGGAGCAGATGGACATCCTCATATGAGCAAAGATCTTGATGTTTTGTAAATATCCACTGCATAAGAACGAGAGTGAAAGGAAGTATTGCAAATGGAAGCAAGGAAAATAACTCCTAATGACACTGATTCTTATTTTTCTAACTTACCACATGGCAGCTGTAATAGAGTGAAATGTTTTGTAGATATTAGACTTATACTTTTTATAAGCCTGGCTTCCCAAGGGTCCAGCATAATTGGATACCCACTTGGCTTATAAATTAATAGGAGACACTGGATCCCATGACATCAGCATCCCAAGATTATCCAAGGCAACATTTGGGAGACCACTCTTAGGATAAAGCCATTAAAAAGTTCATATAGCCCCAGTCTCTCTATGTATTATAAGCAGATTCATAATTCTTCCAGATCCAGCCCCATGTCTGTCTTGTAACTAAAGGGACCATTGTTACAGGAGGCAGGAGAGGATGATTTTCTCTTTCTCTCATGGGTCTAGGTCAGTGGTTGGCAAACTCATTAATTAGTCAACAGAGCCAAATATCAATAGTACAATGATTGAAATTTCTTTTGAGAGCCAATTATTTTAAACTTAAACTTTTTCTAATGCCACCTCTTTAAAATAGACTCTCCCAGGTCGTGATATTTTGTGAAAGACCCATACTCAAGGGGCCAAAGAGCCACATGTGGCTCATGAGCCGCAGTTTGCCTACCATGGGTCTAGGTCAACCATGGGCAAACTACGACCTGCGAACCGGATCCAGCCCATTCAGCTGTTCTATCCGGCCCGCGGAGCTGAAAGAGCAGAGGGTTCTCTTGCTCTCCCCTCCGCTCTTTCACCAGCAGCCCAAGATGAGAGTGCCAGCATGTTCAGGTGCTTTTGTTCCAGCCCTCCGGTCCAGTTTAAGAACCCATTGTGGCCCTCGAGTCAAAATGTTTGCCCACCCCTGGTCTAGGTGATAGGGAGTTTTAGCCAATCAGCAGTCTAGCAAATTACCTGAACTATGCACTCTTGATATATGTGTACTAAGAATATACAAAGTTCTTCATCAAAAAGGAAACACATATCTACCAAATATAGAGAAAATGAAAAAGGTATAGAATGAAACAAAATTATAATACAGGAGGGAGATGTAGTAAGTGGAGAGTGTAAGAATTCTAAGCTATTCTCCAAACATCAAATACCCAACTCCTAGTTAAATTCCTCCCCTCCCCTTTCAAAAAACTGTTTTCAAAAAATCTTTATATGACTGTCCCATTGGCTTGCTTCATCAGCTCATAAGCCTGTACTTGGTAGAGTAGGTCAGTTTAGTCCAGAAAAAGCTACGTTGGGCATCGGATAATTAAAGGGGCCTGGTTTTAGCCTGAGTAAGGATCACATTTTCATCTCCCAAGGATACATTTATAAGGTTTTGGTGTTTTGCTTACTTGTTTGGACCTCTGCAGGCAATGTGCTTTGCTCTAGGCTGCTCTTTTGTTAGTTCCGGTGGCTGTGTCTCCTCCGCCTGTATCTGTCAGGCTCTGTTGCAGAATACCAGTCTGTCCTCACATGGCACAAAATCTTCAACAGTCCCAATCCTAGGCAGCCTCACTGCCCGGAAAGAATTCCAACAGTTCCCACGGCCTCCTCTGTTATTTGCCGCTATCAGCTGTACTTGCAGCGTGTCGCTCTGAACTAACTAGCCCCATAACTCAACCTGTGACAAATCATTGTGTCTTTTGATGTATTATCTGTTTCCTTAGTAGAGGAGAGTCAAGGCAGGGTATCTTTGATTTTGAGAGATTATCATTTCATTCATCCTAGAAGTATGAACACGGGTTGTCTTTCATCCCCCGTCTCCAAGTCAATATATTACCTCACCTATCCCCTGTTACCACAATCTTTTCGTCAACTGTGTGGCAGCACTGTCGTGGTATGAAGCTGCCCAGGCTTGCTTCTGATTGCTCTTCCCACATCTCTAAATTTCCCTTGCAGGAATCCATAGCTTATATGTGTTTGTGTCTGTCCTAACATCTCAGCCTCCTCAACTCCCACCCATGGGAAATAGTATAGAAACATGTCTGTGACACGTGGAGCAGATTTGGTGCTTCTAGGCTTCTTGCTTTCCTAGAGTACTTCATGTCCACACAGCACAGCTCTGTGTGGGCTGCCGTGTGAAGTGTTAGTGTTTCCAGAAGGGTTCCCTTCTACAGTTCTTAAGTCATCAGTGTGCTCGAGAGTTCCTCCTCCTCCTTCCTGTCCTAACAGTTGCCTGGAACAATTGGACAAGATGCAGCTCGTGAACAAGCATTCACTGGTCATGGTATGGTTGCTGGGAGTCCCTTGGATTGAGAGGGAACCAGCCTAGAAGGAAAAGATAGCACTTCACAAAACAGGGAGCAGACTAGAGTGAGAAAAATACCCTAAAGCAAACATGGGTACCATATTGTGCACAGA
Source organism: Vespertilio murinus (assembly GCA_963924515.1). Lineage (NCBI taxonomy): Eukaryota > Metazoa > Chordata > Mammalia > Chiroptera > Vespertilionidae > Vespertilio > Vespertilio murinus. The sequence goes on from OZ004709.1 coordinate 6,334,660, forward strand.
TCTGTTCTAAGCTCCTTACACATATACACACAGTTAATTCTTGTGCTAACCCTTTTAATGACGTAGGTACACACATGAGAATTTTATAGCATATTTATAAAGAGTGTGGACTTGGGAGGCTGATTGCTGGTGTCCCAGTCCTAGCTCCTCTATTAACTCCTCTGGGCCTTCAATTCCTCATTTACAAAAATGAAGCTAATAATGCCTACTTCGTACGTGTTTCCTAAGAATTAATGTGTTGGTACACATAAACAATGCAAAAACAGATCCCAGTACATAATAAGCATTCATTAAGAATTATGATTATAATAATTTGTGCATTAAGAATTTGTATCCTTCCCTGCAGAGCCTGGCCATGGCTGTAGTATATTTCCACCAGGTACAGTGCAGCCTGACTGTGGACAGTCATGTGCCTTGTTCTGTCAGAGACACCTAAAGGTCACTGCCAGCTGCCCTCTGAGTGACTTTAGGGGAGCAGGCACTATCCCTGCACTTTCCTTGTGAGTCAGCAATGCCAACAGCTTCTCACACTGTTCAGCGGCAGATTTTGGCTTATGTTTCAAGAGCATTTCAACCTTTTGCATATTATTACCATAAACTGTTAAATCCCTTCTGTTACTAGAAGCAAATTGGGAGCTAATTAAGCATAATCTTTCTGGAAAAAAATATATTTGGGCTTTTCAGAGTGGGACGGGCTCTATTTTACAATTCCATCCTGGGAACCCCCTGCTCCCCATTTAGAACTCTTTCATTTATTTATTAGCTCAAGAAACATACCCATGAAAGATTCCATGGGCGAAAGAACATAAAATGAAATAAAGTACATTTTCTTATTAGAAGTTACATACATTCTGATACTCACTAGACTAAGGGATTCAGCCCATCTCTGAGTTCCTGTGGCTCCTTGAATTGTTAACAGATTTTTCAGCTATTACTTGATATCTGTATCTTTATGGGTGAACATACTTAATTTAAAAAAATATTTTTAATTGATTTTTTTACAGAGAGGAAGGGAGAGGGATAGAGAATTAGAAACATGGAGGAGAGAGAAACATCGATCAGCTGCCTCCTGCATGCCTCCCACTGAGGATGTGCCTGCAACCAATGTACATACCCTTGACCGGAATGGAACCTGGGGCCTTTCAGTCCGTAGACCACCGGTCTACCACTGAGCCAAACTGGTTTGGGCTATACTTAATTCTTAACTGAAAGGTCATGTCATTGAAGTTACTGGCCATGCCATATACACTGAGTGGCTAGATTATTATGATCTCTGAATGCATAATAATCTGGCCACTCAGTCTATGTGTGTGTGAGTGCATGAATTCATGCATGGGTGGGGTCTGGCCAGCCTGGCCAAAGGGAGGAAACATGGGTAGTTGGCGGGCCTGCCTGCTGGTCGAACTCCTGGTTGAGGGGACAATTTGCATATTAGCCTTTTATTATATAGGATAGACACTGAGTGGCCAGATTATTATGCGTTCAGAGATCATAATAATCTGGCCTAAATATTCCACTCAGTGTATATTCTCTCTTATCACGGGTATTATTGGACTCATCCTTTCCCTCATCCAGGCCTTCCTACTTTATTTCCACTGACACAGCTCAATTTCCAACAGTGTCTTTGATGTTGCCATTTTATGCCCTCAAATAATAGAATCTTGTCAGGGGGAGAAAAATAGAGCCTTGGACTTCAACTTTTTTTGTACGTCCTTCATTGCTTTCCCTCACCTCATCACGTGAGACTTAGAGGTGACCTTCTCTCTTCCTTGTACCCATGGGAAAAGGGTCATAATCTACCAGTAAATGGCTCATCATCTAGAGCTGTGATTTCCAAGATTTGATGTGTTCCAGATTCCCATGTATCCTTGAATCCCTAAGCTCAGCAGGGCTGGTGAGGGTGAAGACATAGATCAGCACAACCCTGCTGCAGAGGTATGATTATGTTGTCATCAATACCATTCAAAGCTGTTTAAAAATGCTTGTGAATGAAGAGTGGGTCCCTTGCATGTGTTTTTTTCTCTGTGTGAATGGAAACAGTACAACAAACCAGCTTTAGATCCCCAGCTTTGCAATTTGAGAGAAATGGATGCATCCCGATCTGTGTAACCTTAGCAAAAATTACTGAACCTCCCTGAACACTCACTTTCCTAGTTTGTAAAATGGGGATTAAAACACTTCCATCACAAGGCTGTTTAAAGGAGAAAATGGATATTAAGTGCTTGTTATAGTGCTTGGTACACAGTAAGGATACAGAAAATGATTATTCCTGTAGAAGTCAAACTCCTGTCAGGTGAGCATCCAGATCTTTTCAACATTTGAAATTCACACACCAAATGGAGGTGTATTGATCTCTAGAATGTTTCAGGCCATCCCATCCATCCTATGTATCCTTTGTTCAATGCCTGCAGGGTGAGGCTAATGCCTTTAACTCATCTGTGCTAATGATTTAATTTGTTTCCTTTCCCAAGCAACCTTTGCATTGTAGCAGGGAGATTTTCAGTGCTTAATGAAAATAAAGGACTGATGTGAAAATTGCAGGCGCCTGGCAGGGCCCAAGAAAGTGTTGCCTCTGGGAAGCCCCTTAAAACTGTGGAATTGCGTGTGTCTGTGCATTTTCCTTGGCTAAGTCAAATTTTCACATTTTCCAAGGGCATATTTTGTTTATAAAATGTTTCTTTATAAATCTCTGAATTAAATGATAACTGAGGGCTGTTTCAATGGACATATCTAGAAATCTTTTCATAATACTGTATTTTTAATTTTATAGTCAAGTATTTTATCAGCAGAGTGTCAGTCACTGACATAAAATGCCTTCGTTTTTCTCTGACCATTTTGGGTCAGTGGCTAGAGCATCGGTCTGTGAACTGAAAGGTTCTAGGTTCCATTCTGGTCAAGGGCACATGCCTAGGTTGTGGGCTCAATCCCCAGTGTGGGGAGTGTAGGAGGCAGCAGGTCAATGATACTCTCTCATTATTGATGCCCCTATCTCTCCCTCTCCCTCCCTCTATGAAATCAAAATTTTTAAATGCCTTAGTTTTTACTATGGACTGGTGAGCTTAATTGAGTTACTGTACTCTTTGTCACAGACTATGAAAAAGAAAAGGTGAAAATGAGGCAGATAATGATAAAATGAAAGAAAATGAAAGGAAATGAAGTTGAATAAACTGCCTTCTCATCTTTGAGCTACATGGTCTCCCCCAGACATTTTTGACCTCTTAATATGAACCTCTCAGTCCCCACCTCCACCGTAGGTCTCACTTCCTCTTCAATCTCTGTATACGATGAATAGTTATACTGAATGTCCATTTATGTGTCTGCATCCTGAAGACAGGGAGTAAAACTTGAAAACAACAGGAAATGGTATGAATTTTGCAGAAGCTTATTCTTGTGTAGACAAGGCCAGCCTTACTCAGAGGCAGGCCGAATGGCCTTGCACATTTCAAACTGTGTTTCTCCTCCATTATCTGTGTGCATGATGTGGGACCTGTAAGTCACCATCATTTTGGCCCTGCACCTTGGTGCCCTGACTCCAGCTGAATCGATACCATAAAGGTTAGGGCTCCTCCTGGAAGCCATTTTCAGACTGTGACAGCAAGTGTTTAATTTTATATGGAAGTGACTGTGAATCATCTTAATAAATCCAAAAAATTGGAATGAAATATATCCCCGACCCTCCTTCTCCTAGAGATTTCAAAACATGGATTCTCTGTCCCCAAGAGAGCCTGATGCAAGGGAGACAGGGTGCAGTGGAGACAGTGATCTTAATTGAAATGTGATTAAAACATCTTTTGCAAGTTTTATTTGTTTTTTCTTCTTTTTTAAAAAAAAATATTTTTATTGATTTTTTTACAGAGAGGAAGGGAGAGGGATAGACAGTTAGAAACATCGATGAGAGAGAAACATCAATCAGCTGCTTCATGCACACCCCCTACTGGGGATGTGCTCTCAACCAAGGTACATGCCCTTGACCAGAATCAAACCTGGGACCTTTCAGTCTGCAGACCAAAGCTCTATCCACTGAGCCAAACCAGTTCCGCATCTTTGCAAGTTTTGGAGAAACAAGGAACTACATGATCTTATCACTGGGCTTTGGAAGAGCTCTGGAGTTCAAGCCTCTTCAGTTTCATGTCTCAGCAGGATTTCTAAATGCTGATCTTTCAGTTTACTGGTCCCTGGGGCTCAGACCTTATATCCTTCCTCCCCGCTCCTCTTTCTTTTTTCTATTGAAGGTTTATTTCCTCCCTCGATAATCTCAATAGGCTTCCAGGCTTTAAATACAGTCAGTATTCAGATAATGACGGATTTCCTTTCTCCCCTCCTGGAGCTTCAGAATCTTGTATCTGTCTTCTCAGTATCTCTACTCAGTTGTCCAAGAGACCATTCCAACTTCACATCACTACCACTGAACTCTGGATCTTGCTCACTAAATCTTATCCACCCATAGGCTTTTTGGTTAATGACAACTTTATCCTCTTAATTTGTCACACCAAACATAGGAGAGTCATCTGGACTATTAGGAAATCTCATGCTTTCTAAATAACTACAGAACCTGGGTCCTTCTTATACACTCCATAGCTACAAGCTTGGACATATTCCTCACCATCCGTCACCTGGAAGAAGTGCCTCTGGAAAGGCCTTTTTGCTGCTTCTTTCCCTCTGAGGTGGTTTAAAATGCCGCAGCCTTCAAAATGCAAACCAGATCCTATCATTCCTCTGCTCAAACCCCTGCCATTCCAAGAAGCCAAAGGTCATGCTTGGCCAAGAAGGCTCCAGTGATCTGGCCTCACATGGTCAAACCTCTCACATCCTGTCCCTTTCCCAGTGTTAGAGCCACACTGGCTTCGGGAGGCTTGTTGATCACACCAGGTGAGGGCCTCGGGGCCTTTATCCCAGGTGTTCACTTGGATAGTAACTGTCTTCCCTCCTTCAACTATTTCCTCACATCTCTCCTCCTCAATGAGGCTGCCCTGGCCACCTTACTCATCAATGCTACATTTGCCACCCTACCCACCCACCATTCTCCATCCCTTCTACCCTTCTCTGCTTCTTTTGCATTATCACAATTTACTAAGTTTACAAATTAATTCTATTGATTGTTTTTTGTCATACCTCCCTGCTAGAATGTATGTTTTTCAATGGTGTGACCTGTGAGCCTGGATAGAAATTCATCTAATTCCCCCCCAAAACAAGTGTACTAACAAACCTATGAGACAGATACTACCATTTTTATAGATTAAACAACAACAACAGCAACACACGATACTGAAATAGACTGTAAGTAGCTGCCATGATCCCAAAAGTAGTAGAGATGGAATTCAAACTCAGCCTCCAGATGCTGCACCCGTAACCAGTATGCAGTAGCGCCTCCTAGTGTATGGATGGAACAGGCTGACTGATGGTGCCAGGAGACTGATTGCTGGTTGCTCCTGCATGCTCACTAGGCTGTCACATAGCTAACAGTTTCAGGATAAAAACTATTTTTTAAAAATAAGCCACTTACTCATATGGAGTATAGTTAAACTTAATAACCCCCCTTTGTTGAGTCATTATAGATTCTATGTGGCCCCATTGTGTGGCTCAATTACCTTCCCCAGAAGAAGAAATGCCCTAGGCTATCATTCTGCACTAATGATAGACATAAAAACAACAACAGCATTCCCAAGCACATTATTATAACAACACATTGTTTTGGAGGTCAAAGTGATTTGCATAATGCACGAATCACCTGAACTCAGCAGAGGAAACCACAGGTGAGGGGGGTCAGTACTAGTAGAGAGATGGCTTGTATAGTCTGAGCATTAGAAGCTATTTGTGGCTGTCATGTTTATTTGGGAAGAAAATTAAAACATATACAGAGTATAATTATTCTTTGTCATGCCTTCACCATTTCTGAATATAGATCAACAGGGAAGAACTTTATAGGTGTGTGGTGGGGCTGAGATGAGCCATTCTGAGATAATCTTTCTGGTAACCCACATGCCATTACACATGAATACACATACACACGGACAAACACAAACATGGGTATGTTTCTAGACTCTTGCAAAAGCCTTATTTCTGGTCTCCTTCACTCCAGTGTCTAGTGCACTGCTCCTAAAATTACCTTTCAAGAACCATGTGACTTCCCTTTACAATGCTTCTATATACCCCTGACCTACTATAGGAAGCACACACTTCTGTGTAGCATCCGGTCATTCAGTCTGGGCACACTCACTGATTACTCTGCACCCCTCTCTTCTCCCTCCAGCCCTCCATGCCGTGTGCTGTTGGCCCTTGCTATTCCAGATGTGCAATCTTCTCTGGCTCTGTCTAGTCCAGTTATACCCAACTTTTGAGAACCAGCTCAAACATTACCATTTTTTGGAAGCCTTCTTGGTGAAATCTCAACCTCTCACCAACTTCTGCAAGCAGAAAACTAGGATACCGTGGCAATCAGTTTTGTTCTGGACTTGAGCAGGACTTCTGTCACACTTCAAGGGCAGTGGTACTGCTGGAATTTTTGTAATTCCGTGTGTTCTAGCATGATGTGGACTATCTCCAAATGTCTCTAAGAGCTGAAAGTCCCCTTCGGTGCTTGGGGAGGTAAGTTACCAGTTGAGCCATCTGGTATCTGTGTGTCTATACTGTTCATGATGCAACAGTTATTGGAGAGTTGACTTGGAGGAGCCCAGACCTGATGATAGGAAGTGTGAGTGGAACATTTTCTAGAATCATCTATCTACTCACTTCCTTATCACATCCTTCAAGAAGCATTTATGGAGCCCGGTTTCTGCCAGGCACTGTGCTGGGCACTGGAGCCAGCATGGTGAGCACAGCACTAGCCCTGCCCCCAGGAGCCTGGTGCCCAGGGAGCAGCTGTGCTGCAGGGAGGTGTATGCTAGTAACCACAGCGGTGCTGGGCCTCCATGGCCAGTTCTTTAGCTCCAAGAAGAAAGGGTTTGTTTTTCTCCTTTCTGTATCTCCTATTGATTGTAGTCAATGTCATTAGCATCGCAAACACTTCTCTGCACAGGGTGTTCAGTAAGTAGGGAAGGAGGGAGGGAGGGAAGTGTGCTGTTTACTAACCTAAGGCACAGTGTCTGACCCCAAACATAGAGTAAATCACAATATTCTTCATGTTTTCTCTTCAAACAGATATTGCTGCAAACTCTGGGGACAAAGGCACCAACACCAGAAGTAAGAAAAAATAAATAAATAAAAACAATACAAAGTAAACTAAAATCCCTGGCCAGCAGCGTGGGTGTGATTAGACCATTGAAGAAGAGTGTTCCCTGATGATATAAACCCTCAACATGTCCCCTTTTACTTAAGTGACTTCCAAATCACATTCTTTTGAGGGCTGCATGCACAGAAGGCTCTGGGAATTAGATGGAGAGAAGCAGAATACATTTGACAGGACCATAATGATCTCTCTTTCCATTTTTTAATATTTTTATTCCCGTGAGCCTCTAGGCATGTCTTTGCCCTTGTTTAATGCAACAGCGCATGTGGGGTAAACTTGGACTTGCACTGTGACAGTCCCTCAGCAGTTTGCAGCACTGAGGGGAGGAGGGGAGGAAGGAAGACAAAAAGAAGCTGGCAGTATTGATTGAGATAACAACTGTGATTAGCAAAGTCTGAGTCTCTCCCCACAGCAGAGGGGCCCAGCAGGTGGGCCTCCCTCAGAAGGATGTGATGGGTACTGTGCAGGAAGCTGGGCGCTTGCTCTCCTTCCCAACTGAATCACCAGGTTTTCTTTGAGGGAGCTGAGCCCTCGGGCAGATGAGTCCACTGCAGAGAATGCACTAGCATAACCCTTGCCTTTGTGTTCCTTTACTGTCAGCTAAGAGCCAGGGAAAGGGGAAGATTATGGGAGATTGTGCTGTTCTGTCTCCATCTTTGCAATATTCAAAAAGTAGATTCAGAGGAAGGCTCGCATACAGCAAAGAACAGTCAAGCTGCTGAGGGCTGTTGAATTTTTAATCCCCAAACACTTTTCTCCCTTTCTCAAGTTATCTATTTTCAGAGCCCTGGAGTAAAGGGGTTGTTGAAGTCCCATTTATTGTCGACCATTCAAGAGCTTCCTCATGTATCGTGACTAGGAGAAAGCCAGGAACGAGTTCTTAGGAAAATTTCCCAGGAGCCCGTGACCTCTCTGAAACTAGATGTTTTGCATTGAGGTGAGGAGTACAAGCAATAGGAATGATGGCTCAGTGATTACAGCACCAACAGCTCTCTGTCCACAGACCCTGAGGCTCTTTATCCCTATGACCCTGTCTTTGCCCCCAAAGCAAGAGATCCCTAAAGTCCTGGGCACAGAAAATATTCCTACACTCACCAGGGGAGTGATGTTTATCTGTCCCTCCTCCCCCAAGCTCCCACAACCCAGTGAACCTTCACCTGTGCCCTGAGGTGACTGCACTTGCTGCCCTTCCTCCATTGGCTTCAGGTTTGCCTTCTGTAAGGGAAGGGCCCAGGAGAGGCTGTGACTGTTCCTCCTGGCTGTCTGCCCCACCAGGGAGCCTTTTTCCTTATGCACTGCTCTAATCTTCCTCTTGAACACCCAACGGTAGGTGGAGAAGCCATCTTCCAGTGGATCCACATTATCCTGGGGTCTGCTGAGACCAGGGTTTTATATGCTCACCCTAGCCCGCATTTGGTCCCTTAGCAATCTGTTTGAACTCATTGTATCGTGTCCCACAGCACATGTTCCAGGAAGCATGTGGTCCAAGAAAGCAAGTGCTCGCATATCTTCCCTCTTTAGAGGCTCTTGTCCCCCCTTACATTTTGGGTTAGTTGTTGCCTCTGCATCTTCACCTCTCTGCTAGAATCAAGATGGTTGTCAATTTGCATATTGTCTGTCTCTGTATGTGTTTTATTGTTTTTGATGGATAGGGCTATTGCTTTTTTCAGCTTTCTCCATTCTAATAGAAGACAGAAATCAACTGAAACATTTATTAAACTCAGTTTCAAGGGTTATATTTTAAAGGGATGCTTTTAAAGTGCAATTCTTCCAGAGGAGAGTGATGAGGGTGTTCCTTGGCATGGAAGCCACCTTAAGGAACTAGAAATATCTAAACTGAAGATAAAAGGCCTAAAGAGAGAACTCTTGACTCTCAGGATAGCAATCTGGGAGCAAGATTAGACTTAGTTGGTGTTACTCTAGAGGCCAGAAGTAATGGGTGGAGATTATAGGGAGGCAGATTTCTGCTCAATACCAGGGGGAAAACATCCTATTAAAGAGAGCTATTAAAGCTGGGTAAAGTGCTTTTTGAGGTCACGGTCTCCTCTTCTATCTATTTAAAATATAGATAGGAAGAGAGAGGGAGCAAGAGATAAAAATATCAATGATGAGAGAGAATCATTGATTGGCTGCCTCCTGCATGCCCCCTATTGGAGATAGAGCCTGCAACCGGGGCATGTGCCCTTCCCTGGAATCGAACCTGGGACCCTTCAGTCCACAGGCCAAAGCTCTATTCACTGAACCAAACCAGCTAGGGTTAGTCTCCCCTTCTAACAGATTAATTGGAAGAGTTGAACTTACATGAAAATTTGTCAATATGTTTTTAAAGGTAGTTTTAGAATTCTGTTAGGAGTTTGGAATAGGCAAACCCTGATATACATTCAATTCTTATAATTACAATAAATAGGCTTTTTAAATTCATTCTATCTTTTAAATTCACTCTCAACTCTGAGGTAAGAATCCACTGACTTTCAGGTTCTTAATAATGTGGTGACAGAAAGTTGTGGCTTCTTAAGACATAGTTTTGAGCATTGAGCTATTAAACAGGGTTCTTTTTTTCTTGATTCAAAATGAGTGTCACAAATTATAGATAGTCAACATTAGTGGTGTTTTCTGCTTGAACTGTAATCTTCATCCAATTGCTCTGAAGTGAATATTAAAACTGAAGACAAAATAATGATGATTTATCCCAGCAAAAGCAATGTAATTTTAGTGATATTTTTAAGGCTCAAATGAAGAGAGCCCAAAATGTCAAAATCATTTGGTTTTGAGGAGAGAAAAAAGAAGCAACTGTATTAGCTCCCGTTGGCCACATGCGAATGCATACATACAAGTGAAATACAGGTGCAACATGTAGTTATTCAAAAAAGAAGGGAAGCATGCTTTATTCCACAATGCCACAATAAATCAGTGGATCCAGTGAAACCAATCAGAATCTGGGAAGTCCATTGGAGAGAGGCCCCCAGGGAGCAGAGCTCCAGATGGTGACAGAGCAGAGGGGAGAGGCACACCTTTGATTGAAGTGCAGTGTTATATATGACTGATGATTTCTTTGCCAAGACTCAGCTGGCTTGCTGATATCTCTGGTCTTTTATATGGAAATGGCAGTGCCAGAAGCATAAGTATTTTCTGTGATGTCTAGCCTTTGCCTCTTTTTTGTTTTGAAAGATGAAATGATAAAATTGCCTTTTCTTTAACATGTCACAGAGAAGACACTTTGAACCAGTCAGTATGCGCACAAAGGAAAATCCCTGGCACTCTTGTGAAGTACCACTTGGGTCCAGCCTCCTCTCATTTTCCATTTTGAAAACAGAGTGCTCTCTCCATCCCTTGCTCGTGTCTCCAGCATGACCCACCTCTCCTTCAAAAAGGGCCAACCCAAAATTCTCCTGTGGCTCTTGGCTGTCCATTGTTTACCATTTGAGAGTAATGTTGGACTTACAAAGACTGATTTGACAGGTATATTAGACCTGAGGGAGAGGGTGAGTTATGGATACTTTTAGTGCAGAAGATTGTTCCTTTTGTAAACATAAGACTGAGTCTGCTTAAAACAATTTCTTAATTGTGGCCTCAGTTCCGAAAACCAACAAAATTGAACCATGGTCCTATTACATTATTCCACTAATGCCCCAGCCGTCCCTCTTAATCATGTAAAAACAATTTCTTGTGTTATTTTTTTCAAGGCATAAATGCCAGCCATGTGGTTAGCAAGTGTGTACACTTTCCAGGCCTTTTGTTTCTTCGCCTACTCATTTCTTACATTTTGAGTATTCCTATAGTCTTCACACTTCCTCAAGAAGGATCCCCAAAGAATCCCCAAAATGAAGCCTAAGAAAGAAAACCAAGATTGATCTAGATTTCTAATTTTAGATCCTCTGTTTAGAGTGTTGATAGGGAAAGAATTTGAAACTACCAACCACAATTAGGTTACTGAAGTATAAATAACTTATCAGTTTATGGTTTTCATTTCTAGACCTTTCTTGAAAATGAAGTTGATCTTTATGCCTATATTTTAATAAAGAATAATATATTAAAATTATTTTAACTTGCTCTAGCCAGTTTGCTTTGTGGTTATAGCATCAGCCCCTGAAAAGAAGGATAACAACAGGTTCTATTCCCGGTCAAAGACATGTACCTCAGTTGTAGGTTCAACCCCACTCCCCACCAATCAAGATGTGAGCAAAAGACAGCAATCTAGCTTCGGAATTTGTTTCATCTTTAATTCACTTAAGAAACATTTTTGTTGATTACTTCCCATATGCTAAATTCTGGGACACATAGAAAAGGAGTAAACACAGTCCGTATTCTCATCGATCTTCTCTGTGTTAAGCTTGGTGGGCAGATAGAGATGACTTAAGATATGGTCCCTGCTTTCAAGAGTATGTGTAGACTAGAAGAAGAAAGAGAATATATTCATAAGGGAATATAAGTAAGTATGGACAACTGCTGGTAATTATATAACATATTAAGGAGACTGAGTTAAATCGTGTAGGATAAAAAATGTAGATAGGAAGAGAAGTGGGAGTGAAGGTTATTCATATTACAGTTAATGGGGCAGTGAATATGGTAGCATATTTCTATTAAATGCTGGGAACACACACAAATGGAGGAAACTAAGGTGGTATTGGCGCCTATTATGTAATCAGTAAAAACCTAAAAAGGTAGGGCATACATGAGTGAGGTAAGGTATAGCCATTTTCATAATGACGTTATAACTTTGTTGGGGTGCCAAGAACAATTTACCTGAAACAATTAGAAACAATTATATAATAGCAAGTGATTAGCTGCTAAATGGTGTGGCTAATGCTAATATGTTGTATGTGTTACTCAGACAGGAGACCAAGAAGGCTGGAGAAATCTTGGATGGCTCCATAGAAGTGGCAGGACCTTATAAGACATAGAATCTTTGGATGGGGATGGTGAAAGTGGACAAAAGGACTTTTTTTTTTTTTTAAAGTCAGAGCAACAAAGACTTGCCAATGAAAAGCAGTATATAATGGTGCTGGACCATTAGGCTGGATGGCTTTGTAAGCCTGAAAGAATCTAATACTATTGTAAGCATAATTTTGAGAAGATTTATGAATTTGATTAATAGGAAATAAGTGGAAATTTTAGAATAATTCACTTAGGTAAGTAGGGACCTCATATTCTGAATTATTATATATAAATGTGCACGTTGGACAGTGAAAAAGAGTCATACGGAAAAAAATTGAAACATGGTGTTGGAATACAGCTCTTTGGATGCCATGAAGCACTAAAAAGATGAATAAGTGTGTCTTAGAGCAAATTAAGCCTGAAACAACACTGGAGGCGAAAAGAACAAAACTAAAGCTGTCCTATTTGGGCACACCATGAGAAGGCAGCGTTTGGAAAGGACAATAGTACTGGGGGAAATAGAAGGCAGCAGGGCAAGAGGAAGACCAACTATGAGATGGATTGAGTTAAAAAAAAAAATTAAAAAGCCATTGACATTAGTCTTCAGGAGTTGTGCAAGACTGTTGATGACAGGCCATTGTGGACATCAGTCATTCACAGAGTCACCAGGAGTTGGAGTCAACCTAGCCACATGTAATACACACAAGTAGGACTACAGGAGAGCCAGACTCATTATATTCATTTATCCAGGTCCTGGAGTCAGAGCTACAGGAATTACAGGCAGAAGAGAAATATCTGTGGTCTAAAAGGAGAGCAGGAGTTCTGGGGTATCACATTCGCAGTTATTCAGAGCTACTTATGTCACTACCCCTGTGACTCTGTCGTTGCCTCATTGCGCTAATATCTAGTCTCCCCTCTTTCTTACTAACTCCATTATACAGAGCCTCTTGCTGTATAGCTTCCAACTAGGTTCAGCCAATGCCAAGAATGAGTAGTGAACTAGTAGGGATGGGTGGGGTAGAAGCCAGGGTGTGTCTTCCTCCAAGCTCTTTTTACAGGAAGGAGATTGGACTTCTCAGCCTTTTCACTCTTTCCTTCAAGCTCTCAGCTCCTACAGGGGAGCCACACCGTGGTTCTACATTCTTCCAGAGGACTGGCTTCTGGTTCCAGAAACACCATTTCTTTCCCTGTATCTCCAGCCTTTGGGCCATAGCAGCCTTTAGTTGTGGCTAATCTCTGGGTTAATTCATCATTCCTTGTTTGGCTTCTTTAATCACCAGGGTAATCAATTCTATATCTAACAGTCTTGTTTAAACTGCATAGTAATATTCCTACTTTCTGGATGAACCCTGACTATATATAATCATGGATAAACCTTTCTGGCTCTGGTTTTTACGTCTTTAAACCTAAAAGTATGAACTAGTTACTTGTAATGTTTGTAAAAATAACCAATAATCTCAGATAATCAGATATTTAACTCTTATTCTAGGAGTTTATCATTGTGTAATTCTTCCATCCGTATAAAAACTTCCCATGGGATGGATATGTGGTGCTCTTTAGGACATTTGCTGGAATGGAAGTTTTGGGGAAAAAATTATTTAATGATTGTAGAACTTTAAAATGGTGGTAACCGACCCAACATAGGTCAGCATTTTGAAGGATTAATACTGATATTTTATTTGCATGGAGATGCATGGAGAATAGTGGAGAACATGGAAGAAAGATTTCTTATGAGAAAATCCAAAAAGGATGGCAAGAATTGTAAGTGCATTTAGCCCGAGATGGAGCATTTGGAGTCAAAAGGTCAACGAGCACAGAAAAGAGAGGCTTCCTTTTTCTTAGCATTTGCTAACACCCGCAGGGTCATCTCCTTCATCTGAATTCCCATCTCTTTAGTGACCAAGACCACCCTGTTGCCTTATGAGTGTCTACTTCAATCACATGACAGGCAATTTAGAATTTTTGTAATTATCTAAGGATTAGCAGTGGAGTAGGCTTTGTTCGCTCCCAATTGAATGCTCAATTTTACAGCCATAATTGGAAAGATTTCCAGTAATTTGTGGTAGTTGAATTTAGTAAAAGGAACCGGGTGATTTTTGTTACTTTATTTCATTGTGAGGTCTTTATAATCCGTATTTGGCAGAGGCATGAGATAATCTCTGGCAATGTGGGTCTTGGACAAGATTTTTCTTTGTGACACAACTGAAGAGAAGGTTGAATGAATCCTATCCTGCTTCTTATTTATTCTCTCTGGGTATTATCAGTCATCATTACTCTTCACACTATAAGGCAGGACCATTTTTTGTGCCAAAGAGGAATCACTGCGAGTAAGTTTTGCCCAAAATTTACCAGCATTATATTTTAGTCTGTGATTGAATTATTAAATAATTGATCCAGTGCTAAGTCATCAAAAATAATGTATATTAGATGATTAATTATGTCAGTACTGTGGTGTGCCTTATACAGACACTTGCAAAGGCACAGATTTTGCTTTCCTTTGTCAATGATCAGAGCCAGATACCCTGACTCCCACATACAAACGGGAATATAATTTCAAACTCTTTGGGATGGTACTAACAAAGCATTGGTACTAAAACAAATGAGTGGATAGGTATCTATTTGCATAGATGTATGTGTGATCCAAATGGCCATGGAGAGTCTATGTTAATCCAATGAAAAAAATTCATTTAGTTTAACACATTTGTAGGTCAACTTTGATGGGACCAATATTCTAGCAACTTTGGGGGCTATAATGAAAAGAAGTGATAACACATTTCTCAGGTTTCCACTACATTTGTAGACCAGTTGTAGATAAAATAATAACAAAAGTAAAACTGTTTGTTTAAACTTGATAGGCATTTTAGTAATAAACCATTGAATTTTTAACTGAATAAAAAACAAAGGCAATATTTCTCTATAGAACAATGACTCTGTAAATCAATGGCCCTAGACCAATGAGGGCTAACATTTAGTCTTGGTTCTGCTGTTATATAATGTTAACCTGCTTTCTGTTGCATATCTATAAAACGTAGGAGTTGGACTCTAGTGGTGAGTCTCCCAGTCTATCAAATAAAGTCCTCCAAAACTATGCTGCTCAATTTTGATGAAGATGTGCATTTTATTTTATTCAAATTATGAAAATTTGAGTTTGGCAGAGCTTTTGCCATAGCACAGAAGGATTCTTGGAAAATTTCCAATTATTTGGAATTAAACATTACATTTCTACCTAGCCCATGGGTCAGAATAAAAATAACAATATTTTTAATTGAATGCAAATGAAATACAGCATAACATATTTTGTGGAGTATGGCTAAAACAATGCGTGGAGGAAGATTTTTATGCTTATTAAAAATCTTAGAAACTCTAAAATCAATAATCTTTAGTAAGCTGCAGAAGCTTCTAGCCTTTCAAGAAAGTTCATACTTCATAAGGTTGCACACTAAGAATTTATTTTCCAGACTTTTACTAACATTACTCCCAAATTACAAAGAATTCCTATATTGGTTTGGTATTTATTATAGTTTTTAAAAGGGTTTGAAATATAATTGTTCATTAAGCATAAAATACCAACCTAGGACTGTTATTGACAGAGAGAAAAATTTTACTGAACAGCCACTTCCCTGTTGATGTCCATCTTTCCCTAAAAGATGTCTCAATCTGAATATATTTGGCTACACAAAAGAATGTCATATATTTGTGTGTTTTTTCCATTTGCACAGTATGTTTGTGCTATAGATGATATTTTAAATTAAAATTTTTGTTTTAAATTATTTTTACAATGAAGATTGTTTTTAATTCTTTTTATATTCTACAGTCTTTTATGGAATGTACTAGTGTATGTTTTGTAGACTGTTTAATGACTGGATTTCTTCCTTCAACTTTTGAAATACAAAACCAGTGCTTTACTCTTGTGCACTGTTTTAAAGTATATTAAAATTGTCATTGACCTTTAAAAAATAAAATCAATAAGATAATTAAAGTACTTAAGAGACTAGAAAGTATACAGTAAATTAAATTCAAAGACAGAAGAAAGAAGGAAATTGTAATGTATATATATATATATATATATATATATATATATATATTCAGAAATCAATGGCATTTTAAACTGAATAATGATTATAGAATCAACAAAAGTTGACTCCAAAACCACTGATGAAACTGATGAAACTCTTGCAAGGCCAGAGAAAAGATACAATGTATAAATACCTGGAATAGAAAGAGAGATAGTACAGATCCTACAGATAGTAAATATATATTAAGGAGATATTATAATTAACTTTATGTAAATAAAAATAATAACATACATTAAATGGTCAAACTACTTGAAAGACAAGACATATCAAATTTTACTAAAAAAAGATATCACTCTATATCTATTATAGAAATGTAGTTAAAACTTTTTTTCCCAAAGAAAACTCCAGGTCCAGATGGCTTTAGCTTCACTATTGAATTAAACCAAACATTTTAAGGAGAAATAATACTAATTCTATCCAACCTCTTCCAGAAAATAGACAAGGAATATTTTAAAACTCTAAACCAACCAAACACAATTCAAGAAAAAATGTACATCCCAATATTTCCCATGAACATAGATGCAAAAATCCTTTGCAGAATATTATAAAATAAAATTCAGAAATATCTTAAAAGGAATATATTAATATATATGCAATATATTAATGCATCATAATCACATGGTATTTATACCAGGAATACAAAGTTGATTCAATTTTTGAAAATAAATAATTTAATTAGACTTATAACAACAAAATAAACACACACAACGTGGTCATCTCAACAGATGCTTACAAAATTAAGAACCAATTTATGATGAGAACTCTTAGCAACATCCTAATGCATGAGAACTTTGTCATTCTTTCAAATGGCATTGTAAAAAATCTCCTATGGCTTACATCCTACTGTACAGTGAAAGACTGAATGTTTTTCCATTCAACACTGAGAACAAAGCGAGGGCATCTGCTCTCTTCACTTCTATGAAGGTGGAAATAATTTCCACCAGGAGAATTGGTGGAAATCCTGAATACGAAGTAGTAGTTCTTATCTCACACAGATGGGAAAATTGTTTTTTTTTCCTTATGTAGCTCAATATTGGGCATATATTCTTGAGATAAAGTAGAGGACTGCTGAATATTAGACAGGAATTACATACTGTAAACAGTATGTCCATAGCTCCCAGAATACAAACAGTTAAGGTCATAGCTCAGTAGCATCAGCAATATTGGGATTAGATTGACACACTCACGAAATGCAACAGATTGCACATGACATTAAGTAAACATACAGAAAAAGGCAACAGTATAGCACAAAAGTTGGCCAGCCACTGCACACTTGGGAAATGCATGGTCCCCAAAAGACAAACTTGTGTGAGGTCACACCATTTTAGCCCAGGAAAACCAACTCTTGGATCTCTTTAGCTCTTCTACCTTGTCAAGGGGTAGCTCCTTTAGGGCTACATGACTTGCCCCCAGTTGCTAGTGCAGCTGATTCTTGCTGTTACCAATTACTCAGTACAGTTACAACAATGAGGTACTTGTGTTTGGTTTCATACATATACTGAAACTCAGCTAAATTCTAGCTTATCTTGGATACAGTATATCGATAAATCCCTTGAGTTAGCAAGAGGGGTTGAATTTAAGGTTGAAATCCTCAAGCAATCAATCCTGAGCGCAGAAAAAAAGGTCACAAACCAATACTGGGAGACAATTCTCCAAGGGTGTCATTCTTCTGTATGTCTAGTCAGCAGAGGTGCTGACTGCCCATTGGTCCAGACTGTTCTTTCAAGGATGTTTAATGACCTGCCTTTGAAGATATAGTGTCTCTCCATTAAGCAAAGGGAGAGATGCTTATTGTTCAATGTAACGAAGATAATGTGTGCTTCTGGAGCAAAAATGAGGCATGCTTAGTGCCCATCATAAAAGATTCCAGAATCCCTAAGCTCAGGGTCTCTCTCCTATAACTCCAGCCACAATATATGCAGGTAACTATCTGATGTGACCACAGCAATACTCAGAACCTTATCTTGTTTAGTCCTGGAACCTCAGAAATGATGCATCATAAGCCTTTTGTCCTGTCTATTGGTGATAGTACAAGATCATTAAGCCAAATATTAACTCCGCTGCTGCTCTGACATTTTTCTCTTCTGATTTTTCCTGTCACAGCAGAAAGGCAGGCTTCATAGAAACAACATTCAGTTTGAAGCAGATTTCCTCCCTCTCTTCAAACTCCTGGTCTTAACATACTTGAATCTTTCCCAAAGACGGTCCTCCTTCCTTCTCAGTATTCTGCTAAGGAAACACTTGTATTCTCACATTATGCATACACTGAAATCTGGTGATGATCTTGAATTTTTTTAGCTATTTCCAGACAATAAATTTTCTGTAATCATGAAATAATTTGCCCTCTGTAATGTGTGATACTCAGCTATATCATTGATTATCTGACATACTCCTGGTCATTTGAAAGCCCCCTAATTATGGTGTTGAGAACTGTGGTTTGGGTCCAGCCTTTCTTTCCATCCCCATTTCTGCCATCCTCTATGGCAACCTTAATACTCATATTACTCATGTGAACTTATCCAATAGCCAAACCTTACCCGTTTGAAGATCTCCACCTGTGCTGTAGGTCCATGGCCTCATCCTGGACTTTTTTTATGCTAGGAAAAATGCAACACACCTGGGAAAATCCAAAAAATGTAATATACAATGTATGCTTTCAAAGATGTTTTCTATTTTTATGTATTTATTTGTTTAATCCTCATCCAAGGATATTTTTCCATTCATTCTTAATTAGAGTGGAAGAGAGAGGGAAAGACAGAGAGAAACATCAATGTGAGAGAAACACATCGATTGGTTGCCTCCTGCATGAGCCCCAACCAGGGCCCTGGGCCTGGGAGAATCCTGCAACCAAGGTACTTGCCCTTCAAACCTAGGACCCTTTGGTCTGCAGGCTGATGCTCTATTCACTGAGCCAAACTGACTAGGACCCTAATTTATTTCATTTTCAACAAAATTGGTTCACAGATCTTGTTGAGACCTCTCTTCCTATCTTCTATTTTCTTATAGCTCATTATTGTACTTTACTTTCTTTCTCTTCCACTATAACCTCATGATACCTTCTTGGGACATTGTTCGAATAGTATTGTCAAAGTTGTCTGGCTATTAAACTGAAGAGACTTCTCTCTTCTTTTGCATTATGAGATGCTACTTTTGTGGTCATGGTTGCATGTGACAGTTTTATGTGTTTCACTTGTCTCTTTTATAGGCATATAAACACTACCAGTTCTATAGCTTTGTCTAATTTTTTTAATGTATTCCCAGCACCTGGACCAGTCCAGGCCCATATTTATGGTTGAGGAAATACTTAGCAAATAGGTTAGTGAAGCAGATTATATAATGAAAGACCTTGGCTTATTCTAACAGTTACTAGTATGTAGGTTGAGGTGCCAGAATGAAGCCAATATGACTTGACTTGAAGGTCTTTTCCTTAGGGAAGTTACAAGAAAGTGATCAGCTCTGAATGTGACATATCAATCACAAGTGTGTGATTGTGTCTCCTTGGCTTACTTCTTGAGAAAATTGAAGCATTTAATTGAAAGTAGGTGACATGATGAATGTCACCCATTCCACCAACTATACAGTCCAAATAGAAACCTGAGTCTAGTTGCAAATTTGTTGCCTTGAGCCTTTAGTTAAACAATTGCCCCTAAAATGTTTTCTCCTCCCAATAACATATTCCAAGTCTGGAAAAAAATAGACAAATAAAACACCCTTTTAAAAATCAAGTATTGATCCTTCTATAATTTTTGTAACCCCAAATGAATATATATATTTTTACCAACAGATCAATAATTAGAGTAGTAGAAGGAAGTAAGAGAACCAGATTTTGTCAGAAGTCATATTTCTTTTACTTTTAAGTAAAATATAAGTATCTATAGTATTACTTTGGGAAAATCTCATTTCTCTCACCTCCAGTTGCCCAACTTGTAAAGAATAGTATGGCTTTAATATGGATTCTAAAGATCAAAAGATGGACAGCATGGAGAAATTGACACACTAAAAATGAGTTATATAAATATCATATCACTGTAGCACACTTGAATTACTTGGACATTACAGAAGACTAAGAATATTATCCCCTTATATCACAGTTGCTTTATGTGTATATATGTGTGTGATAATTCAGATGCGCTTCCATGATATAATTAAGGAAATCAAAGTTGTTTTTTCTTGAGATTTCTTAATTTTCTTCCAAATTTTTGCAAAAGCTGATGTCATTTCTTGCTTGTGTTGGGCATGTCTGTTTATTTCATTTTTTTTTTTGGTGCCAATTAGGGACTACGTATTTTAAAAATATGAACACTATGACAAAAGTAAAAATATATCAACATTTTCTTACTATCCTTACATGTACATGACTCAAACTGTAAAAACTTAAGATTTAAATGTTTTAAATGTACAATTGACAAAATAGGATAGATTCTAGAAGGAATTTGGATTTAAGGGTGGCATGCCATCAAGCATTGAGTTGTACTGGATCTACAGGGATGGGCAGGAACCAACTGAGATGTGAGCAACCGAGTGTCACATCTGGGACTGAGATTTGTTGTGAAAGTTGGGCCATATAACTGATGACTCTTTTCAGCTTCAGAAAAAATATGTGGATATATTGTCTGGGAGAAGAGAGAGAATAAGAAGGGACATTCCTGTGAGTTAAACAATATGAGAAAAAAATTCGGAGATGGGGCGGGAGGATTATACTTTATATAGCGGGTCAGATCTGGATACAATAACATGTTCTATGCAGGAATGGTACTATGATGTGTTTTGACTACTAAATACCTATTCTCCCTTCTTTTGCTCATGATGGTCATATGCCAATTAAAAGATTCTTCACCCCAGACTCCTTTAAAGCCAGAGGAGGCCAAACATCCTGTGGCTAATGAAGTACAAATAGAAGTTGCTAGGCTAGGCTCCCCAGAAAATCATTTAGGAAAACAAACTGAGCAAGAATGTGCTCTCATCATTTCCCCCCGTGACATTTCTCTCTTCTCCATTTTCACAGAAAAAATGAATCAATGCCTGAAGTGTAACATGCAGTCTAGACAAACAAGTCAGTGATGTTTCACAACAACACATGCAAGCAGTCAGCACCCAGAACAATAAGCAATACTGCCAGCAGCCCAGGAACCCCCTCATGCTCCTTCCCAGTTACTACCACCCAAAAGGTAACCTCTATCCTGAATTTTAGGAGCATAGAATAGTTTTTTCTGGTTTTAGAGATTATATGAATAGAATCAAATCTTGTGTGTTCTGTTGTATCTGGCTTCCTTTGCTCAACATTATGTTTGTGAGATTTTAGTTGCTGTATCTGTACATGGTTTATTCTCATGCTGTGTAATATGCCATGCATAAATAAACCACATATTATCTATCTGCAAAAAAAAACCCAAACATTTTGATTTCATGACAACAGAAGCCAACAACCAGAAGGTTCCAGGATCGGAGGTAACATGGTTAACGGTCTTACCAGCCCAAACTGCCAAGATCTATAGAAGAAAAATAAGCGTCTATTTATTAAACCACTGTAGAAGGGTTGTCTGTTGGTTGCACATCCAAGTTTTACTTTCCCATCATGTGAACAAGTGATTCCATATCACAGACTGAGGATAAACAAGTTATCAGCTCACATGTACACAAACACAAGTGAAAACAACAGATTAAAACATAAATTGGTATAAGTTGTATGGGCCTATGGGATCTGCTTCACGGCTACAGTGTACCAACCCAGGTTGAGAGTCACTGGGGTGGGATGCATAATCCAGCCCTAGCACCAGCAGGAAGGTAGGAAAAGGGAAGATGAGCACCTTTGCTTTTTCATTTGTGTTCCTTCAGCACAATCTCCATAGCACACTCAGGTGTGCTATTACTATTTTTTTCCCATAAATAGTAAATATCTCATAAACATGGAGGAAATTAATTGTAATGGATGCATGGATGAGTCTCCTAAGAGTAGAAATAAAAGTTTGTGTGAGTAATAAAAGCTAGACAGATATAGAAGTAGAGTGATTGTCTATATCCATAATCCTGGTATAACTATTAGTAGCTACTCCCTTTACTTTCAAAAGGCCCTACTTAGGACAATAAGGATTGTGATCACCACTTCTAAACATACACAAGAAGAAGATCATATTGCATCTCCTTTTTCAAAGTTATGTGTGGCAGATGGGGTGGCACAGTTCACATTTCCTACTGAAAGAGGACATGGTGTCCTGCTGTGAGGAGTGTCCCTGCTAACCTCTAGCTGTAAGACATCCTTAGATCCATCTCCTGGTGTGAGAAGCCCCTGGCCAATGACTGAGCAAGGTGGTGGTAGCTGAAGTCACACTGTTTATAGGGTCGTCTCCTGGGCAACTCAGCGAGATGATGTAGCAAAGGCCATGGCATTTCCCCTGGCACAGCACTCCTCTGACTGAAAATTCTTTGCCCCAGAGTTCCCTTGTGGTCTTTGTCCAGTGGCATCACGACCTGATGAATCTCCTCCTCCTCCTCCTGTCTTTTTCCATCCAAAAAAATCTGTTGTACGCCTGTGTCAGGGAATGTTGCCAGACAACTGGACCCCATAATAGAAGACTTTCTTTTGTGTTCATTTATGAGTTGGCAAATTAGCAGGCCGAACTATCTTAAAAAATCCCAGTTCAAATCATATGTCAAGTGATTAAATGTGGTGCTTTTTGATGTTCAGGGTCCATAGTCATGAAGCCATAGACCAGCATGCAGGCCCATGGTAAAAGGAGTACTTTCTCAAAGAAAAAATGGCCAATGAGAACTTGAAAACTCTTCACAGAGGGAAAACTACCTTTGAAATCCAGGTTGCTCATGGTCAGACATGGATGTTATCTTTTTTTTCTCCTTTCCACTCTGCTTTTCTGCAAGAGAAAGGAAGCTGAATCTTGAGCAGGGAATTTATAAGGGCAAATATAACCTTTGGTGTGATGCACAGTAAGCTGACAGTTCAAGGTGTATCATGCTAGATAAATGTCAAAAGCCAAATAAAAGCCTTGATAATAAGTTGTCCTGAGGCTAAAATCCATGACCCTGAAGCAAAGGAAAAGGATTAATCTTTGAAAGCAAATTTTAGCCCAAACTGATACTGTCCAAAATGATTAGATTCTTGTGATAACCTTGGGGTTGGGGTGTAATGACTAAAGAAAAGAGAGGGAAGAGGAAACTAATCCAAGAGGTACCTAAATTGTATGAAGAGGTTTGTTTTGATTTAGATCTTGCTCTGAAAAATTGTAGAGTGGATTCAGATGCAATAAGTATTGTTGCCATTGTCCCCCCCCCCTCCCTGTCCTCATTCATATGTTGAAGTATTCACCCACAGTACCTCAGAATGTAACTGTGTTTGGAGATAGGGTCTTTAAAGAGGTAATTATGTTAAAATGAGGTCATTCTGGTGGGTCTTAATCCAATACCACTGGTGTCCTTTAAGAGGAGATTAGGACAGACACAGAGTGAACTCCATGTGATATACAGAGAGAAGACAGCCATCTCCAAGCTACATGGGGTCAAGGGAACAGGGAGGCATCTACAGGGGAAGTCTGTAGGCGAAAAGCCCAATAGAGATGATTTATTTCCAGCAAGAACATGTTCTCTGTATTATTGGTGAGATAGAGCACAGGAAGATGGAGGAGCATTCATATAACCATGCCTAGTGCTAAGAGTGGACTCTGTGCTCTCTTCTATCCTCAGTTTGTTTCCTGAGTCACCTTTCCCTGCACCTGGCTTAGAAGGTGCTTGTAAGGTCTGAATGCTCATGCTTAAAGTCTATGGGACACATTGAACTGTGATATAACTATTTACCACGTACGATAATTTCCCCCAAATTCTTATTGTGATTCCTGCAGGATATAGACTTCAGCTTATCCTTTCCTTTGTTAGAGTTAAATCTTTACAAAGTAAAATAAATAAATAAATAAACATGCATTTTCCCATTTAGAAATGCTAGCAAGGGGTTTGCCCATCAACCTAAGAATAATAATCTGCTTATAATTCCAGACTCACAGAATCTTATAAGAAGAAAGGCTCTGTGGGTTTGTGTTTATCGCAGAGAAAAAAGAAAATGTGTGCTGAGTTGACTCATGGAGACTGTGGATTGATAATCCTCCCTGGAGGGAATTTGAGTAGGCGGAATTCCGAGGGCCAGGGCTCATGGAGAGGTGACTAGAGTTTAATCCTTCAGATTTTGCCAAATTAATCTTCTCTGAGTGAGCACACTTGTTTTCGCCCTATCAGGTCTGCTAGAGATGAGGCTCCATGCAGCCCATTATTCAGACTTGGAGACCAATCAATTTTTGTCTTTCCTCCTCCTGCCACCCAATGACTTTATGGGCAGCTCCGAAGCTAAGATGATTAAATCACCAAAGATGGCGCCTTCCTGTCTCTCAATTTGGCCCAAAGGTACTATGCTGGCAGATTACTGTAGCAGCAAAGGCTTGGCCCAAAGGCCTGTAAATCATCCCTAATGCTTTTCAAGGGCTTAGCAGAGGACAAAAAAGAACATGGGTTAGGATGCTTTGGCTCACTCCCATGTACTTTGTTGGGCTTAGAGCATAACTTTTCATTTGCTTGTGGCAAAAATGAATGAATGAATGAATGAATGAAGAATGAATATAAAAATTGGAAAAAAAATAGGTCAGAATTTGAAAGTACTTTTGCCTCTATCATTGACAGGGACCTATAGTCAAAAATAATCAGATTTTCCCTGGCTGGTTTGGCTCAGTGGATAGAGCTTCAGCCTGTGGACTGAAGGGTCCTGGCTTCAATTCTGGTCAAGAGCACATGCCCAGATTGCCGGCTCAATCCCCAGTGGGGTGTGTGCAGGAGGTAGCTGATCAGTGATTCTCTCTCATCATTGAAGTTTTTATCTCTCCCTCTTTTTTCTTCTCTGAAATAATTAAGAATACATATAAAAATAATCAATTTCATATGTCATAGAGCAAAAGGCCTGAGCAGCCCCCCCCCCCCCCCCGGAGCAGGCTTGGACCCTTTAATGTTTTGGAGACCTAAAAAAATGAGGGTTTCCTTTTGCAATTGAAGCATTCTTCCATTGTTTTCTTTACTACCGCCGTAGTGAGTTTGAGCAGCTTCCCCCATTTTGGTGAGCATACTTCTTAGTCATCATTTTCTCTACTTCTTAGGTATGAGACCTTGAAAAATAACTGACCTACATTACTATAGCTAAGTCAAGTTAACTATATTCAAAGCATGCTGCATGCCTATTTTAATATATGTGTTGTGCAATGACACTTTGAATAAAAACAGAGGCTAACTTCTTACCCCAATATTTTATTCCCTAGATTGATGATTTTGCACACTGGCTATGCATTAGCATTATCTGGGGAGCTTTTAAAACAAATATTTTATTGATTTCAGAGAGGAAGGGAGAGTGAGAGATAAACATCAATGATGAGAGAGAATCATTGATTAGCTGCCTCCTTTACACCCCCTCCTAGGGATTGAGCCCACAATTTGGGCATATGTCCTGACCAGAAATCTAACTGTGAACTCCTGGTTCATAGGTCAACACTCAACTACTGAGCCATACTGACCTGGCATGGGGAGCTTTGCATACATACCATGCTAGGGCACTGTCTCAGAAAGCCTGAATAAATAAGTGATCTATGGTGGGGTTCAAATATTTGTATTTTCAATTTTTTTCTCTGGATTATTCTTATGTGTATCCAGAATTAGGAACGGCAGGTAGTTGGAACAATCAAGTATAAGCGCGTGTGTGTGTGTGTGTGTGTGTGTGTTAAAAAGTGCCATACTAGATAATTAATGGAACCTGCATAAACTTAACACATATATGTAGTAGTATGCTGACTAAAATAAAAGAGTTTATGCATAGAATTAGGTCATTCGATCTTCCACAAAATGGAAAGTTAGATACTATAAGTTTGCTATATTGTGGATTCCTTGTTTTTTGTTATTCTCAATTAGAGTTATTCTGCCAAGCAGGATCTAGGTTATTTAAAAAGTATGGGTCCTATCTTGAAGCTTCTCAGAATTAGACTCCCCCATATAATGTGTAAATATTTCAGAAGGTTTCTCCTGAAGGCGATTTCAAGCTGTGTTTTTAAATAAATGTGAAACAGATGAAATTGGCTGGTTTGGGGAAGTATATGTGAGTGGAATATTGGAAAATATGAGAAGTAATAAAAGAGGAGATTGGGGAAAAGAATAGGACAAACGTGGAGGAACATCAGCCCATAGCCAGGTGTACCCCTGACCTCATGCCCCTTTACCTTTAGAATGGGTTTCAGATCCTCTCCTTTAGAATAGTCTGTTTTGCACTAACCACCCTCTGTGACACATTTGCATTTGAACTGTTGATTTGTTTTCAAGTCCTTAAGACTAGACTGGTGGTTCTCATGTGTACACACTGGAACCATCTAAAAATTATTAAGGCCCAAGCCATTTCCCCCCTCAGGTAATTTTAATGTGCGGAGAGGGTTCAGTGTTCTCCTGGAGTGTATGCCCATGCTCCAAGAGTTGTGATGCCACTCACATCACTTCATGAAGAAAGCAGCCTATTCGGAAAGCATCCTCAAGCAGGTTCACAGATCTGACAAGGCCTTCCTTGGTGCTTTTATAAAGGGACTATAAAGATATTCAGGGGTCAGCCTTGAGGTCTACATTTATTTGTTTTCTGGTTACTAACAAGTGTCATCAGGAATAGGATTGACTCAGGTTTTATAAAAATAGGTAATGTGCTCTTCTAGTTCTTCTAGGTAATTATATTCCTTCTTGACAGGGAAAACACTTTTAAATCTTAAAAATAAAAGTTTAAAAACAATTAAAATTAGCTCTCAATTACTGCCTTAAATGGAAGGGAGAAACATATCTTAAATACAATAAAATTAAAATTACACTGGTGTGTTTGTTGTGTCTGCATATGTACTTGTCACGTACGTCATAGATCATAGCCATCAGTGATAAGCAAATTTGTATATTAAGCTAGAGATGATAATTTCACTATGGAGAGCTCATAAAAGAGGATTATAATTTGTATGAGTGTATAATACAAGCTGGCCTAGACATAATGTGAAATTACCTTCAACAAGTTGTGTGATACACATTGTGTCAGTTATAATACTTTCCTGAAATTTTCAGCATTGGAGGTTGAAATATAGCTCTCAATTCTTCTTGCAGCTTCACACACACACACACACACACACACACACACACACACACCAGCAACCATCCTTGATGGTACATAGAAATGCCTATGTGCATTAGAGAAAGAAGGTGAGACCAGCAGACATGGGATGAAGGAGTTAGTAATGGCACCTTTTTAGACATACTTTAGATAACAAAGAATGTTCTTCAAGAAGGGAAACTGCTTGGCTCTAACTTTGCAGATTTCGTGTATATAACTAGTGTATCTGAATATCAATAATAAGAACTGCAAGTGAAACATTGTTTTTGCTTTCTTTTTGTTGCTGTTGTTATTACAGTCTGTATGAAAGGAAAGTAATTCAAACCAAAGCCTACTGGAATAAAATGAAAGTTTATTTTCATTGTGAGTGGAAAAGTAGGTGATAGTAGTCTGTTTTTTTTGTTTTTTTTTTTGGTATAATTTTGAATATACCATTATGGTGTGTATATTTGAATGGAAACAGAATCAGAGATGTTTTAGATGTCATCACTAACAACAAAAAGGAGTAGGAACATGCTTTGTGTCACACCAGATTTTAAATAATTAGAATCACACTGGCATAAGACAGCTACTTAAAGGGACCTTAGAGGTTATCTTGTACTTTAATCTCAACCGTATGGGTGGTCGAGGAGGAGGCACACACCTGTGTAGAGAAAAGCTAAGGTAAATAACATGACATATCATTTACTTGTGTAATAATTTTAATACTGAAGTTTTCAATGATTGGATTAATTTCTTATAGACCAGAATAGATTCAATTCAATTCAACTTTCAAATGTTGACTTGAAAGTTCAACATTTCCATTACTGGCTGTTGGATCCATATTCTTTAAAACTGGAGCACTTCTCTGTGTTATAAATCAAATAGAAGTGTCTATCCCATCACAAGGACGCAAAAGAAACATAAGATTCTCTTGTAATCAGAGGACTGTAGATAGCTACATCCCAGACCTGAGTCTGCATAACACACACCATCAGAGCATCAGATGGCTGATGTCCTGCTCCTAGCTTGGAACACAGCTTCAGCCCACTTTGAGTTCCTTTTGAGGTCTCCAGCTGCAGGTGCTATTTCTCCCAGTGCAACCATCTCCCTGACCAGTAAAATATATCTAAAGAGAAAGTCACTGCTTTCTCTATAACCCACTAGCTTCTCTTCACCCTCTGGTGCAATATCCTCATTAGAGAAATCACATCTTCTTTTGTAAATGCCACATAACTGTGAATCAGAGTCACCAAACAGTAAGCACTGATGATGTTGTTCATTAATTAGAGGAGCTTTATGTCCTAACCATGCTAACAATTAGGGGGAAAAAAAGATCATGGAGAAGAAGAATTTTTAAATGTAACCACACTCAGATAAGCAGTAAAGCAGAGTGAAGAATTTCAGTGTCACTACTTAAAATCTTTTGAATATCAACAATCATGTGTGCTTAAATGAAATGGAAATCGTATATTAGGAAGGATTTGTACAGTGGATAGTTGGCTTGTTAAAACTCTTGGAAATGTGGTAAAACCAGTAAACTTTAATAGCTGTTTCAAATGTCACCGAAACAAATGAGTTGTGTAAGTATGATAACACCTTTGAAAGTGGACACCTCGTTAAAATTAGCCCAGCAGCTCCTCAGCCAGTTTACCGCTTATTTTATAGGTTTGCTCAAATGATTTTCACTGGAAATTGTTATGCATCCGAAAAAGAACATACCTGAGAATACCTAAATGAATCATTAGCAACAGCATTCTTGGTTCAAAGTATCAGACCCATTCTCTATAAATAAAATGTGTTCATTGGCAATTTGTATGTGCAAATATATGTGATTTTAATTAGCTTTAGTTAAAATAAAGCTATCATACTTAATAATTTTGCTTTATATAAAAATGCACTTGAATCAGTGCTATTTTAAGCAAAGTTAAATAATTTTTCAAGGTTCAAAGACATCGAGTTATCTAAATAGGATAATCCTTTTCCGTCCAAACAAAATGGTTATATTCTAGAAATTTAATTCCTATTAGGATCCTGTCTGTCTCCTTTTCCAAGTTATGAGTAAATGTCATCCAGACACTTGGTAGATTTCCATGTAGGGAGAAAGTGGAAATTCACTGCCATCCCCCTTCCCAAATACATAGGTGCTCTCCTGGCACAGAGATCATTTGAAGAAAGAGCAATCACAAGCTTGAACGGGAGAGGATGGGGAAGAAATTGGTGAGGAAGAAATCAGCCTTTCTCTTGCACAGCTGTGCTGCTCCTTAGGCGCTTAGTGAAATTGAGACCAAGACATATTTTTCTTCCCCCTGTGCCTGGCTGAAAGCATTAGGGGCCATTCCAATGTCTGCAAAGAGGACAGACCAATTGCTGTAAGCCCACCTCTGACTCTCATATCTCAGTACACAGATCTCCCCCGGTCATCTGTATTGGAGACCATGATCTCTGATGGTTCATTTTTTTTTAAAGTTGAAAATATCTGGATTTCCTAAAATGCTAGGACAGTTTATAGATGGAATCTCAAGTTATTTAATCAAATGTAATATGTTTATTTTTGCTTATATTGTCCTATTTTTAAAAACACACACAAACTCTAGAGGTTTAAAGAGGAGGGAATGCCCGTTTCACATTGTATGTGCTGACACTCTTGGCAGAATCAGTGGCTTTGCCTTTTAGATTCTAGGACATGAGCTCCAGAGGCTCCCCCCCCCCCCCCCCCCGCCTCATCCACAGTGTGGCCCTGCCATGTCCTGGCCTGGGAGCTTACTTCTCCCAGCTCCAGTGTCCTCCTCTGTAAAATGAGGGTCGTATTGGTAACTATCTCAGGACCAAGACTAGCATTCAAGGAGGGGACGTAGGTTAAGAAGGTGACATAGGCTAAGTGCTAAGAACTGTTCCTGGTAGATATTGAACACTCAAAAAAGTCCTTATGAGCATTACTGTGCCTTGCTATTTGCAGTACTACATCCTGGACTATAAACACCTTTGTCCACCTCAAGATCCATGATTGACATTCTGTTCATTATTTGTAAGAAAAATAACAAGACAGAAGCCTTGAAAAACAGTATTAATTGTTTGAAAACATGATGGATAGTCCACTAATGAAGGAATTGTTTAAGGTTTCCCACTTTTCGGTAACTATAACAACTCTACTTGTGGATTAGTAATAGCTCCTGTGTGAAATTACTCATTATATACCATTTTAGCTTGTAATTGAATCTGTTTGTGTCAGCAACATGCCTGACATAGTGTGAGAACTTGGTTGGTCTCAGTGTTGGTTTTCTTTAGGTTGGAAATGTGGCAGAGACCCTCAAACTACCACCAATAATGGCCCCTCCCTCCTCATTGCAGAGCTGGCTCTCTAGAAATTCCCCAGACTCCTTCACTTCTAAACCAAGCGAAGTAACAAGTTCCTACAAATGGAGCGTGAGTGCGTGAATGTGTCAGTTCCAGGATGAGCTGAGGACACTGCTACCTCTCCCGTCTCTTCCCCTGGCAATAGGTACAGGGGACTCAGGCTCAGAGGATGCGTTCCTACTATACAAGATAGAACAAGTTGTGTCCCTGAATCATTGCCTGGAGAGCTACCCACTGACAAGGAATGCTTGCGCTGGCGGGTTGTGTAGCAATTAATAACCTTCTATTGTTTGGAACCACTGAGATTTTGCAGTTTTGTAATACTGGTTCATGCTCCAGTAACTGATATAAAAAGCAACAGAGTTATCCCTATGATTCACTGTTGCTTCAAATAGTTGCAAACTCTCTTTTGAGATTGCTATTAGGGCTTCTCACTACTGGCAAATCTTCACTGTTTTAACTTAGAATTACGTTTTTAGAGGTGGCCAAAAGCCATCCAAAGTCTTGGTATAAAAAGTTTAGGTATAGCCGAAACTGGTTTGGCTCAGTGAATAGAGCGTCAGCCTGTGAACTGGAGGGTCCTGGGTTTGATTCCAGTCAAACCATTACCTTGGTTGTGGGCACATCCCCAGTGAGAGGGTGTGTAGGAGGCGGCTGATCGATGATTCTCTCTCATCGATGTTTCTAACTCTCTATTCCTCTCTCTTCCTCTCTGAAAAAAAAATTAATAAAATATATATTTTTAAAGTTTAGGTATAGAAATTCTCAATGTATTATTAGAAATCAGTTTCAGTAATTCCAGAAAATGAACCTCTTAATAAAATAACTTCTTACTATAACACGAAGGACTTAATATCATGTTCTAATGTCTCAGCATGTCGAACCACACTAGGGGTCAGTAGACCTGGTTTCTGACTCCAGCTCTGCTTTCTAAGTTTAAACCACAATCTAAATTTTAACTTCAAAGAGCAAGAAGATGACAAATTATGGGCCTCGTATTGAAACATTTTTATAAAAAACTTAAACATTTAAATAAATGCCAGGCTTAGCTTTGAATGGTAAGTAAAATATCCATATGGCAGTGTTATCAAACATTCCTACTTGCTGCAATGAACGATGCTATTATTTCCTAGATATATTCAAATTGTTCTTTGTAAAAATAGTTCTATTTAAAATTCTAATGTCACTTTCCAGTGAGCTACATCACATCATCAGATGAATAATATTGGAATATAGAATTGTGTAATATTTATATTAGTCTGTGGGTTATCAGCAAGCCCAAAACAGCTGGAAAGCAAAATTTTAAAGGATTTTTTATGTGAACACATTGGTCTGTGGAGAAGGACCTGTTGGCAGCAAGAGTTTATAGCTATCTGGCTCCTCCCTTCTAATTTCTGCTTTGCCACTACCTTCCCCATGACTCTCTTCAGTTTCAGGGTCCATAGTTGGCTCTTAAGAGTATAAGGCCCATGCAAATTTTTCTTAAAGACCCCTATTTAAATATATTTTACAAATATCCTATATAATAAAAGAGTAATATGCAAATTAACCATCACTCCGCTCAAGCCATACCCACCAGCCATGCCCACAAGCAAATTTATCCCAACCAAGATGGCTGCAGTCACAGAGAGCAGTTGAGAGGCTTGGCTTTCCTCATCAATGGGAGCCAAGCTTTCCACTTCCTGGCCTTCCTAACCCTCCACTCAAGGATACAAAGTTTCAATTATAGAAGATAAATCCCAAGAAAAATGGCTGCAAGAGGCTTGGCTTTGCTCCAGACTACAAAGTTTCAATTGTAGAAGGTAAATAAATCCCAGATACCAGAGCCTCTTTTTGGGTGACATGCCTACAAACCACCACATGCCCCTCACCCAGGCTGTCCCACACCCCAAAGGAACCCCCACCCTGATCTGGGACACCCTTCATGACCTAGTGAGCTGGCCTCCACCCATGCACCAGGCCTCTATCCTACCTAATAAAAGAGTAATATGCAGTTGACCATCACTCCAACACAATATGGCTGCCCCCATGTGGTGAAAGATCTGTCCCTATGTGGACACAAGATAGCCACCACAAGATGGCCAGCAGGGGAGGACAGTTGGGAGTGACCAGGTCTGCAATGGAGGGTAGTTGGAGGCGATCAACCTTATAGGGGAGGACAGTTAGGGGTGGCCAGGCCGGCAGAGGAGGGAAGTTGGGGGCACACAGGCTGGCATGGGAGTGGTTAGGGGCTGATCAGGCTGGCAGGCAGAAGTGGTTAGGGGCAATCAGGAAGGCAAGCAGATGAACAGTTGGGAGCCAGCAGTCCTGGATTGTGAGAGGGATGTCTGACTGCCCGTTTAGACCTGATCCCAGGCAGTTTAACATCCCTCAAGGGGTCCCAGATTGGAGAGGGTGCAGGCTGGGCTGAGGGACATCCCCCCACCCTGTGCACTATATATATATATATATATATATATATATATATATATATATATATGTATTTAACTTAGAACACAGTGCCAGAAAGTAAGGAAATACTCAAAAAATAGTGATGGGAATTATATCAAGGGAACACATGTGACAACTGAAAGAGTTCCCAATGGCCAAAAATGAAACATCTTAAGAAATAAAGTAATATTGGATTATAACCCCCAAAATACATATACACTGAGTGGCCAGATTATTATGATCTCTGAATGCATAGTAATCTGGCCACTCAGTGTACTTCTCCTCTGTACCTCATTTATTTGATATCAAAGATACTATTTATTATGCATCTGATCAGTTTTCCCCTTTGCACTGGCTGATAGAAAGCTCGGGGCAAATAGGTGGTTGATCTCCAGCAAAAGTCTAGAATACTTTTGGTACCCATTTGAGATACAAATACACTGTGTGGCCAGATTATTATGTGTTCAGAGATCATAATAATCTGGCTACTCAGTGTATATTTATTTATACAATAAATATTCTTAAGTCCATGCTGAAATAAAGGATTAAAAAATAAATAAATGGAGACTATGCCAACCTCACATCCAGAAGAGCTGCAAAGAATTTACACAGAGAGTCCACTCTCAAGAAAGTGGAGCATAGTCTCCCACTTCTTCATTGTGGGCTGGTTATAGTGGCTTCCTTCCACAGAGTACGGAATGGCGATGGCGAAAAAAAGAGTAAGTTCATAGTGATACACACCACTTCAGCCAGGTGACTGAGGTCAACATCAACAGTGCTAAGTAATATTACCATGATCTGATGAGAATAGCACTTTACCTTTGTGGTCATCTTTCCCAAGATGCATAACCCCAGTCTATCCATGACACATACGTGAGACAAGTCCAAATTGAGGAGCATTCTACAAAGTCACTGGCTAATACTCCTCAAAACTGTCAAGGTCATGAAAAACAAAGGAAGTCTGAGAAACTTAACAGCCAAGGGAATAGTAAAGGAATGTGATGACTGAATATAATATGGTACCTGGGGTGGATCCTAGAACATAAAAAATGGATTTTAGATAAAATTTTTAAAATCTTAACAAAGTATGACAGTAGTTAATTATGAATCATCCAATAACAGTTCATTAGTTTAAATGTATCATACAAATGTAAGATGTTAATAGGGAAAGTGGGTGTAGAGTATGTGGGAACTCACTGTATTGTCTCTATGATTTTTCTGCAAATCTAAAACTGTTCTAATAGAAAACAATTATTTAAAAAATTGTTATAAATTTCAAGAGCCCATGTAAGAAAGTGTAATTTACTGACAATTTAAGACTGAGCTTGGCAAACTTTTTAAATAAAGGGTTGGCTAGTAAATGATTTAGGCGTTGTGAGCTACCTATGGTCTCTGTCACTTATTCTTCTTTGTTTATCACCCTTTAGAAAAACATAAATCACTCTTGCAAAAACAAGCAGAACAAAATATCCAAGATCATAGTTGCAGAATCCCTGATTTAAAATAATGCATAGAAAAGAGGAATTTATACATTTGTTTGTCCCATCAGCACACATGCAACTTTTTCTTAGTTTACAGCTACATTTCTTCTTCTTCTTCAGGTCCAAGAGCCATCTCTTCTTTCTCATCAGTATCCAATGCACCATTCCATTCCTGGTTCACTTAATTTTTTCCTGTGAGATAAGGTTAGTAATGATGTTATTACCCACAAGGTCGTGGCTTTTTAGACCTGTTTTATTGAAACAAGATAGATCTTCTTGCCTCTGTGGTTCCCTACTACCATTTACTCAGGACACTGCATTATCTCTCCAGCCACCAATGAATGCTGCCTTCTAATGATTCTCTTAGGGGTCGTTAATATGCATTGTTGATGTCAACCTCAAATAAGTCTTACTTGGAGTCACCTGCTAATATTACTATTCAGAATTTTATAGTATCAAGGTTGAACAAAACACCTCCTAATCATGGTTGACCTTAGACTAAGCTGTCATCACTGCATCCCTAGAACAGTTTCTTCCAGTTGTTGACTGCACAATGGCCTTCCACACACGGCACCAATGAGGAGGAGAGGCACTGGCCCCTTGCACAGGGACTGTCCTTTCTCCATCCAGCATGGCTTCAGGCCAGTTTAGGAAAGCACAATGCCA
This sequence comes from Vespertilio murinus, assembly GCA_963924515.1. Classification (NCBI taxonomy): domain Eukaryota; kingdom Metazoa; phylum Chordata; class Mammalia; order Chiroptera; family Vespertilionidae; genus Vespertilio; species Vespertilio murinus. The sequence continues at coordinate 6,369,913 of OZ004709.1, forward strand.
CCTTATTGGTTAGAGGTGAAAGAGGATGTGGGTGAAAAGGATCAGTTAGTGCTGGGAAGTCACGATCTCAGAGCCCTTTAGGGGGGTAAGGATGGACGTTCCCAGAAGTCTTCCTAAATCATGGTGCAGAGTCCGTGTGGGAAGTGAAAGACTTGCCTGGGAGATTTAAAATGGCTGCAGCAAGAGAAGCACTGGGGCCCTCAAAAGGAACCCCTGGCACCATTCCCATGTGCTATTCTTATTGCCCTCAGATGCTAAAGAGGAATATGGATGACCAAAAGCAGTACTAAGGATCTTGGGTAAATGATCAGTAGCCCAGCGTCCTTGTCCAGGATCCAAAGTGAGTGACAGTCATTCCAAATTCGTGTGTCAGCACTACTCTGGAAACTCAGTCTTGTACAGCCTCCCCAAAGAAATTTCCTATCAGCCAACTAGAATGACCTTCTTACCCTCCTCTAACTGCTATTCAACCTCAGGGCCCTGATAGGACCACATAAGCATAAATCAATCTTGGGGCATTTAGTTGACCCAATGCATAACAAAATTGAAGATAGAAGATTGGAGAGGTTTCTGAATGAGAAAAAATGGTGACTTGGGAGCCTGACATGGCCAGCTCTAGCTGCATCCAAGTCATCAGAACGAGAAAGGCAATTTCAACAAAAACTCTCCAAAATGTAGGGGCCTCTGAGATGGGGGATCCAGCACAGGGACCTTTGCTTATCTGGCCTAAGATGGCACTTCCCCTCTTCAGTTCATCAGACAGGCAGTGCCCTACGCTGACTCTAGACCTCCAACCTCCATCTAAAACTCTCTGGAGAATCGTGCAGAAGCATATTGCAAATCTGCATTCAAACTCGGTTTTTGCCACTGTTGTAGGTTTTGTGGATAGAGATGGAAAACCTTTCTGGAATTTTTTTTTAAATGTATGTACCCTGCAAATCTATCCTTCAGGCCCCTGCTGTCTAATTACTAATTTGCAGAGCTAACTCAGACAAAGATGTTAATCCTGATAATATCTTAATTCCAGATAATGCACTTTTATTTAACAAGATCTTTTTAATTCCCAACATAAAGTTGTAACCTCTGACTCTGATTGCTGAAACATGTAGATTCACAATTAACTGGCACAGGGCATTACTGAACTCCAGCGACTTATCAGGGATTACTATTTTAAATTTACCCTGCTGAGTACATTTTAAAAACTGAAGTACAAGAAGCAATATTTATTTCAGAGTTGGGTTGTGGGTGTATAATTGTCTGCATTCTTCTGTATGCTCCAACACTTAGCCCTGAATTATGCCAGATAATGAAGAAGCCCCATGCTTGGATTGAATATTGTTTCTGTACCAGGCCCTTCAGGATGTCCAAAATGCTATACGAAGAGTTGCTTCCATTGGCTTATGTTTCTACGTGGCCCCATGGATCTCACTTTAGGGGGAAAGGGCCTCAGCACCACGTTTCCTGACAGGTGCTGGTTGGGGATGTTGGTCATCAACACACACACTTGCATAAGAACTCAGACAGGAAAAAACATTCATCTAATTTTTTTCTGGTTGCTTTTTATAAACAATGCTAGAGGCCCAGTGCACGAAAATTGTGCAAGGGTTCCTTTAATATAATTCCTTCCCTTCCCCAGGATGCCATCACTGGTTTCCTTCTGGCACTTGGGATCCAGCTTCCCTCACAGCCCAGGTTTCTTCTGGAAGGTCTTGCAGAAGGACATTTGTTATAATTAGCACATTACGCTTTTATCATTATAGATGTGGTGGCTTGTATGTGTTTACTGCTGGAAAACTCACAGCCACGTTTGAGGCTCAAATCAGAGTCTCATTGGCACCATGGTTTGCCCTAGGCCAGTGGTTCTCAAACTTTCTAATGCCGAGACCCTTGAATACATACAGTTCCTCATGTTTTGGTGACCCCCAACCATAACATTATTTTCGTTGCTACTTCATAACTATAATATTTCTGCTGTTATGAATCGTAATATAAATAAATATCTGTGTTTTCTGATGGTCTTAGGTGAACAGATTGAGAACCGCTGCTGTAGAGCCTAAGACCATAGGAAAACACAGGTATTTACATGATAATTCCTAACAGCAGCAAAATTAGTTATGAGGTAGCAACGAAAATAATTTTGTGGTTGGGGTCACCACAGCATGAGGAGCTGTATTAAAAGGTCGCAGCATTAAAATGGTTGAGAACCTCTGTTGTAAGCTGACTTCAGGCTCTAACTTATCTCCTGTCCTTATTTTCCTATCTCATTTTCTTTTTTCATATAAGCATTCATTCTCCTGTGTTGCTGGCATATCTGTTAAGTCAACCTTCTCTTCTTTTTGGCACAAGGCTGTTTATAAATAATTCAGAAGTCCTGACCCAAGTGCTTTGAGACTTTATGTTGTTGGCACTTTAAAGAGTGTGGGCTTTGGAATGACACAGGGTTGGCTTGGCTATTAGATTTGCTGCTTATGAACTCTGTGACCTTTGGCCAGTTTCTTTATTTGATATGGCATGTTCCAGAAGTGCCCTAACTGCTGATTAATCCTGTTCTCTTTGTTCCCAATGCCATTTTCCCTCCAGCATGTCTACACATACAATGTTTTCCAACATGTATCACTTTATAAAGCTGGCCCACCGGGGAAGGCAGTCTTAAGTAATTATCCCGTGGAGATGAATAACAACATGAGGAAAGATCTGGAGACCCAGATAAGAGCTCTATTCTCTATGAAAACTAGGAATGAGCATTAGATCCCTTATTTACATTATGGTGAAGTATACATCTGTACACCGTTAATTTTCTATTCCACCTCTGAATTCATCCTCTGTCCTGCTGCTGAAGTTGTACTGTTAATTTTAGAAACACAAGACTTCGCCCTTAATTTTCTGGCTGTCATCAATATTTCCCCCCATTAGTACAAGCAGGACTACATCTCAGGGATGTATCCATACCTCAAAGAGATAGTGTCAATCCTATCTAATGAATGAATTTACAGTTTCAAAGCATAGTAAACCCGTCAGGGGGAATTAAATGATATGTTGCACCAGACATAACTCCTATGTCTGGCATTTGGGTTAGGTTGTTGAGTAAGAGGAAAATGGAGCACGTGGACCTTGATAATAAACCTGTCTTGGATATTGTTGTTAAGCCTGCCTCTTCTGGAGATTAACGTGGCAGGTAGTAAAATGTATCATACATACACACATAAACATGATATTTTTGTTCTGTTTGAAGTTTCTCATGGAAAATGGCTTTGTGATTGGTCTTTGAGCAGCACTTTATTTATAATCCTATTTGCAACTTGAAGAGATTTCACCTAGGAAAGAGAGCCAGCATCCTACTTTGGGTTTTGTGATTCTGAAAATGTCACTGCTGTCATTTGTCAAGTATGCCCGAAATCTGTCTTTTCAATAAATGACATCTCCTACTCCTTTTGGGTAAAACCTTTCACTCCTTTTTCCTTTCAGAAAGAGATCTAAACAGAGAGAGAGGGAGTGTGGGAGGAAGGGAAGAAGAGAGAGAGAGAGAGAGAGAGAGAGAGAGAGAGAGAGAGAGAGAGAGAGAGGTGTTTGGATTCTTAGTTTTAGAACAGGAATGAAATTGATTTCTTATATATAAGAACTACTCATTTTTGGTGCCACACAATTAGACAGTCTTGGTTTTTCTTTTCTATTATTTTTTTTTAATCTTGGGATGGAATACCATTTTATTCTGTTCATAAAATGGGTTATATTTGTTTTTACTTGGGAAAAAAATTTCTATGGAGCAAAAGTTGCCTTCCCAATTCAAGCAGAGTTTTACCTGCTCCTCCATGGTTAATTTCTTGCTTTTCCTTCCGTAAGCCTCAGGACATGCTTCCCTTTTCCTCGGGCTTACCTGCTAAAGTCACATAATTGCACTTCCTTCCCCGGGGCTCAGGGTCCGGCATCCCAGCAGGGATGTCTTCTGACTGACCTGTCTGTCCTCTGGCCACTAGCTTACCTTCTCTGCTTCTAGGTTACCTCATCTGTGAGATGTGGTCGTACCTCCTCACATTCTGGGGGATGCTGGGAGGATTAATTAGTGTTTGTGGTACACATCCAGGCTCAAGCCTGAAAGATGCTTTATGAATGCAGAATACCTCTATGTTCACAGCAGGCTCAGTGATGGTGAAGTTGCCAGCTAAACACAACCCGCACCCTCGTTGAAGCTCGGTGACCTTTCTATCCATCCCCCTAACTCCATGGTGTCTCCCAGAGGAATGTTCTGTGCCTCCCAATCTGGATTCTCTTTTGACAATAAGTGCGGCATATACTGAAAACAAAGAAGGGACTTATTTATTTGAGTAATGCTTGTTCACGTGGAACATAATAGCAGCTGGATTTCTGCTGAATCAAAAATCTATTTGTTCCAGCAGATCACCCAATGTTGTGTATCAATTTCCATTCCCACTAATGGAATTAGGCTCCCACACCATTTCTAATCAGTTTTCCCCCCTTAGTTTTGTATTTCAAGTGAAAGGACACGTTTAGTGCTGTCATACTTACCAGAGGAATGGTGACGTCTCCTGGGAGACATAGAGTGGGTGATACATTTTGTCTATTTTTCTCTTCATGCATTTAAGACACAGGTATCATTTAGAGCCCCGTTATGTATGGAAGGGAGAGATGAAATGGAGCCCAAAAGCCTGGAGTATAAATTTCATTCCTGCCACCGAGTATGATCTTGGGAAGCTCATTTTCCTCAGTTAAATGGAACTAATTCAATTTGTCTTTCGGGGTTGGTGTGAAATGTAAGGAGATGAGATAGTTTCTGGTGATACTCAATGATGTTTACTCAACCAATATTAGTTTTATTCCCCTCCTATCTTCTCTATCATTTTGCTAAGTGTCCTTTTCCAGCTGAGACTCCTGCTGACCTTGAATGACAGATCTGGCTTACCTGAATATATTCTAGTGCATTTCTTTAATCACTGATTCATCATTAATCTGTATAGTATTTGGTCTCATGGAAAATGGGTTAGTGTGGTAGAAACCTCTAGTGGGACAATGGGTTTGAGCAGAAGTGAATATATTTTGGAGGCAGAGCTAATAAGAATAGCTGTTGGGACTTGATTGATATATTGACATAGAAAAAAGAGAACCAAATATTAAGCACTTTTTTTGACTGATGGGAAAACAGAAGGAATAAGGATATTGAGAGGGAACCAAACCAAAATCAAGTGTTATATCTTACACATGTCAATTGTGAGGAGCCCATTACAGAATCAAGTCAAGATGTCTTTAGGTAGTAGTATATATCCAACTTAGGTTCAAGAGGAGAGATGAGGAGTAGACATATGAATTTGGCCATTGTAGACAGAGAGACTATATCTAAAGTCATAAGACTGAATAAGGTCACATTGCAGAGAGCACCTCAATAGAGGGGAAAAAATAGCCTACTACCAAATTTTGGTTCCCACATTTGGCAGCCGAGTAACAGAAAAGAGGAATCAAGATAGAAGATTGGAAAGTCTGGCCCAGAGTGGCAGGAAAAGGGGAAAGTGGAGTATCAGGAAGTCACAAAAATAAAGGAATGCAGTATCTAGTTACCCTGCAGTATCATCTGTCTGATAACTTTGAAAAAAGTTGTAAATTTGCCATTTTCCAGTGAGTTTTATTGTAACAATAGGAGTGATGTTCTTGTCCAGATTTTTATACAGTAAGCAGAAGTCAGAAGTCTCATCATCATTCTTGAAAGATAGTTTTGTTGCACATAAACTTCTAGGATGACAGTTCATTTATCTTAGTTCTTTGGAGATACAATTCTATTGCTTACAGTTTCTAAGATTATTGCTGAGAAATTAGCTGTCAGTATAATTGTTATTTAAGGTGATCTTTCTTTCCCCATCAGTTCTTTAAGATTACCTCATTGCCTTTCACATTCTGCAATTGAATTTTTATATGTCTGATTATAAATTTTATTTCATTTATTTGTTTACACGATAAGATGGGATTCCAGAAAGGTATGTTTTACATCAACTGTGAAAAATTTCCATGTAATACCTTTATCTCTGATTATTGAATCTAAGGCAATTTCACTATTGTCAAAGACACTACTAAAATAATGCCTCCTGTCTTTGCCTTATAACTTTTCTTTCATAACTGCTTTTCATGAATTTTGAGGGATTTTTGCCATGCATTTATTTAATTGTTTAATTTATTCAACTAACTAGATAGACTTCTAAATATAGATGCATACATATACTGATGGGTTGAAATTTCATTGCTTCAAATTGAGTTTGCATATGGGTCAGCCAATCACCTGGAAGTCTATTTACCCAGAATTACTTCAAACCAAATACTCAGCTTGTAGTTTTGGAGGCTCTATAGGAAGTGTGAATTCCAACTCCCAGCCTGCTTGAAAGTTTGTTAATTGAGAATTTTCATTATAGTCTTTTCCCCTTTCTTCTACTACACTTAAAATCAAATCCAAAACACAAATATACCGATTTTCTCTATGGCACACCTCCCCTGCTGTTGTTTATATGCGGAGTTTATTGTCCTTTAGGAAAGTGACTTTATATGTTTTGTTTGTTTGTTTGTTTGTTTATTTGTTTGTTTTTGTTAATCCTTACCCAAGTACAGAACCTGCAACTCAGGTTCTTGCTCTTGACTGGGAATCAAACACACAACTCTTTATTGTGTGCTGCTGATGCTCAAACTGCTTAGTTACACCAGCCAGGGTGGATTTTTAAAGTTTCTTTTAATGTCAAATTTGTATTTTATAAGGCTTCCAAACTTGTGAGCTCTCCATGCTCCATTATTTAAGCCCTCCTTAGACCTCATGATTCCAGAACATCATTGATCAGTAGATAATATCTACTTCAACTTCACTATCTTTTCATGAATTTATTCTTGTCTTTTTTTTTTCTTTGCTGTCATGGTATTCCCTTATTTTATCCGTAGTGCAGCCAGATGTCAAAAATATATTTTAAAAATAACTTTTGCTGCTGAACTGAGAGTGGTTTCTCTAAACCTCTAATATCCATAGCACCAGAAAAGGAAGCCTTCTTCTCTTTGCTCACTGAAAACTCTAGTCATTATTTTAAGGCCCAGTTCAAATACCACTTATATGAATTTCATTCTGCTGCCCTTAGTTTGAGTTATTTTTTTCTCTATCTCCTAACTAGTATATTTTTCTCAAATGTATCATTTACAGTAAAATTTGTCACTTATATGTGATTATCCCCTTCTCTATAGGCTGACTCTTGAAGTCAGGAAGATATGTTTTAAATCATCTTTCTCTTGGACAAGAGAATGGCACACATTATCTATTTAATATATGTTGAACAAGTAAATGGATTGATGAATTAATGAATAAAATCATTTTTATAGGTTTGGAACTCACAAGAGTTACATTAGGCACCTAATATATGGCATACATGTTGCTAAAAGCAAAGTAAATTGAAATAAATGAAGCAGATCCTTAAAGAGAGTGATTACCATTTAATTCTCCAAAATAAAGTTTCGGGGGGAGGGAAGAATTTCTTGGATGATTTCCTTGGATGGGAAAATAGTATATAAAAATATGGTGATAATCAGTGACACATTCATAATGAATTATGGGAGAAACATGGATTCTGGAGAGCCAACTCTTCATGGTTGAGATTTATATCGTGCATGTCAGCCATGCTTCTTCACAGCTCATTATTGGTATAAGACTAGGCTAGATGGGCCAAGGGTCAATCTAGAATGTATACACACATGTGTGTGTGCGTATGTGTGATATGCATGCATGTGTGTGTGCACGTGCGTGTGTGTGTGTGTGTGTATGTGAATTTACAGGCCAAAAAGAGTTGTTACATTACCTTTATCCCAACATTCAGAAAAAATATATATTTGTGAGTATAGAATATATTACTTTGACTTATAAGAGCTATGCAATAAATAGCCCATTTTTGTATATAACACCTTCTCAATAATGTGTATCAAAGTTGATTGTATAAAGGCTAAATAATGAACTTACATATCATGAGCTTAGGGGGAGGTAGACCCAGGCACAACGATCTAAAATGTCCTCAGTTGCATTTTGTTTTTTACACAAATCTTTTTGATTTATTTCTAGAATTTCAAATATGTCCCTGTTTGTTATCTTTTATTCAGAATTGAGCAAACAGTTGACTGGCATAAGCCCAATGAGTGTCTTGTTGATTTACCACTCTTGGCATTCAGACCAATTTCCATCTTTGTTTCGACTATTTTTGATTTATGCAATCCACACTTCTTGTATCAGCATTTTTGTCTTCCATTTGTTTTTATAAAATGTTAAATACAGAAGGCAATGAAATATTCAAAATACACAAACACAGTTGTGTAAATAAACTGCCAAAAGTGTACCACTGGTTGGCAGTCAGAAAATCTATGCACCACCTGAACATTTTAGCTTATCAGCTGTGTAGAGAAAGCCAAATTTAGCATATAAAACCTAGTTCTGACTGTTGATGTATAATGTGCAAATCAATAGATTGTATAAAAACAGGATGAACATAAGTCAAAGAAAGCCTCTAGCTAGATTGATGCCACTTACATCTCTTCATTTACGTGTGCATGAGCCTCATATTTTTGGAGCCATGACTCTCTCTTCAGTTGATAACTTTGAACATCTAGAAAGGAAAGTGCTCAAGACTGCATGTCAGGTTTGGCAAAATAATACTAATAGTAATGTTTTATTAATGTTAACGTATAGGTGTTCATTTAATTAATATCTCTTTTTGTTTGAAATATTTCATTTATAAGGGTTAAAGAAATAGCAAAGGTAAGATTTTCCCCCTCAATGACAAGAAAATTTTCTTCCCATCTTCATCCAAAGACTTTTACCTAAGTTACAGTTTTAATTTGCATATGCATGCTCCTGCATAATGTCCTTCCTTTGTGGGAACCTATGCAATATTAAGCTTCCAATGAGATTTGTCTATTGAGGTCTTAGATTATTATTTTTTTTATCTTTTTAGCTTTGTGACTTTGTGCTTTCTTGTCCCCACTTTTTAATATTCCTCTCTCGGAAAAGGATGTACAATTCACTATTGACACTTCAGTTGAACCCAAGTCAGTATGATGCTTCTGCAAGGCAATTTTCCAATTAACAAGCAAACGTATTAGGGGAAGTTTTGTTGCTAACAAACAAAAGAGCCAATATTTGGAAAAATTGCAAATAAGTGTATTTGTGTATGAGAAGAGACCTCTTGTTCCTTGAATTTATCCAAATATGTGGTTGCTGAGTACCAGCACCTACAGGGACAGATGGTGCTGGTCAGCTTTCTTCTTCCTTGCTTGGGCCTCAGACTGTGACAAATGTAAGGATTTTGTGACATGGTCTTTTGTTGACTTATGAAGAACTTATTCAGCCACCACTCCTCCTAAATACTGCTTTGAAACATTTGGTTTCATAAAGTGACCATGTGACTTTTTTATACTTGAGTTGTTTTGAGTTTATACTTGAGTTTCTGTTTTGTCATTAAATTAGTATGAGATTTGGGGCGACTTCTAATCCATCCTTGATCCTTAGATTCCTTGTGAGTAAATATGTAAAAAGGACTGAATGAGTGGCTTTCAATCCTGGAGGCACATTAGAATCCAGGGAGTATTTTAAGGATGCAAATACCTGAACTTTATACCTGGGTATTCTTATTTAATTTGGGTGAAGCGAAGTGTGACCACTAATGCTTTGAAAAAAACATCTCAGGTGATTGTAAGGTAGAGCTAGCACTAAGAACTGCTGGACAAGATGATCCCTAAAGTCTGGTCCAGGGACACAGTGTACCATAGGTATTTAAGAGAGTGAGCATTGCATTAGATGGAGCTGGGTTTGCATCTTAGCTTTCCCATTTGCTGGCTTTGTAAACTTGGGCAAATTTTTACTTAAAGTCCTAATTTTCTTATTGCTATTGAATAGATATATTTGCCTCCTTGAGTTGTTATAAAGATTAAATATAACAATGATTTATATATAAGAAGTAGCTCAAGGTTTTTTGCACATAGAAAACTTTTAACAGCATTTGATAAAAGAATTGTTACTATGATGAGGCTTATAACCCCCAGAAAAAATAAATTCTTGCTTGAGTGTAGTATTGGCCAAAGAATAGAATGTAGCATAACAGAAAATAAAGAACCAGAAACAGCTCCATTGCATATTTTCAAACTTGGTATATCCCTCAATTGCATTTTGTATTACCAGGGATTATGCAATAAACGGTGCCTAGAACAGTTTGCTACAATAATAATAATAATAATAATAATAAATTCCCTCTCCTTACTGTAGATTGGAGATAGATGAAAGACCTAAATATGACAAAGCAAACTTGAAATATTTAGATAAAAATAGGAGAATGTTATGATATTAGAATAGAAAGACTCATTAAACAAAAGGACAAATCATAAGGGATATAATAAAAGTGCTACTTGCTTTTAAATTTAACACATTTATATTCCAAAAATACTAAAAAGTTAAAAAAAATACTTACAATACATATAAGTAACAATCCTAATCTAATCAGAATAGGTTAGAAATCTCTACAAATCAAAAAGACAAAATAAATAAAGTAAAAAAAAATGGATGAAGTTTAGGAATTGGCAGGCTATATATAGAAGTATGCAATTGAAAATATGTACAACTTTGCTGTGAGAAAATTAAAACAAATGAGATGCAAATACACATTCATCAAAATGGAAGTCCTGATGGAAATGCAAATTGTTGTGACAATCTTACAAGAAAACCTCAGCTCATGTGTCTAAGGGAACACAATTATGAATGATTCCAGCAGTGTTTGAATATATAGAAAATTTAATCAACTTCAATGTCATCAATAGGAGAAGTGATAAATGAATTGTTCAAGAATGAAAATTAATGGGTTTAAACTATTTTATAACTGTGGATGAATTTCTCAAATACTGTGATTTTTTTTAGAGCATTGCAGAAAGACCAACATAACATCTTACCAAAATATTTTGAATAATCTGTTACTAATATATATGTTGTAGTCAAAAGAATATACTGTTATACTGTCACTTTAGGTTAGTAGATAACTGGTATGACAGGTAGAGAGAGAGAGTGAGAGAGAGTGTGTGTGTGTATATATATATGTGTGTGTGTGTGTGTGTGTGTGTGTGTGTGTGAGAGAGAGAGAGAGAGAGAGGAGATGAAAGTACACAGAAAGAATTTCAACTTTTTTTCTACTCTTCTGTTTCTTTTTTTAAAGACTTGAAGGAAATATGGTAAAATGTTTATACAGGGTGTGTCCCCCCCAAAAAAATGTATATGCATATTGAATAATTATTCATTTCAATGAATTAAACCTAAAAAGAAAGAAACACCAATTGAGCTATCAGCTGTTAAAGTGTGTATACATTTTTTGAGGGACACCCTGTAAATGTAATTCTTGCCTGCCTTTTCACCCTAGTGTCCCTCTAATGCTGCTGCTTAAAATAGTTGTCCTGCTGTTAATTACTTTTAATTTTGCTCCTGTGCTCCCACTGCCCCAGGCCCCATGCATGCTATGACCTGCATGTGCAGTTCCTCATTGAGTGGTCCTAAGGGGGTTCCTCTCCTTCTCACTTTTGATGGATGAGGACAGTGAGGCACAGGACAATGAAATACACTCCCATGGCCACAGCACTGTGGCTGGGAGGTTGGCAGTGGGACTCCAGAGCCCACCTATTGACCACCACACTTTGGAAAAGCTCGAAGCCACTTGAGTGTGCAAATAAAATGTGTATCACCCCCGGTCACCTCGCTTAGCCTTTGGCAAGAAAAGGAAACGGATGAGTAGTGTGAATGCCGTATGGTGAGGCTCTGATAGGAAGACTTGGACACATGTTCAAGTGTAGAGAGAAAAACCTAGAGGCACGGCTTGAGGCTCCCCAGGCAAGTGACTGTGTTATTCCTCTGAGCCGCTTATAACCCATGAATCGTACACTCAGCTCCAACCCTTAGCCTCCTTTCTCTCCACCAGAGGCCTTCATGCATCCTGAAAGCCAGGCTTTGGAGCAGGGCAAGGACATTATTGTTGGCTCAATCACAAAATTCTATTGCTCTTGTAAATGAATTTGCACCTTTAACTCTTAAATCCATAAATCTGAGAAATGTTATCTTTCTCACCAGCCTATGGTGAAGACATGCAGGGTCTCCTAGTGTTTTAGAGGACAGCGGTCATCCAGGGCTGCCTGTGACCACAGGGCCAGGCCTGTCTAATTCAGGGAGGGACTATTACCAGCCAGGAGCTGCTCTCTATAACCAGCTTTATCAGTAGTAAAGGCTGGCATTTTTAGTTTTTGTTGAGAGAGAGAGGGGTTGGGGGAGGGGGGAAGGAAGAAGAGAGAGAGAAACATCCATTGGTTGCCTCCTGCATGCCCCCTACTGGGCATTGAGCCCACAGCCAGAGTATATGCCCTGTCCAGGGAATTGAACTAGTGACCTTTTGGTGCATGGGACCATGCTCAACCAAGAGAGCCGCCATGGCCAGCTCAAAGGCAGACATTTTGATCTCCATTTAGGGCTTGTTTCCTATGTTTTCCCCCCCACTTGGTACTAACTCAAGAGGAGGATAAAGAGGGTAATTTATTTGCCCCTCTCCCCAAATCTTGGCAAGCGCTGAAATGGGGAAGACAAAGGAGGGAAGGCAAAGAGAAAAAGAGGCACAGTGCACCATGGTATAGCACACTCCTACACTCCGCTCCGGGGAAGGCTGAGAATAGCAGCACAGAAGAAAAAAAAAAGAGTGAAAGGAAAATCTATGTTATTTTAAAATGGTTTATTGAAGGAAATAATAGTAACAGGAAAATCAATAAAGCACATGATGCAGAGTACAAAAGTAATGAGGTCTCAGGTAAAGACAAGCGCTCGTGGATTCCAGAGAGGGAATCATGGGACTAATAACAATTATGTACTTTATATTATAAAAACAAATAAAATGTTTCCACTTGTAGCCGCTGATCCCCATAACCTGGAGAATCCTCATAAGCATTCAGAGTCTTTCCTCCTAAGGTCAGCTCAGTGCTCACGGTGTGTGTTATCAATACAAGTAAAGCAACGATGCTGGGAAAGGAAGTCGCCCCGGAGTTATAATGCCAATAGGTCTTTACAACGTGTACGTGGTGTTCTCTCAGGAGCATTTCTGAATTTTATTTATTTATTATTATTTTTTTTATTGCTGGGAGAGTCAAATGTAGACATTGGACAGAGCTCCTCCCTCCCCCTGCCACCCGCCCCCTGCTGCCTGCCCTGAGGGTTGTAAAGGGAGGAACATACTTAAGAACTCCACTAACAATATCAGCACAGAAGGAATTATAAAACAATTGCATTTGCACACACAAAAAAAAATCTTATCTCATTCCTCCTACCAAACCTGTAGTCCCCAAAGACTGGATTCTGGGAAAGCCCTAAGACAGCTATAATTATGTTGCTCTGTTACCTGCCACTCCTGGCTAAGATAACTCTTCTTTTTTTTTTAAGTGTCCTGGGAAAACTGTACATTTCCTGGGATACAACACTGCCCCCACTGTATTTCCCCCCTCAACTCTGTCCATCTACATCTGTTAATTGTCCTGACTCCTTCTGTGACATTGAACACAATAAGCCTGCCTTCTTCTTTGGCTGTGTTACAACAGTTCATGCGTTGGGGACCTTTCTTCATGCAAGCTGGATGTTGTCTAACCTCGGCTTTCCAGGTTAAAAAGTTGTACCCCCTTTGATCTGACCCCATTACAAAACTCTGTAATGAAAGCATTCTCTATGCTTTGTCATTTGTCAAGGAGCAGGAATCAAGGTCTTGAAGGGGGAATTGGTTTACAGAATGGGTGCCCTTTTGTGCAGATTACTGTTAGAGATCTGGCATGGAGGGCCAGGGAGACCAGCAACATCCTCAAGGTGTCAGGAGGGCGTGGTGAGGTCCTAAGAGGGGAAGGGGCACTCTTTGGCACTTTCTGCCTCTTGTATCCTTTGTCTGAAATGGTCTTTTCACTTCTTCCTGGTGGCTTCTTAGTCATTCTTCCAGGCCCAGCTTAAACATCAGATCTTCTGCAGAGTCATTTGTGTTGCCTCCTTCTCCCCTCTTCTCACTTTCCCTTTCCCGGCCTCAGTAAAGGTAATACTCCCATCCAGTGGGATGCTGGTTAATCACGTGTACACATGCCTCAAAATGAACTAAAGGATTCTCAGCACCTGTCTTTCATCTACCCAGAGCGTGAGAGCCTTGAGAGCAGAGATATTGCCTTGCTTCTCTTCATATTTGCAGAGATTACTCGGAACCCAATAGATAGATAATATAATACAGGTAGGAACGAATGAACTGAAGAACACATAAATGAATGAATGAGCTGCATTTTGCCTCAGGCCATCTATGCAAGCCCTGCTACCTAATGAGATAAGGTAGCAAGTAATTACACTGAAAGTTTCCAGAAACTAGCACTGGCAACTTTCTCACCTGCCTCACCAAAACCTTCGGGAATCATCTTCTTCCTGTATCCCACCCTGTTGATCCCAATCCCCATCCCCTTATACCAGTGTCTCCCGTACCCACTGCTCCATCCTCCTGCTGGTATTCTGCTTGGCAGTATAGTTGTGCTTGTTCACTGTTATTCCCAGCCCTTTCCCATCACCCCTGTTCAAACAGCCGTTTCATGTCAAGGGTAAAACGGATGTGTTTACAGAGATAGCTTGAGAATGCACTGGCTAAACTATTAGAGGCACATGAGCTATGACAAAAAGCTAAAATTATCCGAGATGTTAGGGATGTTAATATAATACGTCGGAAAGAGACGTGCACGGGGGCCCCTTACCGTTCATGAAAAGGACAGGCACTCAAAGGCAGACTCCCCTGTGGAACCGAGGAGAAGGTTTTACAAGATTAAAATCGTTCCAGGCACTGTCGGCTGTGACAATGGCATTAAGCAGTCTCCCACGAGGAGTGGAAATAAAACCAGATCGAATAACAGGGACCCGCACGTGGCTGCACGATGAGAAGATGAAAGACGCGACCGTGGCAGGAAGGATGGCCCTGCCATGTGGCGGTGCCAGGCGATTCACAACATCCGGCCCGGGTGCACTGCTCCGCCTGACACTTTAATAACACAAATAGCTCATTTTAACCAGTTTTAGCCTATGCTTCCCTGGCCTTTCTGTTTCTACTTCTCACTGGAAGCAAACAACCTGTTACCAACTTTTGATACTAGGCGACAGCTTTAACGTGAGCTCCTCAAGCTGAGTCTTGGGATCTGGGAAATAAGACATTTCTCTTCACATTCTACTGTGAAACCACTCTTGGTGTTTCTCCCATTTCCTATGCCTTAGAGGGCTCGGTAGGGTGCTGGATTTCAGAGTAGAGATACAGATGCAGTTGCGAACTTGGCATTGATTAATTCTGATATTTCCTGCAAGGGGGAAATAGAGGCTGTTTTTATAGTACGGATATCTCTGGAAGAGTTGGACTTCTAACATCTCCGATGGGTAATCTAACTGCGTTTAGAGGATTGTAGGAAGCTCATTTGGGAAGAATGAAAGGCACACGGTGGTCTGAAGGCAGCGGTTATTTATTTACTTATAACATACTAGAGGCCCGTTGCACGAAGAGTCATGCAAAAGGCCTTCCTTCCCCTGGCTGCTAGCATGAGTTTTCCTCCAGAACCTGGGACCTAGGCCACCACCTTCCATCTTCACTCCAGCCAGAGCCTTTGGTCTTTGCTCCAGCTGGAGCACTACTCCCGTAGTTCCCTCTGCACCCCTCCCCACCTGGCTGCTCTGCACCAGCATAAATACTGCCCAAAGGCCCAGAGTGGCTGGGGGTGACAGGGCCACCACCATCTTTGTTGGGTTAATTTGCATAATCACTCCTGATTGGCTGGTAGACATTGCAAAGTGACAGTCAATTTGCATATTTCTCTTTTATTAGTGTAGATTTTAATTCTAAAGGATCTTAAGCCAATGTCAGTTCCTGAGACTGATACCATTGTGATTAACCCAGTTATCAATTAATTAACAGAGAGAAGAGGCAATTTAGACATGTGCCCAGTAAGGTCTGAATGATGTACGAAAGGTGATTGACTACTTGTCAGTCACACCTAGGAACAGGGCATTGGCTGTAGTCGGTGTGTAGGCATGGCCACTTCAAGAACAGGAAGATTTGGTATTTAAACTCCTAAACAAGGGGAGCTCTCTCTCCTGGCCCGGGGTGTGCTCTCACGCTCTATACTCGTCCACATGGCACATTTGCTATTACTGAACTTTAGTTATAGCATTGCCTTGTTCTGAGCCACCTGAGTCACCAGGAAGTTCAGAGGCCACATGTGGAGATGCCTGATTTGACCCTACACTGCTTCGGTGAATTTAACCAATATCCTTTTCCTTCTACCAAAAGGCTCCAATACACAAAGATGGTGGGGGTCAGGGAGAACCTCTCACAATGGACTGAGGGATTGCAACTAGCCTGCCGGACCCAGCTCTGACACAGGACAGAAACTCTGGACTCTGGCTTTGCTTGTAGCTGAGCTTGGCCCCTGCTGCACATTTTTCAGGACTGCTTTAGGGGGAAAGGGACTTTTGAAACCAAGGGATACAAGTTTATGCAAGTGAAAATCATTCATTCTCCTGTGTGGGTCCTAGAAAATTCTTTTTCTCAAAATACGGTAAGAACCCCACTCCCACTAGCAATGGAGAAATTCCACCCATGCAATTCTGTAACAGGACTACATCAATGTTTTTTTTTTTAAAATATAAATGAAAACAATATCAATCACTAATTACATACATCCTCAATACGTGTTCCTCACAAAAGTTTCAGTGGTCTCAGACTGTCTTCCAAATTAAATAATTCCAGTTTAATCTCTTTTCATATTTGCTAAACCTCCTTGCCAATATATTGTCTTTTAAACATTAATTTATATTTGTCAAGAAATGGAGGACTTCTGGCAACTATCAGGAACCAACTGGCAGGTTGAATAGAGATTGTGCTGTCCACACCTCTTGTAATCACTCACAAAGAAATCCCCAAATGTCAAAGAACAGAAGAAATAATGAGAACCTTCTTCAGTCTGGCTTCTTTAAAATTGGGTCTTATGGAACACACTGAGAGGACACGTGGATACCACATTGGAAAATGAAAAACTTGAACGATGTGGAGCAGATGACAGCAGAGCATCTTTTTTTTTTTTTTAATTAATTGGAGTAACCAAAATTAGTGTAGTATTGATAGCCCTCTACTGAGAAACAATTACAATAGTAAACTATTTTATCCTCCGAAATTATTCTAACAGCAAAGGGGTAGGGAACGTCTGAGTATGAATATGTATATGTAATGCTTGGAGAGGGTGACAAAGTTTGCATTTTCTTCTTGAAGTTGGTCTAGTAAGTGTATTCATCAAAATGTTCCCTTTGATCAAAGGAATTGGAACTGTGATTTCAGGAGGAAACATCTCACCTGGCACATCATATATATATATATATATATATATATATATATATATATATATAATCAGAAGAAAGAAAAAAATATACTGCTGCTCTCTCAGTAATCAGGCACCTCTATTACCCTTGCAGTTGGAGGATACAGCTGGAGTCCAGAGGACAATTTGCTATTACTGAACTTCAGTAGTAGTATTCCTCATTCTGAGATGCCAGGAAGACCAGAGGCCATGTGTGGGCATGCCTGATTTGACCCTACTCTGCATGAGTGAGTTTAATCAATATCTTCTTTTTCTCCCCAAAGGCACCAATCGACTGAAATAGTGGGGATCAGGGGGACAGGACTCTGGATGTACACAAATCATTTGGAAAACCTTGAGAAGACATGGGTGTGTGCATTTGCTAACTAGTTTATATAATTAGGTGAGAAATCAGAGAGGAGGCCAGGAAACTTTTATTTCAAATTAGTTCCAATCCCTTTGCCACAGAGGGTGATACCAGAACCTGAACCCAAGAGTGAGAGCTGCCTGCCTTATGACACCCTCCCCCAAACCAGGACACACAAATCCAGGAGCCATGACCCCAGAGGCAGTCTGCTGCTCCTGCAGGTAATCCCAGCTATCACATCAAGAAAGATCACTTCTCTGAGTGACAACAAAGACCTGCTGGCACCCACATGCACAGGGTGGGAAGGGCCAGGTGCTCCCAGCCTGTCTCCTCCTCCGTAAACAAAGCAGGATGTTTTATGCGAGCGGCAGAGTAATGATGCTAAGAGACTAAATGATTAAATGCCAGTCTGCCAGCCAGAGTACATTTGTTTCCTGCTTGAGAAAGCCACTTTCATTTTGTATGACAGCTTTCTTAACTGCAACATAGCTCAGAAAATGACAGAGAGCGAATGAGAATAAGTGATTGTAAACTGGCAAACAACTATTTGCTACTATTTGAACTACCATTAGGCTGTTCATTCAATTTCTGGTCAGGAGCCATCACTCAGCTGTGGAACCAGAATGCGCACATTATTTATTCGGTGGTTTTACAAGGCCATCTAATCTTGGGGAAAATCTTTTAGACAAAAGTCAGAATACCCAAAAATTCTTTTGACATTCAGTGGCAAAATACAGTGTTTAACCATGGCTTCTAACTTCACTGTTCTTTATCCTGTTATTTCTGAAATGCTTGAACTAAATTTCCATTCCAATGTTACACCCTTGATAAATAATATGAATTTTTCCACTAGCTGTCTATCCTGGCTAGATTATTATTAGCACGGAGCAAAGCGGAAGTATTAGAAGACATCCACAGGCTAGACCTGGATTCCATATAGTGCCATTAATTTTCTATGGGCATGTTTCTGTCACAGCTTGCACATTTCCTAAAACAGATGGAGAACTGAGAATTATAAAAATAATGAGGTCTGCTGGTAGATGCTCCATATCTTATTTAAACTGCTTAACAATCTTAATGAGGCAGGTAGTCTTGCCTCTATTACAGACAAAGAAATTGAGGCTATTCTCTAGTTTACAAGATTCGCCAGTTAGAATTTGACTCCAAATCGGACTGACCCTAAGATCTTCCCACCACAATGCTTCTCAAAGGAAGCTCCTAGTGGTATGGCCCTTTCCATCAATAGGAAAGGAATTTTAATATTTAAAGGGAGTCTGTTAGCACCTACTGTGTATAAAGGTGTGCATTTGAAGGTATGGAGCAAGTATCAGAGAGTTAGGGTTTCACCTGGGAGTTAATGTTCTACTCATGAATAGTTGGAGGAGTGAGTCCTTAAAACTAAGGATGTCGACCATTTTGATAGCATCTTTTAGAACATTTTCTAAGACCTCCTTCAGATATAGAGTCAGCTTTTATTTGGTTTTGGTTGTTTGCTTGTTTTCAATGTTAATTATTAACTATTTTTTTCAGCTTCTTAGCCTTTAAAAACGCATCTGGTGTTTGATAACAAGCCAAATTAATTTGGACTCAAGCTCAGTGTCCATGAATATATCCAGGCATTTAATATAACTTTGTGTCTAAAAAGAAATTATCTCACAGCAAGTGGATGTGAGTTAGTGCACCTCATAAAGTGAAATGTTGGCTTGTTTATAACACTGCCATGATGGTTTCCAAGAGTGTTAGTTAGAAGGAAAAGTTTTCTGGAGGATATTTTGGCAATATATATCAAGAACGCTCTAAAATTTTCTATATGCTCTGGTAAAACAATTCCACTAATAGAAACTTAGGCTAAAGAAATATTCAAAGATGCATGTTAATATTTTTCCAGAATATTCATTTATGTATTATTAAAAGATGAAATATAAGAAAAAAATAAGGTAACATGGTAATTAGTCAAATTACTATACAATTCACATAAAATGCTATTTTTTTTCATTTATTTTTTCAGAAAGGAAGGGAGAGGAATAGAGAGTTAGAAACATCGATCAGAGAGAAACATTGATCAATTGCCTTCTGCATACTCCCTACTAGGTATGTGCCCACAACCAAGGTACATGCCCTTGACAGGAATTGAACCTGGGACCCTTGAGTCTGCAGGCCCACCCTCTATCCACTGAGCCAAACCGGTTTCATTAATTTTTTTCTTATATATTTTATTGATGTTTTACAGAGAGGAAGAGAGATGGATAGAAAGTTAGAAACATTAATGAGAAACATCGACAAGCTTCCTCCTGTACATCCCCCACCAGGGATGTGCCTGCAACCAAGGTACATGCCCTTGACCAGAATGGAACCAGCGACCCTTCAGTCTGCAGGCCCATACTCTATCCACTGAGCCAAACCAGTTTCGGCTATTCCTTCATTTAAAACAATGTTTTATAACAGCGATTTTCAACCTTTTTCATCTCATGGCATACATCCCAATTACAAAAATTCTGTGACACACCAACAATGTATATTTTTTGTGATCTAACACAAAATCGGTATAATTTTGATTCACTCACACCAAATAGCTCTGGTTGTGTTGACTGCTGTCACTTTTTTATTTGACAATCTAAGGGAAAAGAGATCAGTGCCTCTGATTAAATCACCAGGTATTTCATGTTTTAAAAATTTCTGCAGCACACCAGTTGCAAATCACAGTTATAGCATAATGGGTAAATAACCACATCATTTTGATACTCCTTTAAAAATATAGCATACATTATATTTATATACATATTATGCTTCATAACATATATGATGTGCATGTATTATATGCACACCAAATGGTAACAGTGATTTTAAAATTTTATGTGCACTTTCTCTCTAAATTTTCTTTTTTTTTTTTTAAATAATCTTTTTAAATAAATCTTTATTGCTCAGATTATTACAATTGTTTCTCCTTTTTCTCCCCCATAGCTCCCTTCTACCTGATTCCAACCCCACCCTCTGCCCTTACCCCCTCCCCCCACTATTGTCCTCATCCATAGGTTATACAATTTTAATCCAGTCTCTTTCTGCACCCCACACCCCTTTCACCCTGATAATTATCTATCCACTCCCTTTCTTTGCCCCTAATTCTATTATATTCACCAGTTTATTCTATTCCTGAGATTTTTAATTCACTTGACCTTCTTCCTCTTAAGTAATACCTTTCAGCATTTCATATAATACTGGTTTGGTGGTGATGAACTCCTTTAGCTTTTTCTTATCTGTGAAGCTCTTTATCTGCCCTTCAATTCTGAATGATAACTTTGCTGGATACAGTAATCTTGGTTGTAGGTTCTCGCTATTCATCACTTTGAATATTTCTTGCCACTCCCTTCTGGCCTGCATGGTTTCTGTTGAGAAATCAGCTGATAGTCTTATGGGTGCTCCCTTATAGGTAACCAACTGCTTTTCTCTTGCTGCTTGTAAGATCCTCTTTTTGTCTTTTACCCTTGGCATATTGATGATGATGTGTCGAGAAGAATTTTTCTTTGGGTTCCTCTTGTTTGGGGTTCTGTAGGCTTCCTGTACTTGTAAGTCTATTTCTTTCACCAGGTGAGGGAAGTTTTCTGATATTATTTCTTCAAATATGTTTTCAGTATTTTGCACTCCCTCTTCTTCTGGCACCCCCATAATTCTGATGTTGGTGCGCTTGCAGTTGTCCCAGAGGCTCCTTACACTATCTTCAACTTTCTGGATCCTCTTTTCTTCTTCCTTCTTCAGCGGAGTGTCTTTTGGCTCTTTGACTTGATTCTTGTGTTCTTCCATTCTGC
This sequence comes from Vespertilio murinus, assembly GCA_963924515.1. Taxonomy (NCBI): domain Eukaryota; kingdom Metazoa; phylum Chordata; class Mammalia; order Chiroptera; family Vespertilionidae; genus Vespertilio; species Vespertilio murinus. The sequence goes on from OZ004709.1 coordinate 6,391,510, forward strand.
TGTTGGATCTCTGCATAATATTTTCCATTTTAGTCAGCTTATGTATACTTTTTAGTTGGGTCTCATGAAGTTTATCGAGCTTTTCTAGGATATTGTTGCATAACCTTAGAACCGTAGTTCTGAACTCTATATCCTCCATCTCTTTTGTTTGAGATCTATTTCCTTGTCTCGGCATTATCACTATTTTTCAGAGTTGGTAGGATAGCTTTGTGTGTTTGGTGTCCTATATAGCACAGTGGGTCAGCCTCCTCAGTTACCTGAGGTAGACACTCTTGGTGAACCCCTTTGTGGACTGCGTGCACAGCCTTGTTGTAGCTAAGTCTCTATTGTTGTGAATTGACCTTCAGGCCAATTGGATGTGGGTATCAGCTGTGTCTACTCTGGGATAACTTCTGTATTGGAGACAGTCTTATAGGATCAGACTTGAAAAACTGCAGAAGCCTCTGCTCAGCTTGGATGGGGCGGAGTCTCAGGGCTGAAGGCTTCTGCCCAGCCCTTGTGCACTCGCCTGAGTTTCCGCCTGACCGGCCCAATTTCCCCAAGCAAGAGCGTGGGTGCCCCAGGGGCTCACCCGGACTTGGGCTGGTCTCTGTAGTCTGGAGCTTCTGACTCCTTCCGCTACAGAGAGGCCGCCACCTTGTACAGAGAGGCGGCGGCAGCCTCCGCGGTCAGACCTGGAGCTTCTGACTGCTTCCCCTCCGGAGGGGGAGAGGCAGCGGTCAGACCTCAGCGCGTACTTGCTCGCGCGCGAGTCTGTAGACCCTGCAGACTGCGGCTCCCGGTCCCCGGTCTCCCAGTCTCCGAGTCTCTGAGTCTCTGGGTGCCTTTCTCTGCAGTCCAGACTCCACCCGTATGAGCCTGGGACCACTGAATTTCAGCCGGGGTTGGGTTCAGAACAGTCTGAAAGGGTTCCGTGCAATCGGGGATTCCTCCCCTCCCGCCAGGCAGGTATTCAGCGGCCACGTGCGCGAGCGTCTCCCTACCTCAGCGCTTTTCGGCTCCCAGTCCGATCCGTGAGCCTCTCTCTTTCTTTCTAGTTGTAGCTATTCCACTCCGCCAGCTTTCCTGACGTTTTGGTGAAGTCCTTTTTGATTTTAGTTGTTTTTTTAATTAAATTGTTGATGAGGCGGCAGCTTAGGAGACTGCCTAGGCCGCCATCTTGGATGTTCCTCTCTCTAAATTTTCTACAGTACAGAGTATTAATTTTGTAACAATAATTTTAAATTATTTGACTTAGTCTATTCTCATACTTTATAAATTATGCCAGTTTAATCATTTGGTTTTAATATGGAAAGTAACACAGGACCTTTCAAATATAGAGCCTTTATTAACTGGAAGAAAATATTTGCAAAAGACACTTAATAAAGGACTATTATCCAAAATGTTCAAAGAACACTTAAAACTCAACAAAAAAATAAAGTTTAGTGAACAGAAGAAAAAATATTATAATCATCCAACTTTCTAAGATACTAGAACTTACTTATTCCAACTACCAAAACATTAATAATTATGTGACATGGTTAAGGTGCTAATTATTACTATAATGCCAATCATATTATAATATCTAAATATATCAAATTAACATTGTACATCTTAAATATACACAATGTTACATTTCAAATATATTATAATTAAAATATATATTTACCTTTCAATTAAAAGTTAGGCAACATACCTGAACTGATACCTTACCAAAGAATATATATATATATATATATATATATATATATATATATATATGATATAAAAATGTTTAGCACCATATGTCACCTGGAAATTGCAAATTAACACCACAGTGAAATAGCACTGTACGCATATAAGAATGGTTAAACTCCATAACACTGACAATAGCAGATCCTTGTGGGGATGTGGAACACTAGGAACCCTCATTCACTGCTGCTGGGAATACAAAACGTACAGCTGTTTTGGAAACTACTACGGTGGTTTCTTACAACACTAAGCACACTTGCACTCAAAAGTCCACCAGTCACTCTGCTTGGTCGTTATCCTAATGACCTGAAGCTTATTTCCACACATATATCTGCAAATAGATGTCTGTAGCAGCCCTCTCCATAATTGCCCACTTGGAAGTAGGCAGTCCTTCAGTAGGTGAATGGAAAACGCAAGGTGGTCTATCCAGGCAATGGGATAGCATTCAGAGCTAGAAAGAAGTGATCTACCAAGCCATGAAAAGACAAGGAGGAACATTACATGCGCAGGGCTAAGTGAAATAGGCCAATCTGAAAGCCTATATACTGTGTGATCTCAGCTCTCTGACATTCTGGAAGAGGCAAAACTGGAGACACCGAAAAGGCTAGTGGTTTCCAGGGATTAGAAAGTAAGAAGGGATGAATACAGAAGGCAGAGCACAGAGGGTGTGTAAGACAGTGAAACTATTCTGTATGATGCCATCATGGTGGATACATGTCATCATATGTTTATTGAAACCCATAGAACGTGCACCACCAAGAATGAACCCTAATGTACGCTATGACTTTGGGTGATAGCAATGAGTCATTGCATTGTAGGTTCAACTGTACCAAATGCACCTTGTGGAGTTGATAAGAGAGGAGTATTGAACCTGTGTGGGAGCAGGGAGTGTATGGGAACTTTCTGTGCTTTCTGTTCAACTTTCCTGTGAGCCTAAAAATGCTCTATTTGTAAATGATATTTTAAAAATACAGCCTTAAACTTTTCACCTGGAGGAACTTAATCACAATTGTGAAGGAAATAGTGCTAATACTCCAGAGAGTTAACTGAAAGAATCTCCTCATGGCCTTGTGGAAGTCTTTAAAGCAGAAGCCGATGAGTATAAGGGCCGCACGGCACAGCTCTGTGGTGTAAAAGCAGCCATGGACAACATGTAAGTTAGCAGGTGTCACTGAAATTTATTTTGAACATTTTATTTTAAAGAAGAAAGATTTGCTCATCCTTGATTTAAAGCAAGAACATGGATGTGCTTTGGCAAGTATGAGATAAATGTGCACAAAGGCTTCGAAGGGCTAAAGAGGAGCTTTGCTCCCTGTGAGGTTGGTGGGGGAGGGGAGTAGGAGGGAAGGCATGATGGGAAGGCAATTCTGTCCTCTTTCTCCAGCATCTTCACATCTCACAAAAGTCCTGCCTGTTCTGGGAAACTGCATACAAGTATGCATTCTTCTTCAGAGTACCAGCAGAAGTACTGTTGGTTTTCTGGAAACTAGATAATCTCTCAAAGAAAAAAAAATGATGGTTAAAATGGTAAAAAAGTAAGAAAACTATTCCTTCACTCTCCCAGAATCTTCTCAGGAGGCAGCAAAGAAAATACCAACCTAATCAGTAACTTCCCAGAATTCAGCTCCCTTAATTTCCTTTGCAGGAAGAAAGTTTATAAGAAGACCCTTCTATCTGCCTTGAGAAATCATTACCTAAATCAAAACATTTCTTTTTATCCACGGAGTTAGAGGAGATGGACCAGGGCCATGATTAAGTAAAAGAAGAACACACTGTGACTAAAAGCTAAGATGTATAATGTGGCAGAATTATTTAAGCTTTGCTGTTATTGGTTTGAAATGGACATGATGGTGCCTTTCCAGTTTGTATTTCCCCAACTCCTTACAATTCTATGAAGAAGACCTGATAGAAAATTCCTCTAAGTATTGTCACATTGGATGAAACATGAGTTGTCCTGTTAAACCTCCAAAATCTTCAACTGAACAGCCTTGGGAAGAATTCAGGGACATAAGCATCTCACCTTGGACTGCACCCTTCAATTCAGATGCACTCATGAAAATGAAATGCATTCTCAGTTATGTGTTTGGAGTTTACTTTTCCCCTCCAGTTTTCTTACAAAACCAAAATATGAACCTAAAAAGATAAACATTGGAACAAAAAACTGCAAAAGAAAAACAAAAACTTATGCATGCTACACTATACACAAAAAAGCCATATCCCAGTCATTAAATATAATTCTAAATATCCATACTTATTGTCTTTCTGTCTACTGAAGCAAAATGGAAGTGATGATCAGAGATAAAGATTTATCAAAGCGTTCTATTTTGAATTATTTCTACCTTGCTGTGTAAGATGGCTCTCCCATATTAATAAGAAATCAAAGGAGAGTGGAACATAATTGTTATAGCTGGGCCTGGCCACAAGTGCCTGATCAAGGGCATTTTCATGGCAGTGAAGGCGTGAGAAGCTTCATTCTGCTCATGTGCTGGCATAGACTTTATTTAAGGATCAGGGACTGTAGTCATGCAGTTCTATTCTCAGAGCACACCTGCCTCGCTAGCTAACTGATCTGTAGAATGAAGAGAGAAAAGTCTCTCTGTATGGGAATACACTTGCCTTCGTGGATGCCAAGAGCTGGAGAAATATAAGATATTTAGTTAGCTCTTTGAAAAGATTGTCAACATCCTACCTCCTAATGCAGACCCATGGCCCCCCCCTGGGGCTTTGCTCAGCTTTCTCATGTCCTCAACTTACCGAGCATCTACTCAAGGTCGGAGGCTCAGGCATTTACTGGCTGTACTCTGGTGATCAGACATGGTTTCCACTTTAAGTGAGACCCTTAATGAGCCCTATGAGAAGAGTGGTTCTGCTTGTTAGGTTTATAATGTTGCTCTGCACAGCAAGAAGCAAGGGGAAAAAGATCCCTTCCTGAAGTTCTTGCTCCTGAGAATCTGAACTGTGGTGTGAGGCAGTACCATTTCCATGAGCAGCCGGCATGTAACTGGTCAAAGAAGATGTGTACTTCCATGAAAATGTTTCATTCATATACCTGCTTGATATATATGTGTATATATATATTTAATGAGAATAGAGTAGGATCAAAAATAAAATGACAGATAAAACTCCATTAATGTAATATATATGTATACACACACACACACACACACACACACACACACATAATATATATATACTAGTACATATATATATATATATATATACATATATAAATATATATATGGAAAATTAATGCTTTATAAAATAGAGAAGATAAATATAAATGTATGTGCTTTTTAAAAACTTATTCCATTGACTTTTTTTTACAGAGAGGAAGGGAGAGGAACAGAGAGTCAGAAACATCGATGAGAGAGAAACATCAATCAGCTGCCTCCTGCACACTCTCTACTGGGGATGTGCCTGCATTCAAGGTACATGCCCTTGACCAGAATTGAACCTGGGACCCTTGAGTCCGTAGGCTGACACTCTATCCACTGAGCCAAACCAGTTAGGGCTATACGCTTTTATAGAGAGAGATTAATAAAAGGATGATTATCAAAAAGTTAATGATTACTCTCAAGATCATGGGACTTCAGGTGACCTTTTCTTTCATGTAGTTTTACTGTGTCCTTAAAATGCATTATTATGAGCATGTGCCATTTATACAAGCAAATAAACTTTAAGATATCATGCAAGAGAAGCAGCACATATGCATTATCATTTGAAAACCACGCAGTTCAGTCACATCTGAGATCTTGTTTTCAGCCCTGCAGTCAGGCAGACACCCCAGAACCTGTACTTAGATGGTCTTGCCTCGTGTTCATCTCTCCCACCCACCACCTCCAGGATTGGCATTTTGACACTGAATCGAGTGAAGCAAACAAAATCTGCTGAAACACCAACTCACCCAGAATCTGCTAAATAAAGGCACATAAAAGAACCTTCTGTCATGCAAAATTAGAAAAAAAAAAAAAGCTTGCATTCTCCCAGAATTTGGTTGCTTCATGAGCTACGTGAATTTTGACATTTATTAGATTTCCTACTCTGTCTTACAGGAATCTTTTAATATGGATTTTGCAACCCAATGTTAATTGCATTCACCAAAATGTTCTCAACCTTTCCTCCATTCTTTAATTGCCTCCAGAAAAGCCTTTTAAGGTGCATATTTTTCCTAATCATCCAATTATGCCCCTCCCATGAAACTTCAATACCACAGATATATTGTGTATCTG